>CM067087.1:13224887-14426316 GCA_034008185.1 Gorsachius magnificus | reverse complement strand
GAGTGCACAAGCACATCGTATTCTGCGTCCCTTCCGCGGTGCGTGACGTGGGAGCTTGCTTCGCCGTTTAAGGAAAAAAAAAAAAAATCCTCCCTTTTTCTTAGAGCTATGCACAGTACGGCTGGCTTTTAATAATTACCGCGAAATAGAGGTGCTGGTCTCCCGATAAGAGTACTGACAAACCCAATTATTTTCTTTTGGAACCTAGAAAATCACAGCAGAGATGGCCGCGTTTCTGCAGAAGTTGCGTCAGAAGGTGAAAGTCGGAGTCGTGGGTGGTTCAGATTTTGAAAAGATCAAGGAGCAGCTTGGCGATGACGGTAAGGCTAGCGGCTGATGCAATCCCTCGCGCTGAATTGCTTACAAGGAAGCCGTGAAAGTTAAATGTGGGTTAAAGACTTCTCATTTTCCTCCTTCCCTGCCTTAAACCTTTTCCCTGGTTTTGTTGTGTAGCACTCCGTCTCTCAAAAGCTACTTACAGGCGTTTAGAAACTGCACCTTCTATTTGCATCTTACAGATCTCTCGGTATCGTATTAAGGGGCAGTTAATAATAGTGAAATCCCGACTTTGCGATGGTACCATAGGAGGGTTTTTTAACGTTGTCTTTTCAAAGCGGAATTCTGTACCTAACGTTCAGGCTGCTCTGATGTCTAGCTCATCCCTGTAGGATCTGGTTTTGTTAACTGTGGGGTTACAACACAGAGATGGGCTTTAGTCCTTTGAGGGGCATTTCCTTCTCTGTATAAAAGACCATCTTCAATGGTCCTCACTTAATTGATGCCACTGGTAGCCTTCTATAACACCCAAATAACTTGGAATTTATTTGGCTTACAAGTGGTCTCCAGAAAGCTATATCACCGTGTGCTGTAGTAGGATTCTCACAATGCTTGGATATCTGCTGTAGATTAGTAACATTGAGCAAACAAACCTAAAATAGTAGTATTTGATTTGCTCTCTGGCTGTGTGCCAGGTGCTTGTAATATTTCAGGTGTTCAGTCCCTTCCTTACATTTAATGCAGGGACACGTTTGCAGGAGAGGAGGAGCCTATAAGCAAAAATGCAGGTGACTTAACTGAAAGGCTTCATGCCATTTGAGGCATGTGTTAATCTTGCAGAGAAATGAGAGTGGTTTTGATCTTGTGCTTGATGTTATGCTGCCAAATCTTTCACGTTTTATTATCTATTTGTTCTATTTTAATTATTTAATGTGGAAGACAATTCTGCATTAAACGTACAGGGGAAATTGTAAGTTATTGTCTTTTTGTTTGGTTGTAGTGGTTGAAAAATTTGACTACGTTTTTCCAGAAAACGGTCTTGTAGCATATAAAGAGGGGAAATTCTTGAGCAAGCAGGTAAGAGTGAAATTTCCAGTAACGTGACAGAGAAATTTTCTAAATAAGATTTTGCTTTGTTGCTACAGTGCCGTCTTCTGTAATCACCCTTCTAATCAAGCCCAAAATTGCTGCTATTTTCATGTGTTACTTCTCTAACAGATCATTCATTTGGTGCCCTGATTCATGCAACGACAGTCAGCACCTGAAGCTTTATTCTTTGGGGTGTTCTCCAAACCGAAAGCTATTGGAGTCTGGAGGGGCTGATCAAATTAGAACGGTGAAAATCCTGGAGCAGCCTTTCCCTCAGTTTATCAGTAGGAAACATGGCCAAGCCCTCTGCCCCCAGAGGTCCTGTGGAATATGGCATTTCATTGGTTGGGCCTTAGGGTTCCCAAAGTTTCACATAGATGTCTTGTAGCTGCTTTGTAGTATTAATGCAGAGTGCATTCATTCTGATATGTTGCATAAGCTAGAAGGGACAGGGTTTATTGGTGGGATGGTAGGGTTAGATTAACGGTTGGACTTGATGATCTTAAAGGTCTTTTCCAACCTAAACTATTCTGTGATTCTAAATACTCTAAATTAATATAAACAGACATTTTATTCTAGGTACCCTAGTCATCTTCATTGGTTCAACACAAGTAATGGAGATTAAAAATTTAAGAGATCCTGGCTGAAATGGCTGACTTGAGCCGTGGTTTCCAATTTAGTGCAGTAACAGTCTTTTCACAGTAAGGGTTAACTGCAACTTTTTGTTTAGGTCTGCTGTCTTTGGCCCATGCTTTTTCCTTGTAGAGCAAGTACTAATAGGGAATACATTAAATGAGAGTCTGGTATTACGGTTTAAAAAAAACTACAAAGTAAACAAAAATGAGAGCTTTTAGTTAGTACCATGTGTGCATCAAATCAGAGTTAGTAATTGAGGGTTTCTTTGCCCTATTAACCATGCCTGATTATCCGATGTCTGTGTTTTCCGTGTGACTTGTTTTTAGAATCTCAAATTCTGGACCCTTGGTTGAATGGTATTTATTTTGTTAGAACATTCAGGGTCACCTGGGTGAGGATATACTTCAAGATCTAATCAACTACTGCCTGAGTTATATTGCGAAGATTAAACTGCCAAAGAAAAGGTATGTGCATGTGCGCATCTGGGTGTCACCGTGTTGTCCATGTTAGAGTGTTGAGCATCAACATGTAAAGCAGGCTGCTCAGCAAAAAATGAGTAATTTGTGGTTTAGGAACACTGTGTAGATGAAACAGAGCTCAGTCCATGCTTACAAAGACAAGGTCCCAACTGGAACACGGGATTTGAAATACTCACAGCGTTTTTATTTAAGAGGGAAGGAAGTTCAGTTTGGAAGTAGGGTTATTTCCTTGACATGTTTGGAATTCAGCAGCATAATGTTTTCCAGAGATTAGAAGCGTGCAGTAAGATCAGTTCTGTGTGATGCGTGAGGGAGCAGCTGCTCAGGACATTAATACATACCACACACAAGGCTAAGCTAGAAACGCTGCCAAGATTGCTCTAAATTTTGCTGCTTCACCCCAAAGCTGACAGACTGGCCTGTCAGGGTCTGAGGAGTGGGTTGACAGGATGCTCCAGTCATACTTTCAAAACCAAATCGTCCTTTTAAAAGCCAGTAAGGATGATGTCGAGGTTGCCAGATTCAAATAAAAGTCCAAAAGACTCCTTGATGCCAGAGGTATTGGTTCCTACACATCAGGTTTTTTTATGCATACAATGAGAGGCTGAAGGAGACATCTGATTCCAATTGTATTCAGAATTAAATGGAATTTCTTTGTGATATTCAGTAGTTTGAGCTATTTTTCATCTACTTTCTCTCTTGTTAATCAATTATTTTTCAGGGGCACTTTTATTGAGTTCCGAAACGGGATGTTAAACGTGTCCCCCATAGGAAGAAGCTGCAGCCAGGAAGAACGAGTTGAGTTCTATGAACTTGATAAAGTGAGTTACAGCTCTTGAAAAATATCCAACTCTTCTGGAAGAGGCAGTTATGGCCAGGTTATGATTTTTAAAAAGCTTTTATACTTTGTGCTATTTTTTTTCATTTTAATCCTTTCCATGTAGGTTAACTAACTTCTTAGTTTGGACTTAGAGAAATATGCAACAGGTTTTTTGTTGCAATAGTTAACAATGTTTACTTGCAGAAGGGGTGGGTTTGGCTTATTGGTTCCTTTCAGCCCTGTATCCAGAGTACCCAACGTCCTGCTTCTGCACACAGCGTTCCTGAAAAACCCTGTCATAGACAAAACCCTACTTATCTGGAGTGCTACCAGCCTATATCCATTCAAATTAATGACATTATTACTTTTCTTGTTAACTCTTTAAAGCAGAATTTAAAAGCTGAGGTCAAATTATTCCCCATATATTTTCCTTTGTACACAGCTAAATGTGCGAGGCTGAAATGAATCTGAGCCATGATACACCATAGTGACTGTTTCTGACCTGATACAAAACTTGAGATCTGTTTCCTCAAAAGCAGTCTTTGTCTGTGACTAAGTTAATGGATGCTGAAAGATACCTAAGCCCAAGGCATTCTGAAAATACCCTTTCTGGAGTCTACGGCATCAAAAGAGTTGTACCAGTTTAGAGACTCTTCCTATGCCTCAGTCTCCCCATTTGTAAAACTGAGTTTTACCAGGAGTTGAAGCATACTTCCTTAATATTCTGAGACTGTCAGCTAGAAAAGCACATCTCACACCATGTATGTGAAGTTTTGCTCCCGTTTTTTTACAAGTAGATAACAGATTAAAGTGGAAATAGTCTCAGCATGCTTTCAGTAATAAAAAAATACAGCTACATCATGCTAGTCCTGCTACTCAGACCTTTGGGTATTTTGGGGGTTATCTTTTTATTGATGAGAATTAACACAGCATGTAACTGATGTTTGGTTTTGTTTTGTTTGTTTTAAACAGAAGGAACACATAAGGGAGAAATTTGTAGCTGATTTACGAAGAGAATTTGCAGGAAAAGGCCTCACTTTTTCTATAGGTATCACATTTAAAATAATTTAACTTACTTAAAACATCATTTAATTTAAATTTCAGTTAAATCATATCCTCTTATGGGTATGACATATCCTGTCTCATTTGTGTTACAGTTATCTCTGGGGGTGGTTGCAGGCACTGCATGCACGACTCAGCCTCTTTTTCCTTCTAGGCTTTCATTTGGTACATTTTAATTGAAATCCATTTTAATAGAAATCCATCAACAAAGAGAACTTCATTGCTTGTCATCAGTTCGTTGTCTTGATGTCAGTTATGTGACTGAGTCTGTTCATTTTGAAACATATTACATGCTTCTGGTCAGAGCAGTTTCTGCAAATCAATTTTGATCAGAAATACTACATCATTACTGTTCCAGTAGCCCTTGGTTCTTCAGTTCTGTAGCTGCATTGTGTGGGAGGAAGGAGAGGAAAGAAAATCCAAAAGCAAGTGCAAGCTTAAAGAGAAAAGTGATAATAAGGGGGAATTAGTTTTCCATGCATTTTTTCTTTTGTTTCCCCTCTTTCCCAATATATTACCACATTACTATTTTTCAGAATTATAGAAGTATTGTTGCTATCAGTAGCTGTGGTATTGAAACATTGTGGCAGAAATGAAAGGCCAGTATAGCTCTCCTAAAGCATGTTGTAAATACCTCTTTGACACCCACTTCAACTGGGAATTGCACTTTTGTGTATTGGTAAAATCCAAGGATTTGGAACTGGAACAGTTGTCCTGTTAGGCTGTGTTTAAAAAGGCTGATTTCCTCCTTTTTCTATTCTGAAAGCTTTAGAAAGTCTTTTGCGTAAGACTTTATGGCTGAACGTACACCGATGGCTGTATTCATTCATGTAGTTTCTTTCTAAAAGTAAAAAGATTAAATGTAATTCTTAAAGAAAGGTTCAGTTTGAAAGCAGTCAGTGTTTGGGAATGTGGTAAGACTTTCATATTTAATGGGTACATAATAATCTGTAAATCACAACTGTAATAACTGATACCCTATAAAATACTTTCTGTACTTGTAAGACTTAACTCCAGGGTCTTGTAACATTTCTGTGACTTCTGCAAAGCTCCCTCTACCAAAAATCTTACCCAGTTTAGTTTTGCCTCACTTACTCTGCCCTCAGAAATGTGCTCTTATAATACAACAAAGTGTGCTTGGTTTGTGTCTATCCCAGGAGGCCAGATCAGCTTTGATGTGTTCCCAGATGGCTGGGATAAGAGGTACTGCTTAGGAATCATTGCCAACGATGGATACAAGACTATTTATTTCTTTGGAGATAAGACTATGCCAGTGAGTATATTGTTCTATATATACATTTCAGAGCTGCTGTTTTAAACCACAAGCACTCTAGGTTCTAACATGCCTTACACCTGACAAAACTTGAAGTCAGAATATAAATGCAAATGCGTGTCCATGTTTAACTGGCTGTGCATTCCTCGTCAGTGTAATGCTGGGAGATAGCCGTGAGCAGGGATTTTTCTTCTGTTTTCTGAAGTGAATGCAATGTTCTTGACAGACTTAATACTGGAATATGTTTTTAAATTGAACTTCTGTAATTACATTAAAAACCTAGGTGACGTGGCTATATAGAAGTCATTATCCTGTTTGGTTATTGTAGACAGATGCTTCTTTGGTGGCTGGTGATCTAAGTGTATTTATTTTCCATTGAATTTAATACTGTTCCTTTGTTAACCACTCTGTCTCCACATTGAGGAACTGAAATTATGTATAATTCCTGTCCCTAGTCACTGGGGAGAGCTAAACAACTCCGCAGGGCGATTCAGAAGCTTTTGAAAACGGTGAGCAGACCTGACTAGAGCTAGTGAGGGCAACACTGGGTCTGAACACAGCCAAGGGACAGTGTCAGGCTAAGTTTTAGAAGTAAAGGCTTAGTTTTATAAGAACTTACATTTTTTATAACTGTAAGGTATAAAGAACTTGACAGTTCTTGACTTAAAAAGGCAAAGTTTTATAGGAAAAAAACAAGCTTTAAATTAACGGGAGTTTTTCCCCCCTTGACACCAGCTGCAAACGTAATCACCTGTCCCTTGAGTATAGAGTTTACAGAGAGTTGATTTTAAACCCTATAATTGGCAGTGCAGCATTTTCAGAGTTTTGAAGTAGCAGGAGTTGCTGCTGACTTACTGGAAAACAGTGTGGCAAACAACATACAAAAATTAGGTACCACTTCCTGTAGCACACGAAGCTGCGGCTTTCAGGAATCGCTGCTCATGCAGGTGGCAGCACCTTTGTTCCCTGAGCCAGCTGTGGAAAGATCTTTCATTGCTCTCCCGTACTTAGAAAACAGTTACAAATGTCACATCAGACCAGTAACTAGCAAAGCCAAAACATTACTGCAGTAGTGAAGGATCAACAGTCTTGACAATGATTTAACTAAAAGGAAAGGAAACCAAGTTGGCAGGAAGAAAATGGAAATAAGTTACAAATACCACATGCTGGCATAGTGTTCTGTAACAGCTTTACACCTTAATATTAACAAGTAAACAATTTTAAAAAGTCAATACTGGGTTGCTATACCAAACTAAAAGCATGGCTAAACTTAGAGTGAGAGTTCTGCTCTCTCATTACCAATGCTAATGTGCAGGTCAGGAAGTTCTCATGTGAGCTTTTGTGGTATTGAGCAGAAGTTTCAGCACAGGTGTGGTATAGACACATGCAGAGTCTCAAAATCGTGGTTTGCAGGTTTTTTAGCTTTCTGGAAGACATCTCAGACATGAATATGTTATGTCCCTTCTTTCCATAATTTCCTTTATGTGTCCCTTTTCCATCCCAAGACTGTGACTACATGTTAAGTTAAATAATATTAAATCCTCTTGTGCTGTTTTCCTCTTCTGTTTTCAGGGAGGGAACGACTATGAAATTTTCACAGACTCCAGAACAGAAGGCCACAGTGTCACATCCCCACAGGATACACGAAGAATCTGTGAAGAGCTATTTTTTAAATAAAAGACTTTTAGAATTCACACTTACTTACAAAACGGTTAAGACAGCTTAATAACTTAAAACACCTTCATTCTGTATTGGTTTTTTGTAATTGGTCATGACTAGCAAGTGCTTTGCAGGTCAGCCATTACTAAAGGGAAATGTTTTAACTGAAGGGAACCTTGATGACTGGTGGAATACAGCAGAGCTCATTTAGCACCATCCTTTCACTGTTTCCATCCACACAGGTACTTTGTTTTCTTTTTGGCTGGTTGTAGACTTTGTTGGGGTTCTTTTATTATTTTTGTTGATTTTTTGTTGTTGTTTAAGTCATCAGTAAACTTCCTTAGCTAATTAATTACACTGGGGGGGGGGGGGCAGGGAGAGGGAATAATCTGCCCGTAGTTGATTTATGGTCTCAGAATTGGCCTGCAAGGCTTTATCCCTAGTTTTTATTTTGAAGCTGCTATTTAAAAGATGAATGTTTTAGAGTTGTTGTTTTAAACTACTACCTTCTGGTATAAAGACACGAATTATAACACAGTTGGGATTTTCCTGTTTAAAACTGGAAGATGAGTAAAAGAGGCAGGTTTTATTTCTTCCTGGGGGTGGGAAGGTAGAACTGAGCCAGAAGTCCCTGATCTCATGGTCAGAGGTGCGTGGATTCTGCCACCACTGGAAGGGCTGGACCAACTGGTGCTAAAGTTACCTCCTCAGTAGAGTTCACGGTACCTACACTTTTTACAGACTCTTTTTGAAACTAAAAAATTTATAAAACTTAATTAAAACAACTTGAGTATAGTAGCAAAATGTATTTCTGCCACTAATTACATTCCTTATTTTCCTGGTAAGGCATTAAGGGTATATGAGATTTTAGTACTAAGAAAAATGACCTAGACTACATTTCTATTAAAATTCAAGTTGAAGCATGACAATCAGTGTAACTGTTAATATTACTTTTCTCACCTTGCGTTAGGAAAGTAATCTTGTGTATGAACAGTTTAATTTAGTAAAGGAGAATAAGGTCTCATAATGAAAAATGAGTGTTTCAATTTGTCATTTTGGCAAATAAAATATTTAAAGCAGACCTGTTGTATGCTGCCTGTCTGTACAATAAAATGATTGACTTGAATCTTTCTAGTTCTAAGTGTATGTGATACTTACACAGAAAAAAAGAGGAGAATACAAGCTCTGTGTACAAACCAAAATCCTCAAAAGGGCTTACAAAAAACCAGAGGGGGAGCTGCAGTACCCACATGCATCAGAAGTGTCTCATCTTCCAACACCCTGCTCACGTGCCTGCTTCCACAGGGCAATTCAGCCTCTACCAGTTTAGTCGGAGCAGACTTTGGGCCAGAACCAGGAACGCTCTTTAAAGATGGCCAGATTTTAATAGCTGCTGCTTTGTGTGTATGTGTATACAATGTATCTGATTATTTGGCTGTTTAATGCATGTTTGTTTCCTGTATCTGCAGAAAGTTACCTATGCAAAACTGCTTGTGCAGGCCCAAACCCAGATTTTCTTTCAGCCTCAAATACAATCATTTGTGAGCACATACCTGCACATGTTCAAAACAAAAAAAGCTTGCTAGTCAGTCTTGCACAGCCATTGCCAATAGCTAAGGTTTATCTTCTGCCTCTCATGCCAACAGAGGAGAAGCAAACATTCCATCTCTTTGAGGGGAGGAAAAAGAGAAAGCAAAGCAACTCACAATGCCTACTCTACTGCTTCCAGCTTTTCTTTATAGTGTGAGCTGGAGCGGGCAGGGCAGGGTCCTGTCCCCTGGAGCCTGGCTAACGCTCTGCTGTAGCAGGTTTGAATACTGGCTGCTCTGCCTGGGCAGCCCCTGCTGAAGTGTGAGAGCCCTTCCTGCCCCAAGTTTCAGATGAAATGACCAGGCTACGCTATCCCTCCCTGTTAGCCCCTACTATAGCTTAACATACATAATATTAAATAGCAATATAATATTAAATAGTATATAATGAAAATAAACATATTTACAGAAGTAGTAGTGTATATTTTACATTAACCCTTTAAGCAGCTATAAAACTTGCTAAATTACTCCCTAATTTTTCTGGTAATGCCAGTCAACAATGCTTTTTAAAAAACTTGTAAATATCGTACAGGTGTGCACATGCAGGCACTGCATTCTCCTGTCTTCAATGCTAATTGTCTTCAACACAGAGAGCCAACTGAAGACATACGCTAAAGCATTATAATGGTTGCATTTACTGTAGAGGAAGCAGTGTGCAATATTCCAACAAGCTGGACAATGTTAAAACCGTAACTACTAAGTGTTATGGTTAATAAAGAAGAAACCAAAACCCCAAAACTCTGCTACAGGCTGGTCATTATTATTACACTACAGTGTAATAATGCAGGTGCAGCTGAGGTAAAGCAAGCCCTCACAGCAGTTACTAACCTCCACACATCCGAGCTCTCCCCAGGTCAGCCCTCGGAACAGACCATCTGCTGTGAGAGAGTCTTAAGACATTTCATGACAGCGAGTGCCTATTGTTGAAACTGCAGACAGGCAACTGAAGTTATGCTGTTTCACACAACTAACAGAAGAGTATCATGCCATCTTTTTCTTTTTTTATTTTTTTATTTGCAAAGTCAATATAAATCCACTGTTAGGAACTTAATAGAGAAAAATGCTTCATTTGAAAAAAAGATGTGGAAGGCAAATAGGAACAGAACTGATTTCATTGCACTACAACTACATGAAATCTTGCAGGCAGAGGAGAGTCAGGGCAAGGGTGACCATATCACATCCTACCAAGCAAGTTTTCCAGGGAAATAGCTGCAGAATCTACTTCACTGAGACAGCTGAGCCTATTGAGTAACTCACATGGTATTTTACACACGGTCATCTGAACAGCACATAACTTGCTTTTCAGAAGTACAGTTATTCTGCTTGCCCAGTGAAATACCATGGCAGACATTCAACTATATGCAATCATGAAGGTAATCCTCAGCTTTGTCTAAATTCACACACAGAGGCTATGAAGTATCCCGTACTCTACAGCTTTCTACCACTTCCCTTGAAGCAAATTTTTTAAATTTTTGTTTCTTGCTTTTTTTTTTAATACTGGCCTATAAAATCTGTTGCTAATCAACCGTCAAGGCACCTAAGTAAATTCACAAACAATCCAGGTTTTAAAACGACAATATTCCACATATATGCAGACATGCCGTTTGCAAATGGTACACCTGAAGGGCATCCAGCCATAGCCATTGGAGCGTAACCTCCAGATGGAGATTTTTCCACCCTGCGGCAGCTGCTCTGTTTGTGAGCTTCCTTCCATGAGGAAAAATCATAAATCACAGCAACGAACACCTCTCTCAAGCCAAGGCATTTGGGCACTGTTAGCAGCAGTAAGCGTACTCCAGCCCTTAAGGAAGGAATGCTCATGCACCTACAGGACCGCGGAGTCCTGCCTCTGCTACGGCTCTCTGCACTAGAAGAGCTCTCCTTCAAACCTCTCCTGATTCCTCTGGGCATTTACTGGAATCAGGTCACAAGATAGAAGAAAAACCAAACCTCCCCCCCTCCAAGCACACAAATTAGGTCTTTTTAAAATATGTTTTTTGTAAACATGTTACGAGAGATTTTTTCATTAGCATCTGAATTGCCTGGGGGTTTTTTTGAGGCCAGCTGTAAAAATGGTAATTTTGGCCTACTTCTGCTTATTGACAATGCAGTATTTCCTCCCGCACAATACGTAGAATATTCTTAGGACACATCCCCTGCAGCCAGTTGTTGAGCAGTGACCATGCAGGCAGCGGCTGCGCTCCCTCCGGGATGCCTCAGGAGCTGATGACGTGTCCTGACCAGGTCTCATGTTTGGTTCCAGGAGCTAGATGGGTAATCACCACCTCCACCGCCTGAAGCTTCTCGTTCTTCGGCGGGATGGTGCACATCTTGTAGGTGACCTCGTCACCTGCCACGGGAACATACTCGCCTTCAATGCTGTGGAGGGGAAGCTTCAGTTAGACATAAATCACATAACCACTCTTACTCTTTTGCAGCTTAATTAATTTTTTATTATAATGATTATCTTAGGTGCTCAAGGTACTTCAGGTTTTTTTTATAGAGCCCATCACCCACCAAAGCTTGAGGTTGATTTTGGCTGTCTTGCAACAAAATCCTATGAAAACACTAGAAACACTACCACCCTGAAAAAACAAATGCACGTACACACACAAAAAAACCCACACTCTAATAGACCTTAAAAAATAATCAGCTGAGCGTGGCCTTGGACAACATTGCTGTGAACCATGCAACAATCTCATACTCGCTGGGCACTAGAGGGCAGGGCTGACACTGTTTGGCACATAGTTTGGGGGTTTGGTTTTTTAAACTATAGGAAGTTGATTATTTTTTTTTCCCTGCTCTCGCACACTGCTGAAGCTTTCCCTCCCCTCCCCCCTCTTTTTTTAAAGAAGGATTGTACCATGTCAGTCATTGATTTTACTTTTAGGTTACTCCACCATAACATAGTTCATCTGAGGTATGAAAACAAAAAGAGCTCAAGTAAGACACAGTGTGAAATACTTGAAAATTATTTGCTGTGAAAAAAAAAATAAATAAAAGAGTTCTGTGACCCTGATGCGTTACACTGCAGAAACTCTTCTCCAGCATCCAGCACTTAGGAAGATTTCCAAGAGTCGCTTGCTCCTACCTAGCCTCTACCAGCACAATGACATGGGATCCTGGAGGAATCACATTGTGCATTTGTTACTGCATGCGAGTCCTTACCTGCAAACAGCAGGAAATGGCAAAAGTCCTGTCACCTTCTGTCCAGAACTACATACTGATGAAACAAGAGAACTGGAAACTGCTTTCCTCACTTCTACCACTGTGTTCAAGAGGAGAGCTTTTTAATAAAAATCCCAGCACACACCAGTGAAGACAGGCAGAGATGCCTTCCAACCTGCACTGCCCTGTCTCTCTGACAGTAGGAAGGATGCTACTTCAGCTTTCTTTAAATATACCAACATGATCCCATGCTCGGGTTCCCCTTCTTTGACAACCTAGGCTCTAGATTTCTTGTTGTTTGAGGGTTTTTTCAGCATTTCTCAGCAGCATTTGTATTTGTGGACAGATAAACACCATTGAGTTTGTTACTTGCCTTCACTGCGAGCATACTGGGAGCATACCAACACCATCCAGGAATTTTACCCCACAAGTGTTTCTATTATTGCAGGGACCTAAGATTTTAGCAGTGCCCTTCATATCCACTCTCATCTTGTGACCTATTATTGTTATGGCTTTTCTATTGAAGGAAAGACTGGTAGGACTGATAGGAGGTAAATACACTGTCACTTACTGCCAGATGTAACTTCACATCAGATTTTGCCTCTCCCCCCAGTTCTGCAAAACTGCTTCAGCTTCATGTCCTGTGCTGCCTCTCCCCTCCCCTTCCCTCTTTAAAGGCTGCCTCAGCTTCTGCTACCCTCTGACTTGTGCATCATGACTGCTGCTCAGGGAGCCAGTCCATCAGGCTGTGGCTGAGCAGAAGCTGTGTGTACTCAGGGATGCGACAGGGTAAGCAGGCATGTATAGGGAAAGCTAAAACTGACACATAAATTATAACCTCTCCCACGGGAAATTCAGAAGAAAAGTCATTGTTTGCTAACTGATGGTATCAACATGATATTAAAAATGTTCCTGTATCTAAATACGGATCTAAAGCCTGCTATGAGGAGTTAAAGGCAGTCCCAAGGCCTGTGGCTTGAAACACACGTCCTTCAGACTTTAGTCCCCTGGGCTAAACTCCTACTCCAGAGCTGCCTGAGACTGTGGGTATCAGACCCAAGAGGGCATGTCCTGAGCTGAACTCTTCAGAGCAGTGCCTGGGAAAATGACAGTAAATTGAAGGCAGAAAAAAATATTTACAGAAAAGTGAAGATAAAGCCTCCTTCATCAGACCTGACAGCCCTTTCCTCCCCTCGCAGGCTGATCCAACTGACCTTTATTTACTTCCAAAGTCTCCAAGCCAACCTGTCAGCCTAGCCCTGTATCATGCTGGACAGCCTATGTTCAAGCTCCCACATGTCGACTCTTGCTGTGGCTGTCCTCTTCAGTTATTGCCTTCATTTATACCCCACCCCTCCCTATTTCTAACAGGTTTAAGATTCCTTCAGGTGCGAAGGGGTTGCACACCCAATACTTACTGTCCTTTCAGGAGCAGAGATTAGTTTACCTTTTTTACTGCAAAAGGAATTTGCCTCTAAATTCTGTGCAGCTTACCCCGATTTTAAAATAGAGGATTTCAAGCAAGGGTGAGAAGATGCTACTTGTACTGTCTCAGAGCCTGACAAGTGGACATGAAGCCCCAAGAAGAGACACAAGAGACAGTCAAACCACAGGTGAAAAAAGGAATGCCGTGTAAAAAAAAAGACATCATCTTTCCACTTGAATCTCTTGAATGATCCCTTGTTGCCAAAAAAAAGTTGCTATTGAGCTAAAACTACATTGCCATGAGCAGTAACTCACAATGCAACCCATGCAGGGTGTCAGTCCCACCTGAGGAAGGTAGCATCTTTCAGTGGAAGGCAATACAGCACATTTTATCCATACAAAGGAACACAGGACTAGCAAAACACAGTGAGCAGAAACATTTCCCAGCTCAGATGTAATGAACATAGACACTCCAAGCCGAAGCAGAAAGTGTACACTGACTCAAGTACAGCTGAGACACTGGAACAAGTCATAATAAAACATGTTTCTTCATGTGGCCTCGAGCACTGGCACCAGCTGTGGACAGTGTTTCAGGGAGCACAGGCAGAGCAGTTACATGGGGCTTGAACTAAAGCAGCATCTCCCTCTTGAGATTACAGCCACACGCTCCACAGCCCCAGGTATTGCCTGTGATTCCTGCACAGAGGATGAACACGCACAGCAACTGGTGACTCAGAGTCACCACTTTACAGGCATCAAATGAAACAGATGCCCTGCCCAGGAAGGGATCACATGTTTGGCTGAAAGGGTTTTTTAATGAACAGGAACCTTACATGTTCTTTAAGAGCTCCTGTAAAACAGGATGAGACACAGTTAGTGAAATAAACATTTGAAGTCTGCAAAAGATATCAGTAGGTATGGTTAATGTAGAAGGAAAATGGATTCACACCATCTCCTGAAGCACCAAAGACATGCCAATACACAAAGGCAGTGTTTTAAGCTCCAGACAAACCAGAGATAAATTAGTTATTGCTTGAATCTTCAAATTCAAGTGAGGAAGTGAATGCTAAAAAAGCTAGGGGCTTTGTTGGAGTGAGCTTGATTTAAAATTGAAATATGGCTATATACCAGGATGGGTTCTGATAAGAAAGGGGTCATAGGTATACTGGTAACCAAAGCGGTCTTGTTTTTTCAAGAAGTTACGAACAAGTGAATCTATATGCACACAGAAATGGTATGCCTAACATACAACAGGCTGCAGTCAGGGAGAGGAGAAGCAAAGGGACTGACCCAGACTGGAGGACACACTCTCAGCTGTCACTGAGAGCCACTGCATTCCTCAGCACATTTTAGATGACTGGCTGGAGTACTCTCTACAGCCCCTGGTCTGCACAGGAAAAACAAAACAAAACATTTGCTGACCCAAATTTCTTATGCTTGAATCATGAGGTTAATTACTCTTGTTGCTTCCTAAACAGATCACATTAGCCCCAAAATCTGCACAGCCCTAAGCATTACCCACAAAGGTACACTTTTCTCCTCTAGAAAGCACTTCTTGCAGGACCGAGCACTATGCTAACAGCATCAGATCCTTTCTTGGTTTCTCTTCTTATCCAAACTGACACTACAGGACACTGAAGCTAGTGATAGAACCTCACTCAACCCCAACATGGCTTCTTCTCATCCCCTAGTTTGTCTTATTTCTTTCCTTGCTTGTTGAGGTGACCCTACCTCATCAAGACCAGGCCTGTCCTTTGCACAGCTGTCCAAAAAGGCTGTGGCCACACAAAGAGTGTGAATTGCATTTTCTGCTTTTTGCCTTTAAACTTTTTTTTCCCACAGATCAGATATTCTTTTCTTTCCTGCAGCTTTCTGATCACCAGTTACTCTTGGTGCCTACTGAATACAAGATTATTAACTCATTGCCCCAGTGGACATGAAAAGTGAGAGGACAAAGGTCTTAGTTTGCAGCCTGAGTAAACCTGTTGGTGAACAGCATTCCCAGCAGAGTGTTTGCCCACCAAATGCTGCTTCTGGGATAGATGCAGACTTACTCCAGCATTGTTATCGCTACATGATGCTTAGAAACAGGAACAAACAACATCCAGATTGTGCCATACTTCTGGTGGTGTCAAGAAAGAACAACATAATGGCACTTGAAAGGTGATGAGATGGAATGGCACTGGAGGTGTAGCCCTATGCAAAGCTGCGGGAAGATCCTCCACTGAGAAGCAATTGCCTTAAGCACTGGGAGGGAAATGAACTGGAAAAGATCAGAGACAGTAAACAGAGATCTTGGAACAGATTCAGCCTGTAACAGCCACTCTATATACAATAGAAGTTACCTGTACAATTTGGTAGAGGAAGTTAAACATGGACTTTTTTGATGTTATGTATTGATTAAATTTTTTACATCTGTATTTTTTACTTTTACCCAAACTAGGTTTAGAGGAAGGTGGAGATTTTCACTGCTATTTAAGAGGTTGGTGTGCATGTTCTATTCAAAATAATGGATATCTATGTATCCAAGAACCTTAAGACACTTTGACAAATTAAGCTAAAAATAGAAAATGCTTTCCTGATGTTAGTGTCAGACTGAAACACAATAGAGTGAGTTTTAGATTACCCAGCAACTCCCATTTCCCAGCTCTGTGCCAGTCAGGTACGGTGGAGCATTTTATCCTGCACTATTTTTAGGGAACTGGGAGGTTATTAGAAAGTTACCTAAATAAGGAATGTTCTAGTTCTTTCTCCTCACAGCTGCTATTCATATGCCAGGGCTCTAGTTAAACCTCTTGGGACAAAGAGTAAGTCACATGGAAACATTTTTGAGTAAGAGTTTTCAGTGAATTCAGAGCCTTGCTAGTCAGCAAGCCTGCCATGGATCTCACCACGCAGCCCCTTCCCACGGATCAATGGGCTGTATTATCTGTGGGCTTCTTAAAGCTCATTTAACACCTCAACACACCTCCCAGGAAACCCGTATTTTTATTAAATGGCAGGACATGACAGAGTAATGAACTATTATGAGTTACTAATCCTGAATGCCCTCTCATGCAGTCCCGGGGTAAACTGATGGCTCCAGCATTCATCAGCAAAACCAGCAACCTTATCAAGCCACTGGCAGGCAAAGCAGAAGCAGGGCTGCCTCTCACCCACCAGTCACACTCATAACTGGGACAGACAAGTGTGAAAGAGGTCCAAACACTGAAGAATCCCAGCTATTAATGTCAAAAGTCTCTGATATGGGATTGCCCTGGTCTCTGTGCCATTGCAGAGACCTTCCCAGGAGCTGCCTTGTCTATGACAGAAGCTGCACTTCCCTCCCAGTACAGCACATGCATGATCCTCTTGCCCAGTTCTCTACGGAGATCTCTAGTTGTGGTTTTTTAATCCACATTCAAAGGTAGTTACGGCTCTATATCTACTTTCATCAGCTAGTTCAACACCAGGCAGCACACCACACACCATGAGGAAGAAACTCACAAGAGTTTCACAAGATCACGAGAGGCAGAGCATTCCAAAGATGCCTACGCAGACTCAGTCAGAGGTACAGAAGACGCCTGTTCCTGCAAGCATCCAACTTTGATCCTGTCGCAGTAATACCTTCTGTTTGCATCTGAAAACCAAAGCCCAGGGCAGTTATGTTCTGTGCTCACCAGGCACAAAGAACCTCCATCCTCAGGTGGCCATGGTCGTCTTCAATGCCCACTGCCTGGCTTGCAGGTAGAGTATAAGTCTTGGCTTTGACCTATTACAGTTTATATCATTTAAGTGGAGATTCTGGGAAGGTTTTGATACAATCATGACCACTACAAGCTGCCTCTCCTGCACATACCAGTGCAACATGTGAATCTTCTGAGCCAGCTGAGGGGGTGTAGGGAACCCTTAGGAAAAGGCTATCCATGTTCAATTCATTTCCAAACCCCTCTCAAGTAAGATCTGGTATTCTGCTGCCTCTCCTCCCCGCCCCAGATAATTTACTTATTTCAGAGACTTCAACAGATGGAGCAAGGCACCAGAAAAGGAAGTGTGCAGCCCAAAGCAGGTAAGTCATCGAGTGCTTTTAGTATTTTGAAGAAAATCAGAAACCTCAGATTTGGCTTCCCAGCAGCCCCAGAGCAGTCGGTTGCAGCCAGCAGAAACTGTTTTGCTGCTAGTTCACAGAAAAGGCAGAGAGGCCGGAAAGGTTTGTTCTCTCAGCTCAGATTAATCTCTCCGTTTATCATTATCAGTTAATTTCCAACCCATATTATTACACTCCACCAGAAGAACAGCATCACAGAAGAGCCAGAAGAAGAGATGTAGTGGTAATGGTTTGCATTAAACAGTGATCTGGCAGAAAATCAGAGGAAAGAAAGGAGCCTGAAAAGATGATCTCTCCATGGACACAAGAAGCTTAAAGCCAGCTCCTCAATGCAGCAGGATAGCAACAGGGATGCAGGTGGGTTCCTCCCTGCAGGAAGATGTGGCTGATAGTACATCTCCAACAGAGCCAGAAACTGAGAAACAATAGCAGAATAGGACTGTATCCCCACCTGGGAGCCCACTGAGAGACCACTTCTGTTCTGTTCAGTACTCCTGAGTTACAGGCACTATAAGCATAATCTCCTGAGATCACAACACAATGCACAAGCAAAGCACAGCAAACCCAGGATCTCTCCAGGGACCCAAGGGTGCTGCGTGTCAGCATCCCTGGGGAAGCACAGCATCAATTCCCCAAAGCCATCATTAAGCATGGGGTCAGGAATCCAGCCTGAAGGACAGCCTGAAGGCCTCTCTGCAATGCAGCATTTTCCCTTCAGAGCCAAGTACTAGCAAACTGCAGAAAACCCACAAGCACTGCATAGGTTTTTTCTGTTCCATTAAATCAGCTGCTTTTGCAAAATAAAATCTTTAAAAAAACAAGAGTGTGGTCATTCATTCGTCACTGCTCTCTGGTGGCGAACTACCTCCTTGCCTTGCTCTTGCAGCAACACAGGCTTCAGGCCAAATCCCAATCAAATGCAAAAGCCCAGAGAGTGTCCATCATGTGCCCACTCCCAAATATACTGGGAAAACAGAAGAGTGGGATTCTTTATGCAGTGCTCTAAAGCACATCATTTGATCTGCTGCCACAGGCACCCACACCCCACCGCTCTCTACCCCCTGGCTCTGCGCCCCCAGAACCCCCCTTTGGAAGGCGAGCTGATATGACCAAGGCGGGAGACCTCAACAGCCAACACTGCAGGGATTCTCCATCCACTCTCTGGAAAGATGTCACATCTACAGGAAGAGTAGAAAGCGAGCAAAACTGAAGCCAATAGAGCTGTTACATTTCAATAACAACCAAACCGGCTCGTATTTGTGAGAGCTGACTTACTCCCGCTATGGAACAACAGCGGAGGAGGTAAGATATTGAGGAGGATACAGTTCTCAGCACTGATGCTACAATAACACCATCAATTTGGTGACAGTGAATCATGATACAGGCTGGTGGAAATGAAAGCATTAACAGTACATGTCACTATGAAAAACATAATTAAAGACTTTTGAAAAATTTCACTCCAGGCAAATTAATTTGACTTTGCTTCCAGCTTTCCAGAGACATTATCTGGAATTAACACCTCAGCAACAACTCCATCCCCACACTTGCCAGCTAGGGTCTCACACTCACTACTAGCAAGCACATTTTATATTCTGTTCTGGAGAAGGGCGAAGTATTAAACTGAGAAAAACAAAACCTCACTACATTGAACGAGCCATAACATTTTCCTAGTACGATTGTTTATACCAGCTTGAGAAGCGTTTCCAATAAACACAAGGAAGCAGGACTCCCTGTGCACAGAATGCAGAAAGCAGCAGTGAGCCTTTGGCTGGATGGCAGGGGTGTGCCAGGCCACACGTCTGCAGGCAGGAACAGCCACTCAGGTGGGTGTGCGTGAGCTGGCTCTAATCTGGCCATCTCAAGCACCGATGGTGTTGCAGCTGTGGTATGGTGTTTCAACCACAGATGCTTTACCTGCAGACTGACCCAAGAAGGTGCCACCACCTGCGATGACTGTCACCAGAGCTGCCACCAACCATGCCTCTACCTGCCGCACAAGGACAGCTCAAAAGGAAACGCTACCACCTACCAGTGTTGGCATTTCCAGAGAACTCCAGGCTGCAGTGGTTAATTGTGCAGTTTTGTACATTTGTCCCTAATCAGTTAAAAAGGAGAACTGGCTCCACACAAGTGCTATCAAAACCCAAACCAAATGTCTCTCTGCAGTCTTCAGAGCTGCTCGTTAACAGACAAAGCCACACAGACAAAAAACAACTTTAAAACCTGCATTTCAAACTGGCATTTCTTATACTGTATATCTACCCACATCTGACAAGTCCAACTTCACAGTAACGTAGCTTTGCTGCAAGTTCTACTCATAAAACATGTCCACATGCCCCCATTCACCCTAAACTCTCATACAGGTGCTGAAGTTTAAAATTTTTGTGGATGCTAAGTGCAGAAGCTTTTGAATGCCACATATATTTGACCTTATTTTTAGGCTAATGCTCACTTACGGAAATGCCATGCTAAGTGTTATTACCTTACAAAAATAAATGGAAAGCTATAGGAAACAGACATCTCATTTTACAGAAGACATTTTAATTGAAGTGTAACTTTACACCTCCCCAAAGCTTAGGGAAGAAAAAAAATTAATTCCTCAAATTAAACTTTTATATTTAAAATCGTATTAATCTGCAAGATAGGTAGGTGGTCCCAATGCTCAAAACCTTCACAAATCATCACAGCTTAGTGATGAACACAGAGGAACAGTCCATCTTGTCGAATCCAAACTGGTGTACCATTTTATCCACGTTCATGAAATCCTAGCTTTCAGGCAGAGCTGATCCAGGAGAAACAATCCTTTCATTTCACAAGTAGATGCCTATACCACACTGAGACAGCAAAGAGATTGATGTCTCTCTCACATTCAGGTTTAACTGAGTAAAATAGGTAGAAAAGAATCGCATGATAAACATAAGCAGTGTCTCAAAACTCACACTACGCAAACCAGAGTCCCCTGAGCCAGTTATAGAATGCTGCTGCAATAAGCAAGTCTCATTAATAAAGAAAAATGTTTCTAATTCACTGTGAAATAAACTAAAATGAAAAGCAGTATTAACTCATCCTTCCAGTGCTGCCTTGCATCAGAATTAAGATACCATCACCCTCTAGCACTAAAAGCTGTTTCTAACAATTCAAATACACTCAGAGTAATTAAAGAACACAGTGTGTTGAAACCTTCAGTGCTTCCATAACAGCACTTTTTACTAACAGGTTGAGGCAGAAACATCAGCTATTTTTGAATTTAAGTTCTGAGACAGTACCTACATAAGAAATGTTTTAAACAGTGGCCCAGTCCTGGTTCAATAGAAAAAAATAATCCTGTTGGCTTTAAAGGAGCAGAACTGAGCCTAGAGAAGTTGCACAAAGTGCATCCTTCAGTCCTACAAAATTCATATGAACTAACTTTGCTAAAATGTCTCTGTAAGAGCAAGGAAAACAGGCTTTGAATACATAAATTACAGGCTTAAAGAGGAAAAGCGTCATTTACCTGCTGTGGAGATGGAAGGAGGAGTAAAGGGCCATATTGAAAGCAAGGGAGATGTCAGCTAAATATCAGAAACAATTAAGAGCCAGGTGTGTAAATTACAGGAAGTGATCACCCAGGGAAGCAGTGGATCCCCAGCACCCATATTGTTAAGAGTGCATTGGGTAAAGCATCTGCCAGAAAGGCACAGGCGCCTTCCAGCAGCAAAAGGTAGAGGAGGTGCCTTCCAACTTTCTCATCTACAGTAAACTTAAGAGAGGTGCCACACTGGAGGAAGACTGCAGCGTACTGCAGCATGGCATATGGAGACTGTTCCCCACCTGCGTGAGCATTAGATTGAAATGAAGTAACTAACAATGAAGAGAAGCAGCCTGATCCAGCAAGTAGGGCACTAAGTTCAGACCTGGGAAGCTGGAGCTTAGCCTGAAGGTTGCACCTTCAGGCCAGAGCCCATCACCCCACACACACACACACACACCCAGCAGCTCTCCCCCTCTCATCCTTACTCTGCTCCAGCTTTCTCGTGCAGGGGCGGTCTGAGGGCATGGCTGGGTGAGGGTGAGAGCAAACAGAGAATTGGACATGCGTCAGCAAAATAAACATGCTGAAAATACATCAAGAAGTGTGGTTGTCCATGAACTTTTATAACCTTGGTGATGCATTCAATAGTGTTTTTAGATCGAGTGGGTGGAAGAAAGGGGAGGGCGGCATGCCACATTCAGGGCACTATTACTCAAATACAGCTTATTGATGGCTCACAGTCAAATAATTTTGAAAGCATACAGGATCGATGCACCAACTAGCACAGCCCACAAGAGGGGACTTCTTGGGGGGGCTCTCACAGAGACCATCAAAATCACAGCAAACAAAAAATGGTTTTCATAATGTCATAAAGGATTTCAGTATAGAAGACATATGGGAGTCTTAGCCAAACAGAAAAATATCACTGTGAGTTTCTAAGAATTATGGCTGATTGGAGGGGGACTGAGGGTAGGACCAGTTAGTGTACCCAGAATCAAGTACTGGGGTTTGGGCCCAGACAGGAAGATGTGTTGGGCCATAGGATAGGAATTGGGGAACCCCTGAAAGATTAGGTCACATTTTGTAAAGACAAACAAACAAAGGGCAGCCCTAATCAAAAAGTTATCTCTAGGGTTTTAAAAGGCTTAATTTCATATGGCTGAAGAAAATTTTACTGAACTAATTGGAAGAGAAAATGCAGAGGAAATAAAACAGGACTGAAAATAGACAGTACTTTAAAAATAATTCATTAGAAGGCTGAGAATTCATGTTTCTGTGAGAGGGCTGTTTTAACTAAACCCTTGCTGATCAGTAACTGTGTAGGTCAGACTAGATGTTCACAGTAAAATTTTTAAATTGTGATATAAGAAATGTTATTTTTAAGTTATTCCAGAAATAAGATGAAATTGTGCATTTGTATTAGATGAAAGAAAAAGAAGATATTAAATAACATTTCCTTGGGTTGAACACGTAAATCAGACCACTCAGCCCATTTGAACTCATGAGTCCTAAAAAGCTTTGGCTTGCCAATGCCCACCATGCAGTAACATTTCAGAAAACTGGAAGAAGGCCAGTGTGCTCCTTCTCCAAGGACACGGGCTACACACACAAGCAGGAAAGATAGCTGGGGCAATGTGAATAACTTTGGTAAGGCTTTTGTTGACTTATCACTAGATAACCACTCCAAACAACAAATAAAGATTATACAGCTTCAACACTGTAAACAATATGTAGACTAAAACCTGATGATAGATCTAAAAGAGGCTATTGGAGAATAAATATTGAGCAATCTTAATACAGTTTCAGCCCCCATGCTGGTCAACATGTCAATCTAGAAACAAATACAAAATTGTGTATTAAACCTTGCGGATTAGCCAAGCAATAAATAACAAAGACAGTGCAGTCACAGAGCATGATCTTGGCACGCAGGGCCTATTCAAGTAAGATGTGCTGCAGCACAACCAAATATGAAGTCATACATCTAGGAACAAGGACTGCAAACACTGCTGTAGGGGATGCCAGACTGTATCTGAGTCTGCACCAAACTCTGATGCTGCAAAGGATGTGGAGGTCAGAGCAGATAAGCAACTCAGCAAAAGACTAGGGACAAGAGAGCTAATGCGATGATGGGATATACAGAAAGAGAAACAGAGGAGGAGTCTGGAGGAGATTTTATCTCCATATACTGAAAGTATGTGTGCAGTGCATTGTTTTAAAATTATATTTAAGTTCTACAGCAAACTTAGAAAAGAGACTGGAAAGACTTTTAGACTGGAGAAAAAATTCTCAGAGAGGGAATTGAAAAGCTTAATCTGTTAAGTTTATCAAAAGGTAGATTCAGAGGTGATGGTTCTCAGCATCTCAGAAGCTAGATAAATTCAAGTAAGTAATAAAGCATGACTTTCTTAACAGTAAAGGTAATTAACCTGTAGGTTAATAATGGTACCAGCAGTGCAAAGTAAAAGTAGTGACTTTACAGTGTTATAAATCTTTAAATTAAAACTGAATACTGCATAGATGATTTTCTTCAGGTAAATGCAAGTTTCTGGGCCTGGGTGAAACTGCACCGCCTATTCTAAGAGATCTGACCGGATCATCTTCTAGTTTTTAACTCAACAGATTTATAGTAATACAGGAAAAGAACAGCATAATCTATTGATGCCAGTAACATCTGCATAACTCCTGTTTGCTGAGGTAAGGGTGACAGATTATAAACCATTCTTTTATCTGAAATGTCAAAAGCATTCAGTAATTAAGACAAACCAAAGCTCCAGACTTCCTTGGCCATCCAGACGACTTACTCAGAGATGTGTACAAAGATGTCAGGCCCTCCATCTGCAGGGCTAATGAAGCCATGGCCTTTGGAGCGACAGAAGCATTTACAGACACCTTTGTAGATGGGACCCTCTGATGCTCTCACAGTTCTGCAAAAGAAAGCACAAAAAGAGTGGTTCATTGCTGAGCATGGATGTGACAGCTCCAGGTGTGTCAGCCAGAGCACACTAAGCAAATGGGCACAACGGTCCAAATATCCCTCCCAGCGAGTATACTCCTCTGCAGCAACTGCTTAATACTCAGTCTCATACACTGCACATGTTTTGCCTGTAGCCTTTTTAAGGGAGATAAAGAGAATGAAGGTGTTAGACTTGGCAGCGCTAGGTTAACAGTTGGACTTGATGATCTTAAAAGGTCTTTTCCAACCTAAATGATTCTATGATTCTATGTTTGCTAGCATTATAATCCATCAGTTGCTATCTTGAATCCATCTGCTGTACTACCCTGCCAAATTTTCTTTTAGACACTATACTGAATGTAAGCATCTTATACCTTTCATGAGTTTGGGAGTACCAATGTGCACCCAGGTTTTGTATGTGCTTTCACAAGTTTAACAGTAAGCGTGTGCATGTAGTATCAAGAGAATGCAGTGCATAAAGACATGTATAAATGTGTACACATATATGCATATACACACACCCCTTCTGTATGCATGTCTATCATCCTGCCAGACTAGGATCCAGTGAAGTTAGTATTTCACCTCCAAATGACTCCAGCAGCCTATGAAGCCTAACTGGTTTGCATAACACCAAGACTCAAGACTGATCTCCTCCTCCACTGTCATGGGACCTGTATTTTAAAACAAGACAGATTTGAAGACAAACCTTTACGATGACTTACTGCCATCAAAAAAAACAACTTGCATGAACTATGACCCATCTTGAAAACTGCATGATTAAATCCTTTTCCCCAACAAACATGCTGAGTTGAATCTCCAGGGATCCAAACTCACTCAAATACTTTCATTAATGAAGCCAACTGGTTTAGACATCTTAACAGGGTTTACACAGATCAGGATTTTCTCATGCCATGACTACCCGGTAGGTTGCTTCCATGTCAGGAGACAATTTTGGTGTGATTCTTCAAACCCTGTAAGTGATTGTGTTGCCATTTGGTTATATGCATCACGGCTACATTGACATAACTTTCCCAAATGTTTAAAGTTTATGGAAGTCTAAATAAAGTCACTAAAAAATGTGGTAAACATCTCTGCTCCTTACATCAAACTAATACTAAAGAAATACCATTGGAAATGTTAAAGAAAGAAGAAATCTTCATTAAATTACTCCATTTCCAGCTCTATAAAGCTGTTGATACATCTGACCTCACAAGTGCTTGCTACACAGAAAAGCACTCACAGACCTAAATAAGCCATTGAAGTTCAACTGCATCTTTCAAGGAGATAAAGCACTGTAGGGGATAAGGCCCCACACTTGCAACAAACCAAAATTAAATAATCTCACTGAATAGTAAGCCACTGTCTGTCACATTCATCTTTTCCATACAACTGTGGCACCTAGAGCTCCTCTTGTTTGAAGTGGACACTAAAAAAATAATAATAAGCATTTACAGCTATTTTGATTTTCAGGGCAAATAAATACAGCAAGATTCCTTTAATGATTAAAGAACTGTGGAAGCCAAATAAATTCTTTAGTTTTGTAAGAACCAGACTAGGATTAACAGCTGAGAAGAATTACAAAGAGTTCATTATTAACACAGCACTGAGGCAAGCTAGCTTGGAATTGGTTTTCAAGGGCAATCCCAATTATCAAGTCAATTATGTTCCTTTTAGCAATCTACTTATATTACAAAGTTTAGGGCATTTGAAGGCTTTTGGAACTAACATAAATTTTTCTTCTGCTGCTGCTGCTCTTTTTCACCTCATTTTGAATACAGAAGTAATAATACAAAACATCATTGAGATTGATGCTATTTAAATCCACATGGATAACTCCTGAAGCTGGGTAACACTGCAAGAAGCAAAAAGGAAAAAGCATGACAACTAGATTAAGAAGGACGAAATAGGATAGCTGCGGGTTCGAGATCTTACTTCCACAGTGTTTCACTTGGCTTTGTCAGACGTCCCTTACAGAGAACTAATTGCAAGACTGTGGCAGAAGTGCAATGGATTGACCACAGCTTCACGTTATACTCTCAGACCCTAATTTAAAGGCCACTGAGATTAAAAGTGAAGCCCACATTGCCTTCTGCAAGTCAGCACCTCACTGGGAGACCCATCACAGGCACTGGGAATTTTTTGCAACGGCCAAACCTTGCAACACTGACCTCTGCTGCTGGGCTGCAGAGGAGCCCCCTTTGGGCAGGGGGCTGCCAGGAGCCTGCACGGCAGCCTGGGGCTACAGGAAAGCTCAGAGAAAGCCAGCTCTGCTTTAGGGTCCCTACCTCAAATAACTACAAGTAGCAACAAACCCCACCTCATTTTATGGAAAACCTTATATAATCTTAGAGAATCAAAGAGATCCGGGTTCATACCTTGAAAACCAACATATTCTTTTACAGGACTATTTGAGCAATCTTAAGATGGAGATATGAAAGCTGATAGGAAAAGGAAACAAGCACCCTGAAAAGTGACAGGGTCATGGACCATCCCTAAAATCTAACCTGGCTGATGGTAGCACACGTGTCAGGACTGAAAGAACTAAAACCTCCTGTAAGGTCTGGTCCAGTGCTTCAGGGGCAGTAAGAAGAGAGGTTGTGCGAGAGGAGGAGGTGGAGCTGATGAAGAAACACCAACAGAAAGTGGTCCTGAGAGCCACAACCCAGTGTCTGAAGTGAAGCAAAGCTTCAGACAAGAAACTCTGTTTTGAAAAATCTCAGTATATTTCCCCCTCCCTGTAAAACCCTGGTCTTAAAGACTGGAAAAGACTTTGAACATCCTTTTACACAAACAGACTACTGAAAAACTACATGAAATTTGGAATAAATGTCTAGTGGCATCAGAATTTATTGTAGAAGAGATAACAGTAAAATACCAAAGCATCTTCCAGATACAACCATCCCTCTCCCCCCGACTCCCTTCACCTCGTCAGGAGGCCAATCATTCTGCCCAAAGGCAATTGTTTTGTTGCAGGTTTCCCAGTACTCACGCTGAAAATGTCCTGGTCCGTCGAGTGGGCAGTGGACTGGGGATGAGGCACCCTCTCATGGGCGATGGGGAGCGATCTCTTGCCCTGCGGTTTTCAGGCAGATGGAGAGAACTGGGTGAAGGTGGAGAGGTGGGGGACTGCTGCGAGGCAGATGAAGTGGGCTCAGAAGACATTCCTGATGCCTGAGAAAAACCTAGAGTGAAGAAGAGATCTGACTTAGCCCAAAATGGGAGTTTTCATAAAAGTCACAAATTCTTCAGCTGATGATTTTGTAAGAATATGACTCACTTCCTGAAGACGTACATGCAGACACAGTTGCACCAAAAGTTCCTGCTCTATGCCAGTGAGTAAATTTTTTTTGAGTTTGTTTATTTTTAAATCTCACAGCCTTTGTAAGCTGTACTAGGAAGCTCCACTGAAAACAGATTACTCCACAACTAACACGTATTTGCTTACTCCTGCCTCACTCACAGGCAATGGCTCCTGAAGCAGAGCTCAGCCCCAGAACTAGGTATCAGTGTGCCCCACACGGCTCCCAAAGTTGAGGTTTGACCACTGACAGCACAGAGGAGCCCCCTGCATCTGCACACAAACACAATACAAGAAAGAAACACTAGAAGAAGAAATGCTGAAATAAAGAATGCACATCCACTGCTGAAGGTTAGTTTTGCTGTGCAATCACCGATGCTAACTTCATTGCTGCTGCTTCAGCTATTAGGCACAGCTCTGTCACAGCTCTTAACACCTTCAGCTTGACTGCAAGAAGAAAATCATACAAGAGCTCCTTAATTCACTTCAGACAGAGTCAGACAGTTAATTTTCTCTGCCAAAGACAGCATCACAGACAAAGCCGGGAGGCAGTGGCTGACTCAGAGGCAGTGACCCCTCCAGCCTGCAGCAATTTAGCAGACGCAGCAGTCCCCTTTTGTAGGTCTGAGCCTGCCACAATCTTCCACCAACTAAGAAGCCAACAGTCCACATTTCCATTCAGACACCCAGCAGCCCACGTCAGATTTGCAGAGGAGGGAGAAGGTCCCTTTCTCAGCACACCACCAGCAATACACGTCTCATCACACAATGAGCAAAACACAGAATCCATGGAAAGAGAAGGACTGATAAGAAACAGCAGCATTTCTACGTACACAAATGCATGGCGCACGGGTGCAGCAGTGACAGAAAGAGAGAAATCATTCAGCACTGCTCTGGTATTACTGTGCAAGTCCGTGTCTGCACTGAAAGGCAAATAAGCTGTATGAAAATAACCAATAACCCACCACACGCTTACTTAAGAAAAATATAAAAATATCTGGGTATCTGGATGAATTAGCAAGAAGTGTGGCGATTTGGATCAAGAAAATATGAAGGCAAGAAAAGCTGCCTTTAAGGCAAATAGTTTCATTGAACTGAAATCTCTCATATCCATTTGCACCCTCCTTTTGACACCCACACTCCCTAGCCCATGAATTATGGAGTGGATCCTTCATATGACATTTGAGAGATGCAGCCTTCTTGTCGGTGACAAATTCCCATTATTTCTTCCCGAAACTAAGGACTAAAATTAAAAAGGCCTCTTAAGAATGAAGTCACCAGGGAACAAAGGCTTTTGTGTTTAATTGCTCAGGGTGCTGAGAAGCTAGAAGTGGATAGTCATGTTCCCTCATGTACCAGCTTGAGCTTTCCACACTGTTCTCAAGAGCAACAACTCAGCTGAAAACAAACCACAGCTTTATGGATGGTGTTTGCCACCCAACAATCTAATGCCCTGCCCAGCGTCATGGCACAGCATTCAGCTGAGACTGAGATGATAACACCAAAGGGACAGGATTTTCCAACCTTCCTCTTCCTCCAAAGAGACCTGCTGTGCTGGATGGTACTGAGGAATTCTCCTCAGATTTCAAAAGACCTCTCCTTTGGGTGCGTTGCTTTCAAGGAATGCATGTTTGTGGTTGTTGGGTGTTGGTCTCTTCTCTCAAGTAACAAGTGATAGGACAAGAGGAAATGGCCTCAAGTTGTGCCAGGGGAGGTTTAGATTGGATATTAGGAAAAATTTCTTCACTGAAAGGGTTATCAGGCACTGGAACAGGCTACCCAAGGAAGCGGTCAAGTCCCCATCCCTGGAGGTATTTAAAAGATGGGAAACGAGGTGTTTAAAGACATATTTTAGTAGTGGACAGGTACGGTTGGGCTTGATGATCTTAAAGGTCTTTTCCAATGACTCTATGTTTGACATAGCAGGACTATAACTCCACTAAGTCACAGGAAAAATAAGAGCAAACAATTCAAACCTCATTCTGATAATTCAGCACATATGATCTGGCCTTTGCACAAGTGAAAACGCAGCTTTCAGAACGACACACTTTCTCTCCTAACCTAAACCAGCTTGTCAGGTGACAAGCACAATGCAGAGCTATTCATCCATCCATAGCATCCATAGCAATAAAGTAGAGCCAACCACAAAGTACTGCCCATCCCTCTCCTCAAACAAGGGTAGAAAGGCAGAATTTTCCCTCCTCTCTTTAAAATACAGATGAACCACAAAATTATTTACAAACAAAGAAGGCTAAATGGAGTTAGAAGTGTGCTAACATACGTTATTGTTCCCATTTATGTTATTTTTGTGCCCTCTGCTCTGTAAACATAAAATAAACCAGTGATGTAGAACATTCAGTGCCATCCCACTGTACAAATACCCTTTTTGTTCTCTGCCCACGGCCAAAGCAGATGAATGGCCTCAACTCTCATAATTTCTATTACACAAGTCCTAAATTGTGATCAGAGCTCGGTGAGAGCTGATAACACAAATGCACGCAGCTGGAGGCAGCCAGGGGCAGCTACGCTTGACTTCATACCCGCTGCAGCAAGTGAGTACAGCTCAGAAAAGGAGGGGATGCAAACAAGCAGCACAAGTGGCCACACTACAGCTCAGCAACATTCAGTATCAGCATGTATGTTGTATCACTGCATGCCCTCTTGGGCTTCTCCAACAATCATAAAAATCAGACACAATTAAAAGGATTGGACACTGAATTACCAAGTTTTACCACATACACTGCATACAACGGGATGACAGCAGCTCCTGCGAACCTCCACTCAGCTTGCTCAGTGCAGAAGATCACTTCATTTGAACCTTTTCAAAGACAAAGGTGGAGTTTAGCTATTTCTGTTTGTTCTGGTGTGGCCACTGTCTTGACGTTGCTTATACAGGATTAACTCATTTCCATTGGCAGCACCCTTGAAGGAGCAGAAACACTATCCCCACTTGCACATGCAGCTGGAGGCACAGTTTACACAGGAAGCCTACAGCAAACCCTCAAACCAAAACCCCACGGCCCCAGCCCTCCCAGCCTTTCTCTTCACACAAGTTTTACCTTCCAAATGCAGTTACTAGTAGTCTTCAGAGACGCTTTTCAGATGTTATCCTGGGTTCTGAACAGATCCTCTCCAAATCAAGAATCACCCTTGGGACTCAGACAGCTGCCTACCAGCCCTTCCTCAGCAGCCACAAATGCCTTCCCCTCTTTGTGACTAATTGAACAAACCCACTTTCTTACATCTCTAACCAGCCCACCACCTCCCACCCTGTTTCCCTCCAGTCCAGCCACCACTCTCCACTTTCTCATGGCAAGGAGGCTATCACACGAACCGCAGACAGCACCAATGGAGCACCCCGCCTGAGCTCCCCACGAGCATCCTGCTCGCTGTGCTTTGCCAAGGCAGACAGTTCTTTGTAGCAGCAAAACATAGCTACAAAAAAGCCCAGCAGCATGAGATACCAGCTATGACAGAGATGAGGCACAATACAGATAGTATGTCTCTTCTGCCTGAGTCAGCAAAATATTTGCCTTTGGGTATTTACAGAATGAATGTAACGTGATGCAAGGTGGTGGTATTTTCAGACTCTTTAGGAAACTCCAGCCATGTGCCACCACACCCTTAAGTCGGCCCATATTTCAACATGCATCATTCATCTTTCACCAACACAATTTTTTAGTATTTTTTTTTTTTTAGACTTCAGGTATGCACCAGACTGAAATATAAATAAAATAAAATCACAGAAGCATCATGGAAATAGACAAATTTAACATTTCAAAGCAAATTTTTTTTAACCATACTTTTTTCAGAACAATTGGCCAAAGTGTACACAGAGACGCAAAATGTCATCTGTAACAGGTGACCTACCAAGCACAGAGTGCATGCAATACATGCTGGAGAAATTTCTGAAATTCTCCATAAAATACTTCAACAGATTTTTTTGGTAGTAATTAAGGTTGGGGGTATGTAAGTGCCACCACCATTTCTCTGTATATCTATATTTTTTTTCTATGCTTCTTTAAGTCTACCTCATACCTCTAAAAATACCCTAAAAGTAGAAGTTTGGGGAAGTTATCTATTCTGGCCAGCACAACACTACCACAGAAATCTGGCCTCACTTTTAATTAAAGGAAATGCCTGGAAAGAAGTCAAAATGCATAGGGCAGGGTGACAGACTTGAGCAAATCTCTCCACCTATGAACGGTTTCTTTATCATAGAACAGACATTGCAACACCTCCAGTGAGCACAGAGCTCATCCCCAGGAAGCGTTGATCTGCGTTCTTCAATGCTCCAGCCCAGAGAAAAAGCTCTTTCTAAGCCTCCTTAGCCTGGAAATGACACTGTCTGGAGAAGCTGCTTTCAGAAGGTACCACGATGGCCTATGAACAGGAGAGCACTGGCCACACATGCCTGGAAAAACAGGCGTTTCCTCAAAGAGAGAGCAAAGTTTCTGTATCCCAAGAGCAGCCACTTTCAGCTGGTTTTGCCGGAAGTTAGCTCTTTCATTTCAACCTCTACGAGGAATGTGGACATCTGAAAATTTGTTTGTTTTCCAGGCTTTCCTTGGATTTAGAAACAATGTCAAGAACTTTTTAAGTGATTGACTTTTAAATGTCCTGGTTTCCAAATTTATCGTACACAGCTGCATTCCTTTCCTTCTCTAAGGAAGCCGTGCAGATAAACCCCTGAGCTTTGCCTGCTCTACTGCTGACAGCTACAAGCTCTTCTCAGAAAGAGAAAAAACATGGCTTGATGGCACACAGTGAGCACTAGAGAGACTGATTCTGCTTCAAAGTGCCCTTTCCCAACAGTTTGTCCCTTGCTCTCATCTACTGAAAGAGTGAAAGCACCGGGACCCTCTGCTCCCTGCATTACCTTGCCCTGATAAGGAGAAGAACTGGGGGTGCTTGGTTCCCAAGGGTGCCCACAGTTCTTCTAAAGCAGCTCCCAGCTTCGTGGCACCTCTCCGAGGCACCTCAGCACCCACTCACCCTGAGCACCAGGCCCAGTACTGCTCCCACCTGCAGTTTCTTTCCAAAGCATTTTCCAACACTTGGACCCCAGTATACGCAAGGATCTCAGCACCACAGAGCATCATAGCACTCCTCCTGCGTCAGAGAGTTAAGCACTTACAAAATATATACAATTATGAAACAGTTGGTTCAAAAAGCTTCCCCTTCCAGCTTAGTTTGTGTGACTAACTTTCCACAATTAATACTGGTATTTCAATTAACACTGAAACTCAGAGGGGTTGCAACATGGATGTCACATGTCAACACAACGTATAAACATTACGCTCTCAGAGGCTGCCCACGTACTGCAGTGATCTGGCAGTTAATGGAGACCAGAACATTGCCCAACCAATCCCATGTCCAGTAAAATACTAATTATGAGGTAAGCAAAATACAACAAGGAAAATTCCTACTGCTTATCTGTGCATACAAATTGATCTGGATTAAAACAGGGCTGAGTTTAAGCAACAACAGCTATTTCCAGGCACTCTCAGGAGTGAACACCTTTTCTCCATACACTGTGGCTGCCCTTCTGCTCCTCTAGCAAGCAGTTTGCTGCATCTGAAAGCAATGCCGCCCAAGCAGCACAAACCGGCCCTGCACAGCAGAGATCACAGAAAGGGATGAAAGAGGAACTAAGTAATCAGCCTATAAAGTACATTGATAAAGATGAGGACTTCTTACAGTCCAGTATTTTCCACTGTTCATGTAAGCTGCCAGATGCACTTAAAAAAAATGCATTTAGGTTAAGGAAGAGTGGGTAGTTAGATTAGGTATGTTTCAACTCGTTTATGGTTATACTGAAGGATATATGGTGATACCCTGTGGCTCATTCTATCAAAAATACAGAGGAATCAAGACCCTCTCTTGCTGGAAATCCAGTATTTGCCGTGATTGATGCTGCATAAACTTCTTGCTCCCAATTGCTGAGAACAGAGTGAGCCAGCACCCTTCACTTGTAAGCAAACACAGGAGGCCATAACCAGCTGTAGTGTGTTGGCTACCACAGGTGATAGTGCTCACCAGGATTTGCCTAAAGGGAGAGAGTGCACAATGATATCAGGAGGACCATATTTCATCCCACATCTTGTCAAAAGGTGTTTCAGTGGGAGCAGAACACAACAGCACCCAGCAGTGAGGTACCTTCCTTGGGACAATGCTGGGCAGCAATCGCCAAGCTGGGAACAGCACAGAGCTGTCCTGAGACCAGCACACCTGCCCTCACACTCTCTTACAGCACAAGTCCAAGACTTCAGCCTGCTTACAAAATCTCACTTATCTTTTTGTTTAAAGAACAGATTAAAAGAGTTGGAAAACTCTCCCCAACTCATGGTGAGCCTGGACAAGCAATGACAGGTCCCAGGCAAGCATCCTCCTCTGGGAGCTCTTTCAAGCAAAGATGAAGATGATGGTCAAAGATGATGGTGATAATTGGTGGATGCTAATCAGGTGCAAGTGTTGCACAGTGACTTACGTTTCTGTGCACATATATTATTGGCTAATGTAATCAAGTATTTAAATAACTGTCACCTGCAATACTGTTCACTTTGCTTTGGTTATCTCTAGTACAAACCAGAAAGTCCACAACAAGGTAGGGTCAGCAGGAAAAGGGGGGATTCTCATGAGCGCCCACCATGTCCACACTATCACAGCTGCAGGCACAAGGCCATGAGAACAGTATGAGAAAAGCATGGAAAAAGCAACGGTGAAGTGCTGTCACAGCAGCTCTGGGAAACCCTGCCTTATCAGCAGGGGGGAAAAGGCTGCAGCGCTGCAAAGAGTGGGCCCACAGCATTGCCAAGGCTAAGGCTGGAACAGACTGAGCTGTGCTCTGCACCAGAGCTGCTGTCTGCATGGTGTTAGCCTGTCCTTTGCACTGAAACCCACTCCTGTGCGGTCAGCACGGGCATCTCCAGCACCAAGCCGCATCATACAGTGGAGATGTAACCTTACCTGAAATGTAAGCCCACAATAAGTCTAAAGATTATGGATACAGCTTCATTTCCTTGCTCATGCAAATCTGCAGATTACAGAGCACCATACTTGAGGTAAGAAGGAGACAGACCTGCACATCAGCCCTTGCATTGCCTGCACCTCAGCAGGACGCAGCAGCCTTGCACCAACCAAATATGGTGGGACCAGGTGGGAGCCACCATGGTGGGGATGAGCTGTTACACCCATCCACGTACTGCTGGGGCAGCTAATGGCCCAGACCTGAGCCAGTCCAAGGCACAGCTGCAGGCAGATCTTGAATCACCCACTCCTGGACTAGCAAGATCAGGATGCTGAGCCAGCACAAGTCTGGGGTGTGACACCTGGCATCTTGCCTTGCTTTCAGTGTTCAAACTTCTTTCTGCATGAACTTCCAGTCTACAAACCCAGTTGTTTCTGTAGCAGCACAGTGACACGGTGTTGCAGTACTGCCCAGCTGCTTGAAAAATCACTGCCAGCAACACCCACCCTGCCAGAACCAGGAGCAGAAGCACATATGCCAACTCCCAAAACCCTTCTCCAAATGCTCTTTCCCTGGAGCCAAGTACACAGCATGTCACCTCCAGTAGCAAATGTTGGGTTCCCCCGATATAAGTTAGTCTTCACATGTCCCATACGGGCCGTAATAAAAGGACAGGGAAGTGTGAAGGGAGACCACAAAAGGACTTTTGCAGTGAAATGGGGAAACATCAGGATGACTTTACTCAGTCTGATGCTGGTAGCCAGGTGTGGCTGCCTAGGTCAGAGTTAAGCATAAGGTGAGCATGCAGTGGTGCTTACCTCCAACATCTTTCCAGCATCTTGGATGTACAGTAAATGCCAAACTGAAGGTTGCATAATGGTAGGCATAATGCATAATAGCCTCCTATGAGTTTTTTCAGGCCCTTCCTGAGCTCATATAATCTTTCACCATCCACAGTATCCTGTGGCAAGGAGTCCCATGGCTTAGCCATCATGTGAAAGAAAAATCTCCTTTTCATGGACAGTGAGGAGTAGCCCTTCTTACAGAGAAATTAAGAAAGGGCAGTGAGATCAGAAGATAGAGCATAGCAAATAAGGTAAGAAAAGGAAAGGGAAGGGCATAATATTCAAGGGACCAAATGGAAAAGCAGCATTAACTCAGAGGAGCACACAGGGAAGGGTGCCGGCTTAAATCAAACCTTACATTTTCTACCAGAAGTGACACAAATGGGATAGAGAGCAAGAGGAGCTTCAAGCTTCTTTCTGGTGTTTACCCATCCCCCTCCGTTTTAAATTTCTAAGTACAAAAGAAAAACTTTATGCCTTTTTAAAACACATCTTAGTACTTCTAAATCACTCCCCTGATTTGTCACTTAAATGGCTGCCATTACACTTTCTTAGACAATAAACCCTTATTATCAAATATTTGATAGAAGCTACGCTATGCTCCTAGAAGCTATGCTAAGGCACATGGAGGCCAGGGAGGTAATTCGAGATAGCCAGCATGGCTTCACCAAGGGCAAGTCCTGCCTGACGAACCTAGTGGCTTTCTATGATGGTGTGACAGCATCAGTGGACAAAGGAAAACCAACAGACGTCATCTTGCTGGACTTCTGTAAAGCCCTCGACACCGTCCCCCCCAACAGCCTTCTCTCTAAATTGGAGAGCTATGGATTGGAGGCGTAGACTGTTCAGTGGATAAGGAATTGGTTGGATGGTCGCATCCAGAGGGTAATTAGTAGTCAACAGCTCAATGTCCAAATGGAGACCGGTGACAAGTGGTGTCCCTCAGGGGTCCATAATGGCACTGGTGCTATTTAATATATTCATCAATGACTTAGCAAGATCGAATGTACCCTCAGCAAGTTTGCAGATGACACCAAACTGAGTGGTGCAGTTGACAGGCCAGAAGGACAGGATGTCATCCAAAGAGACCTGGTCAAGCTGGAGAGGTGGGCCTGTGTGAACCTCATGAGGTTCAACAAGGCCAAGTGCAAGGTCATGCACCCAGGTCGGGGTAACACCCGGTATCAATACAGGCTGGGGGAAGAAAGGATCAAGAGCAGACCTGCCGAGAGGGACTTGGGGGTGCTGGTGGATGAAAAGCTGGACATGAGCCAGCAATGTGCGCTGGCAGCCCAGAAGGCCAACCGTACCCTGGGCTACATCAAGAGAAGCGTGGCCAGCAGGTCAAGGGAGGTGATTCTGCCCCTCTACTCTGCTCTGGTGAGACCTCACCTGGAGTACTGCGTCCAGCTCTGGAGCCCTCAGCACAAGAAGGACATGGAACTGTTGGAGAGGGTCCAGAGGAGGGCTACATAAATGATCCGAGGGCTGGAGCACCTCTCTTATGAGAACAGGCTGAGAGAGTTGGGCTTGTTCAGCCTGGAGAAGAGAAGGCTGCAGGGAGACCTGATTGCGGCCTTTCAGGACTATAGGAAAGGGGCCTATAGGAAAGATGGGGAAAATCTTTTTAGTAGGGCCAGCTGTGACAGGACAAGGAATAATGGCTTTAAACTAAAACAGGGTAGATTTAGACTGGATACAAGGAACAAATTCTTTACAATGAGGGTGGTAAAACACTGGAACAGGTTGCCCAGAGAGGTAGTGGAGGCTCCATCCCTGGAAACTTTCAAGAACAGGTTGGACGGGGCTCTGAGGAACCTGATCTAGTTAGCGGTGTCCCTGCTCACTGCAGGGGGGTTGGACTAGATGACCTCTAGGGGTCCCTTCCAACGCAAAACATTCTATGATTCTGATTTCTAAAGATTTAGCTTGTCAACCAGAGATCCATCCAATGTTTTATGGTCTCCAGCACAGAACCACTGTACTGATCACTCTAGACTCCTGCTCCCTTCATCACAACTTCATTAGCCAAGGCTGGGAACTCTGTTCTTGGATAGCAGAGGCAACATGTAATACATCTCATCCTATTCTTGTTAAAGAGGCTCAATCACAGTAAGCTTATGTACTTCCCAGATGAAGTACAATATATGGCTGAACAGGGAACAAGCTGTCCCTTCCAGCACTTGCTCTCAAGCTCTGCAACTCAGCTGTTCCTTCAGTGCTTTTGCAAGTCTGAAGCTCTCCCTCCGCCACTACTTCCATGCTGGCACATCCCATGTGAATTTATTCCAGCATTTACTTCATTTTGGCAGAAAATATTTATACCAAAACATGAGAAATATCTCATGTATCTTGTGTCTAAGCATCTTAGGGCTCTTCTACAAGGCAAATAGGCTTATACAGTGTCATACTATTATAAAGAATAGTTATACACATGTAAATCCCTAGGCACTTTTCACAAGTTCTCCCTTTTTCAGCCTCCTCTTACGTCACAAAACTTCAGCCACAATTACGGGTAAGTTCGTGCAACTTTAAGCCTTTTAAGGCTACTGAAATCCCCTGAAATATTTATGTGGCTCAAGTATTACTCAGAACAATTGGTTCACTGTGTTTCCTCCCTAATCAACATTTTCAATAGGGTGAGAAACAGTTCACATTACAAAGATCTATAACCACAGAAATTTATGAGGCATGTAAGTATTGGCAAAGGAAAAAATAATCCCATGAGCATATTTCATCTACCAGCATTACAGCAACAGGCAGATGGCAGGGTGCAGAGTCAGAAACCACTCACAAATAACTTGATCCTCACAGCAGTACTGTGAGGCATCCACAGGCCCCAGACTCCTTTTTGCCAGGCCTGGCTCTATTTTATTGCTGTCCCAATGCACAGGCCATCTTCCAGTCTCAGTGCCTGACACCTCCTATATGTATTGCAAAGCACCCTAGTCTAATAACCCGAGTATATTTCAATTAGATCTCTCAGAAATCAATTAAACAAAAGGTTTGTGATTGAGACATCATTAGGAACCTGCACCGATATAAATTCATGATCAACAGATACACAATTTACTGAAATACTTTAGGAAACAGAAAATCCTTGATTTCCATTAAAGCCTCCTCCTGTCCCATCCCATCCCACAGTTTCCTACCTGTATCCTACTTCCCAGGCTCCAGCGGCATAGCTGCTCCCTACACAAGTGGCTGCACCCACAATAGGTTCTTCTACCACAGCAAAATTTTAAAACTACATTCCACATGCATGAAAGGTTAGTAGCTGGCTTCATCACTCCAGCAAAGACAGCTTAATGAAATTCAGCCTATGCTAATGGACAGAGCAGTCGGGGTTAGAAATGCACATTCCATTAAAATCAAACAAAAGGGAACATTTTTACACACAAACACTTAAAACAGGAGACAGGATAACAGACATAAATTTTAATGGAAAAAGTTCATATATATATATGCTTATGGATTATTGGCCCATTTAACAATTGCATTTGTTTTTCTTCTTCCCTCCACCATATTTCTCAACCCAATTACAGTGTATCTCACCATGCAGAACTCAAGCTTGTGCTTATGACCCTGAGATCCACCTCAGGGTCCTAATTTCCTCAGCTCTAAAGTGGAGAAAACAACCTCCTTCACAGCAGCATGGCGAGGACCAGCCATGTCCATACTTTTGGATACAAAACCCTAACTGAACTACAGTCACACATTGCACAAATCTGTTTTTTCTTACATAACCAAACTACTTGCAAAACTGAGACTACATAAGGAAACATACACAACCAAACCACTTACAAAACAGAAAATGTTGCCATTTTACCTTAGGCCATGTTAGACCTCTCCTCAGCTCAGCCTTGGCAGCACAACTATCCCCACTGTGAGCTGCTGCTTTAGATAGATCTGTGTGGTCTGCGGCACTGACAGACAGGTAGTCCCCATGCGGTGTAATCAAACCTGTGATTGCATGAATAGTATCACAGCCAAAGCATACACCCACAGCTCACAGCCTCCAGAACTGCTTCAGGGACAGCAGCCACTTCAGTAAACACCTTGAACCCTTTGGAAACTATACGTTAGACAAATCCTCCATCACATCCCCTTGGCCTGTTTTGCAGTTTGGAAAACATCACTGATAATACACTTCAGACTCCTCAAGAAAAAAAATTGTTTTAGTCTCAAAAGTGGCTTACATGGACCACTAGTCCAGCAAGTCTACTGTAGGCAATACATCGTTCTTAGCCAAGTAATGAGAAATTGGACCTACAGGGAGTTTGATTGCTTCCCCCGATTACCATGTGTGCACAAACTTGTCTTTCTTGCTTAGCACATCCACTCTCTGCATTCAGAGCTAGTTAAACAGCAAAAGGAGTCACACTGTGTTTTTACTGCCTGCAAAACCGCAGCGCCAGCACAGGCACGTGTGCGAGGCTGGATTTTGTGCCTACTTACACATCAACAAAACTATTTACCACGCTGTGATTTTGAGAGCTGTGGCTCCAGTGATGCGCTGGAAGTGTACGGAACAGGACAGAGCTGTCCAGAATCACAGATGCTGTCCCTATTATTAATGTCTACCATGTTAATGCTCAAAAGTCAATACAAACCAAAGCAAGGGAACAGGCAACATAAGCTTTTCAGGGAAGGTAAAAATCAGCTGTTATAACTGAAAAAAAAGCAGATGAATCCTGAGGCATGTATGTTCTTCAATTATAAAACTAAAAATCAATATAGAAGCACATGTTTAACAGAAAATTGTACTGAGCATTGTATTACAGCAGTCACTACCCCAAAGAGCTGCATCTACTTCAACTGCAAACACGGAGGGACACATGAGCAGAGCAAACACTGCACACAGCAATGGCAGTGAGTGCCTTTATGAAAGGTTATTTTGATTCAACTTACCTGTCTATCCATGTGCTAATAGTTACATGACCTTAAGAAGTTAATATTTTCCAGATTTGCTTACTGGGAGTTGATAGCAGCCTCCCACAAGCACACAGCTGCACACCAGCAGCACAATGGGGTAACCACACCTACTAGCCAGCACCAGGGCTCCTGCACCAAGCCTGGTGGAAGAAGCCAAGAAAACAGCCAAACCTAGAAAACTGCATATACCAAGAGCAGCGTGCAGGCAAGCAGCGGGGGCACTGACAGCCAGCTGGCAGTCTTGACAGGGACGGATAAAACCCAAAAGCAAGCTTCTGCCTGCCACACACACCCAGAGTGCAGGGCGAGCAGCCCAGCTGGGAACAAGCCCCACACACCCACCACGGGACACACCAAGGATGGAGGTGCATCTTCAGTGCACCCTCTCACACAGGGCTCCCTGGGAAGCATTTTCATATACCCAAGATTCGCAGCCCAACACACTACCCTGTGAGCTGGGACCCACAGCCTCTCCTGCCCAAAGCAGGCAGGAGTCACACCTGCAGCCAGGAGGATAGGGCTGCTGAGTGCTCTTTCCTACAGCAGCCCCATGCACACAGCACTGGGGTGCAGTCCTTCCCATGAGGGTTTAACACAATGCACAAAGGGCCTGTACAGGAGTGACATGAAGCTGAAACAGGCCCACAACCAAGACAGATTCAAGATCAGCGAGAAAATGAAGGCAGGGAAACGTGTAACAGTGCCTTTGTTACTTTTATCTATACCAATATTTTGCATGAAACCTGGTGTTATCCATATAAGAAACCTCAGGTAAGCTTGCATGTCTGCCTGCCCCAGGAGCAAGCCATAAGTCCAGAAGTCACATCACGGCACCAGGAAACCAGGTGCATGCATGCCTGGTGGGTTCACCCTTGTCTTGGTGGCGAGGAGATCCCAGGCTGCACAGAACTACATTGGTGGGGTACCAGAGAGAGAGTTCATCCTCAGGATCTGTGCCAGCGAAGAGGCAGCACGACAGCCCAGCCACACTATAATGTTTAAGAAGAAACTCGATTAGGATCCCAGCCTATCAAGTGTCCAGCAAAAACACTTTTCTCCCCACGAGGCTGTGATAAATGCCAAGACAGCTCTGTGCTACCTTTGTTTCTTATTTTATTCTTCTGGGAGGATTTTCATGAGAGGTTTGTCTACATGAAAAGCCTGAGGGATGGAAGGGTGGGAAAGGTCAGCACGTGAAAAACTGGCAGTGCAGGCAGCAGTATGATGACACCATGACCCTGGGATGCTGCCGGCAGTGCCTGAGCAGCAGCTCTGCTCTGCCAGATTCAGCCTGGCCTGGCTCCAGCAGTGAGTTTCTTTCCTGAAGCCCCCACTACTGTGGGTAAAAGAGACTGCAGTGTGTCTCATGTCCCCAGGGAGAGAGACCTTTCTTGCTAAACCTGGTACTGGGGAAAAGTAAAAATAAAATTTAAAAAAATAATATATCAGAAAACAGTAGAGCTACACAGACATATATAAAGATACATTTTCTCCTCTAGAACCTGTGTTCTAAACATCAGTGAGAATAATTTTCAGGACTGCCAGAGTTCCTGGGATAGGGAAAAAGCAGCCTTTCTGCATGGAAACAAACTGCATGTTTATTCACAAACTGAGACTTGTGTAAGATCACTTTGCAGACACACTTTCCATTAACACCATCAAGCAGAAAGTGAATATAAATATTCACTCTATTTACTCTCTCCCCTACCAGTAAAACAAAAAACCTGCTATGTGAAATACTTTAAGAACTCCTCCTACCAGTCTCCATCACAAAGAGGCTCTATGAAAAGGCTATCACCACATTTCAAAACCCCTATTTGCTAGATTTTCTCCAAATATTGGAGGAAATAGAGTCACAACATACAGAGCTAAGTAAATTCTGCCTTTCCTGGCTGCCGTCGGCAGAGTTCCTGGTCTGGACATGCCACTGCACAACAGGCACTGCCTTGCTGAGCTGGGTAAAAAAATCCAAATCATTTATTTATGCATCAGTAACAGATGTAAATTTTGTAAACTGGAAATTCTCTTACATTGCTTCTTAACAGTTTCATTTACCCTTTTAAGTAATTATCATGGTTTACTTTAATCAAGTAGCTGACATAACTGAAAACAAGCAAAAGCCTTTGACCAGCCTTCTGAAATTGTATCACAAAGAGAAAGCCACCAAACAATAATCACTGAGAAGGCAGGAGCTCATAAGACAATATAGTCTATACCACCAGAGTGCCTTGGTCAATCTGGCTGGCTGTGCAATGTCAACAAACCAAACATTAAACGAGTACTAACAAAAAGAAAATTCCTTCCCAACAGGACAGGCAAGATTAAATGTTTATTTCCTGGACACAGATTACTCTTTGTCTGGACAGTCTCTTAAATAGCAAGTGGCAAAGAATTTGGAAGCTTGGGAAAAGCAGCGCTCCTGGAAAGGTTTTAAGATACAGAGTTGTGCCTGAAGGAAAGCAGTGTGCCATGACAGAACACATCATCCCTCCCACCCTGCCCAAAACCAGCACTGGGAAGGCAAGGTGAATGTCAGATGCTGGGTTGACAGTTGACAAACCTCCCTACTCCTTATCCCAACTGCATAAACAGCCCTTTGGAAGCAGAGGTTCACACCCTGATTCTCAGAAATATGTTTGGGTTTGGTTTTTTTTTTTTTTTTTTTTTACTGTTAGTCATCAAAAAGCTGTAATTGCAGCAGGCAGCTGTGTCTCCACACCAACTGGCAGTCTGTTTTCCACCACGGGACACATACACCACTGCTGATGTGACATGCAGCACACTACATGCGGCTGAGCAAGACAGAGACACTGCTACAGGCTCCCATGCTATGCTGTAGGAGTGCTCACCATGCCCCTGGTGTCTCGTGGCTGCAGCACCATTAACAGTCGATCCAGCTTGGCTTCCCACCCCAGTTTCGCAGCAGTCCCCAGCACGTTAGTTCACAAGCTTCCACTCAAAGCAGCACAGACACATACTTTGTTTTCCCTCTTGGAATCAGCCTTAGCTCTTAATGCTCTGCCACTTCCAAAGTCATAAGCTGCTCACAAGACATGACAAAGGACCAGTGCGGTTTAATATTCAAGAGAAACTACCAGGTCAAGGTTCTCTGTTTTCCTTCGTCCCTCACAAAGCAGTCTGCAATCAGATCAGGCACAGAGCCGTCTGCAATCAGATCAGGCACAGAGCCGTCGGGATAAGGAACATAGCCATGCAATGTGGCACCCAAAGGCTTACTTGCTTTTTCCAGAAAACTGTAATAGAGACCTTCCCTGCAACACAGCTCTCAGTGGAAAACCACCCAGGGATTTAACTGAAGGTTGTTTTGTTTTCTCTGTGCCTTTATCCCTCCACTATCTGATCACCTTTCAAAGGGAGGCTGCAGCTCAACCGCAAGTTTACCTTCCCAGACCCCATTGCTAGGTGAAACGTGTGGTCACAGGGCACCAAACAGAACTATTACCCAAACAGCGCCGCAAGAACCCAAAGGCCAAATTCACATTTTCTGTCCTTGAAACACACTAGTATTTAAATATCTGTCGACACCTTCACCCTATCTCCAGCTCCTCCCTGGAGAAATACAGAATTCAAGGCAAGTGTTAGATTAGCCTGCAGAGCCTAACACTCATACCATGGATAATGGGTCAAAAATTGAACGTTCATTTCCTTTAGACTACTATTCAGTTTCCAAATTACATTAATAATGCAGCAACCTCTTAATGCAAGTGTCATTACCCCCAAGATACTCAATCGTTATTAAAAAGGATTTCTTAGGTTACTTCATTATTTATCTGTATTTTAAACTGACCCAATGAAAAAAGCAGGTGTGCAACAGCCTCAAATCAAGGGCAAATAACCAGGAAACCTCTGAAAACAACCAGTAAGATTGTAGCATTAGAGTAACCACTCAAAGGGATCACGATTTAACTGAAGTGGGAGGGATTTTTCCAGGCTGTTGAAGCCCCTCATTAGTGCGAGGTCAGGCTCCCAGGGCAGAACCCATGCCCCAGTTACCCATAAGCCTTACAGCCAAGCCTGAGAAGATGCAACTTGACTTGCATGGTTTTTTACAGCTTCCCTGGAGGACAGCAAACAACAGAAGCACCACTTTAATGTACTCCACAAGCCCCAAAACCGACAGAAACAGAAGCTAAGTAAGTGTCTTTCTGCACCACGCAGTGACATAGAAAGCATCAGTTCAGTTCATCTCCCAGATGCACCTCACAGCTGCCACTGAGGTGGGGATGGTGCTCTGAGGTGCCACCTCATGACACAGTGGTTCCCACCTCTGCATCTTCTGTTCCTTAATGTCTTTTTTTTCTTAGCAACTAGCTGAGGGAAGAATGCAAAGTCTTCCGCCAAAGTGATCTCACTCATGCCTGTTCACAAAAAAACCCACGAGGCAGCTGTTTATTCTCAGAAAGGGGAGACTGTGCAAGAAGCAGTGCTGCAACAGGGAGAGTTCAATGCCATGTATGCAGCACTGTCTTTGTTAGCTGCACAGATAACATTCATTGCCTTGTTCAGCGCTCTTCCTGATAACACAGGTTATAACACACAAGCTACATCCACACACAATGTCAAGGAAAAGGAGAACAAGCACAAAGAAAAAGCCTGAAACTGCTACCTAGCTAGCAGAGGCCACTCGGAGCAACAAAATTACAGAACTGAAAGAGCAGAGAGCAGTGCAAGGCTACGCCTGCTTCACCCAGGCCCTGAGTTCCCCCCTGCAGCCCCCAGAGACCATCCAGACAGGCAGCAATGAACGGAAATGAGCAGAGATCAGCACAGGAGGCAGAGGAAATGAAGATTACTGGTCTTTCCAGGGGCCTACTTTGGACGTGAGAAAAAGACAATATTATACTGAGACAGAAGGAAGCAAAACAACTGTCTCTACCCTGCCCCGAGAGAAAAGAGAAAGCAGTTAGTCAGATGAATGCTTTCTATTTTTCATTTTACCTGAACTATGCTGGGGGGTGACACATCACACAGACCCAAATCACCACTCTGCATCGCTTGTTTCTCTACATGGCGTTTCAGTTGTTTCTTTTTGTTTGGTTCTCCACATCAACCTATTGCAAAAAGCAGGATTTGAATTTTGTTTTTCTAAAACTGTCATGCGGAAAAAACCCCAAATATGCCATTTCACTCCTTTTTTACCTCCTCAAAGATTGCCAACCCCTCTGCTGTGCAGAGTGCTTTTCCCAGCCTTGCTGCCTGCCAGACCCCAGGAGAAGGCAGCTCCTAGCCCTGGAGACGGGATGTGATCCCTGTTCACACCTTCTCACTCCCCTCCCCTGCTCCAAGGCAGAAGTTGATGGGTTTTGCACTTTTCCAACTCAATTCCTCCCCTTGGTGTCTGTCAGAAACCTTCCAGATGAGGGGCAGATTACCCATCAACTCTTGCCACCAATACCCAGAATATTTATCAACATAGACTTGAACAGTCTCATTAAATTTTGCTAATAATGATCCTCCACAATTTTCTTCCAAGTTTCAAGCAGTTACTATCAATCCCTGCTGAGTTCACCCCATGGGCAGTGATCCAAAAATGGCTCCCGATAGAAGCTTGAGATAAAGATAAGATGAAAAGGTGAAATCAGTAACAGTTTTCACCCTGAAGCCACCCTAGCCACAACCAGCAGGCCCCAACTGCTTCTGTACCCCACAGCCCACTCAGCGAAATGGAAGCAGGGGAAGGATTTCTTTACTTCTGCCACTGCCAGGCTTAGCACCAAGAACAACCTTGGCCACCGCCTGCTGGTCCTATCACCTAGAAATAACCCCTCACACCACATTTCACCCAAAGAATCATATTTCCTGTAGTGTAATACCAACACGTCTGGCAGTTTGCTGTAAGGGAGCTTTCCTAGCAGTAGATACATTCACATTCACAGTGCATTTATTTCTTCAAGCATATATAAAGACTGGATTCAACAGTATATCACTACCCAAAAAGCAACAGTCATAAGAGAAGACAGAAGTCAGTATCACCTGGCCTCGGCTGGCTACTTTCAAATTACCTGTGCTTTCAAATTCCTGTGCTTACTTATATGCATGCAAGTGAAGGAGGGGATGATGCTGGTGAAAATATTTACAACCACAGGCAAATCACAGTGGCAGAAGCTTGGGGCAGTTGTAGCCAGAAGCAGGTGCACAGGACACAGGGGCAGCACAACCATGTGTTTGGTCACATCACACATGGGTGTCACAACACACACAGGGCTGTGGGATGAGCTCCACCCTCAGCTCTTCCCCTGCAAAGGGCCACTCACAAGAAACATGTTTTCTCTCCTTTTACACCCCCACATAGCATATGAAAATATACCCATTGCCAGAGAACAGTCACATCTTTCCTACATTTTCTTTGAAGCATGCAATTTTTTCCTGTAAACACACGAATATATGCATGTTTTTTTAAAAACAAACCTTATTACACATTAGTTAAGCCTCTTTAGATTTAACAAAATACTACACTGCATTTGTGAAAATGCAAGACCTCTGCAGCTATGTTTACGGGACTTGCTATCTTCTGTTACTAATAATCAACAGAAGGAAACAAAATATGTTTGCTAAACATAATATAGTAATCAGAAGGCAAAGGTTAAGAACAGCAGTCAAAGAAACCCTTTCAACCTCTCAAAAAAAAATGAACAGGAGGGTCATGTCAAACCAGCCTTAACATTTTCTCAGACTCTCCAAGAAATCAAATCTGTCACCACAGAAGGCTTTGCAAACATTTCTCAGAAGCCGGTCTGCAGTTCCAGCAAAAACAGTGTCAGAAAAGAACTTCAAATCCCCTCCCTAAAAGCCAAATCCAGAGGCACAGATCCAAAAATCAAAGCTCAGAGGCTTCTCTACAAAGGCAAGAAGTGACACGCATACACATCCAACATGCAAAGAAAACACAAAATAAGAGTTGTTTCCCACAGTTTTAAGGAACAGAGGTGCTGACTGTAAGAGCGAACCGTTCATGCAACAGCAACAGACTCTCTAGCAAGACTGTCAAAGTTTTGAAGCATCCCCCTAAGCAACCAGTGCTGTTAGACCTTTTTCTTCCTAGTGCGAGAAAGCTCTTATTTAGCATGCTTTGTCTTTTGCGTGATTTATAAAATAAGCAATTCTGAGTATAACAATGACACATCCCCAGTTTTTAAGTACCAAAAAAAAAAGCATAAATGTTAAAAAAAAAAAAAAAAGCAAGCAAACTAGCCCTAATATCTTAAGTTAAATAAATGACGGAGACCAGAGCACGATGCACCTCCCAGCAGGCACACCCGACCCGGCTTCCCTCCCCTGCGAGGCGCTTCAGCCCCGAGAAGGGCTGCCCCAGCCGGCCACCCCGCGCTCCCGGCGCGGAGCCAAAGGACCTTCCCCACCTCGCGCCCCGGTTCCACTCTTCACTCGAGAAAAACCACGAACGGCAACAAAAGCGGCCCAGCGCCCCGCCGGTGGGAGCTGCTGCAGGCGGTCCCGGCCGAGCACCCTCACCTCGGCGGGCAGGGCAGGGAAGGAAAGGGCTGGGCGCGAGGGCTGCGGCGGGCCGGGCGGGCAGGCGGCGCTGGAGCTGCCGCGGCGTGCTCCGCGAAATAAGGCGGGTGGGACGGCGCGGCACGGCACGGCACGGCAGCCCCGCTCCGCCCCGGCAGCCCCGCTCCGCCCCGGCAGCCCCCTTCCCGGGGAGAGGGGCCTGCTCGGGGGCGCCTGGCAGGGGAAACAGAGCCGCAAGTTGGCGTCTCCTGAGTCGTTTTACGAAGTTGAGAGCTTTGCTTTTTTATGTTTAATTTCATTGCCGCTCCCCATGCGGGTCCCATGGCGGAAGGCAACCACGCAGCACAGTTCACGGCACCCGCGGGCTTTGCTGCTGGTAACGTCCAGAGAGACTCATCATGCTCAGCCCCGAGCCCCTTCGCCAAAAAAAATTACAATAGTGAAGCGAAGTGGTGTTGAAGACGGAATGATACGGCCAGAGACCTCAGTAAAACCATTTAAAGTTACAGAAGAATAATCCTGGTACTTTTTCCCCAATTTTGCAATGAGGAAGGATGAGGAACTGAGCTATGGAGCAAGCTGATGAGACAGCCCACGCGTGCGCCCTGTAGTAGCATCATTTGCATGGTTTTGGCATCTCCTGCATGAACCAGAGCTGCCACAACAGGGCCTGGAGCAGAAGCTGCAGCAGGACAACTGATGAGACAGCACAGGATATTGATGAGGACAAATGCTCAGTTAATTGTCACAGACTTTACTAGGAACACAGAAATTGCTGAAAGCTGTTAGGGCAGAGAGAGCCCTGGTATTCAGTCACCAGAGTTTTAGCAATGCTTTTATTTGTGCGCAATTTTCCTAGCTGATAATAAATGATGGTATTTTAGAACATGGTTTTATAAAGATAGCTTAGGCACTGAATTCTTTCTTTCAGGTTCTTTTCCACTTACAGGTACCAGCCAAGGCATGTCCTCATATCATTACAAAGGTAAGATTTATAGAAGATAGACATATACGCTCTTTTAGCCAACAATAATCACATAAGAAACAGCAGTGTGCAACTTCTGGTAAAACTGCCACGAACAGATTTTAGCAGGGCTTTTCTTCACGAGGAATACTAAACAGAAGTCCTATCACAGAGTGTTTGATCTAAGACACGGGATCTAGCAGGGGTCGAACGATATGAAGTAGCCAGCTTCCTGCATCAACCACATGGTTGTCTTCCAAAGCATCTTACCTCTCTGTCCTCTTCTGTTCCGCACAAGACCTTACCCCTTTGTAAGATAGGTCCCCTTTGTAATGGGACTGATGTCTTCTCCCGCTTAAAGCACTGGTTTTATTCCTGGAAATCTCTTCTCTTTTGCTTTGTGTAGCAAAACTGACTGATTTTGTCAAGGTGGAGGAGGATGAAGGGAAAGCACTACATAAGTCAGCACTGTTCAGAGCAATCTCCCCAGCCACATGGTCTGGGATTACAGCTGTGCTTTCCTCGAAAGTTCAGCACTCGTGAGTCATCCCTCTTCCCCTCTCTCCCTCCATGCATGGCCTATGGGAGATACGCAACAACGTATGTCCACAGTCATGAAGTTAGTTTTCAGTACTAGATTGGGGGCTTGGGACACCCTGCATGTGGGTGTGCGTGTCCCCAGCTATCACAGTTAGGAAATGTGATTTTGCCTGCTGCTTGTTTCACCAGCTGCTGGAGACAAGAGAGGTTCCAGCTTCCCCCTCTCCCTCCACTTCTCCTTTCCCTCAGTACAATTACTAAGGACCGGTTAATCACATTCGGCACACGTGCCTACCTTGCTCTCTCTGTCCCTGGTGTGGGGTGGCCGGCAGCAGGGCATCATCGGCTCCTTCCCAGGATGCAGGCACAGGGCTGGGAACCCTTCCCAAGGCCAGCCAGGGGCACCTTGCTGTTAGGAGGAGGGCAGGAGGTGGTGCAGAGCTTTGGGGCTCTCTTGCCTCTCTCCTTTCCTGCTGGCTGGTCCCCTACTTACTCAGATGCAGCTCTGGACTGTCACAGGGACTGAGCACTCCCCTCAGCAGTCCTGTCAGGGAAAAAACAGAGGATTTCTTGATAGCATAGCATCATTATACCACTTTGCATTCACTTAAAGTATTCAAAGTGCAATTACTTACACAACTTGAGTCAAGGAAATGAGTGTGTAGGGGGGAAATGTATCAGCTAATGTCATTCATTAGTAAAGGTGGGTGATATACGTCCCTGCGCAGCAGCAAGGATGAGGTGGCTTCAACAGCTCTTAAATAATTAGATTGGTGCTGGTACTTGACATAGGGCAAATACTGTCCACCTCTACTAGAAAGGCATGAATTAGTCTAGGGCAGCTCCATGCATCATGAAGGCTACCCTGATTTCCAGCTTCTGGACTGGTTTTTGGAACTATTTAATCAAAAAGCTATGGTCGGCACAAGCACTAAGAATGTAGCCTGGAAATGAATGAACTGTGCCTGGAAATTAGAAGCAGACTCTTAATGATTAGAGCATTGGATTATTGCAGAGAATAATAGGAGGAAAAATACCCTTATCTACTTGAATATGTGGCATATTAAGTATGCTTCAGTCTAGAGTGCTCCATTGCACTTTATGTTCTCCTGTCCAGTTGCAATGCCAACTGGAAATTGAGCAACGCAACACCCATGTGCCAAATGGAAAGCATGTGATCCACCTTTCACTTAAAGCTGTTTACTATACAATAGGATACAGCCATTCTATTTTATGAGGTCAATCTTTTTGTACCAGGTATCTGACAAGCTATTGTGTGCTCTCACTATCTTAATTATCTGTAATTTTGAATCATGCTTCAGATAAGTTCTATTCCGTTTGCAAAGTGTAGGAATTGAGGACATCTTTGCTGTTCTCAGATAAATCATAGCAGCAAGACCAGGGGAAAAAAATGGTTGCAAAGAAACAAATCTCCCTCTGTGGTTAGGGTTTAGAAGTCAGTTAATGCTAATTACAGATACAAACAATCTTGCCAATACTTTACAGAGATTTGAAATAATGAAAACAAAGTCCCAAATCGCCACAGAGTCATCAATAACACAGTACAGTAAAATTAGCACAAACACAACCTTCTCAACAAGAACTCAGTCAAACATCTTTCCACCTTTTCCTCAGGGGGAGGATTTAGCCCACAAACTTTGTTATCAAATCCAGAGCATTCTTAATAGCAGGCTGAGAAACAAGTTTTAGAGCCTCACAGCCAAATTTGGGACACTATGTCATGGACAAGGAGTAAGTCAGCTGCAAGCTGTAATCACCTCCCATTTTGTACTCCCGGAAGGTGTACCAAAACCCCTCCAAACAGGTATTGCTTAACTCTCAATTTGGCCAGTTGGCTATTTCACTTGGCTAGTGAAATAGAGAACTAGCATGAGCTGGCTTTTAGCAGGCTTACCTTCTTATGTTCATTCTTCCTATTCTTATACTAAAACAGTTCCAGGCTCTTCCTCCCATGATTTGCATGTAGGTGAAATTTAGTTGTCTTTATTAGAAAGCAAAAGACTTCATACCAGTGCAGGAGTCATCAGTGAACAGATCAGCAGGAGGCATAATCCATCTAGTCGCTGCAGATCCTTTTTTCTCTTGGCTAGCATGTCTTCAGGTTCCACTCTTTCTAAAGAAAGATTATGTTTATCATGCGCAAAGGTATCTTTTAACACATGAAATCAGACAGAAGCTACACATCTACCAAATATTTTGGCATCAGTCAGGTTGTCTGTTGGTTCTGAGGCAGTCACCTAATACTCAGCTCTCAAACCTGTTCTTTCAGATCGCTTGTCTTCACAGTCAAAAGGATACAGTTTTTTACTTCAGGAAAAATAATGTATATGGATTGTGCTGAAGTAGAAACACAGAAAAGCTGAGCTTTTCAGCAAGGTAAGCTCCAGGGAAATTGTCATGTTTTAAGACCAATATGTCTTGTCTTCTCTGTTTTTACTTCACATGCAATCGGCACCCTTAAAATAACCAAAACCCCATTCTAGTAGCAAAACAAGACCTTAAAGAAGAACTGTTTGCTCTGCCATTTGCTTTTTTTTTGTAAATACTGACTACCTGTATTCTCCCCTGCTCCCTCTTCAGTTGGCATCTTCTATCCCTTACTCCTGTTGTTTATATTTACTCTCGATCACTATCACGTTGCCTCACTAGCCACTCTGCTTGCTCAGCTGCTCTGTGGGGACTCACATCCTCAAGCTGCCTCAGCCTCTGCCCTCCCTGAAAGCTCCACCTGCATTTTCATTTGATGCCCTAGCAGACTCAGCACTGCATTCATGATCAGGTCTGTTTGCTATAAACTTGCCATAAGAAGTCAAGAAGCCAGCTTGATTGCTGTTCTTTACAGGAATCCACATGTAAGCTTGTGCCACGTTTTACATTATGCATGCTGGAAGGTCAGGCCAGGAACTGATAGGCAAAAGGCATTAACATTTGAAGACAAGACGCAGCATCCCAGCTGAAGTTTCCTTTCTAAGATACGGTGTATTAAAGAGAAATTAATCTACAAGAGCGAAACAGGGCACAAAGCAATCATTAAGCACTGAACAGTGGTTATCCTTCTGAGTATACAAACTACAGACTGTCACTAGAGACACTAACATACTACGCCTCACTAGTATATAGCATTGAATTAGGAAACTGGGTTTGGGACAAAATATAGAAGCCACTGCTCAACAAACATATTACTATGGCCTTTATATAGATTTCCAATTTTAAAGTGGAACAGAGATCAAACTGACTCACATTTTACTAGTTCTGACATATGTCATGATCAAACGATGACTGCTAGTTAACCAGTCAGGCTACTAAGCCAGTCTTTGTCAAATGTAGCATATATATCATGTTGTATTATCTGTAGTTATTTAAATACATTTGTTTTACCACACACTGGATGATAATATTCATAATTCACAACGATGAATAATGATGATAATGATCACACAATTCATAATTATGACACACTGATAGTTAATTATAGAAAAAAAACCATAAAATGGAAGCTATGCTCTGTCCAAATGAAACACAGCAAAATCTTTATCGTGAAAAAGAGCCTACAAAACAATCCCATCACACAGATGGGTTGGGTTGGTTTTATGACCTGCCTTGATAGATGGCAACTTCCTGGAAGAAAACCACAAACACCAAGTGTGTAGATAGCAGCATCACTTGAACGTATGACAGCTTCAGCTGCTAGAAACTGAAATACAAAGGCTGGAGATTTTCATGGACAGCTTATGGTAAGATGTTTCTTATTCCCTCACTATCTAGCCATCTTCAGAATATGCACCATTGTCCTCTTTTCCCAGATCATCTATTCTGTTTAGACCCCAAAATACACACAGAGATCATGTCTGTGCTTAAACTTTACATCCTGCAAAGAGCTCTGTTCATTATCAGTTGATTCTTCGTGATAGCTGTGATTTAACTGGTATAAATAACTTTACATCCTTAGGGCTGACATTACTATTTCTTTTGGAAAAAGACTAGCTCTTACTAGCAGTATGACCTGACCAGGCAGCCGGATTCTTCCAAAATGCCTGTACACACAGCATCCTGCACAGCAAGAAAAAACTGTCAACTGGAATTTTGTTCTTGTAAAAAGGATTAAGGTAAAAATTCCTACGGTGCTAAAACCATTAAGCAGAAGATAACAGGGGTGGAAAAGAATATGATGGAAAGAGGTCGGTACAAGACTCCAATGTCCCAGCATCTAGAGCATTCTCTGTACTGCTGTATCCAGAAGTTTGTATTGGAAGCTGCATTCACTGTCCATGTAACAAGATACTATTTCCTGTGTTTGTGATCAATGTGATATATGGGTTAGAATATCTGTGTTTGTTTCATTTTGGGTACTGAACCCATTAGTATTTTCACTCCCACACCCAGGAGAGAAAAATGCATTCTCCCAGCTACATTTCTTGATGTATGATTACTTCAATCTACAAGACACAATTAAAGGCACTCTCCTTGTTTGCATCTCTGTCCTCATTTTCTCTTAAAAACCACTGGATATAAAATTTTGTGTATACATTACCTCAAGTCTTCTGAAAACTAACAATGGCAAATTAGATCTGGTGAAACAAGGGTGTTTTCAGAGACTAGCAAGCCTGCCACTCTTGAAAGCCTACCATGTTTAAATATTTAATGATCAGACATGGCATTCATCCTCCTAATCAATTCTTTTTTTAGATACAAGTCTGAAGTCTCAGAAAGTGCAATCAGGCAGTGCTGGAGACCTTCAGAGGCTTCTCACGCCAAATAGTAAATATGCTTGCTAGGAAATGAATAGGAGAGGCAGAAATCTCTGCCTTGTTCCATTAGAGGTGCATTGAAGGCATAAAAGGGGTATTGCCTTGAAATAAATTGGCGCTTATAAAGACTTTTCTTTAGATCTTTCATGTTGGTGGCATTTTTTACTTCAAATTAAATGAAATGGAAACTTTTACAAAGTTAAAAGAGGCAAAATTCTTTCTTGGAAGGCAGTGGACAGGTATAAGTTCCACACGTGCAGAAGAACACCTAAGAGAAGTCTGCTTACAGACGTGGCACATGCGAACCATGTAGTGGGTGCATGCAAAAGTAGGCATGGGTTTGCCTAGGGAGTAGGTTACACCATTTGTTTCAGAACCACATGGAGTATACGTGGGCTGATGTAATGTAAGAAATGCAAGTGACAGAAAGTCAGAACCATGTGTCTTAAATCACCTTTTGAAAAGAACTTGGGTACTTTCAGGCAAATGCTCCTCCTCTGGTTGGGATTCCTATTGCTCCCTCCCTTTAGGAGCCAAATATTTATGCCATTCCTTTCTGCAAAACAAAGCCAAAGGAAGGTTGATGCTTTTCACCTTATTTAGTAGCTGAAGGGACAGGACACTCAAGCTGAACATGGGAACCTCTAACTAAGGCGATTCCCAGGAGAGACCGTCTCTTAAACGTGTCTGTCTCTCAACTGGTCTCTGTTGGCCCAAATAGACTGTAGAAGGTTTTGAATACTAGACTCTCCTCATCCAGAAGACTCCCCTCATCAACAGGCGATACCATAATTCCTTCACAGCTGGATTAATAAAAATTGGATTATTCTTAGCAAAAGGAACTGCATCAACAAAGAGCTCCAAGACTGAAGGCCATGTAGATCCACAAGAGGTGTACATGCCAGATGTAGGCTCAAATCCATTCAGATAGAAGAACAGACTAAACCCCACTTCTCCCATATCTTTGGTGAAGTGTTGAGTTTTATGACATCTTTTGTTGCAGACAATAGTTCCTAGGAAATTATTTTGCTCTAACTGAAGCCAATAATAACATTTCTATTGTCTCCCAATGTGATCCGAGCAAGGCTCATAATGCATTCAACAGCTAGAGAAAAAAATTGTGAGGATGGCAATGATAACAGATAATAGTGCTCTCTACCCTTGCATTTCTCTTATGGGCCCCATGGATATAAGTTTAACCGTGACAGTTCATTAGCACGGCTTTCCTTTGGGCCCAGAGTTTTATACTCTGTATTTGACACTTAGATCATGTTGCAAATACTCATGTCTAAACAAAAAAAGGTATGTGTTATGTGATGATTCAAAGGGCATCAAAAATTGCTTTGAAAGAGATTCAGCAAGAGTTCTGGTTTGCAGAAAGAGGAGAATGATGTATACAAGGATAAAAAACTCTCCTTACAGAGCAACAGGATTGATTGGACATGTTATACCCACCCACTAAACAGTGGTGCTGTTGTTTCTTTAACTGCAGCTTGTCCTTATGAAAGAAGTTTGTTTATGCTTTCCACAATGTTCACAGGTTCTTTTTATGGCACTTCATATTTCTCTACTGCACAACAGAGTAGAGACTAGGAAAAAAAAATGCAGCTGTGCTTTATTTCAGAGCTGCACAATAAAGACTATTGTACAGTCCCTTGGGTGAAGTCCAGGGCAGTGAAACTGATATCATCTTCTTGCAAGGAGATGAATAGGATGAGCATGGTGCTTAGTTGCCAGCCGGGTTAAACCACAACAGCTGATAAAGGTGAACACGCTTAAATATGATTGTACAGTTCTCAAAGTGTGCTTTTATAGATCAGGTGCCTGATAAGGAAGAAGATATTAGTTTACTGGGATGGAAAATCATGGGGACATTAGCAGTCATATTCCTCTATAACTGCTTACTTCTCCATTTAAACTGCTGCTGCACCCATCTCAGAGGAAATCCTTCCAGTCATTGTATAAAGAGGGACCCAATACAACAAACCATGTGAGCTGTTAAGTCAATAGTTGAATGCATGGGAGTACCACACCGCACAGGTTCTGCACTGAGCAGGTACAGATGCGCTCACTTTCTGTATTTTATATCAGCAGAAATACTCACATAAGGTACAGGAAAATTAAACAATCCTTGATGCAAAGAACTCAATGTACTTTCTGCAAGTTGTGTGCAAGATGAGACCAAACACTAACAAAGAACTTGACAATTAGAAAACTGAATTAAAAGCGTGAATCTAATTTTGAATCTTCATGAGGAGATCAAATATTGGAAAAACTGCTCAAAAATGTTGGGAGTGGAGGTGTCAAGGAAAGTCAAATTCTGCTGTACAAATCTGAAGGAGAAAGGGAGTAAATGTTGCATTAAGTAAACAAGCAAATAAAATGTAAAATTTTCAGGCAGTGCCATCTCCATTAGATGAATGCATATTGAGACTGCCCTGTAGTCATTACTGGGGGAAAGGTCCAGAACAACAGTGCTGGTGCTATAGCTTGTCCAGGAAACCAATCAGTTACTTGAGTTGGTGCCTGCTAAGGTCAGTACTTACTACATTTCACTGTGTTAGCATGACCTTGTTTCTGCAGAAGCCATTATAGCACCAATGAGCTACTAGAATATTCTGCAGCAGAGTGGGCTTGGTCACAGTTATTCTCAGCTCTGATTAGCCAGAAAGGCCCTTGTGACAATGTTAAACATAACACATTTCCCAACAAAGACCATGATCTCATCATCAAGAGGAACTTCCAACCCTTTTGTTTCAAATAGATAAAGCAAACAGGAAATACTCAGCTACCTTGCTTCCAGTCTTTTATCATCCATTTCACTACTTCCTGCCTATGCCTATTCTGGGTTAGAACTGTTTAAGAAAATTGCTTCTTTAAAAGTGCATGTTTCGCTTACGCAGGCAGCTTGAGCCTTCAGCATCTCACTGTCTTCTCCCTCCTCCTACCCTCATGGTGGGGGAAAGGGCAGGAGCAAAAGGAGGATTAAAACAGGAGTGTTCACAACATCTGCTTCGTTTAGTTATTGCCCTTCCTTCCTTTTAACTAAGGGCTACTTGTCATAGCACATAGAAATTGTTCATGAATATTCTCTCTGTAGTGACAGTCTGGAATCCTTTGACAGTGGGAACTGGGCATGCAGGAGCAGGCATCACAGTATTTTTTTTTTCTCTTTAAATTGACAAATCCAGATGTCTGATTCCATTAGTTATTTGAGGAGAGTTAACCCCTGGCTCTGTATTTTTGGAAAAAAAAAAAAAAAAAAAAAAAAAAAATCAAAGAATTTCATGCAGGTCAACAATTTCCTGTTGTTTTCATAAAATTTTGAGGCATTAATGCAATATTAAAAAAAAAATTGTTGTTTGTATGATAAATGTAAGGATAGAAGGATTTTGTGTTTGTATCACACTAGTGTATGAAACAGGAAAAGAAAAGAATGGGAGCATAAGAAAGATCTTTCCAGAGATGGTAGCCTAAAAATGGTCGTGGTTTCTGCTTACTATGATCTTCAGGGAGCTGGAAATTGTGATGCAGAAATGTCAAATCTTTGGGGTTTTTTTAGGGAATATTGCAATTTTTTTTATGCCAACAACATGGCAGCTGACAAGGAAAAGTCCAAGATAAGGGTCCTCTGACCAGGGAATTTTCTATACTTAGTCTCCTTCTACCAGTCGTATTTCCTTGTGGGGTCGGGGGGGGGGGGGGGGGGGTGAGGGGAGGGGGGGAATCAGTGGGAAGTATAAGAAATTCCCATATACATTGTAGGAATTAAATTATATTTTTAAAAAGGAAATCAGTTGAACACTTTCTACTAGTTCATCAGGTCAGTTTCCACCTCATCCATATCTCTCTCATTTTACAGCCATATAGCTGTCTTCAGGTGTTTAATTCCTTTTCATTAATCTCTGAATATCTTTTGACACTCTGGAAAAGATTTCACAGTAAGTCTATAGATAACCACTCCTGTATGATGATGTTCATGAACAGTAACCCCATAGGCATACATACTCAGTTTTATATGTATTAATGATGAAGACAGCTTTGAGAGGTGTTTTATATCCTTAAGCCTCTTGAAAACAGAAAATATACATGAAGCAGAAACACTTACCAGCTCAGATTTTTTAAAAACGATACTGTATTCAGTTCAATTACAGATTAAGGTGATCCCAGGATTTAACTCCAGTTTCAGCTGAAGTAAACAGGAGTGTTGTCAACAGGGGAATCAATGTCACAGATAATAAGCACCAAAGTAAGAAGAGGGCTCCTGCTCTTCTCCAGGGTTTCTCTATGTATCAGAGGTTGTATCCAGGTGACTACAATAATGCAGTACTCCTCTTTGTCTCTTTTTAAAATTTTCTCCTGGTAAGGACAGTAGCCTTTTGTTTCTTTTTATTAATCCTCCACCTGCAGCCTCAAATTCCAGATTGACAGACTAGAAATTGCTGTATGAAGGATACTTTTATTAATCATATAAATCTTTGTATGTGGTGCAATACTTAGCCCAGACACATAAATGTTTCAGTGGGCGTGAGAGAAATAAAATCTTAAGGCTGACACAGAAAGAAGTGCTCACCAAAGTCACTACAGCGAGCAATGAGGTGATTCCCCACTCTGATATTAAATCTTCTGCAACGCCACCAAAGTTATCATTTAACAGCTTCTGGCAATACCACCTCAGTAATAGGTTTAGACAGCTTAGTTTAATTATTATTATTAGTTTGTGAATGTCTTAAATTCTGCATCATGGCACAGATGCTTTATGCCAAATACAATGTTCCATTTGGTGCAATCTATATTTTTCAATTCATGTTTTGTTTTGTTTTGAGCTGATTCAAAGTGAAATTATTTTCAGTTTTTCACTTTGGCCATGCAATTGAAAAAACAGTCCTTCAGCCTTACCACCCTGTTGCCAGGCACCAAATTGTTCAGTGATGACTTACAGACTCAGTTATTCTTTTGAAGAAATTGGCCAGTCTCAGATCCCACTCTTGTTTGAAGATATTCACAATCTATTCATATCAAAAAAGAAAAAAAAAACAAACCCAGATATTAATTACATTATCAAGTTCACAACAATTTACTCAGGTGCTTATGTAACAAAGGAAAACATGCTGAAAAAACTGACTTGCAAATAAAGATATTTCAACTTGACAATGTTTAGATAACCCAGCAACACCTGTTCTTTAAAACTAGGAATCAACAGAAATATTGCATGGTTGTGGGTTGCAGCATTCACTCTCCTAATTTTCCTTAATTTGGTAAAGATATTCAGTCTGTATCCCAGATTTTCAGACCATCATGTGGGAGAACTCAGAAGGAAGCTCTTTCAGCTTAAATAGAAGGGTTTGAATCGGCCAGCTCACAGCTCATTATCTGAAGAACAGCCATGCTGAACATACAAGACTCCCTCTCCTTGCGTCCCAGGCCATAGACTGATGCAGTTTTTCCATCTTCTCAACCTACACACATTTATCTACTCTTTAACAGTGCGCTGACTCTTGAGCAGAAGATCTGAGGGCAGCCAGCTGTCTGGCACAGAGTAAAAAAATCAGCGTATTTTCTGTGGAGCAAAAGGAGAGTGAGAGTGAGCACAGGAGCGATGTCCCTCTGACAAGGCAGCTTCACAGCTTTGATGTTTCCTCTCTCTCCCTTTCTCTTTTTAATTAGCTACATGGCTACTCTTCCCACACAACAGAGCCTGAAAAACGCTCTTGCACTGGAGCAACCTTGGTATTATTTTGGGGCTTCTCACGTTGCTATGTAAGTCTAGTCTATAACAGTGTTCTTCAGTCTGTGGTTTGCAGAGATACTATGGACTATTTCTTAATTTGGTATATTGGAATACGGAATATTTGGGATACTATGGACTATTTCTTAAGGTAACACAGAAAATTAAAATATTGTCAGATGGTGCAAATTCACTGTGCCAGGGCCAAGAGTTTAGTGATCTCCCAGCTGCAAGAACTGGGAAGCTGCCAGGCCAGGATGTCTCCATTTCTGCAGATGCTGTGCCGTATTGTCAGGCCTTTTGTAGTCAGCATCACCGTTAACAGGTAAACATTTACTCTGCAACCATCACACACCATGTTCCTGCCTTCTAAAAGATTTAAAAGCTCACTAGCAGACAGTGAATTTTGTTTACACAACACACCTATCTTGTGGCTTCGTTCTTGACTGAGAAACTGCTTATATTAGTTTTCCCTCAAGGGCTCCACTTACAGTAAACACAATTAAGGCTAAACACATTATCTACCATATACCATCATTAGAAATTGCCTTTTGCTTTTAGCTTTGTCTTTGGGTGTAGTCTGTTCTAGACACAAGCCATACCTCAGTGATTAGGATGATGCACCTCTGCACCTTAAAACCCTTTTTAGCTTTAAGTGGTGGACAGGGTTTAGATGCTGCAGACACAGTTCAATGACATTACTCAAAAAATATTCCAAAAGACTTTAAAACCTGTTCCAAATTTAAGCCAGAAAGCCTGTACTACTACTAGCTGGCACACCAAGCTGGCTCAGAAGGGGAACAGAATGGTAGTACAGGGTTCCCAGCAATATAGAAACCTGTCTTTGCATTTTCCTTCTGCATCAGCCTTGTTTTTACAGTCACGGTGAGTGACTTTACCAGGAGTATCTGTAAAAGGCGTAAATCAACATTTCCTGGCTTTGTCCTGAAAGTGACTTTTGCTCTCAGAGGATACCAGCAAGACAGGGTACTGATAAACTGTCCTTCCAAATTAACTGGGAAGGATATAATTTTTCACACTTGTGTGTGTGTTTGAGTACGTGCTGGTTTAGTTTTACTACTTCCTCTGCAAAAGGTGCGTTGAAGTGACAGACGTATGCTATGAACACACCTCCTTCCCACAGATCTCCTTACAGCCTTTCTTTATGAGAGAATGAGAGGGAGGATCCAAATCTGAAGTCTCCAACTCTGGATGGCTTGGGTGTCTCTTCCCTCCCAGAACAACTGAAATACCCAGAAGTACCTTCCTAAGCTGTAAAAAGGGAGCTCTGACAGTAGATTGTTTGGATCTGTAAAGCTACTCTTCATTTTCTTAGTCTTGCTTTCTCTCTTCCTGCCCTCCACACTCTGCTTTACTCTAGCAAAGCCCCATGCTATGCCCCAATTCAACAACGCTGTTTAAGAGCAGAGCAGCGAGCTGTTAAGATCAGGCAGAGTGTGGCTGATCAGCCCATGCAAAAGTATTGATGAGGTAACATCTGGATCTTTGCTGTCAGTCATGTAATTTGTTTTTTGTCGATTCTGCTGATTAATGCTGTTACAACAATCCAGGGACAGGTTGCAAGGGCAGATGGGAAAGTGTTACAGCTGACAGATAGGAAAAAAAAAGAAAAAAAAAGTAAAAAAAAAAAAAAAGTAGTACTTCCAAGCTTCTCAACGCACTGGTCTGTCTGACTGCTACAGAAAACCATTAGCCATTTTAGCATAAGCCATTGAGAGCAGCCCTCAAAAAACAGCAGAGCAAGACAGATACTTTTATTTGCTCTGTATAAAAAACTGTGTATTTCACAACAATGCCACTGGCTGATCATTCACTAGACTGTTTCCTGAGAAATAAAATGAATTGGATGCCAGGGACAAATGGGTCAGGGAGAAGACTGGGTTCAGCAATGAAAGGTTTTATTATCTTTTAATTTCTTGCATAATGTCTTTATGTTCCTAATTGATAGAGGCACCAGGAAATGGATGCGTTATAACATATTGCTCTGACTAGTATTTTTGCAAGGGTTAATGAGAGACAGAGCAGTGCAAAGCATTTCCCTAATCTAATTTACTCTTGTTTCATTATTATTTTTTGAGAAGAAACACTTCCTCTCCAAGCAGGACTGCTTGAGAGAAGCATGGTGTGTTCAAATTAACCTACTCTCTGATCTGTCACTTGCATGAATTCCTTCCAAAAGTGAAACCATTTGGTTAGGAGCACCAGCGTGTCTTTTGATCATTCAGTATATAATCACTGGGAGTCTTGTCTGTCAGAAATACCTGAGAAGCAAATAGAGCACCTCATGTACAGCAGTGAAATCCTCCTTCTTAGGACTCCGCTTCAACTCAAATCGCTCCTAACTGAGTAACAGCGTCAACCTCCAGCATAGCACAACCTGCTGCAGCTGACTCATGCCAGAGTTTCATGCTGAAGCAGCTCCCTGTATCTTCTTTTTTCAGCCTAACATAACTCAAAACCACTTTACAATTAAAAATGGCATTACAGAGCTTCAGAGACTTCAAAACTAAGCTAAACTGCATAACTGGAATACTCAGCTTGTGTTCAAGATACCCTATGCTGGCACAAAGACATCTTCATATCTCTGGTACTGCCTCCTAAAAACACTTATGCAAATTAGTTTTGGTTGTGCTATGCTGGCATTATTTCCATCTGCTGGGGTCACATTTGAAGGACCTTCCAGGAAAAAAACAAGGAGTTTAGAGCACAATGACTCTTTCTTTGGATTATTTTTTGTCTTCTCTTTTTCTTTCCATGCAAATGCACACAGACACAGAGACAGCCAGGACAATTCCCAGTTCCTGCACTTACTGGACTAACTAGCCTGGTCAGTTCTTAAGGGTGTATAATTTCTGGTCTTCAGGTGGTGGTTTTCAATTATTTTACTATCACCAAACAAAGGGATGTTTAATGGCTCTCTCAGTAAGCCAAAACAGTTGACTGTCCAAGTGAATGACATTGTAGCCCAGCCAGCTAGGTACCAACAATGGTACACTATGCACAGGCAGAATACTTGTCTCTTCATGCCAAAAACCAAAGTTTGACCATAGTGATTGCCAACTAGCAGCCTCTCTGGGGTATGTGACTGCTTTTTCATGTCACAGTGCCTGCAGAATAAGGACTACAGTAAAAAGGGTAGAATTTCAGCAGTTAAATAGGATTGAAACCCAAAATAGCAGAATATTTCTTTAAACTACTCCACCAAGCACAAATGACTTGTAAATTCAGAAGGGACATACACCAATGTAAGGATGTGTTTTCACAACCTGACAGGAGAGCGTTAAGCAAGTTCTACAGTACAGTAAGTACCTTAACAACCGTCCTACTTACAGCTGATTCCAGGATAATTCCCTCTCTGATCTCTTGTACTACTTTTGTACACCTTTAACTCTATGCAAGTCTCTCTTGGCAAGGTTCCAGATACAGACTAATAAACATTTGAACGTTGCTGAACAACAGTTTCAGGGAATTGTTTCAGGCAAAGGACTCTAACTTCCTCTACAGTGACCTATCGTGTCTTTTATTCCCATCAAGAAAAACACTGCATGTAAAGTAGATGGGATCATTTTAATTAGTAAGGACTTGATACCTCAGCTGCTGCTCAAGGTTCAACAATAGGGTCATTCAGATGTGAGAGGGCTCTGGGAGCAAGTCCAAAAATAGCTTTAAAGGCACATAAATTACAGGGAACGGGATTATGGAGGACTGTAGCTTCTGGCCCCAGCTTCAGCTACAGGAAAAACAAACTCTCATCCTGTGCCTACACAGATCTTTGAATGGCCTACTTTGAACTCAGCAATGGAAAAGATTCATAGCTTTTAAATGGTAGTCTTCATGTAACACATAGCAAGATGAGATACTGGATTAAAGACTATTTGTGAGTGACCATTAATAGGCAATACTGTTTCTTCTTATACTATTGATGGAATTGACTGTAAAAGATCTAAGTAGATGGCTCTGGGTTTTTGTGGGGGGTTTGGAGTTTTGTTTAGTTTTGCAATTCTGAAATTTTGTTAATTATTCTGTAAAATCACTTAGAAGCAGATATTTGAGGATAGCAAATATGAATACATTTAAACCCAAGGCTTCTAGAAGTCAGAAAGAGACCCGACAGATTTGTATTTGTTTTGTCACTAAATCAAAAGGATCTGGACCAATACAGACTGCAGGTGGCAGCATCCAGTAGCCAGATGCAGGGTGAGCTGAGCCCAGATGGAAGTCAATACGGGCTTTTGCTGGTTTTGAATCCATGTCCTGTACTGCAAGTGCTTTGTCTGTACAATTTTTTCCTTTTAAAACAGTTGCCCCTACTCAGCAGGTAACTTACATAAATTACATTATTATTATTACTTACTCTTTGACCAACGCCATCTTCATCAACACACCAGCCACACACAAAAGCTGTTTTGTGCCTCCTGCCAAGTACAGAGGTACAGGGAATGCCATTCTCCCAAAGTGGAACTTCTTTTCTACAAGATTTTTGTTAAGTGTTCTGGAAGCTCAATCAAGAGAAAAGGCTAAAAACAAAGATGCAATCATCTACTTTAAAAAGGGAATATATGTTTTTTTATACAATGTTGTTCTTTACTTACTGAGCAGTTGAAGTAATCTTCCACGAAGGTTCCAGCATAGGAATTTCAAGAATGCTTAGCATTTCCATGAGTTAACTGATTGGGATTCAATTCGTATCTTTGATTATGTTAGTAGTTCAGTTATAAACCAACCACAACTAATAGCAGCTGTGCTGAGCATTCTCCATCTTTTCTCTTTTAGATATGAAACTCTAACATACTGCTTCTTTCAAGTGAAGAAACTGAAGGAAGATCCAGGAGTTCAAGATTTAAAGTTATAGTCTTCTCTTTGAAAGAAAAAAAATCAGTTTCAGATCATTGCAGAAGCTGAAACCATTAGTACCATAGGATATCTCAAGTTGGAAGGGACCCATAAGAATCATCGAATCCAGCTCCCTGCTCCTCACAGGACTACCTAAAATTAAACTTATGAAACACATGTCTAAAAAAAAAAAATTTTTTTTTTTTTTTAAAATCCACATATGCTCATAAACTATGTATGCTCAAAATTAACAAAAGGGTGCCATTTGTCAGTGCAGCACCCCACACTGGGACTAAGGTTTAATTACTGTCCCAGTTAATTAGGGGACTCAAGAGCCTCTGGGAGCCTCCCCCAGGCAGACACTGGACCCTGCCACACCTCCCTTACTGTTGGACTCCTCCTGGTTGCAGGGACCTGAAGCCCCTATTCATGAGAAGTAGCAGGCAATGGGATTCTGCATATTTGTGCCTTTCATGACCTTCTGCCTTGTGGTACCAGATAGGTGTGCATTGACCTTTTTGTGTATGGCAGGGTCCCCTGGGGGGGAAGCAACCTCCAAAATATTTTGATTGCACTTGCAACTAGTGTCTGCAACACCTGATATTTTTGGCCTATTTAAACCATGTTCAATCTCATTTCCACATTGTCCACTTTTATAATTGAAACAAAGTAGAGTTCTAGGGACAACTGAAATACTTATTCTTCTGTCTGCACCAAAGCTTGTAATTAGACAATAATTCAGTCATCTGACCACATAGTCTTTCTTACATCAGAAACATCTCTGGCTTGCAAGCCAGCTCTAGTGATCAGCTCTTTCCAGCATCTCAGCCCTTACCATTGAAGTTAATTACTTGGCTGTGGATAATGAACTTTCAAAAATGACCCTGAGGGCTAATGGTCCAGCCCTCTTCCTTCTGAGATGATGATCTATAAGGTGGTTTTGTCATATGCATCATGTAGATGGAAATCCTGTTTAGAAAAGTCAGAAAGCCTATTAATTCAAGCAGAAAATTTTAAAGCTCTTGGACATGCCAAAAACAGCCCAGCTATATAATCACCAGTGTCAGCACCACGGTTATGCCAGCAGAATGGGCTTTGTCCTCTCTGCTTGAAATTTCAGTGTTCTGTATTTTTTCCAGTCTGTGAGTCTACTCCTTCATGGTTCTGGCTCTAGCACTTGTTAAGGTGTGATAATAACCAGTAGATGAAATTTCATTCTTATAGCAGGGTTTCTCTGTTGCGGTGTTTCATGCTGTGGTCCATTACTCCAAAGCATGAAGAGCTCAGCAGTAATCTCACAGCTCCCAGCTGACATCCTGGAGCCTTGCCTGCCTTGTCCAAGCCAAACTGTGTGGTGCCAGGTTGGAAGCACAAATATTACTGTTGGTAGTAGGGATGTATTAGCATGACAGTAGAATTTGTGGTGAATATGAGGACTTGACTTCTCAGCTAACAGGGCAGAGTCTCCCCTTGAAAACCATTAACAGCCAAGCTAGTCAAAAAGAGCAAAAATTAACAACATTAAATAACTTCACCAATTTTGAAACGTTCTCACTGACTTTTTCCATATACTGTTTCAAAAATATGATTTTCAAATACCAAGTTAGGATTACGGATATTTTTCAAGATCCAAAATAAAAAAAGAAAATAATAAAACATTTTTCATAAAGGTATTCCCTGCAAACCCAGGCAAATGTTCACTAATTTTCCTATGATTTGATGATTAACTTTGAATTAAACTATTAAGCTTTTTTTGCCTCCCATCATCAATGAGTAAGACTGTGTGAATGCTACAACCATCTCTCTGACATCAGGCTCAGAGCTTTTATAACTGTTATATTAAAAGGAAAAAAAAAAAAAAAAAAGGAAAATCATTACTTTTGTGCTACTAACAAAACTAAGTAATGGTCCCGACTGTGTCTAGGCACACAGTCCAGCTATAGCAGGCTGGGGTTTCAGATGAGATTAGTTGCAGTGATTTTTCAGATTCCTGCATGACATGTGGCTGGTTCTCTTTCCTACCTCTTATTTTAATAGGCAAATTACTAGAAAAAGCCTATGTATAATTTTTCATGTTGGAAATAATTTTTCATTTGGATACCATTGAGTATAAATGGTTTCTGATTTGTTTTGAGCTATGTGCCACATGTCACTCAAATATTTACTTTGCACATTAAAGCAACTCATCTCTAGATCTTATCTCACAAGAATGAAGTTTCTTATGAGTCACTCTTCTCCTTCTTGTGTAATCAGTGTTCTAAGAAATATGTTGCATTCAGATACCAAACAGGACAAGCAAACTCCCAACAATAGGATGTATGCTCAACATTAGTAAACTAGCATTTTAATTGGGAGAAGAATTTTATTTCTAAAAAATATATATTTTATATAAGGCACTATATGGTAGACAACAGCAGGGATATTCACAGACATTGAGATTTCTTGAATTACAAAACACTTCCAGCTCCAGATACCACTGACTAGAAACAAACACCTGCTGGTGTAAACAGGAGGGGAATTGTGTGCACAAGGTCTCTGTTTTTTATAACTAGAAAGATGGTTCAGATTTTTCTCCAAGCTTATTAGGAAAGGACCTTTATTCATTGTTAGTTTTCCAGTAGCAGAGAAGCTATATCAAAATATGGGTTATCTGTAATAAGCTGTAATAAGAAAAAAAAAATAAATTCAACTTTATTTTTGTCATGCCTTAACAAAGGTTTCAGCCAGCTGAGCTAGACCCTGAACACAAAGCAGCAAGAACAAGACAATTGTGCTTCAAAGAACATACAAACTAAAAGGGAGCAAGGGGAGGAACACATCTCACAATTTCATCCACCTACAAGTTAGGAGCACAGCAGGAGCCAATTGCCAATTGGCTGAGGCCCCTCTAAAGTCAACAGAGAGATACAGAAAACTCCACTGTGCTCCATTCCTCCCTCATATGTGGTGTGAACAAGGCCTGGCCAAGGAGGAGAGCTGCCCTGCCCTAGCAGGGGCTTGCGGTGCTGCTGTGTGCTCTCTCTTGTGTGCATCCTTTGGATGCTTTTAGTCCTGGGCCAGGCTCCAAACCTCCCAGAGCTTTCACTGGGACATGATACTGCCTTGTATATGGGCCTGTGTAGAGCTCAATATCCAGAAGTGCTCTGGCTCCACCAGCAGCCATGCATGGAATCCCTGGGTGAGGTTTTACAGCCCGAATCATACCCAATGATCCTTCTGATACTAACTCCATGATTACAACATCCACAGTCAGAACTAGGGCAATCAACTATACACAGAATAATAAAAAAAAAAAAAATCTTGAATCCAGTTGTCCCATCATATGAGATGATAGGAGAGAAGCATCCAAAAAATTGTCAATATAGCTCCTACAGGCAACAAGAGGCTATCTTTTGTGAAAAGGAATCAGCTCTGATGGACTCATTTATAGTGATTATTATATCCTTGCTTGTCTCTGATAGCATACACGCTATTCAGGGGATTGACATAATTATTCAAGGGGACTGATGTAATCAATCTTTCTCTTTGCTAAGTATCACACTGTTCCTCTTACAGCAAACAGCATAATTAAGATTGCAAAAGAAAACCAGTGATACATATGTAAACAGAAGTTTAAAATCACTTCCCCCATCACAGTGAAGTTGGTGGGTGACCACAGCAGAGAGGGAGCGTGTATGGCAGGAGACGAGAACCTTTGTGTCCTCTCATCTCACCTATAATAAAGGCTGAAGATGTGAGGACATGTGCATGCCCTGTGCCACTTGAAACAGGTGAAATAGATCTGGCTCTCTAGTGAGTGCCTGCCTCCTCTATGCCCATTAACAGCCCTAAGAGGTTAAACAGCTTCAGGTTCTTTCATGAGCATCAACTTGGCGGTGTGTTAAGCATGTTAAAGCTGTTCTAAATATTTGAGCACTTAAGCCATCCTACACCACAATAAGAGTTTCTTGTGCATGGATACTTTTGAATGGACTCATGGCTTTGTAACTTTTTTCCCTCTACTCTTCAGGGGGAAAAAAAAAAAAAAAAAAAAAAAAAAAAAAGACAGCCCTCCCCAAAGAAATGGGCCCCTTTCTCCCACAGATTCATTTCCTGCTTAATGGTAGTGTCTCTGATTGCAATGTTAGAGTCACTGAAAAGCAAGGAGTGAAAGATTTCAGGGCTAGTGATTAGCATCTTCACAATGCAAACAAGAAGAATATACATAATTACTTTAATTAACAATTTTATATGTCAGCATAGAAGAGGGGAACTGTGGCTGAGCCTAAACTGTGCCCTCCAGAACACCCAGTATATGTTCAGAGAAAAAAAAATTTCATAAAAAATATCTAATCTCACAATATCCTGCCACAAAGAAATATTAATTTGATATGCAACCATGGCCATCCTAAAATCTACCTTTAACCTACCTTATCAAATGTTTCCATGAACAAAAGAAAATCCAGCCTGTGCCAAGTATCTACCTGGTATACCAGGGAGCTGGGCAGGAGCAGGAAGGGGAGAGAAGCAATCCTGCACAGACAGCCCCTGCAGCACACATCGTGGTAGCTGTTCTTCCCAGTCTCACACACTATGGACACTTAACTTGAAAATAGAGAGAAAAGTAAGCACTTCTTGGTATCCATGGCTTTTTTCCCCATACACACATACATGCTCACAAGCCTAATGCTGAAGTTCAGATCACATCTCACAAGCATCATTTCACAGATACTTAGCTACCATATATGTAAATAAATAATAGAAATATAAAGGGACTGTCCTTGACTCCATTTTATTCTACAGGTGGTACTGTTTTGACACTTCTCTCTTTTCTTACTTCAATACAGTGTTTTCACTAGACCCTAAACCACCTCGTCAAGGAGTGGTATGTTGCTGTATGAGCATGCAATGACTAAACCTGATCCAGCCTCTGTCTATATTGATAGGTAAGTTAAGTTCTACTATGGAACGCCTAAAAAGTTAAGAGCACATTATGTGCTGCTCTAGTGCCAGCAGGACATTTACCAGCACAGACAAGAATACCCAGAGATGTATTCTGACATATATTCTCTATATTCTGTATTGTTCTGTGGTTTCTTCTGAGTTCCAGATTCATTCACAATACATCAGTTAGAGTCTCAGAAGGCTCACTACCCTTTCCATTTTCATTAGTTTTATTATTCTGTTCATCAACATCATTACTTCATTCTTGATTTTCACCAGTGCAAAGCATGTCATGAATGAACACAGATAAGATGTTTCCAAGAAAAACTTACAAGCATCTCTGGCAGAGGGTCAGATTTTTATGGATGGATTTGTTGTTGAAGAATGAGGCAACTGTTAACTGAAAAACTTAGGCTCATGTTTTTATCTCACAGAAACCATGAGTTTTTAATGACTGCATCTGCAAGGAACACAATGAGTAAAGACACACATAGAATGAGAGTTTGTGGTGGGTTAACCTTCACTAAAAGCCAAACTCCCACCCAGCCACTGGCTCACTGTGGTATGGGGAGAGAAAACAGGAGTAACAGGAATGAGAAAGCTTATGGGTCAAGATAAAGACAGGGGGATCACTTGCTGATTACCATCAAGGGCAAAACAGACTCAAAATAGGGAAAATTAACTTAATGTATTGCCAATTAAAATTAATAATTTCAGGTAGTGGGAAACAAAGAGGCAAACATTAAAACAACACCTTCCCCCTTTCTCCCAGGCTTTGCTTCACTCCTGAATCATCTACATGCCCCAAGCTGCACAGGGGGAGTGAGGGGTTGCGGTCAGTACACAGTGGTTCCTCTCTGCTGCTCCCTCCTCCTCACAATTTTCCCCTTCTCCACCACGGTCTCCCCCAGTACAGTCTCATTCCTTTTACTTATCCCAAATTTCAGCCTCTTCGACACTCTCTTACTACCTGTTGTATTTATACATTATAGCTATACCTCTTGACTTTTGACCTCATCTATGTCTTCACATTAAATCCAAACATTGTCCGTCCCCTACCAAATTTAGCCACACACATGGGAGTGACCTTCTTTCTCCCTCATCAGAAATGACCAGTCAACCCAGAGAAACAAAACCTTTCCTAAGAAATGTTGTCAAAATAATATATCTCCACACAGAATTTTGGTTTAAATAAAGCAGCATTTTAACATCTCTATTAAAATTAAGTTATATAATAATATAATGACAGGTCTATTATCCCCTTTACACAGAGAGAATGTAGAGGAGTGAATAACTTGCCCAGTATCACAAAGGAAATCTGTGAAAGAGCAAAGACTTGAAATGAAAAAAAACCAGGATCAGCCACAGTTACTGTCAACCATCCTTTCATACTTTTAGTTTAGCCTAGAGATGTGGTTCTTGCCATGGGAGTTTGCAACTATTTTGATGGTGTGGTCGAATGCAAATCATAGTATGTATGTAGTGTATGAAGTGCTAAACCTTAATTCTTTTCAGTGAGGCAAATTTGAGCAAGTGCTCTGTACCTGGTCTTTCAAGTCTGGATGAGAGAGGCAGGTGACGTGCTTTCACCATTAACACCATCCATTAACAACAAAAATTTCAGTTTCCAAGACTTTCCAAGTTATGGTGACAAAAGGAGCACGAAAACTTGGAGTGCTCAACTGTTCACTCTCTTCTTCCTTTACCGACTGGCAGTTTCTCAGCCATACCTTAGTTCAAAAACTACTTTGCTAGTTATCGTGCAATCCTGACCGCTCAAGGTCAGGGGCTTCCTGCACTTCTGCAGCTATTTCTTGGTTAAGACTTAGTTTGTCCAGTAGCTGAGCAAACAGCATACTTTGGACCAGCGACACAAGTCCCCCAGGTAAACCCGATGCATCATGCTCCCTCCTTGTCAGGAGCACTGTGGATGGGCTCTTGTTGTGGAGAACAGTCTTTGCACAAAACAGTTTTGCAGTGGGTTTGGATGAAGCAAGAACGATCCTTACTGAGAAGTTCATGTGGTCACCGTTATACTTGGAGATGCCAAATCTGTGTTATCTGGGGGAGGTGTTTTAGTTTTTGTCTCTGTACCTCACCATCCAAATACATTTTAATTGGTAATACATTCAATTCGTTTTCCCCAAGTTTAGTCTGTTTTGCCTGTGGTGGTAACTGGTAAGTGACCTCGCTGTCTTTATCTTAACCAAAGAACATTTTCATCTTATTTTCACCCCCTGTCCTGTTGAAGAAGGAGAGTAAGAGCGTCTGGGTGGGCAGCTGGCCAAGCTCAGCCTACCACAGAGACAAAGCATCCATTTAACAAAAAGTCCAGTTCAGCTAGTTGCCAAGAAGATCCCAGCTATAATGTCAATGGTTACCACCCTGCACAGATATCTTTGCTGATCTAAGCACAAACATTTAATTGGTCAGAAAGTTAAAGTGATCATTGACTTCAGTAATAAAATATCAGAACCCCATATACAACTGTACCTATGGCTTTTCATCATTCTCTGTGATGGTTTGTACAGAAGCACAATGGGTTAGGGTATACACTTATTATCCTCAAGTTATTCCTGTGCTTTTTCCAACCACCTTCATCTAGCTTTCAGGTTAGCACAAAGTAAAATTTCTGGGATATTAGAAAACTATCCATGAAAACACACTGGTGCAAGCCTGTCACACAACATTCCTTTTGCTGCAGAGCAGGTGTGAGCAGTAGGCTGGGACTGTGGGCGAAGTGGGGTAATTATACACTGTCTACCAACCTGACTCGCTCACATCTTCAACTGGATACGCTACTGAGACATGACGGCAGGTCATGTCACTGGTCATGTGTGCTGCTTTCTTTCCTAGACACAGCCACATTGTAAAGACATGGATGAAGTGATCAACTTCTGAAGCATTTTTGCTCCCCAGATTTGCCAGAGCTACCTAAGGTAAGAGCTTTCAAATTACTTGAGATCAATACTATGTTTACTTCTTAGGAAATAACAAAAGGGAGGTGGCAAGGACTAAAACAGACAGTAAGCTTCAGGAGTGTGACAGTTGTGGCTCTCGGTCGTAAATGTTAACTCTCTATGATTAAATTGTCAAGCTTTCAAAAGCTGCAAGCTGTCTCTCATGTTCTTAAAATCTGGAGGCAAAGATTTTTCTCAGGATATTTTAACTTTCTCCTAGAACAGATCAGAGAGAGAAAATAGGAAAACTAGCTTTCTGATAAGGTGAAGATGAGAACAGTAATAAGAATGGAAAGTCAAACTAGTGCACCATAGGAAAGGGCTTAGCTCACACATAAAAGCAGGACACACACCTGCTTTCTTCAAATGAATGTTTATTCATAGTAACTTTTTGAAGAGTTGCTAAACCAGATCCAGATGCTCAATGCTGTTGGTAAGGGAATGTTAATCCGTAAAAGAATTAAATGAAAAGATGGGAAACATCAAATGTTAAGGTAATGATGAAGTGCTGGAAACAGTTGTGTAAGGCTGCCCTCAATTCCAACAGCTAGAAGGGAACGTGAAAGACAAAGTTGTGTCAATAGAGGACAAAGGCTGACTCTAAACTCGGCATTTCCTATCTTCTTTGCTCAAGATTTAAGACTCAGCATAACCAAATGTGGACCATGTCACTGCAGAATGGTCACACTGTCTCCCCCATACAGTGTTTCTGTATACAACAGAGCTGAGCAAAACAAAGACTAATTAATCTGCTCATCATCACTGTTGCAGAACAGAAAATGAGCCCATCTTTTTTTCCCACCAGTCCAGATTAATGCACAAACCACTGGACAACACTTCCTTTTAGTGGTTAGTACTCTATTTTTGGAATCATAAAGAGGGAGGGACAAGTTCTAATGCAATCCTAGGGCCCAGCTGTACTCATCCTTCAGAATAAGGGCCCTTTAAATGTCAGTGATGTTGGTCATCTGAAGGAAGCAAGGGATTACACCTCAAACAGTAAATTAAGGAACAGTGTTTAAGAGATATATCTGGTTTGCATCAAAGGTTAATGCAGAAATCAGCGATGGAGCTTATTCAGTATTTTAATTAATAACCTTGACAGAAATACAGGCATGACTAATAAAATGTATGAATGAAGAAACTAATTATGGAAGCAGAAAATCTATAACAGAATGAGAAAACCTAGAGAACTGCTGTGACAGAATTCGTATGTATTATAATGCTATAAAGCATTGCATTTTGAAAACTGTTATCAGGAATTTCAGCTACAAGCTGGGAGTTCGTTAGTACAAAACAACATTGGAGGAGAAAGACCTACTGCTGGTTAATGACAGCATAAATACAAACCATCAGCACAATGTGGCTGTAGAAAAGGAAAAAGCGCTACTGGATTATTCTAAAGACAGCATTTCCATTAAATATAAGATGACAATTGTACCATTATATAGGCTGAGGACAGAGCTTGTTGGCCACTTGTGGCCAGAAGGATGAATTCACTGTACAAAAAATGAGAAGAACTCAGCAAGCTTGCTTAGCCCTGCAAAAGAAAGGCTGCAAAGACAGGAATGTGCTCTGGGCTGTCTCAAAGGGAGAAGGTTTTTTCTATAAAAGCATGATGCTGGCACATTAACAAACAGGGATTAGCTACCATAAATAATTTTAGGCTAGAAGGTTTGTGAAAGTTTACAGTATTTTGAATAGCTTTAGAGCAGAGACGAACAGGAGCAGTAAATGTACTAAATTATAGACCGGAGCTCCTTTCATGAAGGCATAACCTTCTAACCATAAACGTCTGACCTGGGACAGGGCTGGAAAATCCAGGGAGTCCCTGCCTATCCAGCAGCCTTGTGAGTCCTCGTAGGCAGGGCCAGACTGCAGATCTGCAGGCGTAAGTGCTGCAGCTACCTGCGCTGCAGCTGCCTGCACAAGCCCAGTAACCAGGCGACCACCCCTCCGGGCACACATCACAACAAAGGAACACTTTTAAAAACAAAAGAAAACAAAACCAAAAACAGCCCCACAAACCTTCCAGATCTCTCTGTGTCTGTGTCACCATTTACAATACCATGCAGGAGAAAAGGGTTTCTCCAAAACGGAAAAAGCGAAGAGCTCTTTCTTTCTCAGTAGAGCTCAGTTCACCAACATTTCACTCTTCAGTATATGCTTCCTCCTGATTTTGTGAGCAATGGTTATGCTCATTTTACTCTAAACTTCCATGTAAGCCACAGGGACTTGGATTACACATAAATATCTCCCTTTCCACACAAGAGGAGGAGAAGCAGCATCTACACAGTGACTTTCTGGGTTCTGCCCAGCTCCCTGGCTCAATGACAAAAACATCCTGATGACTTCAACAGATGAACAACAAACTTCTTCCACTGACCACTTCAAGCAGTGACCTTACATATTGGCTAGTGAGCCAATGCAGTCAACAGACAAGCCAATGGAACCAGGTGAAGAGTTTGCAACAAGAAATACAGTTCATATTCAGCTGAATCCCCCATAGCTAACATCATCTCCATTTGATAAAAGAAGCTGGTAGCCGGGTACAGGCTTAAAAGCCAGAATAACTGTAGGATTAAAAATTAAATTTGGGAGTAAGAATGGGGAATTGGCAGAGCATACTTCATCTCATTGAAAAGGTTGTCTACTTTAGACATCCTGAATACTTCTTAATGTCCAACTTTTAAATTGCTGCTGGCAGTCACTTGTTTTAGCTCCTATTTTAAGAATAAGAACAAATACCTGAATACTGCTCCCTCTTCGTTTATCTGTATTAGAGCAGGAACTATTCCTTCCTGAACACCTGAAAAGCTTTAGCACATTGTGAATGTTACCATAAATGACCAACTCAGGGCTAAAGGGAAAAGATCTCTCCTCTGAGAAATCCCATGTTTCATTGCTAGCCGAAAACTAGCATTAACTGCTTCAATAAAGTAAAACAGAGGCACTCAGTATTGTTCAAGCCACAGATGCAATTGCATGACAGCAATGGCATTTTATGGTCACTCTAAAATAGCAGAAATTGAAATAGTCTCATAAATGCATCTAGAAGGGCTAAATGCCCAAGAAAGCATTAAACTAGCGATGACAGGAGAACAAGAACACATTACAGCAAACTGAAAGCCTTTGGACCAGTATCCTACAAGCCAACAGATCACTGGTAAAAACTACTATACCTCCACATGTCCATGAAATCTGAAGATCACATTCTATAATATTTTAACGTTAATCTTCCAAACCACAAAACTTCTTAATGTATTATCCTATCTTCTTCAAATACCTGAATCACTTAATGTTTCCTCCCAAACTCCATGTTCCCTTTTTTCCATCTCTGAACCCACTCTTACTGAAATCAACAGCAAATCCCACACTGACATCAGCTGGAGCTAAAATGGAGACTAAACACTTTTCTTATAAAGCCACTTCTTCCTGTCCTGCCTAAGATTCTGGATACCATCCTGGTACATGATGTGATAGGCAAATATGATCACCTCCCGCCAGATGACATGATACTGACCCAGCCCTTATTGCCAGCTGTAGTACAGACAGGGCACAGAGACAGTCCTTTGCAACTTTAGTCCCTCTCTCACATATCCAAATTGCCCCAACATTTTCTCCTCTGCTCCCAGAAGCACTAGGTATTCTGTGCTGTTATATCCACATCTGTGTCTTGGGAGCATCTTCACTGCTCCAACTGGAATAGAGATAGGCCAGCACCAAGCACTTTTGAACACTTTTTTTAGAAACTTCACTTGGAGTCTGCAGCATGAGACCAACAATTAACCTTCTTGCTACAAAAGCCTCAGTTAAGTAAAAAAAAACAAATTAGATCAGCTTTCACAGAAGTACCACGTAATTTTTTTAACTAGGTCAATCTACTTCTGAGGAAGAACTGCAACAGAACAGAATACCGAGGTAAGGGAAATGTTACCTGGACTCTGATACACATGCACCTGCCAAATCCCAGCTGCCTTCTCACCTTTTCAGACTATAACTCCTGAATCTGAATGGAGAAGAATTAGTACTGCAGTAAACTTCAATTTTCAAATGAAATTGTAAACACTTCATTGGCACAGGCTCATAAGACTAAAACAAAGATGCATCAGCACTCAAGTAATGAGATTTCTGAAATGACTGTCAAGTAGCTCCCGGTTTGCATTCTGCTGAGCTATACCTATGTCGAAACAGACACGAATCCCATGGGACTCTCCAAGCTCATGAATGCTTCCATTTCAAATACCACAATGTCACCTTGGAAGAAGTGTTTGTGGGAAAAGCATATTTCCAATGAACTTGAAATCAAACTGGAAAAAGTTTCTCTGAAAGTTGAAAAGTTATTTGCATAGACAGGACTGTCCTCTGCCAACCACTGCAAACACGCAGCACTCAAAAAACCTTCCTGAAAAATACTACAAAGATCGGAGGAAAGTCAGCATTCTCTTTGCAATTATTTGAACCATACATGGGAGGCCAAATGACAACTCTATCAGGACTCCTGAAAAGATTTTCCTCCGTGTGCCTCAGTTTCCCCTTTACAAAGCACAAATGACAGTGCCTGTGCCTCTTTGCAGACACACATTGAACAATCCTCATCTGTGGGATTATTTAGCTGTCAGGGACATTAGGGAGGGAACTTGCAGAGGTGCAGGTGAGAGCCAGAAAGCAGGGCCCTGATGTGGAATTTCGCAGTTCAGCAGCTTTGCTTGGCTGCATGACTGACTGCTCTTCGCACCAGAACATGCTCTTCACACCAGAACACAAGTGCCTGGAGCAAATCCAGAGGAAGATGATGGAAACTGCTGTTGCCCATTCTCGCCTAGGAACCTTCCTGGAACATAAAGGCTTTGCCATTTCCACTTTCCTTTCCCTGAATTGGTTCTTTGTGTATATGCCTCAGGGTGTGATTGATTTGCTTTTTTTTTTTTTATTTAAATACTAATTTCCACAGGACTTCAAGTGAGCTTTATTTTCCAGTGCAAACCGATTATTCCCATATGTAGAAGAGACTCAGACTTCACAGGAGAGAAGGCACAGACTTGCTTTGGTGTCCCTGGGACTACACATTTCTGCCTGCAAAGCAAGCAGTTTGCAGTTGCCTGAGTCAATCTTGAGTGCTTCAGATAAACCAAACCCCCACTTCAGGGGTGCACAAGAGTCTGCTCTGCCCTCGCAGAGAGCTCCACTTGCTCAGTGTGACTGCAGAGAAGACAACTTACATCACCTCCCTAGCTATTAAGCATGAGCCTCCTAGATGTTACTGGTTTCTGGAGGAGCGTTTATAGGATATTTTTCTACTCTTCAGGAACTGCTGCCTGATATTTCTCCTTACGACTTTTTCCTACAGGGTTACTAACGCTGTCTATTCTCTCCCATACCTTCCTCTCCAGCAGATGATTGTATCTGAGAGAGGAGAGGGAAGTCTCTAGCTCTAATCCATGGCAATAACACTTACACATTTGGGAGTCACAGCCCCAAAGACCTCTCAGGCAACACAGGCATGGTTGCAACCAAGAACTGAGAGTAGCCACTTACATGCCAAATGAAAGGGTCTATTGAATTGCATAGAACACCCTAGAGAATGCCCTTCCTGGACCTCTGGACTTGCAGCATTCAAGCCCAGAGGGTATCTAACCCAATGGTACTTTCTCCCAGGTAAGCTGAAGAAGCTCCTACAGAAGCCAAGGCCCAGCTGCCCATCCAGTTCTTCCAGCTCATCTGCTTTGGGGCAAGTCCTCCATCACAGCACACAGAGCAACTGGCAGCACTATTAGAAGTGCATAACAAGACACTGAAAGTGAGCAAATTCGGGGCACCAACTTTATCAACAGCCTACTCCCCACAGCTTCTGTGCTTGACGGCTCTAGCAGATCGAACACAAACCTGGCACCCAGTGGGACTCCCACACTATTCCTGGTTCTGCTGCTGATTCACTTCTGCATCTCTTGTCCTATACATTTAACTGGTGATGTTATACTAATACCTGACTGGGTGGAGTAAGGATTGCACTCAGCTGTCAACTTGCAACGCTCTCACTATGTTAACCATTATTATTCCCTCCTACTCTGTGACAGGCCTTTTGCCTGGCCCTATAGTCACTGGATGAAATTCAAAAGCCCTTTCCTCTTTTTCCTGTTTCACAGTGAGATGAATTCAGCAGAAATGTCACCGCAACTGACACCACCCAGTATTTAGTGTATGATGTTTAAGTACCAGGGCAGCAATAAGCCAAAAACTTGAAGAGACTCCCTATAATTTTGCCCACTAATCCTCGTCCCAAGGAAACAACCCTTGGTCAACACTGGCTGATGTAGTATTGTCTATCATCACACTCCTGAACCCACAGTTACTATTGACAGACTGTCTTTCTTCTCTTTAGATCGTTACTCTCCCTTGGCTCTCACAGCTTCATCTTCCCCAAGTTCTCTTGATTCTCAGCTTTTCTTTTTCTTCTCAGTAGGATCCTCATGACACTTCAACAATAGCCTATTAATACCTCTGACATTCCCAATCACCCATTTTAGCTCCTTTATAACAAGTGTACAGAGATGCACCTTTACCCATCCCTCCTCTCCTGTCCACATATTATCAATTTTCTCCAGCATCTTTGGCCTTAACATGGCAAATGCTGTATTTCTGATTTTTTTTCTCCATACCATCCTGCCTATTCCTTTTATTATTCATTCTGCTACCAATTTCCATACCACTTTCCATTCATCCAGATTTGTGATAATTACATCACTTCTTCCCTAGTGACATTTTGAAATCCCTCTTTTTCTTCCTCCCTAAAAGGACCGATGCTTTCCTCAGTACTACAAATCCCTCCTCTTTTGGCCTCCCCCATACATATTACCCTCCAATACACCTTGAAAACAGATCTGTTGAGACCATCTTGCCTTCTTCAGCAACTTCTATCCTACTCCAGTTTGACGTCACATACTCAGACAGCTTGCGCTGACTTGTCAGATGTTACATTTCTCAGTCTCTGTTTTCTTATCCTAGCTGACCTGTGCGAAAGGCTGTAACTTTCTTCTGCAAAGGACTCCTACGGTTAACATTAGTAGGAAATCAATCAGTTAATACTGTTTCAAGGGACAGCTAGGAATAATTAACACCATTCCATTTACAGTAATACACACATCTCCAGCTGTGTCCTCTTCCTCCCACTCTCCTTTATTGCAAGGAACAGTTCCTGTTAACACCTGCAACACACATATTTTGTGGCCTGATCTTGTTCAGAGCCTCAGGCAGTGCAGTCATATTTAATAATGATCTTACCCAATAAAAGCCTGTCACACTAGTGGTGAGACAATAGTTTCACAGTACAAAACTGGTCACATTAATGATGATGATAAGGTTGCACAATAGCCAGATGAAAGACAGATCTGAATTGCCACTGGTTGCACTGTTGCAGGCTCTGACTTAATGACACATGAAGGTTTTTCACAGGTGCTCCAAAGTGTGCTCTTCCCTGCCTTGATTATTTTGACAATCCATAGAAAAAAAAATTAGGTTAACTTTTCTTCAAAGGTAACACTTTCAGTCATAAGTTTACACACTTTGAATAGTGTGTTTTCTGGGGGAACATTTTTAGCTTTCCAGCACAAAGAAATATGTAAAGATGGTATTTTCTGTTCTCCCTTCCCATCTTCCTCATCGTGAAGTTTACCAGGAACTGACTGCACTTCAGTCTATAAAAAAGCCAGAATAGAAGAACTGCGAATTTTCCTCTAAGTAAAATCTGAATGTGAGAACTAGGAATTACAGAAGCAGGCACTGGCCATTACAGGGCACTGAAAGTCACTTACAGTGGATTTTATTTTGCACTACTTTTGCCAGGTGAACTGCAAGATGGCTAGTGAGAAGGCATGTGTGGAAATTCCTATGACTGTGTATGAACCGCACTGTGAAGCCTATGCGCAAGAACCTTCTGCACCAGAGTACTGTGGCCAAGAGGGTAAGCAGACTTCACCAGAGGGGTTTGGAAAGAGCACTCTCTTGGTGGTTGTGTGGCAAACATTGATAGTTGGTTTCCAGAGCATAACTGAGCCAGCTCCAAAGCTTTGCCAGGACATGATGGGTTTAGAAAGCGCCTATGCCAGCATATCAAACCCAGGGCTGGGGTAGGCAAGCTGGTAGGGTCTCCTTACAGAAACACCACTTGAAATGGCAAATTGCCAGTTTAGTTAATACTTTTACAAACAACACGTGCTTTATTGGAAAGGGAATTGCAGTTGTATCTCTACAGTAATTTCATATTCCTAATGAGAAAATGTTCAGCCAGCAAACTTTGTACGTGGACAGGTTATGTCTTGCTTAAATTGTAATCTAGTTTTCCAGAGGACTGGCCTTTTCCCAAACACTCCTGCTGCCCAGAGCTGCCCTCCCTAGATGAGTCAGTTCTGCAGCCAGGTTCTATAGGGACGAACAACCCCTCTCCATTGCTGTCTCACTGGGAAACATCATGACTGAAATGTTGACAAATCAGCTCAATGACTGCAAGCGGGCACCGACAGCTGCCACTCTGCTGGGTTGGCTTTTCCCTCTGAAACCAGGCATTGGTCTTACACCTACACAAGTATCTCACAACACTCCTTTGTCTTCTGCCTGTTCAAGCCCACACTCATTGAAAGACACACTGAGATATTAGTGATTTTACCTTTGTTACCTTCCTGCTATTGAGGAAATAGTCATTCACCAGCGAAAACCAGAATGGGAGGTCAGAAGGTGACCAAAAAGGCTAGATGTGTCAGTACTGAGCCTCTAAACTTATTTTCACAGCATTTTGCTCTGATCAGCACTCTCTGTAAATATTTTTGTCTTCCAAGACCTCTCTGGCCTCCTTCTAAACTCAGAAGAGCTTGCAGGAGGCTGGGGAGAAAAAGTCTCACTTGAGAGCTACTCAACCAAGGGACAGGCACCTAACACATCTAACACCGAGTTGCAGTGTCTTGTCCTTGCACAGGAAGCAGATCCTTCACAAAAACACACTGAGTGATAACTCATTTGTATTAAGCATATTCCTTTTCTAGATCAGAAGGAAATTCTTTGGGTTTTAATTTTTTTCAAATTTGTTTTTCCACAAATAACTCCCCTCAAAAAAAAAACAAACCCAAACCAGCAAAACATATATAGCCTACCACCACCATTAAACCCAAATACCATTGCAAACCTCTACCACTTCTGGCAAGCCATTCAAGGAAACAATGCTAACATTTTTTCAACTTTTACATCGTATTTTGTCTCACTCTGGAAAATCCCAGTTTGGTATCCCATTTCATATCCCTATGGGCTTATTCCCTGGTTGGACTCACATTGTTTCTGAAAGGCTCAGCGGCACAGGCTGGACTCCCACGTCAGGGCTGCTCTGCTTGGCGGTGAGGGCTTCCCTGACGTTGTGCAGGCTTGATCAAACAAGACTTCTAATAGGGACTGTCCTCCTGCTGCAGACCAGTCTGGCAGTTTGACACCACATTCATTCTAGCTGGCTGTAAAGTTTTATAGATGAATTTATTTTGAATGTATTAATGAATGTATTTTTTTATACACTCACTTATTTCACGCAGAGGTAGGTTGATTGCATTCTTAATTTGTAAGATTACTAAAAGAACTAAAAAAGCATGAGGTGTCTTAGTCACCAGCTTCCCTTTTCCCTTATCCACAACAAAAGGAAAAAGATCTTTAACTTTCTTCTAGAACAAAGGGTATGATGAAATTATTTGGCTGGAAGCTGAGGGCAGATAAAATTCAAACTAGAAAAAAGGCTTTAAATACTAATAGTAAGGTTAGCAATCACTGAAACCAGTTAATGGATCCTTGATCAATGGAGTCCCTAAGACTAAGTATCATTCCAATGTTATGCTGGAATAGATGCAGTTCCTGCCTTTGTGTTGAAAAAATGATTTGTTTCCTTGGCTTCTGTTATATAGAAACCAAGACTAGCTAGTCACTGCAGGCTCTTTTGGCTTTAAAAATCCATGAATCAATTTTTTCCCTGTCCTGTACTTCACTGAGCCCTGTCAGGCCTTCCCTGAGAGGCACCTCCCCACGCAGCTTCTCATCAAGACTCCAAATGGGACTTTCAGGAGGCATAAACTGTATGTATTTTTACATTTTACCCTGTTTTTCTTTGCATAGGGGGTTATGAGTACCCTTCTCCCCCACCTTACTCCTGTCGAGAAACAGCCATCATTGAGCAACCAGGTAAGTGCCAGGGGACTGTTTCTGACAAGGTTTGTGGTTCTACATGCTAACTAAAGTGAAATATTTTTAGTTTTAAAATTAACAGAGAAGATGCAGCTTTCTGACCCAATCACAACCTAAGAGGCTGGAAAATTTCCCTAGAAGTGTTGAAAGATAAACTAAGACGAGAGACTTGGATTTGTTTTTCCAACATTAGCCAATCTACAGAAGCACCCTTTTTTTTTTTTTTAAACCAGATAGGACTTTCAGAACAAATAATTATAAGTCCAGTGTATTTCGTTGTTCCTGTTCTAGCCACCTTTAAGGAAGTGGAGAAGCTCAAAGGAGACACTGAGGAAAGGCTTCAAAGAACAGTCAAATAACATCTCTTACAGGAGGGAAGGAGATAGACATTTTTAAAAATCCCCAAGACCAGAAAGGCAATTAAACTCAGATATGCTATATCCTATCTAACAGACAATACCTTCCCACTCCTGAAGTTTTGCATGAATGTACCCCAAACTTGGTTTAGGATGCTTAAAATGTTATTTTTCATGGAAAACATTTCTGAAAAAATACCCTTCATGTACCTACTAAGGGGCATGCCCCTCAAGGAGTATGATAGAGTCAGGTCCAGACAGAAAAAACACAGGGGAAGCTACAGGCTTTACTAACTGGGGACAGTGCCAGCATCTGACAGATTTATCTACTTTGCTGAATTTGTTTTAACTACTTTAAAGTTGATCCAGAAAGCTCCTCTATATCCTTCAAATCTCAGGAACATGCATTTTCATATTATTTTAAGCATCAGAAGGTAAATTCTCAAAGTCAGAGTACATCCACCAGTGGGTGGTGGAGACTGCCTGACTACGGGGATTATCCCATAGGCAATTCCCTGTATATGCCCTTATCCGAGTCCATACTGACTGATGGTAGAAGCAACGTATTGGGATACACAGAACAAGCAGTACAGTTGTTCTTATGAATATACTTGAAATCAATAATAGTAACATCGCTGCCCCTAGATCAGCCATTTTAAGAACCTACATTCTCCAGTAAAGACTCTATAACTTGTAAAAGATTTCCTGTGCTTCTAATTTTGCTGCTTCTCATTTCCTCTTGAACTCAGTTTACTTGGTATCTCAGCCTCCGATCATCCTAGCAGGAATCTTCTCAAGCAAACCAACATACACAATATGCCCTTCCTGCCGCCAGCATATCACTACAGAGGTCACCTACAGATTGGGCAAGCTGTCTTACCTTCTGTGCACCACCTTGTGTATGGTTGGGTAAGCTTTCATGTATACTTTGAAGATTCTTCGTAGCAGAAGGCTAAAAAAGTCATTAAAAATACAACAGTTCTAGCTAGTGCTTATATAGGCAGTTTGACCTTCTCTACTTGGTAAGAAGTCATCCTGTCCATTCCAGATACAATTGTCACGGCTGCAGGGGATGCAAACTTGCTAAATTTAATGAAGTATGCTATTACTTTTTGTAACACAAGCAAAAACTAGCACAACAAAACTGTAATTTAGAGTCAGGCTCAGAACCAGACTAATCCAGAGATTAGAGAGACCTGGACAGGCTGGAGAGGTGGGCCTGTGTGAACCTCATGAGGTTCAACAAGGCCAAGTGCAAGGTCATGCACCCAGGTCGGGGTAACACCCGGTATCAATACAGGCTGGGGGAAGAAAGGATCAAGAGCAGACCTGCCGAGAGGGACTTGGGGGTGCTGGTGGATGAAAAGCTGGACATGAGCCAGCAATGTGCGCTGGCAGCCCAGAAGGCCAACCGTACCCTGGGCTACATCAAGAGAAGCGTGGCCAGCAGGTCAAGGGAGGTGATTCTGCCCCTCTACTCTGCTCTGGTGAGACCTCACCTGGAGTACTGCGTCCAGCTCTGGAGCCCTCAGCACAAGAAGGACATGGAACTGTTGGAGAGGGTCCAGAGGAGGGCTACATAAATGATCCGAGGGCTGGAGCACCTCTCTTATGAGAACAGGCTGAGAGAGTTGGGCTTGTTCAGCCTGGAGAAGAGAAGGCTGCAGGGAGACCTGATTGCGGCCTTTCAGGACTATAGGAAAGGGGCCTATAGGAAAGATGGGGAAAATCTTTTTAGTAGGACCAGCTGTGACAGGACAAGGAATAATGGCTTTAAACTAAAACAGGGTAGATTTAGACTGGATACAAGGAACAAATTCTTTACAATGAGGGTGGTAAAACACTGGAACAGGTTGCCCAGAGAGGTGGTGGAGGCCCCATCCCTGGAAACTTTCAAGACCAGGTTGGACGGGGCTCTGAGAAACCTGATCTAGTTAGCGGTGTCCCTGCTCACTGCAGGGGGGTTGGACTAGATGACCTCTAGGGGTCCCTTCCAACCCAAAACATTCTATGATTCTATGATAATCTGTAAGACGTTAGTAGGGAAAATGATTAATTTTTTGGAAGATGCTTTAAACATTAAGAGACTTGGGTAAGAAGTAGATTCATGCAGTGAAAAGGCAGACAGAATAAGGCAGAGAAAAGGCACAGATGTAGCCAAGCAGAAAGAAGTGTCAGTAAATCAATTCCATGCATGTCCATCTCCTCCTTGGCTATAGGTGCTGTTTTGGATGCTGCTTCATACCTCTCTTCATTAGGTTCTTCAAGGATGCAGACCACTACTGCCCATGCTGCCAATTTCATATTTATAGATACAAAAGACTATAGAAACTAATTTTATGCAACCAGATGATGTGAAGTCTCTGTTTCCTAATGGCATAAGATTCTACACATAAAACTACTGCTACAAAACATACAGGAGTAGGCTTAGGTTCTGCAGTTCCCTTGCTGGTGAATCCATCATGTGGTTAGACTGACTTTAAAACAAGAAGTCTCGAAGACTAACTTACAGTGTCACTTGAATTTACGCTCCATTTGAATTGTTGTCCTGAGCTATGAAGTCACCAGCTAGCAAGTACTTCAGTGCTACTACTCCTCTCATCAAATCTCCAACCCAGATGGGACACAGACTCTTCTGGACTTTTCAACCCACCCATAATCGAGAGGCTTGGACATACACATTTTGGAGAAGCACTTACCTTCTACGCACTGGAACTGACTGGTCGGGATTTCATTTCTCTCTGCTCTTCTTTGTATGGGACCTACCCCTGCAGGGCTGCAGGTGGTAGAGCGCAGCTGATTATTTATTAATGAAATACTATGTTATGAGACTGTCTTTACTGTGTTATATATGAGGTAAGAAAATAAACCTGTTACTGTTAACAAAACTGCCAAAACATCTCCTGTCTGCACTGCTTCCCTGGCCCGTTGCATCCAGAGTGGAGATGCAGGTCATACTGGGGCATCCCATTTACGTTAACAAAGCAAGAACCAAAAGGCAAACACATAAAGAAGAAAAAAACCAGCAAGCACAGCTTGAAAAAAGTCACCAAAAACACAACACAAGGCCCTCATTTTATCTCCCTGCCTTCCACTGCAGTGCATCATCTCCCAAACAAGGACTTACTAGGCTTTATGCTTTACAGAGAACTTTTACAGTTCTTGTCCAAAGTCACTTACCTTGTAAAATCAAATCTCTAACTACTTGCCCAGAAGGTGCCTAGACCCTGCTCAACACTGACAGCAGCTGCTGCTGTTTATTGCTATTGCTGGCTGAAAACATAAACAGAAGAATAGAAGCAAACCCTGTATTTCAATGCTTTAACATCATAAATATTTCACGTTACTACCACCATTATTGTGGGCAAGTGTGATGTGCGGCAGGCAGCCCTCAGGCTGCTCCCCTACCATTGCATTTTATTACGACCGAGGTACCCTGCCCATGCTCTGAAGGATCCGTAGGCACCGCGTAGGTAATGGAACTTTAAAACTTCCCACTTAGCCTGCCATTAAGTTCTATCAAACTCTTTGTTTTAGCTAGTCGGTCAATTTAAGCCATAAGAAGAAGAAATAGCTATTTAGCAACAGCGACTCCGGAACCCTGCAGATCATCTCCGGGCCTGGATTTGCCGCGGGAGCTACCACAGGTGGGCACAAGGCGCTTCCTCACCAGCACTGCGGGCAGACGCCGGGGAAGCGGGCAGACCCTGCTGGTGGCACGGCCGGAGCCGTAAACGTCCAACTGCAGCGAGCAGCGCCCAGCCCAGAGCCGCCGCCAGTTACTCTTCTGAAGCAACACACCATCCACCTGGACCCTTTTCCTACGGTTTTTACACAAAATTATGACCAACAGAAACTTCCAGTAGCGCGACAGAGCAAACCCCTCCCTGCCGCGGCACCTTCTCAGCGCGGCCGGGCCCGGCGCCTGAGGGAGGCGGGCGGCGCCTACCGTGCCCGTGCGCGTAGCCGTGCCCCTCCGGCGGATGGCAGCGCCAGGAAGGGGCGGCCCCTGCGAGCGGGGAAGCTCGGGAGGTGCCGGGGTGCTGCGGGACGCAGCAGCAGCAGCAACGCGTTCCGTGCATGGCATTCCCCTCTGCCCAGTCATCGGCAGCTACCGGGAGCCCGCCTGCTCTACAAACGGCGCCTGTTCAGCTAGTAGCACACTTAGCAAACTAGGCTGGACAGGTGCATGGTCTTTTGCTTCAAGAAGTACAATAAATGCAGGCTTTAGACTACAGAAGCTCCAGTCTTTAGACAGCAAGACACATGCAAAAAGTACACTTGCCTCCATGTAAGTAAAACTGATAAGCAGCCCGTATTCCAGGCAAATCCAACCAATGCACAGAGCTAGGTCACGTTTGTGCTAGAGCAGCAGGCTGACCTTTCAGTCTGGCAGACACCACAAACTGAGAAAGGCACAGTGCCCCAGTGAAGATGAGAACAGCAAAACCAAAGAGGCACTGTTGAAGAAAATAGTTGCTAGTAGAAAAGCAGAATCTAATGTTAGAGCAAGCACAGTGTAATCCAGTGTTCCGCACAATGGACGCCAAGCAGCATCGCTGAGCCTGAACTGCAACTGAGTGCTAAAAAGATCTCACAAAACAAACCCTTTAACCAGCCTTTTTCAGGACCTAAGGGCCACCACAGCAGGCGGCCAAAGCAAGCCACTTGGAAACAAACTGTCCATTATCTGAGTTTGAATTATTTTTATATTTTATATGTTTAGACACTCGCAACCTCTAAGAGGAGTACAGGCCTGGCAGTGCAATTTCTCAAGTGAGGTATTTCTGCAAAGGAGTTTTTACGATGACTCCGTGGCCCTGTGCAAAGCCCAGCACCAACACCTCCCGGCCTTCTCAAACCAGCAGTGCAACGGAGGCAGCTCCTGGAGCAGCTGCCCCGGCTCTCACTCTGTACCAAGGTCAGAAACTCTCCATCCTCTGGTGACCCAACCTACTTTGACGTAATTGGAAATAACACCACAACAATTAAATCCACAAGCAGCCAAGTAGATGTCAGCCCAACAGGTTTTTGTACCATTTCACACTTTTTTTTAAAATGTTATGATTTTTCTACATTTTAAAATCTGGCTGTGAAATAGCAAGCTTTGCTTTGAAGTAGTGGTAAATTCAAGCCGGTAATGTTTAGGAGGAAAGGTACAAAAAACAAAACCACATGAATATATACATAACGAAAAAATTACATGTATGATTTGAGATGTCCGGGAGACATTTTAACAAATAGTTATAACATTTTTACACCAATATTTGGAGGCACAATAGTTTATACAAGTATTTCATAAAAAATAAAGGCTTCCAGCTACAGCCTGGTGGTTTGCAAATTTAATTTCCTGCCCTGCTTGGTACACAGCTAACTTCAACATCACCTGGGACAGAAATTAACTTGAGCACAGATTTGAAGCCAGATTTGGGCATATCACACGCAAACATTCTCCCCTTTTTCTGACCCTAAAGACCAGGCTGGTTTAAAAACCAAAAAATAAGTAACACTACCCTGCTCACATACCAAACACATTCAACACACTCTGCCTCAATATCCAGATGGTTGTTTAGTTCCTCTGAGAAAAACCAAGAAGAATTCAAAACCTGGAAATTGCTGCAGAAGTCAGCATTTACCTTCTGGGCAGCTCTCCCTACTAGCGAATGCGATTCTTGACACACAATTTGGCTGGATTTTGCAAAATGTCTCTCTTTGATCCAACCAAAATCTGAGCAACCCCTCAGCTTTCACTCCTGATCTGTTCTAAAATGAAGGGACAAGACATCAATCCAGTGTTTATCCTAGTCTATTTTATTTACATTATATACAGTTCCTACAGAAAACGATTTCTCACAAAGGATATTAAATAGCAAAAACACAGCATAGCCTAGATCTGGGCATTGATGCCTGCAGCCAGCACAGAGCCCGCAGGACAGAACGGTGCAAGCTCCAGCAGGAGGCTGGGGCGGGATGCTGGCGTGCCAGCTCTGAAGGGACAGCAGCTGAGGTAGATCCAGTACACGGGAGGCACTGCACGCCCTGCAGGTTCTGCAGTATGATATCGGCCCGATCCCTCTGACGCGTCTTGCAGCAGCACAGATTTGTCCTAGTGTTGCTAAGCAAGCCTTCTTGTAATAAAGGGTGGTTTTGTTGGCTGTCACTCTCTAGTCGGCAACTATTTCACTGGTGTGATCTGCCTAGATTTCACAGAATGCTTTGGACTCCTTTAGGATAAAAGGCACTATGTAAATCTACAGGAACAATGCTTGCTATTTTCATAGGGAAAATTCAGATGGGCCATTAACGTCATGTTGCTCCGATCCTGTGTACCATGAAATGACATCCTTATTGCTTAACACTTATATTATCGTTAACTTAACGCATTCACTGTCTGTTATCCAGATAATTCCAAAATCAGAATAAGGAATGGAAAGCATGGTAATTTTGAAGACTGTATTCTTGTAAATTTTTAGAATGAACCTGAGAAAATCTCCTGTCTTCCCCTTCATAGGTGTGTGTGTGTTTCCACATTTGAATAATGTTACTTTTGCTCCAAAAAATGTCATAAAAAACTTCAGTTATTGAAAACAGTGCATACGGAATGCCTTAAAGTATCGTCTTTTCAAAACTAGCATGGGAATAGCACAAATACTGAAGCATGTAAAGACTAGTCATCAAAAAAAAATCAAAAGCCAACCAAAATTTACTTGGTTAGCAATATTTTCTTCTGAAATAGGAAATATTGTGATTTTTAATTCCCTAAAAGCTGCCAACATCTCAAATTAATGTGAAAACTTAGTGACATTCATATACAAGCTTAATTTTGTATCAGTCTACCATAATGTTAAATTCTCAAAATATAATTAGGGCTTACTACTGCTGACCAGAGTCTCTGATTTTACAGAAATATTTTGAATACAAACCCTGACATTTACCGAAAGCCTGTAGAGACAATCCAAGTATACTAGTAAAAACACTACTTGGATGGCGTTGGAATTCTCACCAGTTTGATGCAAATAGAAATCAAAGGAAAACTTTAGCCACTTAAGGCATGCCATTCAAGCACTTCCCTCTACCTGTAACCTACGCACTCAGATGACAAGAAAAAAAAAAAAAAAAGAAAAAGTTTGCCTCGATTGGAAATAAGAGACAGTTGAAAGCACTGCAAGATATAAATTAAAAAGAAATCCAAACATACCTAAAACTTGAGTGATTAATTCATTTTAAAGCTAAAAGGAGGAAATAGATCCTAAAGTTTAATTTAAAAATACTTGCTGGTGTTTTCAGTAATCACCAGAATCCATTTCAGAAAAAAGTATAAAGGCCATCACATGAACACAACCCCTACTAAATGCTTATCAATAGGTCTGAGAAAGGGAAGCTTCTAAGCACTTTCTGTTTTGGTTATGAATACAGGGAACACATACAGTGGGAATCTATTACTCTATTAAGAGAGCTTACCTTTAGGGACTCCAGATTTCACTTTACACCATTTATAATATTAGACTCTAGAATCTGGACCAAAAAATTTTGTACAGGGAGTCTACCAGAAAGATGCTACTACAAGGTTTACAAACAAACTAGTAAAATAATTTTTTCCATTTGTCTTAATTGTACATGGCTCCTTCCTGGAAAACCTTTTATTTGTTAAGCTCAAATGTGACTAGTTAGAAGGTAAAAAAAACAGAAAACAAAAAAAGCCTCCAAACCCCAAAACAATTTAACAGAAAAACACACGGATTTCTCCCAAAACAACCAATATGAGGTTTATACAATTGTCAACACTTAAGAAAAAAACCCACACCTTTAGCAAAACCTCACAAACGAAAACATTTCCGAAAACTCTGTTTCCAAGGAAAGGAGAAATCTTCTTCAGCGTCCATGTCATCACTCACCGAAGAAAAATTTTATAGAAAATTTTATTCAACATACAACATTTTCCAGCAAAAAAAGGCAATATACAGGAAGAGTTGTTGTACACTGCGGCTACAGAAACAAAATAAAATACTGGAAAAGAATGTAAAATTAAGTGTGAATTGCTGATTCTATCTTTACTGCACTCAAAACTAGACACGCAGCTGGCATTAGCTCCAAAATAAAAGGAAGCAGTCTGGGGACTGAAATAAAACTACACACAATGAATATCAACATCAGTGAAATTCACTTGCAGACTCACCCAACAAAATTAACCTCCAAGTGTTAAATTGTACATGTTCATTCATTAAATATACAATTTCATTTTTTTCTTTTTTTTTCTTTTTTTTCCTCCTTTTTGTTACAAAGTCAACAGCTTACTAAACACTAGTGAGCATGCCCTCTGTGCTAAAAGGCTATTTCTTGTGTTTTCCCCATCTCTTTCCATGTTAACTAAATTAATGATATTTATAATCCTTTCACTTGCCTTTGCCAACTTTTGAGTGTCATTCTATTTGCCAGACAACGGCATAATAAATCGCAACAGTATTTATCAATGGTTGAAAATTTAATAAAAAGACCCAAATATCTCTTTTTAGGACTCAGGGCATCCACTTGGCAAAACAGGATGCAAAGTAGTGACTAAATTAAACGAAAACTAGTTTATTAAAAAAGATTCTATGCAGCTGGAGGAGACAAAAATCCCGAATAAGTGCCAACAATGTACACAATGAAGTAGAGATTGCTATTTATTGATGATGTGAGTTTTTTTGCATTTACAAATGCACAAAAATGTCATTTAAAGTATAACTGAAGGAAATAAATCTGATGTGAGTCTAAACATAAGACTTACTAGCTGCAGTGATGGTGAACACCATACCGGGAAGGGCAGCCAGCCAGCTTATGCCATCTATAAACGTACTACAGACAAATATTTTGCCAATGTCAACTGTTCTACTAAACTCTTCCCTCATTATGCTGACAATTGCCTTGCATTACGTTTACCATAAAATAACTCTCATTGGCATCCAAGCTTTATAAAAACACCTTCATTTTGCTCAAAAAGGGCAGTCAATAGATACAGAGAAGCCAAACTGAACAGCCTCAACAAAATAAAATTAACATCAGCAGCAAATCCTCTTGCTGAAGACTTCAGATATAGTGCACGTGTACCAAAGTTCTACAGTTGTTAAAAAGGTGCACACCACACTTATTTTTGTCCCTTGCCTTGACAATCTGGTTAAGTAAGTCAGTTATGGATTTTAATAGCTTTTTCAAGGTAAGTGTAGCGACTTCTCTTTGGGGCTTTATTGAAATGGTCAAGCCCTAGCCATGGCCTTGGATGAGACATGTTGCCTAGAAAAGAAAAGAGAAAAAAATAATGAAGTTTTAAGACTAAATTGGAAAGTTTCCTTTACACAAACTACTCCTGTGTGCCCTGTTCACAGTTTGCTAGGAATCACAGGGTATGGAAAAGGACTGCAGAACAGTCCTACCGTCCACAGCCAACCAGATGGCTTTCCTGACTGCTGCTTTCCTCCCAATAATATATTTTACAGCTGTTTCTGGATCAGGTAGCTGGTTTTGCTCCTCTTCAGTCACTTATAGGAGTTTACAACAGTGAACTGTGTGCTAAAGCAAGAAAACTACTGTTATAATTTATGGCCACAGACACAAAGTACCAGCTTTCACCAAAGTGCTGAGCCTGTTTGAAACAGAAAGGCATCCATCATCTAAATATAACAACCTATAGTATTTTCTGTATTCTATGTTATCTCTGCTGTAGTAAGTTATTCTTAACACCTGGTTTAAGTGGGAATATTTGTTAAATACATTTAAATGCAAATAATCAGTTAGTTAAGAAATCATGTAACTGACCTCTTATTTGCTGAGAAAAAAATTTAGTCGTATTTAGACTGTAAAGAAAACACAGATTTTTTTTCACTTGTTCAACCCAATATGGCTTTATCATGAAAAACCACAGTCTGCATACTTCTTGCAAACGGGAGAAATTCTCTTTTAAGATGTCCTCAATGCAGAGCATCAAATGTTCTTTGAAGTTAAATGACAAAGGCAGAAACTAAATAGCCCCCCAGCAAGAAAAGCACACTCCTACATTCAAAGCCATCAACTGCAACCACTAAAGCATAAAACACTTGAGCTTTTTGGTTGCCTGCATCCACATTTTTTGATATATTTTCTTCATTCAAAATTATTTGTCCTTTTGTTTGACATAATGGTCAATGTCAAATATAAAAGAGAACTGCTAATCTTGCTAAGATCACTGGAATGTCTTTTAAAGACAGAAATTAAGTCCTACGCTGTTAACATCAGCACAATCATTGCTAGAGTGCATCTTTATAAAAGCAGAGGGACATTACTGACATCAGCTACGTCAATCAAATTAGAGAATGCTGAAGCTTTGGTTCAATCAGTCCAGCACGTGTTAAAATTTGGTATTTGTAGAAACGCATGAGCCCCACTCTTTGAACTAATACTTAGATAAGGAGGCATTAGAGCATCATATTATCACCCCATAGGAGAATTTCAGGGGGGAATGAATTCTATCAAAGTGTATTATATCAAAGGGGCAACTTCCCGTGAACTTTCAAATCAAACCCCTTTAATGTCACATTCCCTACAACTCCTACAAACAGTTCGAGTTCTCCCTGTTCCAGTTTCTGTCATGTTCTGTACTTTTGACCTACATAGCTGGTTAGTCTTTTGCATTGTTTTGGCAAGACTGGCTCTGCTTTGCTCAGAAAGTCCAACAGTTCATTTCAGACTATTGCCTTCCCCTTCCTGGCCCCAGAAAGATGACTCTCAGAATAAAATCAGGACTCTGCCTGCTCTGAGCACACAAGAGAGAGTTTATCTGTCCATGGAGAAATGTCCACCTCTGAGTTCATCATTCAGAGACCCCTCACAAATAGTGCAAAAAAGAGGCCTCTCCAGTGACATACTTCTCTGCTCGTGGATTACTTCTGCAGATGCAGGCATTCAAAGTTTTGGCAAGTCCCTTCATACTCACAACCATTAACCATAAACCTGGCTGTGTAACATACCACAACAAGAGGACTTTTTGCTAGGTTCCTGCAAAGTACTCATTCATGGTATCAGTCTAACTCTCTGTGGGTTTTGAAATAAACGGACAGTTACAGGATTTCTTTACAACTGCTACATAAATCCAGAACACAGCTTGAAAAAAATAAGAGAAACTTTGGCCCTAGCATAACCTGCCAACAAAAACTAGAGCTCATAATTGTCAGAAAAATAGAACTGCAGAGAGCAAGTTGTCCTCAATCTTATTTCTACCAGACAGAACAGCTCACAAGAAGGAATACTCAGATAAGCTAGGGGTAAAAAAACCTAATGAATTCAAGGCTTTCAACAGAGCCCTGACTGCGGATTCAAAGATGCTGTTCCCAACTGAAACTCTCAAAAGATGACTGTGTGGAACTCCTGAAGGATTAACCTGGTTTCTCCTATGTGTAAATTCCTCAGAGAATAGAGCTTTAAATACCAGTCAAGTAAACAAGATGGTAGACCATCCACAGGCAAATTCAGAACAGAGCTGCATTTGTAGCTTGGTGAATCACCTCTTAGGAAAAGAAAATCTAAACAGCATCCTACCTATTCACATATGTAATACTCTTGTCACATTCTTTGGATTCATTGAAGATACCAAGAATGAACCAGAAGCATCTTCAAGGAATATGAGAATTCAAATGCCTCTTTGCAGCACACTTAAAATAAGTCTTACGATAATGCACCTTAATATTTTTAAGGGATAACAGAAGCACATACTCCAGTAACAACGTGAAAGTCAAACGGAGAAGGGAGCAGATGGTCGATACAGACAAGGTGCAACTTATGTTGTAACTCTTCTGTAAATCACGTTACACTGATATTTCACCCATTTGGTCACTCAAACGCAAACTTTTAACTCACAAGGAAACAGGTTATTTATTTATTTATGTGCCCATAAAATACATATTCTCAGACTAGCATTAACACTTTTAAGTGTGCACACAAGTGTATATAAAAATTTGCTTAGTGACTATATATAATGTATTTCATGTACAAAGAACAATAGTTTTCTGCATCCTGAGTTAAGGATAATCACATAACTGTCAGAGCAACTTCAGCAGATCAAAAGAATAGTCAGGTATCTAACAACTCACCAGGCTGGGGCTCAAAATCTTTCAAGTTCACTTCATACTCATCTTCATTGAGATATTGGTGCCGGCCCATCATTACAATTGCAAATTTAAACTATGAAAAGGAAAGAAAAAAACCTGATGAGCACATTAAAATAAATCCTGAGTCTAATTTCATAGTCTAACTTGCAACTGTTTATGAGTGGTATTCTTCAGAGGCTGATAAAGGCCAATCCTGTTTAAAATCTTCACCAACGACCTTGACAATGGGATAAAACAAAGGCTCAGGAAATCATGAGACTGTATCTGGAATACTGTGTCCAGGTTCAGGCCCTCCAGGGAAAAAGAGATGGCAACAACCTGGATTAAGTCCAGCAATAGTGCAGTAAGACAGTTAAGGAACTGGAGTTTACGGCATACAAGAAGCTAAGGGAAATGGGTTTGTTTAGCCCAGAGAAGATAAGGCTAATGGGGGCACCTAGTCTTCCACCAGCTGAAGCTGCTACACAGAAACAGACTCTTCTCAAGAGCTGCACAGCAAAAGGACAAGAGGGAGCCATCACCAGCTGCAAAATGAAAAATTCTGGTTACACGTAAGGAAAACAATGACAGCGGTGATGCTCTAAATACAGTGCCCAGAACGTGGCAGAATTCCCATCACTGGGAGCTTTCAAATCTCAATCAAATGCAGGTAAAACCCTGAGCAACCTGACTTAACTTCAAGCTAGTTCTGCCCTGAGCAGGAACCTGAAGTGGGTGATCTCTAGAGGTCCTGTACCATCTAAACTTTTTTAGGTTACTTTGATGTTTGCCAAGTATCAATTTTGATGCAGGACAGACTCCTACACAGCCCACCTAATTATTCTCAGAAAAGCATTAAAGTCAAGCAACTGTTCTATTGATCAAAATCTACACATCCGAAATCTGTGATGTTCTAACTTAAAATAAACTCATTTAGGGTCTACAATCAGCAATAAAACCTCTCTCAACTTGCCATTACCTTTTCAAATTCTTTTTCTTGTATGTCCAACATTGTCTGAATCCGCTTCATAACCTCTCTGAAGTGTTCACCCTAATAATTACAAGATTTTTAATGTCAAAAAAATCTAGGGAAAAAAGGGATGCTGTTAATATTTCCTGCTTCAAGCTTCATTGAAATACATTGCCTTAATCTCTCAAGTTATTTACAAATTTACAAAATTACACAAGTGTCAGCATCATCCAGTACAATACAGAACAACAACATACAACCTTAAATCTTACTGATTCATCATTATGCAAACTGTCCCATAAAACAACTAATGATATGTGCAAGGGTAAAGTTAAGAAACAAAGTTAGAAAATTAGTAGCAAAATAGAAATTTGGAAAAAAAGTTTTACATAGCATTCCTAAGCATATTACTTTTTAAAGCCTCTACACCTGTGATGATCCCCCTCAATTAGTAGCTTTTTGTGGTATGTTTCTGCATGCTGTGTATGTAAATTTCCAAAAAAAGCGATGGATACCATCAACTTCAAAGATCAATAATATGATCATAGAGTGGGAAATACAGTGCAAATTTTTTCCACCAGAAATCAACAAACAGGTTTTACACTACTTTGATCAAAAATACAGAAATACAGTAGAATTCTATGGGATGCAAAGATGTGGACATATGTCTCATTCCAAAACTTGCAGAAAAGTAGGTAGTTTTCATACAAACTAACATACAAGAACCAGAAAGAGTTTAAAAGTAAATTGCTAACTCTCCCCAGAAATACACTTTGATTTTAAAAGAATTAGTGTAACATTCAGTTGGAGCAGTACCACATAAAAACTTAAGAATTTAAATTAAGCTTTCATAATTAGCTTTCACTCTTTTATTAATTTCCAGCCCTAGAAGATAAAGCACAAATTACCAAAGTTATGAAATGCAAAGACATCTTAGAAAACATTCAAGAAAGCAAACTATTTTTTCATAATCATGTGTTTCAGTAAGAAGCCAAGCAACCATGGCCTAGACACTTTTGCCAACAATTTTGCATCACAATTACTGAAGTGGTATTAGAAATAGGATTCTAGGTCTGTTGGGGAGGTGGTCTGTGGGGGAGTTATTATTGCTTTGGTAGTATTTCGAGTCCCTGGCTGATGCTGAATACCTACTTTCTAGGTATTACACAGGCTGACTTAAACACTTAACAACCTGTATATGCAAAAAAGAACTGGGATGGTAAATAATTTAACTGTAAAAAGGTATATATGGGGCAGAACATTTTACACAGGAGCGGTATTTTCCTGTACGCTTCTTATACTAATCCATTTCTTTCACAGTACTTTAAGAAAAAATCATGAATATAACCCCATGGGGAGAAAAAGGGAGGCATACTGTACCTGGTGTATCCTCAGCAAGAATGGAATTCCAAATGTCCCAAAAACCTCTTTGTGGAAATGTGCCACTGTGATTAGCATCTCATTTTCTTTATCTATATCTACCTGGTCCATAGGAATTTCCTAGATACAGACATAAAATTACGATTGCGATCAGTTAAAACTTCCCCAAAAAGTAACTTACTAAGTAACTAAAAGTATAATTTATCTACTGTTACTGATGTAAAACAAGTCTATTTAAAAAAAACCAACCCCACAAATAACAAGAAACATGCTGTTTGACAGTCTTTTTAAAAGAGTCATTCATCCCTGGCATGACGGTATTTCAGCTTCCCCAAATGGCTTTTTTTGACATGATCTCCTCTTATCAGCTGTGGTAGTAGTCATCCTGTCATCTCCTCATTACAGTTTACATTGGAAACTTTTTAAAAAAAATTTCTGATCTTTCAGACATGGTGAAATTTTAGAAAAATCACACGATACATATCAAAATTTGGCTCAAGAAACTCAAACTTAACAGAAGAGGAAACAAAGTCTTCTAGAATACTTACATTTAGAGTATAAAGTGGGTTCAGTTTTAAAGTTTCTTTGAGAAGATAATATTTACCTCTATTCGAAATGTTCGACTTGTTGCAGGTGACAAACACTCTAACAGCTCGTCTTCCTGATGGACACCAATTATTTTGTAACTTACGATTTCTAGCAGCCTTAAAAATAAACAAACAGGAAAAGCACTTAAAAAAAAATTAAAAAAAAATAATCAATGCAACATTTCTTTCTCAAACCTTGAGAAGGATTAGTGTAGTCAGGATGTAAACAGATATTACTACTGTATTTGTAAAACTTAAATTCAGTCCTTAATAAAAATTAAGCTGTGATGTTACCAGAGGATAAATTACTTCTGGCTCAAGGCAAAACAAGCCAGTACATGCAATTACAAGACAAAGGTTTTTAATTTAAATTATTTTTTTAAACTCTCTTTAAATGACCTCACTTTTAACTCCTGAGATGTGAACAGCATGAAATGTTTGAATTGGAAACAATTATTAAATTTTGAGTTAATAAATGCAACTGATGAAAGTTGTGCATCCTAAGGATATAACTTTATGAACTACAACATAAATAATTATATGAAGTTTATATTCGGAGTTAGTAAGAACTCTCTTAATCTGAAAGCTTTTTATTTTTAACACAGTAGCAGACTTAATTTGATAATCATGGTTTCCACAGTATTTTAAATTCTACAGATATTCTTCTACATAAAGTCCACATGATCACATAAAAGAAATCAAAATCTCTCAGCTTTACCTTAATTTCCCTGAACCTTTTTCAGAGAGTTCTACAACTTTTTTACATTCTTCTAACAGGTCCCGCACACACCCATGCTTATCTGGATATACTGTTATTTCCTATGGAATTTGAAACAGAAACACCATTAGAAAACCTGAAAATGTAAAAAAAACTCATATTAAAGCACAGAATACACTGGATTCTTCTTTTCATCAAAAATTCATCTTACTAAAGTGAACACCTATGTTATCTTCAAAGTTTTTGTTAGGAACTGGCACAATTGTTCTAAATTTTTTGTGTGTGTGTGTTTGGGGGTTGGTTTTTTACAGACGGTACAACTTTGTTCTAATTTTGTGTTCTTCAGGGACAACAGAGTGTGTGAATTGCACCATAATCACAGCCATAGCAGCTTTGACGTAGCAATGATAGCAAGTGTACAACAGCCAGCCTCACTCACCTCTTCCCTAAACTGGCTATTTAGCCATATGCATTTAAAACTTCTTCTGTTTTCAAAATCAGTTATTTTCATTTTGAGCTTAAAGAAGAAAAGAAAAACACTTTAGGCATACTTTGTATAGGGCAAAATTATTTTTTTTTAATTCACACCAATAAAAACAAAAGACTCTTACCTGTTGATAGTAAAGTTTTTTAGGTTGCCTAGGCTTGAAGAACTGCAGAAGATCTCTTAAAGTACCTTCATAATTATGTCTAAGAGGATTACCAGGGCCATCCCTATAACTACAGAAGGAAAAACATAAATACCTCTTTACTGAGTAGTGATGGATTGTAAAGTACCAAACACATTTTTATTCCTGGCTTCTAGTTTCATATAACTGCCTGAGCAGCATTGAATTCAGTGCTTTAGTGATTTTTAAAAACAGGTGAGCGTATGGGAACAGAAATAACATTCACTGTGCGTGTTAACTCTCTTGGATGTTTACAAGCTTGCCTTTAATGCTGCTGAGTGGCAGATCTACATTCCTCTGAAACTACTAGTACAGCAGCACATGCTTTAGATTGTGAAAGGTTAATTTGTGGAGCCTTATGACACGGCAAATTTCAGCGACCACAGCACTGTAAACTATAAAAGAGCTACTCAAATTACAACTGGTTCATTGATGATGAATGGAGATACCCACAGGTTAATAAATAGCAATCTACATTTTCATGAATACAGAAAGATGATGTAATTTTTATTTGTGCATTATTCCTGCAGCATATACTACTATTATGCTGTTTTCTGCTATAGTTTTATACAGATTCAAATCCAGTTTTACACAAGTGTGTCTGAGAACACTTTAAACAGAAATGCCCCTTTTAGCAGCTGTGAACTTGTTAGATCATCATCATCTTCATAAAACCTCATCTGTAGACTTTGGGGGAGGAGAGGGAAAATCAGTGAAGTAACTCCTGCATTTAAACCTGTAAAATCAGCAGAAATCCTGCTTTTATTTGCACATGTTTCTGCTCTCCTCCATTCTAGAAATCTGCATTCACTGAAACATTAGCATTACATTAACTTAATAATTTGTCCCATACAGGAAGGCTTTGAAGTAATTAATGATTTTAGAAATTTAAACAGTGATCCTTTAGTAGATGTCATGAAGAAAAGGTTCATTTTAAACTCTTCTAGAACATGGAATTCTTCGAGGCTCTAGACCCAGCCACTGCAATACTCAAAACTGTATGCAATTTACTGTGCATGCCAGGACACTAATATTTTAAGGTTTACAACCTGGAAAAAGCTACAAAGTAACTGCTACATATCTATACTTGGGCTAAGTATTCAGACTAAGTATTTTAAAGAATAGTTGAGACACAGAACACTAAGGAAATTTATCTTACCCTTGGGACTTGAAAAACTGTAATAGCATTGGATCCGTATTAAGTCTTTGCGCAACTGTCTTTGCAACCTGCAAATAAATTTTTTTGTAAGTTCTGAATTATTCCAGACAGTTATGACATTGCTCTCCAATCATAGTCATTCATTACACGTCAAGAACATTATGCTACTAAAATTCTGAGAGAGCCCAACTATGTCTACTTCCCCAAGGCAAAAGAAACTAGTATCTTTAGCTCCTGAACAGCTAACACAGAATAAGATACACTAGGGAAAAAATGAGGAAACTAACTGTTTTGTTACAATAAATCACTGTCACCAAAAGGCCGCAAAATCCACCACAGCAGCTCTACTCCTCTTTTGGGATTTTTGTCTGGGGTTTTTGTGGGGTTTTTTGGTTTGGTGGGAGGTTTGTGTTTTGGTTTTTTGGGTTTTTTGTTTGTTTGTTTGTTTTAAATTATAGTATTGTTGGGGAAATAAGGAAGGTATGCTATCTGAAAATTCCCACTGTTCTTTAATTCACTCCAAGGATGTTAGCTTGCTGGGTAATATCACCACATTATTCCCATCAGTACATTTCATGTCACTGCTTCACATAAAACATGGGGATCCTCTGTTTTTCCTTTAGCAAAATAAGCCATAAAGAACTTACACTTCAAGTAAAAATGAAGTAAGAGAAAGTGAGTTGTCAAAAAGCAGACGATGAGAACAGAGTAGCAAAACTCATCCCTGATTTCCCCTGTATAAGCAGGTGTTCAAAGTTTCTGCCTTTCATGATAGAAAATAAACTTGTCTGGTTTTAAGTGATCTTTTTGATGCTGACAAAAGCAAATGCAGGAGAACTGTAGGGCGCAAAATCTACTCAGGCTCTTAATAGATCAGACCAACTTTAAAATAATTAAAATAAAGTTTCACTGTCCAGTTTTCCTCTTCTAAACACCTCAAGTCACCCTTTATGAACACAACACGTTTGACCTATTAGTGCCACTGAGCTTTAAACAGCATTGTGTGAAGAAATCAATACAGTTTGGTCTACAAAATGAATATTGCTGGTGATGTTACAAGCAGAAAATAGGCATCACTAGATTCCCAAGGTATTTTTCGTGGAACAGTTAAATAAGTTGAGCAAGTTTAACATGTCACTTCGAAAGCAAATGCATGATTTCATTAGAATATCACTTCCCTGACAGAGCAGAATGGCACATCAAGAAAGAATCCTATTGTTAAATAACTCATTATTAATAAAACTGGGTTCTTTTAAGAGTATTTTCATCTCACAAGCATTAGTGGCTTCCTTAAAGTTTTTATTACCACAATGCAAAAAGCATACAAGAACAGATCTACCCTTTTCTAAAAATATGTATAATGCACTTGAGAACTAATGCAAAAATTACTTTCAGAACAAGGGAACAAAAGCAGAGAAACAAATAGGACACATGCCTGAAAGTAATTCATCCTATTGGATAAAGTAACAACAAAGCCTGGGTCATTGGGGATGGTTTTATCACAGAAAATGACATCCACACGATGATAGAGGTCTCGGAAGTATTCTTTAGCTGTTGGTAGTTCACTGTTATCATTTTCTGGGTCATCCCTACAAGAGCAAGCAAATTATAATACTATTACATATCACATTTTTACACATAAAAGCAGTTAGGGCTTTTAAAATCATGTCCTACAGTAAGTCAGCAACAGTTGAGAGATACAGAAATGAAGTTTAGAAACCTTTTTAAAGAGCCACCACTCATATACAGTAGAACTAATACAGTCAGTGGTGACCCACACCCCGAGTATTTCTGTGCGGTGTAAGAGCAAACGCACTCACACGCTGTGCTCACTCATTTGGCAATCTGGCAATACTCTTGATTCCAGTCGTTTCACAGTGGCATTCTCGCAGTAGTCTTCCCTCCCTCCCACCCTGGCACGTACTGCATGTCTATATTAATGCTGCCACAGCTTTCCATGTAGTCCTGTATTAGCTGCTTTGCACAGAGGCCAGATGTACAATAGCACTCCTTGAACCACAGAAAAAAAACCAAAAAACCCCAAACCAAAAAACAATTGGCACAGACGCTGGTTTGGGTCACTACTGACTGGTACCCCTATCTTCTCAGCAGAGAAATAGCACCAGGGTACAAGCTGTGCACTTACCCAGGAGTCAGCAGCCAGCCAAAGGTGCATAACACCAACTGGGTCAACAGGGAATGCGAGCTCCAAGGCATGACATGAGAAATACATTCATCTCACATAATCTGGGGTAAGAGTGCTGAAGATAGACTAGCTGGCTTCCACCCACTGTCAGCCCATGGAGAGAAACAGAGCAACACAGTTGGGTGTGACCATCAGGAGTGAGAGCATAGAAATGCTGATTTATAGCCCTGACAAGCTTATGAAATATCCCTTTAATGGATACAAGATGCAGGAGTTCTCCTTTTGCCCTGGAGAAAACTCCAGTTGAAGCACCAGTACACCTATGACTTGCATACTCGGGCAAACTGTGAGCATCTCATCACCGTGGACCAATATGGAACTTATTGTGAGCATGAATAAAAGGAAAAAAAGGGAAAGCAGTTTAGTTTAGTTCTAGGCTGAAAGGAGCTCCAAGCCAAGAGCCTTGTACAGTGGTAATAGTACAGAGCAAGAGACCTGAAACACTGGTAGGCTCTTCAGTGTCTGAGTTACAGTGGCTCCAAGTAACAAGCTGTAGAACTCAGATGCATTGCTGAACGACACTCTTTGATCTCCTTTAGTTTATTAGTTTTCTAAACCAGGATGAAACCTTCTTTCCCTTAAATAATGTGGCATCTAATAATTAAAATACTTTCCATTTTTTTCATTTTTCCTTTGAGTAAAAAAAATGAGAACTGCTGAGAACATGTCTACTGTTGGAAAATTACACTTTGCTCTTGTTAAAAATGCTAAGTTAAAGGAAGTTCTGCTTTCAAAGTGAACCAGGTAATTTAATAGCAATGATAAGCTGGCCCCTTAAAATACATACTTCTGAAACACTATGATGTCACCATCCATGAGTTCATCAAGAGCTTTATCAAGAGATACATCATAGTCTTGAATCCTTTCTGTTAAATTGGGTTTAACTTCCTGCAATAAAGAACAAAAATTGTTGATCACAGAATAAACAAGAGACAGATATAAAGGTCACAATAGTAAAGAAATCATCAGATAAGGTAAAGTGTATCTTCTTTCAACAGAAACAAATGGATAGATTATATATATGTAAGCTAAATGTAATCTTATCCAAGGTCCAGATACATCAATTTACTGTTGATAAGGTTGGCTGCTCATCTTTACCTTTGAAGTCTCACTCAAGTTGTCTTAACTTTCAGAAGTACTTTATCATTCAGTGTATCTTGTTAGCACTGAAAAGTTTCTAAAATTCAGAAATTATTTTTTTACTGATGCAGTTTCCAGGAAGCTTGGAGAACACTGATTATGCTCACTGATTTTAATAGCGCAGAAATTTAGTACAGCAATTCACTTGTCTTTTTTTTTTAAAAAAAAAAAAACCCAAAACAAACAAAGCCATATTAAAAATGCATATATTCTAAAATAGCTGTATGCATATTACGTATCTATACTTGTAGGTTGACCTTGTGGGATAAAAGCACCTGTCTAAACAAACTGGAATCAAAAACTGCAACCCTGACCCACATAGAGCAAAGGTACCTGACAATTTTAGCATGGAAGTGTGCATGCTCCCCAGGAACCACCAGAGAGGGCAGCATGACTGCTAACAAAAAAATCACAAAAAACCAATTCCGTGTTCTTTACTACAGCAAGTAGATCTTGCCTTGGCAAGATCTGCATCTTCAGCACTCAATAAATACAGCAGTCACAAAGATTTAGTATTTATGTATTTGGGCAGAAACAAGATAGCAGACTAAGTATTTTGTTTGCAGACTTATAACTTAGGGGAAGAAGGAGAAGATGCAACATTTTCTCAACTCTGCTGTCTAAGGGGGGCACTAAAACTACAATGGCCAATAATGTTAGCAGCATTAGCTCCTCTAACACTGCGACTCAGAGGATATGCACAGATTTAGCACAGCGAAGCTGCTCATGTAGGACTTCATGTAGAATTTTTTTGTTTTTAAAGCCTCACACTTCTAGTTGTTTAATTTTAAACCTGTTTTGAAGTTAACTATCTGCTGATACTCTCTTGCAGCACTTCAAAGCTACAGGTTACAGAGTGTTTATGATTTATAAATGACCATTGTTGTGAGCAACCTTTTTCTAACCAATAAAGCTTATAGTTATATTATGTAAAAGACAAAAATGTTACAAAAAGTCTATCAATCCAAACCTCATAGAGGATAAGGTTAGTTTCTTGTGGAAATCCTGCTCTCTCACACATAACTGGAAGCAAGTCACCTATTGGAAAAGAAAAGGAATGTGAAATGCATTGCACTTCAACTGCTAGAGAGACCTCTGCAAAAAGAGGAGAGCCTATTTTTCTACCCTGGATAAATAGTTTTAAAATGCCTAAGAAAGAGAGCCTTCCAGGTTAAAGCTTCCCTTATTGACATTCAACCCAGAAATAAACTTTAAGGTTTCCTTCCACTTCATCTGAACAACAACAAAACCATGTGCAAGGCCTTCCAAGATCAAAGAGCTAGAATAACACCATTCTTTCCTCAGAGAAAAAATTTAATCTCTTAAAAAAAAAATTAAGACCACTAAAATACAAATTAGAAAGCATGTACAAATCAACAAAATGAGACATTCAAAATGACAAATCAAAACATTTTTACTCAGTGGACATTAGCTGAAGTCTTTAAACGGATCCATATGAAAACCAAGGCTCACACAACTCAGTCTGAGTGGCTGCTCTTAGGCTACCATAATGAAAAGTTGTACAAGTTATTTTAAAAGCTGTTGCAGAAGTACATTCCACCAAAAAAAAAAAAAAAAAAAATTAAATAGAAGGAAAAATAACCAAACTGGGGAGCAATATCAAATCACAAAGCTTTACAGCAAGTCTGAAACACCTGCTGAATACAGCAAACCTGTAACAAAAAAAATTAAGACAGCCAATGGTGTGTTAAGGCAACACTCTCAGCCTTGCAAGAAGTTTCACTGACACAACATGAGGAAGAAAACTATCAGGTGTTGGGAGAAATCAGAATTTCTTTCTGTGGCCTACCTTTGATTTCAGTGATAAAACTAATATTAAAAGAAAAGAAAGATATATACAATCTATTGTCTTTAAAAAATTGCTATTACAGCAATGAAATCAAATTGCATAACTTACGTATTTTGCAGGATATAGGTGTATAGATATGTCCACAATAATTCAAACTCCGAGTCTTCGGATCATACATCTTCAGAAACAACATTACATCATCTACAAATTAAGAAACAAAATTTAATTTTAAGTAAGGCTTATCTGAGTATGTCGGGAGCAGGGGGTGTGGAAATAACCTAGATATTTTTATTTAAACAGTAACAAAGATGTGTCTTTGATTTAGTAATTTGATTAATGCCCTTAAAATGTTCTTGAATACTGAATTTTTATAAGTCAACTTTAGAGATATAAAACATTTATTTATAAAAATATGTATATAAATTTATTCAGTGACTCTAAAGACATGTGAAACATGTCTTACACCTGAAGATAAATGAGGGAAAAACAGCATGAGAAAAACTAATTTCAGCACTGTAGTTTGATGGGCACATCAATATGGTCATCACCAAAAGAAGGAGTGCACAATATTTTCTGAGATATACCCAAATTAAAAGTATTTTGTATTTGCTCAAGCTTTAGCATATACACTTACGATCTTTATCAAACTTGGGTAATGTTGCTCCAGTAGCAGCCATCTCTGGATCTACTGTTTCCAAAAATATTGTCCATGGATTTTCATTGTCACTGAGCTCAATCATCTATGTAGAAAGATGTGGAAGAAGAAAAAAAGTCTCTGGAGAATACAATATAACCTGGTATCTGCAGTTTCATCACAAACAAGAACTTTATGACATGCTGCGAGTCAGAGAATTATTTTTTATTTGTGTTAATGACAGGAAGTTTATGAAGTCATTAAGAGAAACAATGACATATACAAAAACACCAAAAAAGTTTTAATGAAGCACAAATGATAGCTTTTATTTAAAATGGACCTCATTCTTTTTCATCTAAAAATGTACCTACAGCTGTCTTTATTATGGCAAGAAAATTACTTCACTTTAGAAGTAGAAACCAATTACTGTTTTTTGTGGTATTTAGACACAACTCTTACATTTTAAGCAATACATTTCATTAAATGCAGAGGTTTTGCCCAAATAATGGAGGACTCAAAAAAGACATTTCTGTTTGAAATCTAACATAAAAATCATGCTTTTTTTCATGGAAGAAAAAAAAAAATCATACATCATATTCCTTGCTCCTGTCCAAATCAATCCACTAAATCTCAAGCCTTCTCACGTATCAAACTTTACCAGATACAGGTTAAATTAAAACCCTGAAAAATCTGATGTCCCAAACTTACAGATTCTTAGAGAGAATTAAAAATCATGGGTGATGTACAGAAATTATGTCCTCTATCAATGCATATTTACCGTTTTATTGCCATCTGCTTCATTATCTAACATTGCAGGTCTTTTTGTTCCATTACTTCTAGCTTGCATTGGCCATAATCTGATTTGATCTTGGGGAAATCCCTAAAAGTTGTGACAAGAAACAAAAAAAAACCCCACTGAGATTCTTTTATTAAACAAAACAGATATTCTATTTTAAAAGGTCTGAATTATAACTGCTGCCAATACCTGGAGAAGATAAAGACTGTGAAGCAACCATAATGTAATAAAACAAATACATACAGATATTCAGCTACAGAAAACTTACCATTGTTTGAGAGAGATTTTGAACAAATTCTGTAAGCGTGGAGTTTTTTAATACTTTGAAAACAGTGTATTTTACTTTTTCTTCATCATACATATCATTGCCTTGGTGACCACAGAATTGATCCTCTGCCACTATCTGAAAAATTACATTTAAAGGTTACTACTCATATTAACTCAGCTGCACAACATAATACCTTCTCATGATGCTTTACTATGCAACGTCACTGGCTCTCTGGATAGTGGCACACTGCTAACACTATTTGGGTGTTCTCATGAAGAAAATCTGCAAGTATACAGACTATAATGAAATTAAAAGATTGTGATTGATAGTCAAATCACTGTAAGTAATTAAAACACACTAATTCTTACAAATCCCAAACAATTAAAAACCAGTTGTGCTTAGATCCCAATCTTGGAAACATCTGCTTTAACAATCTTGGCACTTAAAAAAAGGCTACATAATTATTTTACTGGTGTAGTGCAAGGAGGGTGGCCTAAAATGTTTCCTGTATCTCCCACAGCTTCCATGCATTCTTTGTTAACAGAAAGACAAATGGTGCAACTCTGCCAGTCTCTCCACTGAAAGCAGCTCTAGTGTAAATGCAGTGTAAAACAAGTTGAACTTCACCAGTGTCTCTACTTATGAACACCAGGAAGAAGATGCAAGGAAATATGGAGGCAAATGGAAAATGGGTTCTATTTTCTTCTGCCAGATGGGCTCTGGAAAGAGCCATAAACCGGGTTCCTTAAGGCACTTCATAACAATCTAGTCCATCTGGCTTTTCCAGAAAGATAATTGCAAATATAAGCACTCTCTCCTTCTGCTTCTACTTGATGAGCTCTGTTTGGCAGTAGTCCAGGCTTGCAGCCTATGGCTAGATACATTCTAATTTTAGAAAATAATTCCTGAGGGAGATAAAAGTGCGGTGGCAGAGCAGCCATTCAAAATATACTGGTCCTTTTCCTTTCACCTGAACTTACTATTTTTACTTGCAAGCACGTAACTTCTAGAGAAAACAGAATTGTCTACAACAAGTACTGCTCGTTTCATTAGGATTTGTTGCATGTGTAAATATACTTACAAGCACTTAAAATTGTAATTTCACTTCAAACATTACTTCCACACACAGATTCAAAAAACTAAAAATCAAGGTTTGTCTTGGGTAAGGTAGGTAATAGCAAGGTAGTTACAACTTGATCTGTTTCAAAAGCTGACCTGCACTTGCATATAGAGGTGAGCTTCCTGCCTCTCCTTCCTCTTCTGGGCTTCTATCCTCTTCTCTTCTTGTAGCCTTTCTACAAGTTGTTGAGGAATATCATGGTCCGTGACAGGCTGCAAAACTTCACCTACGAAACAGATTTTATGATGTCATTTCAAGATTTACGTCAAACAGGGTTTTCTTCATACACACTTGACTTACCTCTGATTTGAAGTCAAAACCAGCTTTTTTTATCTTCTAATTAAAAACATGTTGCATCATGTTTTGGCAAAAGAAGCATTTTCTATCCCAAGCCAAAATGCACTACTTCTATGAAATATGTATCAGACTTCTGAATTAAACATTAATTTTTAGGATTAAAAAAAAAAAATTTACCACCAATCAATTTTTTTAGTATACATATATCTACATATTTATAATCAATTGGATCTAGTTTCCATCACTGAAGTTAGTGAACTAATTTTTCCAGCCTATAAAACAATCAAGGCTAAAGCACTCTGCAGATACACAGTCTTGCCTCACTGTGCTAAGACAAGATGACACTAGATTAGCACATACTTTCCAAAGGCTGGCTGATCCCACAGAATCTATAAATTCCAACTGTAACTAACAAAGCCCCTCTGTACAGGAAGACTGTCAACAATTCAGAAGTAAAATACAGCCATAAATCTCTGTACATACATCTAACTGGGAACACATGCAAAGTATACATACTTAATTTTGATTCCCTGATGTAAACCAACATGTACGCATTCGTACAGTGCCGTACAGATAAATCATCGTCATGGCCTCCATAGTTGTGTTCAATTGCTTCTTCCTTTGTACATCTTGATACAACATCGTCATCAAATTTACACCACTAGAGAAAAAATTTATATAAATAATTTTATACACAAAACCGTGTTCTTGAATGATAAATTAATCCTATTTCTGGCATGTCTTTCAGCTCTTTGAAGTAACTAAAATTACTTCAAGCAGCATGAGTCTAAAAACAATCTAGTTCAGTATAATTTGTGCTACCTGCTACTTGTGCTCAGCATAAGGAAGGCCATAAATGCCAAACCTTTACTGAAATATTTGAACTTTTTACACTGAATATCAAAAGCCCAATAATTATTCAAAGAACTTTTTAAGACTGTTATTCAAATATCTAACATTTCTATACGAATTTCAAGCAATTTACTTTATTTGCTGTAAAATAAAATAAAAAGCAGTGATGCCCAAGATACCTAGTTATTATTTGTATATTTAAGGTAATTTACCACAAATTTTAAGTTAAAACAATAAAGCCAATTAAGAATGAAATAGCAACAAATTCACAGCAAAATCTGACTTCTACTTTTACTGTGAACAGTCACATATACACGAAACCAGTCAACTCAAGGGAAGAGGCACCTGACCTATAAATGTCCAATCCAATCAAGGCACCTAAGCCTGTAACAGTGGGACATGCAAAGATATTGAACTTCTGAGTCATGGAAACATCTGAAACATTTTTATTTGCTTCAGCATAAAGTCAGCCTAAAAAAAAATGCTGGATTAAAATTTGATTGCAATAGAACTTCCACACATATACACACACAACTGAAGGGATTCCCTTAGTTAAAAGTCTTTTGCCAAAATCCAGTAGCAAAGATGGAGCTGCTCCTCTTAAGAAGACAAGTGACTAATGCCTCCAAATGCAGGCTCCTCCCTAAAGAGCAAATGCTAGACGCAAGACTGCTGGTTTTTCTTTTTGTGAATACAAAATAAGTTTCCCAAATATGTTAGAATAGGCATCAAATGAAAGTATCAAGCTAAGAACTACATGGAGAAGTCACATCCCTGTGTGATGAAGGGATGTGTGTCCAAAGATTTGCTCACTATGAAAACTGCAAGTATATATTTTCAAAACACAAATATATTTAGGTGCTTTTCAATACTCACTTTGCCATCACCCTTTGGATTCAAGTAAACAACATAATGTCCACCATGGTTATCTCCACTGTGTACTAGAACTGCATGAAGAATGTAATTGGCAGGATCTTTAGGATCAGTTTTTTGCAAAAATTCATCTAGTGGCAACTGTTCAGGAAACTCAAACCTAGTTGTGAAAAGAATTAAGACAGTTATATTTGTAGTTAAGACAGACACATGCTATTATGCAGGACATCAGTACTTACTCCTAAAGCAAGTAACAGAAGTTGAACAAGTTATTGTTACAATGCCAGGATATACTGCATACAGTGGCAGATTTTATGCTGTTTTAAAATGGAATAAAAATAATCTTCATATGCACCTGAGAAAAAACATGCCCTCAGTAACAAGGATAAGGGCACTTTACTGAAATAGTGCTGCTTTGGATTCACTGTGTCAAGGAGAAAGCTCAAAACTGTTATTTTTTCATACAGGTACCACTGGGCTGGAATATTATTCTGAAATGTCTTTCAGTTGCTGCAGTCTCATCTTCTTGGCGAGACTGAAATTGCAGCAATACAGATTTAGTTTACAACCAACAATGTATCTCCTTGAGAAATTATCAGCCTCTACTTACAGTGAGCAGCCCCGGAAACAGATGGGGGGAAAGCAGAGGACTACTTAATTCATCCTGCTCACTCTTGTGGCAGCCTAAGGGAATGTACCAACTTCCCACACATGGCACAAAGAACGTTTCACAAAGCATTAAAAGATGCATTCATTTGTTTCATATCCAAACCAATAGCTACAAATAACTATTTACATATTCACCTTTTGGGGACCTCTAACATGTGCCAGTGCACACACCTTTCTCTTGGAGTTCGTTTAAAAATAGGATTTTGGCAAATTGTTTTTGATGGAATACATTGACAGGTCCAAATTCTACAACGAAAAAACCTTACCTATCATTTATCTTGATGTTTTGGTCAGTCTGAGGATCATACATAAATCTCATGAGCTGTAGGTGTAATACTGGTGGCAATGTTAGGAACTTCACACCTTTCTCTGCCTCCTAGACATTTCAAAGGAAACAGAGGGTTGAAATTGCAAGATTTTTAGCAACTCAAAATACTTGTTTGCTGCAGACACTCTTCCTATGGACTTTTATTTTGTAGGCTTGACAACACAACACAGCTCAAAGAATGTTCAGAACAGGGGTGGAAGTTAACTGTCTTAACACTGCACCAACCTTCCCATGAGCTACGCCAATAATACTTACAAGAACTCAGTTCACTTAAATTTAGGCCATTGGTACAAGCGCATATGAACAACTCATTACATTAGGAGCAAGCTACGTGTATAAATACAATTGAAAGAATACGGAGGAGAAAACTAATTCTTCATCAATTAACAATTCTATGCTCATTGTTCTGCCAACAAATATTTGGCTACCATGCTGTACCTTCCTAGAAACAGCTAAAGAATATATAGAACATTACTCACAAAACCTGTATGTGGAAGCTACAAAAATAAGCTTTTAGTAAAACAAGAGGTATTAAAAAGGACTTTAGCTTCCTACAGTGGGTGCAGCAAAGCACCGCTGAAAAGCTCAGAAACATGTGCACATACATTAATGTTGAAAATTCCACAGGTTCATTTAGCGTTCTTGTTGATGGTACAAAAATTACGTCTCTAAAGCTACTTTCAGAGCTATGCTGCTTTTTTACTAGACACATAGAAGAACAGACTGATCTTAGAGGAAGAACTCAGTCTTGAGATCAGTAGAGAAGTTAACCATTCTAGTCACTAAAATACTTACAGGTATAAAAGCAAAACTCAATGCTGATTAGCTGATGTTTGAAAATCCAAGCTCCATTTTAAGAAACCTAACAGCAATTAAGACGGGCTATGTAAAAGCTTGTCTAAGGAGAAAAATCACCAAAATCAGTTGATACAAGCTAGAATGGGGTTTGCAAAATTTTTTGGCTACCATAGCTTTGTTAACTTATTTTATCAAGGACAGAGAAATAGAATTTAAAACCAAATTGAAAAAAGGAAGATACCTGCAAGCCATGTTCTCCTGCATCGTACTTGTTATCACCATCCAACTGTTCCACTGCAACATAGTCAATGAAGGACTCAAAAACTAAATGAAAAAAAAAATCAGGGAATTGTAGGGAAGGAGGAAGAAAAATGTAAGTTTACTCTAACCTGGGTGCCTAATGTGTATTAATCAAATAAAATATTAAGACATGATAGCTTGTGTTTGAGTATTTGTCTATTTAAAAAAAGGGTTTTATATTTCTTAAGAAAGTCAAGAAATGCACCAAACTGTAGGGGCATACATAAGAATCATCAACATATTTTAACCACTGTTATGCTGCTCCAATTAGTTAATTCTTTTTATTTGCTTATTTCTATGGTCAGGTCTAAATAAAAATCTATTTCCTCTGCATTCTTCTTCATATATAAATTAAAAACTATAACACTACTGTTTTCACCATGGCACAGTATGACCTTTTACAACACCATGAAAACTCCTAAAATTCATAGAGTTTTATGAAAAGATAATCAGTGAGAGAATTAGAGAGGAAGGAGCAGGGAAAGGAAACTGAGAGAAGGGAAAAAGGTAACGTGAGCAAAAAATTTTTCTGCAGAAAATGTTTTCAATGAGGTGTCAAAGACTCTTTCCTCTAAAATTAAAGCAAGGATATTTCAAAGTGCTGAGCATGAGCAAACCCATTTGAAATTAACAGCCACTAAAGACGTCCAACATGTTGAAGTATTTGATTGGTGCATATCACAATGTATGACTTACTATTTTTCTTTCCCTTTATACTTAGCTGGATATCATAATAATCTTCTATTCGTTCAGATCGATAGTCTACATGTTTGCATTGGATATAAGACTGTAAGCAAAAAACAAAAAATACAGTTTTTCAGTGTATACAAGTAACAGTTAATTGAAATAAATAATAAAGAAAGATCAAATACATACCACCATCTTCCCTCTGAACAATTTAGGAATAGTGCCTTCTACACATGTGCCTTTCATTTTATTTTCCACGTTATCAAGCAGCTGAAAGAAAAATTAGTTTTTACATAGGATAAACTTGAAGTTTTCAAATTTATTCATATCACACTACTTCACTGATTAAGCTCTAAGTCACCTGCATAAAAATGAAATGTTAGTCTATTCATACTGGCATCTCCTTTCTAGTCCTATAAATCCTCCTCTTCCACCTAAAAACTGCACTGACTACTACTCCAACTACATTCCTTTGAGTTTGGAAAACCTCACAAATGTAATGATGCATTCACTTTCAAAACTGCATTTCTCTCTACAGCTATACAAGGACCACTAGCATATGTTCCATTTACTTTCAACCTTCCCTATCCTTTACAAATTCCTCACCCACAAAAGGCCACAGTCAATCCCATTCTTAAAAAAGAGAAATAAACCAAGGCAAAAACTCTATGTTTTAGAGACCTAATTTAAATTAATCAGTGCCACTATTACTAGGAGTGTTACTAAATTCTATTATATATACACAATATCAAGAGAGAACATCATGCATCACAGATCAGTAAGAAACCGTAAAAACATACCACTCGACATAATTCCTGGACATCGTGTTGCATGAAGCTGTCTAAAGTTTCCCACCTTTGTAAGGGAAATTAATACAAAATTACTATATTATGAAGAAAACTTACAGCTCAAAAGACATTTTTGTGATTTCTTTGCAGATCAAGAATTTGCTATATCACAAGATGTAAAGATTCTGAGATTTAGTACTGGCTGATGCATAGTTTTTTTTTCAGTTCTGTAGCATTTACTTGGCAGTAAGAATGGGCAGTGAATTTGTGGGACATTTTGGCAGCTGTTCTGCGCCCACCTGCCTTCTCTCTCTGTGTATCTGGGGACAGGGACTGGGAAGGCAGCCAGAGCTGTCCAAAGAGGCCAGGGCCAGGCTGCCACTAGCAGAAGTATTCTTCCAGTCTACAACCTAGTCTCAGTTCCCAACAAAAAAGCCTCTTAAGAAAAGGCCTGGGAGCAATTCAGTGCTGTCAGAACAGTTTCCGCAGCATGCTTGTAGCTGCCTCTCTTCTGAGGGCCCTTCAGGTGTAGCCAAGTAGCGTTCAGCACATGAAAGCAAGTAAATGGATTTATAGGAAATACTGGCTCCTTTGTGTTCGTCTAAACAGTTAAACCTGGATGCACAGTAACTCCAAAGATGCAAGAAAGCATCCAGCTTCCTGAACTGTCCATGTGCAAACACACCCATGTGAAAGGAGGGGTGAGAGCAACAGTCTCTGAACACCTCATAGCCAAGGTGGCACAGTGCAAGAAGGGTATTCAGCACTACTGCCTTAAATACAAAAGAAGCATAAAGTGGGTTTAGTTTCAGCATGAAATACTTTCTCCTATGAACTCTTTAACTTAAGCTCAAGAATGCTTTTTAAATGTTAAGTCTCTGACAACTCTTTTTTGCAAGTCATCACTCCCAACCATATGAAATAAGCTATGTTTACTGTAGGCTTTAGCTTCAGCATCAGGTTCAACACTGGCCCTTGAAGCCACAAGCGCAGGGGTGATCAGGAGCAACCCTAGCTTTCTCTTCCCCTCCCACTCTCTTTTCAGTGACTCACTGCCACCGTCACCACAGCAGCATGTTACTCCCAAAAGTGTGTCAGAACAACTGTGTGGGGATCCACGCTTAAATGAGCTGAATTAACCTCCGGACTCCCTAGCCTTTAAACCCTAGCCAGCTTAAAGCACAAAAATCAAAGAAAAAGGTTACATACTAATATTAGGATAAAAAAGGGCTCCTTCAGACAATGGAATCACTTTCTACTGAAAGAAGCTGAACTTAGAAACTCACAATACCCAGTAAAAAGTTACACTCTACACAGCATATAGGTTGGTCTCTCAAGGTCAGAACCCCTCTCTGATATAATGGAAGGGGAAAGACCAGATCTTCAAACACATCAAAAATTCCTTCCCAAGGACAAAAGCAAGCATGAACACATGCAGGTTTTTAAAACCTTGCTCTCAGATACAAAATTAAGCATTTGCAACACCCTCGGGAAAGATCTCTTCATGCTGCTAAAGATGACACAGTTGGGATCTTAACTCAAGATGAAATATTTACGGTATCAGCAAGTTCTTCCAGTGTAACAGGACAGCAGTACTGCTGATAAACTAAATATACAGTGTGCTAGTAGGAAGAAGATACAACCAGATACACATACAACACTGAGGTTACCAATCTAATTTTAAAATTGCCCCAAAAGGTGAAAAGGAAAGGTTACAAAGATGCAATGTTACAAAGAGTCTTATTGGAACCAAGCACTACCACAAGCTTTAGCAGATGAGGGATCAGGGACCTCACAATGGGATGGACACTAGGACAACTATGTGAAAAAGATGACACAAACTTCCTAACCTGTTTTTAAATAAAAAAATGCTTGTCAATATTACTACAAAATACTAGTCTACTACAAACACAGTGTGACAAATTAATGTGAAATACTATCTTTTAGAAAAATTTCTGATAAAAATCCTACACCATGCTTATGCAACATGCAAAGAGAAGGTTTGTAAAAGTTAGGCTCATCTTAATATTCTGTCCTAACTTGTGCTCAACATCAAGCTAGTAAAAAAAAAAATTTAACACCCCCCCTCCCCCCCCAAAAAAAAGCCGCTATATTGTATAATTGCCTAGATACGCCAGACTTAAAATGACACTCTGTAACACCATCTCACAAGAAGTACCACCAGACTGAAAAAATGGCAGTGAATTGGATACTGGGCAAAAATGAAAATAAAAAGCAAGCCTTTTTGTAGATGTTTTACAGAGGAAAAGACGGTGCTAGAATGAGGAAAATGCAAAGGATTACTCTGTATGTGTGCCCCCATACCTTCACTTCATGCAACAGATATTCCTCTTAAGCTTTAAATCATGAGACAGAATACAGCATTACATACTTCTAAATTGTGCATAGGCAAAAATAAGTGAGTCTTTGATATGCCATAAGAAAATGTTACAAGTCATCAGTGCAGAACTAACAATATGGAAATGCAAATTACTGCTATTTCTCTAAATTTAAAATATATTTAAATTTTTTAAAAAGACATTAACAATACATGAACTGCAATGTTTCAACAACATATTTTGTCCTGAATTTTCCTTAAGCAACATCACACAACTTTCAGGTAACAGGTAAGTTCTAACCCTGCTACTAACAGTTGTGTTTGACTGTGTAACGCTCCTCTCACACAAAAGAATCTGATTTTCAATCAGCTGTCTTTATAGTCAGTACTAAAAACCTATCCAAGAAAACTAAGTTAGCAATTAACATAATGCTATATTAACACTTCTCTGCACCTCCCTAAAAATATCCCGACTGAAATAAAAGCTTTTTAAAGAAAAGCTTTACAAATCCTCTAATAGCCCAGTAAATAGCCCAAATTTCTGAAACTTACCCAAAAGATTTTGTTAACTTTTTAGTTCCGACTGGTTTGTCACTATGTTGCAGCTCATAAAACACTCTTTGCAACGCTAAAGGAACACTTTTGGATGAATCGTCTCCTTCTGTGGGCATCATGTACACAGCCTGAAAAAGCATTTAGTTCAATTAGTATCTAAGGAAAAGTTTATTGCTCGTATTGTTTAATGCGTTCATTCCTCTTCAGTGACTTCCTTCATATAACTCCATTTAATCATCACTCCAAAAGAGTCTGAAAAAAAAAATTCTCGTACTACAGTGTAGAAACATTAATTGTCTGGAATCGCTCTTCTTAGAGCACAGCGGTTAGAAAGATGTGAACAACAGGTTCCATTCACAGTTATTTTATACAAATACTTCCCTTATTCCACCCTAGAAAAGTAAATGTACTAAAGCATTCAACACCTTAAGACAACTTATCACGCCTGGTATGTCTATGCAATCTATGCAATCATCAGTAGGACCGGATACACTGATCAATACTATAGGCTTTGAAAGTAACTTCAGTTTTGTGCTGTAGCTTGGTTATCTCTGAATATTGTTACCTACAGTGGGGAAAAAAAAAAAACCAACACCAAGCCACAAAACACAGAAAACTCAACCACATGAAACCATAAAGGGCAACAAGGGAACAAAACCAGAAATGGTCCCCATGGAGGAGAAGGATGGCAGAGGAAGCTTTGAGATTCCCCGATACATTCATTCCTACTTAATGTCATTGCTGTCCAGCAAATAAACAGCTTAACTGATTATACTGATCTGGGAAGGATTGAGAACAAAGAAATTACACAAATAAACCAAACAGGGATTTGGACTGTTCAAGAGGCACTGAAATGAGATTTACTTTTTAAGAAGTGTACACTAATATATCTAGGGAAAAGTAACAGCAAATAAAAGGTATTTACAGGGAGATGCTTATTTAGAAAGCATGAACATAAAAAGAAAACACAGACAACCCTGAAAGGAGATTAGATAATAGCACATGAAAAAAAAAAAAGAAAAAAAAAGACTCCAAGAAGTAGCATATGAGAAAATATCCTGTTAAGAAACAGAAAAATTGCCAGCTGAATTTTTGCCTGTGAAACAACAGGGAACGATATGTTCCTGCGAGTGAAGCACTGAACTGGGTCTCAGTAGTTCTCACTCAGTATCTGCATCAGCCTAGATTTTAGAGGTGTCCAGCACCTCTACTTACTGTGTACTTCAGTTCCCTATATATAGAGCAAGGTTAGTACTTCCACTACGTAGCTGAATTGTTGGGTTAACGCATTCGTCATTACATGAATGCTCAATACAGAGGTAACGGGAACCAAATAAGATGAATGTTAGATACAGACAAGGTTGACGGAAAAAGAACAGAAGGGAATGTCAAAAAAGGAAGGAAGAAAAAAAAAGGCAAATAAGTTCTTAAGAAGTTGGCAGACTGGTTTCCTATTCCAATTTTGAAAAAGTCACAAAATTATTTTTCAGAAGTACAGAAACATAAACACTTAGAAGAATAATATAGTAAGAAACTATCAGCAGAATAGCTACAGTAGTAAGATGAAATAAAAGAAACTGTTTTACTGAAATATTCAACAGTTCCATAAAGAAAGCAAATCCCTTGTGTTCAGACAGAAAAACACTGGTTAATTATGCAACTGTAAAGCAGTATGATAGTTCACATGACTTTACCTTTTAACTTTTAAATTCATTTTCCAAAATTTAACAGTAAACAGAACCAATATAAAGCAGAATCATGACTGAACACTAGCAGACTCCAAATTTTATGTTTCTACTTAGTTGTGAGCTACAACATTAATAGCAGTATTTATGCACACAAAAGGGAAAACATGAATAGAAATTAGCTGAACTTTATCATCAACTCTTTGTTGAAGGACAGCAGAACCCTTACGTTAGCATAATTTTAAGAACAGCCCAGCCCCGCCCTAATGGCAACAAAATTTCTTTGTTCTGCTTTATTTTCAAAATTTGCTTAAACTGTTTTTTCAAATTTCATAAATTGAAGAAAACAGCCCCTTCAATTTTATTGTCAGCAACAAGTTTTAACTGTTGAAACTCAAGAATCCTTCATGCCATTATTTTTGCCAATCCATTAGGCTAACCTGGAAAAATTAAAGAGAATGAAAAATAGTAGTTTCTCACGCAGTGTCATCAGCAACTTTTTTAATGAGCTAAGTACTGCTTTAACAGTTTAGAGCTTACAGTGATTTAATCTGGAAGAGAACTCTGTAGGTTCTGAACTCTGGTCCTGCTCATAAGAGTCACCAAGTTCAAAGTTGGGTCCAGTTGCTCAGGGTCACATCCCATCGAGCTCTTAGCATCTCCAGGAATGGAGATCCCACAAGCTCTCCACACATCTCATTGCAAAGTTGGGCCACTCTGATTGTGAAAATTTTTCCTCAGACCAGAACATACAGTTTCAAAACAATTTTAATAAGCTAATAAAGCAAATTATTTTCAATTGCTTCTCTATTTTATTATCTAAATGCAGAGTTACAGTTTAACCATGCTGATCTGGGCAAACTCCAATTCAAGTATGAATAGCTAAAATTATACCTTTGGTTTTACAAGCAAAAGTTACTTTTTGCTTTAAAAGATGAACATCAAAATAAGTCAGCATCTTGCAGAGTCAACTTAACCTCTCCCTGCACCTGATTTATGAACCCTCTTATGAGCTGGTCTTCACTGGCTAAAGGTAGAAACAGGAAATATTTGAACATCCAAGTCTTCTAAATCTTTATAATCAGCCCCTATTAATTGCTTTTTATAATCTTGTAAATGTTTTTTAAAAAACAAAAATATAGTAAGTTACTTGTGTTTACACAAATAGAAATAAGATATGAAAAATCAAGTAACGAAAAAATTCAAATATACACTTTATAAAACATTTGTATAGACTTATAAATAATAAATTTTCAAATGCTGAATATTCATCATAAGAAACCAAGATGATACTACAACAGGCTAGAAGTCAACCTAGTGGTTTTCTCTACAGCCACCTCCATTAAAATGGTATAAATGGGAGTTCAGAACACCTTGATAATTAATCAAAACCAGATCCTTTGCATTTAGTTCCTATTTGGTTTCCTAGTACTCCATCTGGACAATTAATTCCTTTCCTGTATCTTTCAAGTAATAGTAAAATAATAATCTACCATTTATTTATAATGACTACATACATTCCAGCTGCCACTGAATCAAACCACCAGTTTTGTTTCTGCTGAACTTCTAAATGTGTTACTACAAACTAAACATTTAACACATAGCCTTTCTCCTTGTCTGTGCATGTAAGTATGATTGAAGCTCATTTCTCAAGGCTTACGTGTTTCTCTAAGCCAAAACAAACCACTTTTCAACTGCAATCCTCTACAAACCTTTATTTTTATGCCTTACCCTCCCAAACTCTGAAAGCTTGCCTCACTTCTTGATCTTGAGGTCATTTTGATCCATTTGGAAAAAAGCAGAATCTCTAATTTAACACCTGAGAAGTTCCCTCAGGAAATGAACACAAAAGAATGACAGGAACATGTATAAGCAATGGCTATAAGCAACAGACAAGATATGAGAAAAAAATGTAGCTATTTACATGGTAAAAGAATGCTACAGATCAGATTGAACACACTGCTTAAAGTCAAGTCAATCACTTGAAGAAAGGAAGAAAATACTGTGTATGAAATTCCAAGGTAAGGTAAAATATATTAGATAAATTGAGGAGAGCCAGATCAGGGAGAAACACACTGGACCAGTATTTACGATTTTAGCATAGTTACATAAATATCCTGCAGTGTTCTCATGAATTGTAGGGAATTTTTCAAGTGAAGTAGCAGAGTTTTAAAATGGACTAGATGCAGCTGCAAGTACTGACTAGCTGGAGGCACTGATGACAGACACTCATGCGATGTGGTCCAAGATCAAACCTGGACCTATTTGGGAAGTTATCACCATCCCTTGCCTGGGTGGACTGTATTTAAGCACACGTTTAATCACAAACAGACAAATAAGATACACCTTGAAAAGAAAGTTCCTTTGCTTTTTTCCCTCCCACTAAAGCCACCTGGTTGCTAACAAAGGTCTCATTTTAAATACCCAAGAACCTTCCATCTGTTGTCTGGAAACAGAGCAAAGAAGAAAGGATCTCTCCATCAGTCCTCACCCACGCTTCACCAGAGTCTCACTTCCCATAGGTACCTGCTTCCCTTTGCTATTGTTCAGTATTTTCCCAGCTGTACTCTTGACAGCAACTTTTCTGTTAACAAAGCTCTAAATAACAGCAATAGAAATCATTCTTTCTTCTAAGCGAGAAGGATTAACAGAAATAATGGAACTCATGATAAGCAAACTAGACATTTTGGTTTACTCTGTTTTCAGAGGAACAAGTTTGCTCGAAGTGAAAAGAAAAACACAGAAATTCATTTCTTCATACAAGACAACTACTGATTTTTCCTTATCTGTAATAATGTCAAGCGAGTATTAAAGCTGCCTAAAACTACCACTGTAGTCTGTTCTGTTTACAGGGTCTCTGAAAACCTGAAGAATGAGCAGAGAATTGGGCATTTCAGCTGATGTCCAGTAACATTCCCACAAAGGAAACTGCAGCTGCCAGCTAGTAAATCAAGCTTTTGCATATGGTCACTAACCAGATATTAACACTCCCTAAAAGCTGATATGTATTTGAGGGAGAGCGCAGGGGAATGCCTGAAAAGCTTAGTTCAGCTGAAACAAATCTGTATCACCAAAAGAATTTCTTCCTTCATAGAACAAGATTACTTCATGGTACATATTGATTTACTGACTACAAGACAGTTCTGAAAGGAACTATTCAATTGGATTAGAAGTAGCTATTATAAAAAGCACATTTTTCTTTCAAGCACAACGTGAAGTTGCCCAAAAAAATAAAATGCACAAACATTATGAATGCTGAGCAAAAAGAACGGGCATTATAATGAATGATAAACTGAGTGAGTACACTATACCTCTTGCAAAAAAGAAACAGGTGCATCACATAAAACAAGGCAAGTATTTGGTCACAGGGCCGTTATCTCATCGCGATTACAGAGAAACAGTGGGATAACACACATGACTGGAATGCTGCCATTGATGGCTATGTACTCTTCAGGAGGAAGGCGGTGGAGTTGCTCTTTATGTGAAGGAGCAACTGGAATGTATAGAGCTCTACCCAGGAGCGGATGAAGAACAAGTTGAAAGCTTGTGGGTAAAAATTAAGGGACAGGCCAGCATGGGTGACACTGGGGTGGGTGTTTACTACAGACCACCCAACCAGGATGAGGAAGTAGACAAGGCCTTCTACAGACAGCTAGAAGTAGCCTTGCAATCACAGGCCCTGGTTCTCATGGGTGACTTCAACTATCCTGATATCAGCTGGAAGGACCACATGGCAAGGTGCACACAGTCCAGGAGATTCCTGCAGAACATAGATGATAACTTTTTGACTCAGGTGGTGGAGAAGCCAACAAGAAGAGGAGCACTACTGGACCTTGTGCTGACAAATAAAGAAGAACTGGTTGAGGATGTGAAGGTAGTGGGCAGTCTTGGCTGCAGTGACCATGAGATGGTGGAGTTCCGGATTCTAAGAGGGGGAAGCAGATCAACAAGTAAGACTACCACATTGGACTTCAGGAGAGCTAACTTTGGCCTCTTCAAGGACCTACTTGGAAGAATTCCATGGACTAAGGCTCTTGAAGGTAGAGGAGTCCAAGAGAGCTGTCTGCTATTTAAGCAGCACTTCCTCCATGCTCAGGATTGGTGTGTCCCCATGAGTAGGAAATCAAGTAAAGGAGGCAGGAGGCCCGCATGGATGACCAAGGAGCTTCTAGTGAAACTCAAAGAAAAGAGAAAGCTCTATGGAATGTGGAAAGAGGGTCAGGCCACTTGGGAGGCATACAGGAATGCTGCCAGAGCATGCAGGGAAGCAACTAGAAAGGCCAAGGTTCACCTGGAGCTAAGTCTGGTGAAGAATATCAAGGATAAAAAGAAGGGCTTCTTCAAGTATATCAGCAGCAAACGGAAGACTAGGGGAAATGTGGGACCGCTGCTGAACGAAATGGGCGCCCTGGTGACAGAAGATACAGAGAAGGCGGAGCTACCAAATGCCTTCTTTGCTTCAGTCTTCAATGCCAAGGCTGGCCCTCACACTCCCCAGTCCTTGGAGGTAAGCGAGCAAGCCTGGAGAAAGGATGACCTTCCCTCGGTTGAGGTGGATCAGGTTAGGGATCTTTTAAGCTGGACACCCACAAATCCATGGGTCCCAATGGAATGCACCTGCAAGTGCTGAAGGAGCTGGCAGACGACATTGCTGAGCCATTCTCCATCATCTACGAAAGGTCCTGGAGAACAGGAGAGGTGCCTGAGGACTGGAAGATACCCAATGTCACTCCAGTCTTCAAAAAGGGCAAGAAGGTGGACCCAGGGAACTACAGGCCAGTTAGTCTCACCTCTGTCCACAGAAAGGTGATGGAACAACTCATTCTAGGTGTCTTCTCCAAGGAAGTGGAGGAAAAGAAGATCATCAGGAGTACCCAGCATGGATTCACCAAGGGGAAATCATGCCTAACCAATCTGATAGCCTTTCTACGATGGCATGACCGGCTGGGTAGATCAGGGAAGAGCAGTTGATGTTGTCTACCTTGACTTCAGCAAGGCTTTTGACACTGTCTCCCATAACATCCTCATAGGGAAGCTCAGGAAGTGTGGCTTGGATGAGTGGACAGTGAGGTGGATTGGGAACTGGCTGAATGGCAGGGCTCAGAGGGTTCTGATCAGTGGGGTAGAGTCTAGTTGGAGGCTGGTAGCTAGCGGAGTTCCCCAGGGCTCAGTACTCGGCCCGGTCTTGTTCAATTTATTCATCAATGACCTGGACGAGGGGACAGAGTGTACCATCAGCAAGTTCGCTGATGACACAAAACTGAGAGGAGCAGCTGTTATGCTGGAAGGCTGTGCTGCCATTCAGCGGGACCTGGACAGGCTGGAGAATTGGGCAGAGAGGAAACTGATGAAGTTCAACATGGGCAAGTGTCAAGTGCTGCCCCTGGGGAGGTGTAACCCCAGCACGAGTACAGGCTGGGGGCTGACCTGCTGGAAAGCAGCTCTGCTGAGAGGGACCTGGGGGTCCTGGTGGACGACAAGTTGACCATGAGCCAGCAGGGTGCCCTTGTTGCCAAGAAGGCCAATGGCATCTTGGGGTGCATTAAGGGAAGTGTGGCCAGCAGGGCAAGGGAGGTAATCCTCCCCCTCTACTCTGCCCTGGTGAGACCCCACCTGGAGTCCAGTTCTGGGCTCCCTGGTTCAAGAAAGATGAGGAACTCCTAGAAAGAGTTCAGAGGAGAGCAACAAGGATGATTAGGGGACTAGAGCATCTCCCCTATGAGGAAAGGCTGAGAGTGTTGGGCTTGTTTAGCCTGAAGAAGAGAAGACTGAGAGGGGACCTCATCAACACGTACAATTATATTAAGGGTGGATGTCACGAGGACAGAGCCAGACTCTTCTCAGTGGTGCCCAGCGGTAGGACAAGGGGCAATGGGCACAAACTGAAATACAAGAGGTTTCAGTTGTATACGAGGAAGAACTTCTTTACTTTGAGGGTGACAGAGCCCTGGAACAGGCTGCGCGGGGGGGCTGTGGAGTCTCCTTCTCTGGAGATATTCAAAGCCCACCTGGACAATGTCCTGTGCAACCTGCTCTAGGTGAACCTGCTTTAGCAGGAGGGTTGGACTAGACGGTCTCCCGAGGTCCCTTCCAACCCTTGCCATTCTATGATTCTGTGATTTATTTCTTGGAAATGGCATTCGTAAGATCTCAGTCACAGTCTACTGGAGTTTGATGAGCATTTTTTGCAACACTTCAGAGTAAGCAGCACATTGCAAAAGGGAAAAAAAAAATCCCAACCAGGACCCTCAGAGGCCACAGTGATATAAAAAATGATAAGATGGTGGAAAATCTAAAACAGTGAAAAGGAGGTACATCGAAAAGGGAAATTTTGTAGAAAAGAAAGCTTACTGGAAATGTAAAAACTCATATACACAAGAGAAAGCAGAAGTCATAATAGTTCATTTTCACTAACAGATACATAATCAGAACAGTAATGTGCAGAAGGATGAATTAGGATCAATAGGACACTCCAGTAAACTAAATGGTACCAAGTTATATCTTTTTCCCAAGTATATCCCCTCTTCCAGATAGCTAGTATCAAGTCAGCATTTATGTTTTCATCCCATCAAAGATATTGCGCTATTTTAAAATGATACATTATCTAACATATTTCATCCTGGGCTTGGATGAGATAATTATTAAGCTGGTATTTAAAGCAGTGCTTCTTTCCAGCAAAGAAATAGTATCTAAAGCAAATAAAAAAATATGAATGAAGCAAAGATAAAATTGTTTGAACTACAGAAATGATAATGCTTCCCATCACTACAAAGGTGCTAACCATAATAACAGAAAATTCAACTGCATAATATAAATTAAAAGACAAAACAAATTAACTAAAAAGGTCATACATGTTTATCTTTTTACACTGTTTTCGGGCTGAGAAGTCATAATTGACTTCTTTATTTTAACTATTTGAAGAAAGGAAAATTACCTCTGTCATTTGCAAGATGTAGAGTTTTGGGTTTTTTTAATTCCAACAATTTGTAACAACATTAACACATAAGACAGTCCAAGAAAAACCGCTTGAGCTCAGATCTTCACCATGTACTCTGTGTGCTTTCACAAAACCCAAGAACCTGTGTTCAACAAACTATAAAAGGAAGCTTCCTGCACTCAGCCTCAAGTAAAATGTGCATCACCATGTAAGCCCTAACTTCTCTAAGAGGACAAAGGAGGCAAAAGAACTGACAGCTCTGTTTTGAAGCATTTATAAATATAACATATGGGATATTTCAATTAGCAATCTGATTTTCTTTCACATATTAATTACCTTCCGTAGCTGATTTGTGAAAAATAAAGTCTGTAACAAACTGTTCATGTAACAAGTTGCTCCCTGGTTCTTTAAGCCAACATATCCTGTGTGCTTCTTTGAATCCCACCTAGAAAATAGTTAGTAGTTAAAAACAAGATAGTTCTGTATTAACTATAATAAAGAGTATTTGTTCTAAGGTAGCACTTCTGGTAGATATCACCTTCTCTTCATTATTAAGGTTCAAATAACAGGCTACACTTCACTACTGCCTGCCAGTAACAACAGTCTTCGCAATTAAATGCTTTGTGATTTTGTTAGGTGGGTGTGTTTTTTTTGTTTGGGTTTTTTTAAGATATTCTATATGGCAGAGAAATTATTTACTATGAAAGTGTACTGGAACCCAGAACTGTACTTCTAAGGGCAAGTCTGCATTTCAGTACAACCAATTTGTTTACAAGTGACATGAAGTAGAATGACTCAGATGAGGCAGTTTTAATACAACTGTAAACCAAGGCAAGTTAGATAGCAGAGCCACCTGACTGTGTCTGAAACCCTTATCAGCTGTAAGATCAGAAATGTTGAGGCTAGATTTGGAGAGGTGTTAAATCACAAACCGATTCATACAGAAGTTGAAGTTCCACAATGTTATGCTGACTAATGCAAATAGAAATCTGACCTATACAAAAATATCTGTGTGACTACTGAAAAATATTGCCACGTGAGAATTCATCAATTAAAGGTGACAAAGCAAGAATTTCTTATGAGAGCTACAAATATTAATCTCAAGGAACATAAAAATACTAGGATTAAGAATTTTATTTTTAAACAAAGATACTTACGCCACTCCGTGTGGAGCATCTGCTTGAACATAGACTTCAAAAGTAACTTTGTCCTCTTCTATAAAGCCTTTTTCAGGATCAGTAACTTCCTGTAAAACAGGAAAGACACACAAACATGAAAACCGTATCTTGCAACATGATTGTATTCAGTTAGACATCACTTAATTTCCAAGCCTGAGCTAACAGTAATAATAAACTGAAGGACATCAAGAAAGCTGTTTTTCAGCTTAATACACTTCAATTCTTTTTTAATGCCTCAGTACAAGAAACTTGTTCCTCGCTTTTAAAATTTTGCAGTACTATTTCAATTTTCTGTGAATAAGAGTCAGTCATCAAAGGCTCTGCTTCTCCTGGACAATATTCCAGCCAGATGAAAAATTAAGGGCCCAACCTTTGAAAATGCTTGAAAAGCAGTCTCAATTCAAGATAAGCTGTAGCAATATTATTAAGGCATTAAATATCTGTACATATGTACAAAGAACACATGGAAACGCAAGAAAATCTACGCTGCTTCAGAATGACATTGACTATCAAAATTATAAGGATATAAAAAAAAATGTTCGAATACTTAAAAAAAACCAAACTTCCAGGTATGAGAAAAAAAAGCAATCTATAATAATTAAGTATGGGAATTTATAAGAAACTGAAAAAGAATCTTCAGCAATGACAGAAAAAAATATAACAGCTTAGAGGGGAAAAAACCCTGAAACTTTTCTACAGGTATCTCAATACTCAGGAGTGTAAGTTCAACGCTACTGCTATTATTAATAGATTAATACATGTCCAATTACTTACATTCCAGGCCATGAAGTTGGAAAAGCCCCAGTCATTTTCCTTATGAAAGAACAAGTGACTAATACGACGACTGAATGATTTTTCATCATCCTTGTAGTTTATTATCTTGAGAACTGCTTGTGCATGACAAGACCATGACCTATAAATACATAAGAAACATTTGAAACTCATTCAAACCCAAGCTTTTTATGGTCATTAAAATAATTTATTTGTTAGGGATTTTTGGTACATTACTTTCACATATAGGTTTGTGGGTTTTTTTCTTATTAGATCGTAAGATCTGGTTAATTGTTCTTGAGGGTATGAATCCCCGAGGCTTTCTGAAGCCACATTATGAATGTGAAGCTGGAATGGAGATTTTCTCAGGGCAACTGTGTTGTTAAGAAAGTACTGTGGGGCAATTGCAGTAATAGGGGTTAAAGAAGCAGTAAGTGCTCTCTAAGGTGAGCTATTTCTAATCTACTTCAGTGCAGATGGGTAGGCCAACTCAAAGCAGTCTTGGTGTCTGCAGAGTGGGATAACTCAGCCTTTGGCTAAGGAAAGAAGGAAGTGGTTCTACCCTCCCTCCCACAAGCTAAACTCCCCAATACTCTAATTTTCTCAGCAGCACTTCTTTATGACCATTCCTATTCAAATTCATCCCACTAGTGCAAGACAATCAGACTTGAGTATCAGTTCAGACAAGGTCTTGTCACTCCCTCATGCAGTGGCATAACTGCTTGCTTAGCTCCATCATCTACACCTTGGTTGATACTTTTGGACATCACATTATCCTTTTTCTGTGACTACTTGTGTGTGAATCACTTCTCCTGTGACTGTAATATATTAGTTAATATATTTACAACTTACTACTTTACTCTGCACTGAGCACTCACCTTTTGGATTATAAAAATTACAGAAAAGAGCAACTTACTATTCAGAGTGAACTGTAAGTTTTGTGAGATTTGGTGCAAGAATGGAATTACCCTACTGGAAAGGATACCTATGAGGGGTCTGCACTCTAGGTGGATAAACTGCAGTAATGCCCCAGGAATTTGTATTTATCTTTTTAAATCTCCCCATTATTGACAAAACTGGTCAAAGATAGCCAACTTTGACTTGCACGCAAGACTCCCAGAACATGTACACATTTGTATCTCATTTGATGAGCAATATACTCCATTTAAGGAGATTATTACCTCATACACTGCTCTGCCTCAGTTGCTAGCAGTTACCTGCTCACATGCTTTACAGGGCAGGATTCATAGCTCAGCACGGTTAGAGAAGCTCCAGTAGCACTTCAATTTGAAATAAACCCAGAACTTTTCCCATACCAAGAAAACTGTTATTCAAAACTTCTCCCCCACAATCAAACAGAAATGTATCTAAATTCTACCACCAACTTGTAGCTACACAAGTTACTTTTAGCTCCTCCTAAAGAAAGAATTACTCTTATGCTTTGGGATTTACAAAGGTGGGGGGAAAGAGGGACTCAGATCCTTGCAAGAATTCTCTCCTCTTGCAGAAAGCTAGATAAAATAATTTTGTTAGATGTTTGTATTTCTGGCAAGACAGATTAACCAATATCAAATAAGGACTTTTACAATAATTAAGAGGGTCTTACGTGGAATCAGATTCAGCATTACATTGAAGGAAGAATCCTACGCTTTTTTGGTGTGGTCTGTCCGGGTAGAGTCGTGGCATAACCATGATCTTCCATGGCAAATTCCGTACAAAGCAGGGAGGACTGAGAACTGACTCACTCAATCTGTTGAAGCGTTCGACTGTAAACTGAAACGTTGCTTCTGATCGCCAACTTGTGTCTGTAACACACACACAAAAAGTTATTTGAAAAAACTGATGTTCTTCACTCCAAAACACCATTTTCAAAAAATCATGCAACGTGAGCATGTTTCATGTAGTGGGATATTGGAAGCAACCAAACAAACCCCAAACCCTGAATAAGCACTGAACTCCTTAGCAACTGTTTCTATGTTTTCATTTTGAAAAACACTAAACCTTGGAAAAGAGCACTGAAAGACGCGTTCCTTTTGTACGCTATTTTCTTAAAGAATTCTTTAGCACTAGAATTTGCTACCACTCAACTTTGTTCTACAGCAGCAAACACAGCGAAACAGACATCAAATGCTTTACAACATAAATCACAAGCCGCTAACGCTCCACAGCCCAGCTTAAGTTAGCTGCTTGCATGAACCAAGATGTGCAAAGGATTTTCACAATCTGTTCAACTGTCCTATTGATACCAAGTCACCACATAATTGGTTTTGCCTTGCAACAGAATCTTTTTTAAACAGACGAACCCCATGGATGGTTACTGGTGTTTTTTAAAATCTCATAGCAGTCTGCTAAAGACTAACTCAAGAGCAGGGTCCTGCATTCTTTGTGGTATGTGAAAATTTTAGAGATTTTTAGTGGTTTAAAACAAAGTTAAATGAGACACTGTTTGGGGTTGGTTTTGGTTGTGGTGTGTTTTTTTTTTTAAATAGCTTATTCTGACACACACAATTAAACTAATTTTGCCTTCTTCCCACATCCCCAGTTCTTCATATACCACAATCTGTTCTTCTTCTGTTGTACACAGCTATAACAGGGTGCTGGAGATTGCGACAGCTTCAGGAAGGCACAAGAATGGGCTCTCTTTACTGTGACATGCCTCATACTGCATACAGGGAGGAAAAACCTGCAACTTATCCCAGCAATTTTACCAGTCAGGGATGAAGTACAAAGTATGCACAAGATGCTCTCCTCCTCTTCTGTGGTTCCAACTTAACACCTGCGTAACATGGAAAGATTTGCTGCTGGGCATAAGGAGGCCTGAGCAGCGTACGAGGTGGCAGACAGCACCCATGGTCAGACTGCTGTTCTCACACCACCCATGGGTGAGGCAGAACTGAAGCAGATATGTCACACGCGCAGTGACACCCAAAACCAAAAGCACTGAGGTACAACGACACCAAGCCAGAAATCAGAGAGATTATGTGACAAGGCGCACAGTATACAACAAATGTATTATTTCTGTACATGCAAAGCAGTTGTTCACTCAGAAAGCTTTGCATTGCATCAGGGACAGTGTTGAATGATTTTTTTAAAAAACAGGTGAGCCCTGGTTGCTACGTTACTTAAAAAATGAAACACTCTTGATTACAACATGCAACATTGTAAAGATCATACTCTTCGATACAGAAAATTAACAAGTTTTGCCCACTGCTGCCAGGGAGCTTTGACAGATTTCCATTCTTCTCCCTTGCAAAATGGTTTTCTTTTCAAGCAGTTTGTCCTACTTCTGATATTGATCTTGGCAACACAGTTGATCTTATTTGTGTGTATGGCCTGACAGCCCTAAGCATTCCCAATTATCTCTTGAAGGTCATAGTACTACAGCAGAAACCAGCTTCCTCTCTCCTCTACACCTGCAATGACCTTCGTGTTACACTGTGCTTCCTCAGCAACAGAAGAGTTCAAAGGATTATTTTCTCCTCTTTTTCTTTACAAGTCAGCGTAACTAACCAGTAGTCCTACTTAACCTACTTTAAAACTGTTCCCTACCCTTTTTACCTACTCGTTGTCTGCTGACAAGAGTAGACAGCAGGTCTTCTATGACCAAGAGCCAGGCAGGCAGCAGCCAAAGGAGCTGTATGCTCTCAAACTTGATTCACAGGCAGAATAAAGAAAAAAAAAGATATCCATAACACTGTTAACAATTTAAAAATCAGTTTTGCATCACGTGTATCTCAAACCAGCTCAAGAACTGATCAAGATCAGTGCTTTGGGGCTTAGTCTAAGCTTCCAAAAAATGAGCCACCCAAGTTTGCTTTCTGCCTCCTTTGATGCAGCTTTCAGAGCACTTCAGCACAAGGATGCAGCAGCGCTGCTACAGCATCAGCTAAAAAAGGCAGCCCACGCAGCATCTGCAGATGCTTCAGAGAAAGTTTGCCTATATTTCTTGATTTCTTTTCAGGAAAGCCTGTGCACGAGAGCTCACCAGGAAAGAGTGCTCTTCGCAGTGAAGTATCTGAGCAATCACTAGTAACCACTCCACAAAAATGCAGCCTCATAACAAAGGTCAACCCTAAACCAGAAGTTTCTTAAAAAATACAAAACACGCCCCCACCCCCCAACCCCCAAGTAACAACCTTCCTTTCCTTCCAGAAAGCCCATTTTTTTAGCAAGTGTAATCCATTAAAACATTAATTATATTGAAAAACAAAGTTTAAATAGTAAGCATGATGAGTATTCTGAGCACATAAATAAATAAAACCTTTTTTCACCATCACAAACAGGTCCGCCAATTTCCAGTATAAGACTGCAAGTGGCAGCAGGATAATTTAGTAGTGACTGGCAAGTAAGACTAAGTCCCTGAACTACGAATATGACACATGATCCCGAATGCAAGGTAAAAAGAACAGACCCAGTTGACAATGCTTGGTGAAATTACATGCAACAGATTATATTTGCTACATGGAAAAGTTTTCTTTCACTGATGAGATGAATGCCACATTTAGCACCTTGATATGACAAAAATCCTTCAAATCAGAGATCCAAATACAGAACATGATCCGTTTTAAGACTGAAGCACATTTTTAAGTGTTTATACCTTTGAGAAAAGCAGATTTCTTTATTCTCTTAGTAAATGTTACTACCTTTAAAGTACATTGAGGTTATCAAAATATGCTGAATCTGAATTATTAATGGAGAAACTGGCTGAATATTCTATGAATATTTTAATAATGATCCAAATACAGCATGCAAGACCAGCATGTGGCTAAGACTGATTCTTCCGAAAGCCTTCTAGCCTCTGCAATTCTTAACAGAAATGAGACTTCGGTAGGTAATTGCAAAGCTGTGAGTTTATGTTTAGCTAGGGACCTTCTGTTTGAACTTTAACTTCTAAGGGAATTTATTCTATGTGCTGTTTCGAATACTGATGTACTTGCAAACAGAATTTGATGAGAACCTTGGTTTTATTATTTTTTATTTTATTTGCAGAAGCTGCTATTCCAGCTCACAAAGCTTGCTTCATTGAGCCATTCTCTGTACAAAGCAATGGCACATTCCTTCAACTGGTTCTTTTTAATTGCTAAGACATCATACACAGCAATGACAGGTTCTAGTCAAACCACTTGGGAGAACGCAGCCTTATCTGAAAGTCCTGTTGGTGGTCCACTGCTGCCCCCATGACACATAATGCCTGTGGTTAGTTGCCTAGCAAAGAGGATGAGAGCTGCACTTTTTTCCCCATCTTATCAGTCATTTCTTTTTGTGCTAAACAGGAAGAACAAAATCACCTCAGAAGTTTCGTAACTCAGAAATTCACTGGAAAGCTGATTTCTATGATCCAGCTGGAAGCATCAACCTTTTATCCTACTCTTCATCTCTTTCACAGGAACCATTGAACTCATTAAGATTTTCATTGAAGAGGTATCTAAATTCTCTTCATGCATTCTTATCAGCTCAGACTGATCCCATTTGCTATGAATAACAGCAATGGAAAATGAAGCATGTTTATCAAAGATGCCAATGTCTCCCTCTGTTTTTTTCTTATCTTGCCAATCTCCAAGCTGTCCATTATACCTGTATATCATGCTGCAAGCCAGGATAGCAAGAGAACAAACAGCAAGAGAGCAACTGCACCAATGTGTAAATAATGCAAGAGCAAGCAACTAATCTGATTTACAAGACTTGGAAAAGAGGCATCATCCACTTACATGATGCAAGTCTTTGGGAATGTTTTCGCAATTATAATATTTTGCAATAACACCATTTTCTATCTGTGTCAATGCAGAGCTATAACAGCACCCAGATGTAACCAGACACTCCTTATACAAATATGATAATGAGGAACTATTAGAGTATTGCTTAATAATCACATTTTAACCCTGAAAGATGTTCCACAGCAGAGTGGACCAAAGCTCCTGACCATCCTGAAAGTCCATAAAGACACGAGTACTACCATAAACACAGAAGCTTTCACAAGCCTTTTGCCAAATACCTTCAGATACTTCTTTGCCCTACCACAACACCTTCATACCAGTTCTCTGAGACAAGTCAAATATTTGGTAAATGACAGAGACTGTTTTACAGTGGCTTTGTGGTTAAAAAGTCAATGTTATTCTGAACAAAGAGGTGTACATCTGATTCCTTGCCATCCTCAATATGGCCTGGGTTTCATCAGCTACTTCTGCAGCTTAAGTCCCTTTTGCTTAATTCGTACAAGTATATACAGACCAACTTCTGGACAAATTTTTGTACTAGTTGACCAATGTGTTATCTACTGGCTGTATGGATAGCAAACACTATCGGGCTTTCTACCTATAAACATCATTACTGAGAACAGAATTTCAACAGACCTGTCCTTGCCAGTCGGTGGCAATGCATGTGATCTTTTCTCTTGCCAAACTCCAAATACCATGGCCCGACAAAGACATTTAACATCTTTTACAACAGGTAACTTGATTCCGATAAAAACAGAATTCCCTATTTCAGTCTCAGCTGCTTACTCTGAGCAAGAAATCAAAGGCCCCTGAATGAGATCAAGTAATCAGATTAAAAAAAAAACCTCATAGGCTAAGCAGACCTCGTTTTTACTTTATTGAGAGAATCTAGCCAGAGGAAACTTTATCTTTGCCAATGATACAAAGGCAATTCAACCATGAGATGCTTTTGTCCTGAATTTAAACCATATTCTCTCATAGAAAATAGTAATGTTCCATGAAGTATTCTATTATATGTTCCTTGAATACATTAAAGTAAGCACTTTTTTGACCTTTAACCTCAAACTCTGACTTCTCTCACACACACACAAAAAAAAAATAAAAAAAAAAAAATCACTCAACATTTTGCACAAATCTGAAGAAATGTTTATGCCCAGACCTGAATGTACTCTCACAAGACAGCATAAATTAAGGAATCAGATGGGAACAAATCCCACTCATATTTTGTCTCCCTTCTCCCAACTCAATTTTATTTGGTTCTTCAAAATAAGAGCAGTCCTGACCCATATTCTCTCCTAAAAAAAGAAATACCATTGTACATTTTCCTCACTACACATAATAAGAGACTTAAGAGATTTACAAACTCATTATCTTTCTTTAAATAAGCCCAGATACATCTACTTAAAAATTATTTCAAAGAATCATAGAATCATAGAATGTTTTGGGTTGGAAGGGACCCCTAGAGGTCATCTAGTCCAACCCCCCTGCAGTGAGCAGGGACACCGCTAACTAGATCAGATTTCTCAGAGCCCCGTCCAACCTGGTCTTGAAAGTTTCCAGGGATGGGACCTCCACTACCTCTGTGGGCAACCTGTTCCAGTGTTTTACCACCCTCATTGTAAAGAATTTCTTCCTTATATCCAGTCTAAACTGATCTTCTGTAGCAGAAAAAAACCTGTACACCCTTATTTTCATTTAATAGAGCAACAACAACAAAAGAGATCTTAAAGGCACATGTCCCCTTTTATTAACATCAATACGCACTTCATTCCTTGCATTTCCAAGAGAAAGGGCATCAGAGTTGGGGGGTAAAAAAAATGTTCCTCAACCGGATAGTTACCACTGACTTACATACAAAGACAAAAACCGATCACAGCTGTCACCTAAGAACAGAGTAGGAGAGATAAAGATTCTAAATGTCCTGAACGAATTGCATAAATGACAAAATTACTATTCAGCAAAGCACCAGCTGCAGTACGTTTAAAGGGACGTATCACAAGATATAACAATGGACAGTATGACTTTCAGCAATTTCTAAATGAGTACCTAGAAAGAGTAAGAAAAAAAATCTCAAGCCCTCAGATGCCTAATCCTATTGTATAGTTATGTTAAAAGGATGCCTATACAGAAAACCAGCAGTCCTAACTACAGAGGGTTTTATTTTTTTAATGAGCTACAGTTCAAAGGACACATGGACCATTTTGTCCTCAAAAATCATAAAAATAAAGCAGCTGACAAACCACATGTTTTTATCAAATATTTGCTTACCATCTTCCATGTCTTCTTCAGTGTTGTTATGTCCATCAGCCATTGCTACATTTCCATTAATGACAGGATTTTGAGTCATTCTTGGAGGATCATCTGTATCTCCAGCTAACAGAAAAAAAAAAAATTAATCATCTATATTAACATTTCTGTCTCTGTTAGTGCTTATGAGACACAAATGGCATGCTTTTGTGCAAAACAGTATCTACTTAAATTATAGCGTAACAATTGTACTGGTGTGTTCCTATAATTCCTCAAATAGATGAATAATTGTGGATGAAGCAAGAAGTCTGCATTAATGCAGAATAAAAATACGAAGACCATAAATTGGTTCTTATGTTTCCAAATGGCCTTACAGTCAGCAGCTCATAATCAAGTCTCATTTAATAAAAACAAACTTTTAAATTACTTTTTTCTGGCATTCCACATTTTTATACAGATACAAGTTTCTAATAGCAGACTTTCTAAATTAGCAATTTACTTTAAAATTTCTTCAGTGCTACTGCTTCAAAAAAAAAAAAACCAAGCTAAACATTTAATCAAATGTAATGGTAAGATTTAAGTCTTGGGAAAAATTGGAAAGGAAATCCTTTACCATCCTAGGAACATTTTAGAGGGAACATTTTCCAGTTTCTAGCCATCACTGCTACTAATTTTTGCTAACTGTTTAAAATGTACATAAACACCAATAAAACAAGAGATATGAAACAATTCCATGAACTAAAAGCTCCACTATTCTAAAGATGCATTGCTTTGATTGAGCAAGCATCTTCCCAGTTTATCCAACAACTGAGCAATGCCTCCTTCCATTGCTTGTGCATCTAAAGCTGAGGGATTGTTTCAGCATGATTACAGGGAAGTAGATATATTCTTGTATAAACTGTTTTTAAAACCCGTAACCCCTTGCAGCCATCTGAAGGACAAGCCCTACATAAAAGACACCCTTTTAAGCGTTGGGTGAGCTTCTCTTTGATGTACCAGTCCTGCTACTAACCTCTATATCCCACTACCCCACGAACCCCCCAAGTCACCGATTTCTGTAAGCAAGAACAGTTTTATACCCAAAAGCTAGGCAGGGTGCCGACTGCTTGGTAGCCGGGGCTGAGGGCAGCCTGTCCCACAGGAAGGAAGCCACTGCTGAGGGATCGCTGCCCTGCGGCACCCGGCCCGTCAGCACCCTGGACAGGGCCGCCCGCCGCCTCAGCCGCGCTCACACGTGGGGCCTCGCGGTCGGGGCCGCCCAACTGAGTGGAACCAAGTCCCCAGGCGCCGGCCCCCGCCAGAAGGCCGCCGGAGTTCTCCCCAGCACGACAGACAAACATGCACACCAAGAGGCACAACTGGCCACAGGCGTCGGCGTGTGACGCTCACTGGAGTCTGTTAAAAGCCGGGGAGCTAAGGCCAACGCTGTGGCAGCCACACAAGAAGCGAAGCAGCATCAGTCACCAGTTGCTTCACAGTCCTTCTCATCACAGCCACGCCGAGGTGTGCACGAAGTACTTTTGCAGCCTCATTCCAATTCACAGTACACAAGAAAAGATACTTTCACAACCAGCATTCCTATTCTGGTTATTTACTCTTCCAGTAAACCCACAGAACTAACAACCTCTGCCCTTAGCACCAGCAGAAACAGAGCAGGCTGGAGACTTACTTCTACCTTAGAGCCACAAAAGATCACAAACTTAACGCTCAAACACAGCTTTCAGAAGCTGACTGGGATATGCAGCAAACCTCACCAAGGCATGAGTGAAATGTATATGCTGAAACATACAGTACACAGCACCCACAAAAAGGGTGCACCCTTCTCATTTCTCACTATTAATAAGAAAGCAAAATCAAGTATGATTTAAAGTTTGGATTTTGTTTGAAAAAGGGTTGCAGAAGATCAGTTCCTGAGTGCTGCCACTGCAGAAGCCCCCACTAGCAGCTATCAGCACCCAGCAACACTGCAGCGCGGTCAACAGCAAGTTAAAATAAACAGAACTTAATTACAAGAAAAACTAAGGGTGGGAACGGATTTTGCAATTCAAGAACAGGAAAAGTGACAAAAAGAAGAGTAAGAAGAAAAGATCACTAAGTTTATTTCCACAGCTTGCCTTTTTTTTCCCTTTTTAATCTTTTAACAGCATGGTGGTAGTCTAACAAGGAAGCTGTCCTCTGTGTCACTTCTGTCTGGAAGCCTACAGCAATGCAACAATTGCTTACATGAAATTAATCCTAGGATTTATTATTATTTTTGTTTTTAAATTTATCACCAAGGCAACTTAGTATCTAGGAAGAAACTGAAGCAAACACCTGAGGAATAGTCAGTTCTTCACTAAAGGCTCATCCAAAATATTCTTTTAACAGGTGATTTAAATATTTATACCATATTTTAATGGGAAAGAACTGTCCTTAACTAAGAAAATCAAGAGCTTTCCATAAGATACTGCTCTACATTCCTAAAAAGTATGAATGGTTAGCAGATGGGAGGGAGAAAATACAGAAGAAATCATAGCAAAAGCAATCAACTTAAAAGATAAAGAGAGGCAGCTTCTGAGAGATACTATTTAGTGATAAGATAAACTGAATCACGACGTATGCCACCACTCCTTTTTCTGACATATATTGACACACATTTTGTAACACAGCTTTCAAATATGGAACCCGGACAACGCTAATGAATGTTTTTGGCTTCTGTGGATAAAGGACATTTTTAACTCCTAATAAATTCAACTATTTCAGTAAATACTATGCAAAAAACAAAGTATGGTCCTTTTTCAACAGATTTACTAGCAAGCAGTATGAAAAAAATTATTTTCAACTATAGCATTGAAACCCAGTAATTTATGTTTTCCTTTGTTGTCCTTAACAGCTCACAGAAAAGAATTGACAAATCATATCAAGATTTAATTAAGAAATATGTTTTCCTTTGCCTCAAGCGGAATGATGCCAAAGACTTATTCAAATTATACAATACAGGATTAAGAAAAACAAAAAATACCTGTCCACACCAGCCAGGAAAACTTTCCTACCAAACATACTAGTTGCTACACTGCTGTCTTTAATGCAGCTTAAACCACAGCCTGTCAACATCACCCCAGTCATGTCATCTGTCAGTTCCTAGACCAGAACACCCAGTTTTAAGCGTAACCTTGGAATAAATTGAAGATTCAGTCTATTAATCAACCAAAAGTTAACATAAACCACATAAATTAAGTATTACAACAAAGCATGAAGTGACCTTATGAATAAAGAATGTTTTAACTCTTTACATGTAGTACTGCAAATGAAATAAATATAGCTTTCAATACCAGAATTTTAGACACTGTCAGGCTGTTTGGTGAAGAGCATGCAAGTTGTTTTCTACCACCTCAAAATGCAACACGTACAACTTTGTAGCTATTCTTTCATTACAAAAAGGAATTCAAGGCAACATGAACAATAGTGATGACCCTTTCTCCTGAAACATGTAACACAACGTTATATACAGTTTCCTATCTCCCCATGCATTACAAACCAGCAATACAGCTTGAAGTGCTTAAAGGGGGTCTCCGCAGCCTGGAGATTAAGACACCTTCTGAGGAGAGGCATTTCAGGTATTAGCAAGTTTGAGCAAAACAAGAGCTTTCACTGATTTACTGAAAGATCATGAATGCTGAAAGAAATCAAGTCTAAAAATTGACATATGCAACTGGAAAGAAAGTGGAGCATGGCAATATAGTTTGGGAAGTTAGTAAGAAGTGTCAGCCACCTTACACAAATTACTGGGCCATAGATAAATGACTCTGCAGGTGCACATTTTTCCTTGCTCATTAACTACATCTGTCACAGTGTTGAGATGAAAGCCTGAAAGCAAAAGTGTTATTGCAATTGATGCTAAGGGGAAGAAGAAAAAAAAAAGACAAAAAAGGACAAATTTCTCTAAAACTACAGTCTTGCCACGGGATGCCAGACCTTACAGAAAGTATTAAAAAAAAAAATTCCCCTTCTTGTGGACTATGACCTCAACATTATCATACTCAAATACTTGCATTGGTAAGTAATCAGAACAAAAATAGCACCAATGATTCAAAAAGACACTACTCCAAAAAAGCTGTTCAGATGGATTCAGCTGGTTTAATAAGATGAACTCAATGTCACTGAAAGATATATTGGTCTATTGTTCTACTGTTCACAATAACTCAAATCTACAGGGAAGGAATCAAAGTTTGCTATATTTTTCTCCTATTAAAGAGAAAGCAGAAAAGATTTTTGTCAAGATCATGTGGCTTTTGGCACAACCCAAGTCCCATTATAAGACAGGACTACTGCAGAATTTAATCTCTCTCCAAGATGTAGGCAACATTGCTCAGCAGTAAAGACCTGCTTGCAGTCACATGTGGACAAATGCTACAGTATGACTTCACTATTGCAGCAATTAAATTATGGCAGAGTACTGCTACTACTTTAACAATGATGACAGAAAGCTAACTTCATAGGTTTCAATCATGACTCATATCACACTAAGTATTCAAATTTTGAAAGATTATCTATAATGTTTGTCATTAGCTTTTGGATCTGGCAGCCACAGAGGAGAAACTGAAGCAGTCTCCCTAGCACATTATGAAACATTTCTCTTTCCTTTTGAGGTTAAAGAGACCACAATGGAGGAGTAATAGTGGTACTAAAACCTTGCTTACAATTATCAGGTACAACTGCCTCACGATGGAAATCACTAGTACTGCCACGGCTATCCAAGAAACGATGAGGGAGATGCACTAAAGGTGAGAAGGCTGAAGAGAAGGCAGACAGTCATCCACTGCTGTCTGCAGCTTGAAGACTTTGAGACTCCAAACTTCATATCCAGGGTTGTTTCTGGGGGGGGGAGCTGAAAACACAAGACTTTTTCCCCTGCTGCTGGACTAAATGGACATTCCAGAATCAAAGCCTTCATGAAAATTCTTAAAAGGTCTTCTAATACTTTTGGGTGGTTTTTTTTTTTAATATAAATAGAACTGTACGTACAGATATGATAAATTGGGGGTGGGGTGTGAATTCCAATGGATGAGTGAAGCTGCAGTAAACACTGAGAAAAGGGACTTATGGAGCAAAAATACAAGGTGGTAGGAGATTAAGAATGAAGTCAGGCTATGTAAATCTCACTGAAAAATGAGCAAAATCAGTCTTGTAGCAGTCAAATTACATCAGCATCAAAGGGTATCGATTGGATGCTGAACACGCAGCCCAGGTCCAACTTTGCACCTCAGTGTCAGAACTCTCTGGACCACTAGAAAGTGGAGGAGCCTGTAACAATGCCCTGGGACAGCCCCGCTGAGCCACTGGTCCTCAGCGCTCACTGCGCAACTCTTCAATTGTGGAACATGCTATAATCTCTTTTTTTAAGAGTTCTAAAGATAAATATTTTAAAATGTATCAGGCAGTATTTCAAATGAACCTCTAAAAGTTTGTTTCTTCAGTGCATAATGCAGAATGCCAGCTTCGCATGGATAATACCACACAAGTTTGAAGAATCACTAGTGCTAGAAATTATCATGAAGAAACAGTGATTTCTAGTGCTATATTAAGTATCACTTCTTTTACCACCAAATTGACCTTTGCTATTTTAACTATTGGGCAGCATATCAAAATATATAATCGAAAAATTCCTAAAGCAAGCAGTAAATGCAGTGCTTTCTGAAGCAGTTACCAAACTGTGGTGGTACGAAGAGGACACTGATGAGACTCATTCAGAAAACCTTAAAGCAAGAATATTACTTCTTGAAAGCAAACAGGAAACTTAAAACAATGTGAAAAAGATTAAGAATAAATACCTGCCTTTAACTGGAAAAAACAATGTGAACAGGTTAATGCACAACTCTATAGCAAAGACTCCCCAAACCATGCCTGTAAGCAGTCTGCAGGTAGCCTACTGAACCAGTGGAACTGTTTTTTGTGACTATACTAACAGCTCACAAAAAACCCTGTGTGCTCCAGAAACTTGCTTCTCCAAAAGTCTGGAAACCACTGCTATGAAAGCCAGATTAACAGGCATCGCTCGCAGGAGGCAGAGCTAAACAAAAAAACACCACCACAACAACCAAAAAACCCCCCACAACAACAAAAAAACCCACTCGCACACACCAAAATAGATTAGCTAAACTAGTTCCCAATTCTATGATCTGAATGAAATTAACTTACAATAGTCAATCTTTAAACAACTAGAAGAGTTCAAGGCAAAATTTTCCCCTCGCTTGCTCTGGAAGAACTCGGCCTTTCAAAAGAGAAACTATTTGGCCTCCAAACCCTACCTGCAGTTAGAATACAAACACCACTTACTGCATAAAGGGACTCAGGAGAAAAGGAATTAAATGAAAAGTGTTCTACACAGTTTCATTTTTTCAAGACAGTCCTAAGTTGCTGTAATTAAAATCTGAAGTATCAACCAATTTCTGTATTGTGGCTGCCTTTCAAAAGGCATCCAAAAATAAAGCAATCCACCTAAAACATTTTCAAGGATGAAACAGTAACAGAGATGGAGATTAATTTGGCCAGTAGAAGTGTGTGTGTGTGTGCCTAAACCCTTAAGATCCTACAGACTGATGTCAAGGTGCAGGGATAACTGCTGCCAGAAATGTTTCCATGACTTGTAAAATAATGTAATTTGCATTTACAGCTAAGTTAATTCTCGCATTAGGAAAATGGTGAGTAATTTGCTTTTGTTTCATTTATTATTTTTCTTCCTTCATGGTTCATTACTTCTTCATTACTTGATCCAGTGTCAAAAGAATTTCTAGCGATGTAAACCTCTAAACAAGAAAGCTATGAAGGACAATGACTAAGTCATAAAGGGAAAAGGCTCCTAGAGAAGTATCAGGAGGCAAGAGGCAAGCTTACAGATTAAGGGAGAAAGGTGTTATAAGCGTAGGAAGTGAGATGACTTGTAGCTGGGGAGACAAGGCTTAAAGGTCTTCAATGCTTTCAAAATTTGCCTTAGCAAATTTAGAAAAAAGAAAGTATCAAGGACATTTATTTACTGAAGAGCAAGTAGCCAATGTTAGATCTTAAAAAAATAGAAACTGTTATACAGAAGTCTATCCCCCTCTAATTGTTGAATGAAACAAATAACTATTGCATTATTGACTGTGAATTGCAAATCCCTCACAGGAGGAGATGATGCTACATAAGACAGTAAATGAAGAAGAAAACACTACTGGGATGGAACAGCTTCCTGGAAGCAGACTCATCATCTCTTCCATGCCTACAAAAGATTTAGCAATGACTAGACAGACAGTAGTGCTGCAGCCACCACTTATTACACTGATCAATCATTATATTGCTGTTGCCTTGTATACCTATCATTATGTCTGCCGGCCCAAAGAGAACATTTTAACAAAGCATAGGATGGCAAGACTGGTTTTAAATTGTGCCAATGTACCTAATGAATAATAAAAAAAAAGATCACATTAATAGTTACATGACTATTCTATTCTTAGATAAAACAAAGACGTTATTACTCCAAGAAGCTCCTGAACACTAAACATGCATGAAAGATACCAGTAATGTAAAAGGTATCCAAAATTTCATCCTACTGAGAAAGTTATCTTTATTTGAAAATAAAAGGGAGGTACAATGTAATTTTGTTTATAGAATAAAAGCAGAGGACAAATAGCCTACACAGAACCTGCTCTATAAACTAGGCAATTTGCTGCAGCAACTCATTCATGTGCTTATCTTTGAAGAGAGAAGCAGTCTGATGGCACTTTACAAAACAAAATCTTAAGTCCTAAAAATGTGATTAACTTCTTATAGACATGTATAAAGCATTTAGGGTATTATCAATGCAATTACTCAATGAACCTAAAGCTGCCATTTAAGAACTCACCTCAAAAAATTTACTAAAACAAACAGTGACTAAATTACTGCCTGCTTTCAGCCGTTTAACTCGTTGCTTTATGAATAATGCAGTGTTAAATGAAAGACTGCATGAACCAGAGTTCAGTGTGGACACTAACACCACACCTATAATTTTCCAACATATTTATGGCTTTATACTCTTGCTGAAGGAGTTTGTATAGACAGTCTTCTCATTTTAAGAAATTTTTCATACACTTTTTACATTCCAGGTGTTTAATAACTTGGGGTAGACAGCAGCACCAGCATGAGTTTTTCTTCAGTACAGTGATGTCATTTATCAGAAAGATACCAACCTGCCTGTCTCAGTAACCTGGCTTTACCCATTCTACCGTGCCACAACCATTTAGCAGCCATCAGGGCAAAAGGTCTCCTGAAAAATCTTTCATAGCTCCTTTTCTTAGTCTGATGAGCTTTGGTAGCTTAGGTTACACTTCCAGAAAACTATCAGATCAGAAAGAAGACTGCTTCTGACTCCTATGTAATACTCAAAAACCATTTGACAAGACAAATTATTTTCTTCTGTACGGAAAAGCTGAAACATCAGAAGTGTCATGATTTATTATGGCAACAGCTACTGGACTTGCACTGCCTTCTCTTTGCTGTATCTAGAGCAGCAAGGCTATAGAAGCAACTACCCTAACTCGTCATGTCTTGCCTCTGCACATTCCAGAGATGGTAGTATGATTACATCTCTGCTGAAGACAAGGCACTCGGTCCCAACCTACTGAACACACCCTAAACAATGTGTTTTTCCAGTATCACACCCCTCTAAGTTTTACTGCTTTACTGCATAATGGATTTATCTCTTGCAACAACAAATGCTAAGCTCTTCGGCAATCATCACTAGAAAGGCTGAAACACTACTCAAAGAAAAATGAACTTCTGACACAAAGCAGAAAAGGCTATGCTCTCAACTGGAGCCAGGGCAGTCCAAGCATCACTGAGCACTTCTGTTTATACATGACACTATACCCAGCACGCTATAGCGCTGTGATCACATTCTTGGTGTTTTAAAAAAAGAGAGAATTAAATAGCAATTAAAATGAGTTTATTTGGATAATAATATCAGCGCATTATGGAATTGGTGATTATGCTTCCATTAGCACCTTCCTCTTTTCTTGTGATAGTACAGAAACGCATCCACCCTTGCCACCTGGACCAGCATAATCGTTAGCAGTCAGCTACATACATTTTCAGAACTTAATTCTCTGTCATTTTGGATGAGTACAGTCCACAGATTCAGAAAGTTTTGGGCTATATCTATTAAAGTAAATGCTATGACTGAATGCTTGTTCTACTTCAGCAGCAAAAAGGTTTTGCACATTTAACAGTAACATAAAGTGTTGCCTTACTCTTTCTGAAAAATGGGTTACTATGCATACATACACCACTTGCCCAAACTAGCTCTGAAGGTAGACTGATTCTGTGTAGCTACTTTGTTACAAAGTCAAAATGTTATCTGCCATTATTTCAGATTCTGAATTTCTGTTTGAGAATGGGTTCATTCTTACAGCAAATGCTAATTGCACTGCTCACTCCTGAACTCAGTCTTGAAGTATGCAGACCTTTGCTCACGCTAGCAGTAGCATGGAAAGGTAGCATAAATATATTTAACTGTCTTTTTTTCCTAATACTGACATGATTTTTTTATTCTGTTGAAACATCTGTGGATCTGTCCACATTAAGAGTTTAAATGCAAAAATAATTTCCTAGCAAACAACAACAATGGATAATAAAACAGATTTTGCACTGCAATTAATTTTACAGACACTAGGAGGTAAAAAAAAAAAACAAACAACTTTTAGCCTCATACCTTAATTTAGCCTTGTACCTTAATTTACATTTAAACAGGACAGATCACTCCAAGCTAGAGAAACCATGCAATGTGCACATCAGAGACCTCATACCTACAATCTAACTCCTTCAGCATTTCTTCCTATTATTTTCAGTAATGCTTTTAAAGGTCTTCCTTTATATCATTGGATTTGCTAGTGTTGATCTCATTTTACCTCTTCTTTACAGTTTCTGCTGTGCAGAAAAATGGATAGATATGTAAAGCAGGTTCACAAGAATCTTAGTGGTTACAGGTAGCTACTAGTTCTGACACTAGGCTTTTGTGAGAAGAGGGAAAGACAAATCAGATTCAGGAGAGTAACTTTAAAAACTTACACAATTGTGAAAAAGAAAGCAAGCAGAGTTAATGGTATTTCCCTCTCATTTGAGAGCACAAACAAGCTTAAATCTAGGCTTCTTTGCTGTAAAGTAGCCTAAATCAAACATGCTCACAAGAAATTACTCCTTTTAGGCTAACTATGCAACTACTAAACCTGTTTTAAAGGTGGTTATTATAGCAAAGCAGCATGAAATCACAAGCCAAATCATCTACATCTACTTGGTCTGGTAGTCCTATGGCAAATCTAGAAAAATGCAAAAATGTCCTCAGGTACCCAGACAGTGGTGATCTGTGCCATGACACATACACATGACATACACATCCAGTTGGGACGCACAACTGGAAGATCTTGGGACTTCCTAAGCACAATATCTGACTACATTGTTCTTGAAGTGGTGCCTCTGTAAAGAGGAACTACCGTGGGCTCTAATTGGCACAGTGCACTGAATACTAAAACAATCTGAATTATAATATGGAAGCAGAAAGATACTGTTTATAAGGGAGAACTGTAAATAAAGCCTGCCCTGTGTGCTGTTTCAACTTCTTCATATAACACAAAACCAGGTTAAGAATGAGAACAGAGGAAACAGACTAGATGTATTCACTTCAGAGAAAAGGTGACTAAGGGGGGTAATGGGATATGCCAGACAAATATCCCAAATAGCACAGAGGAGGAAAAAATACCAACCAACAAAACAAAAAACCCCACCAGAGAACAGTTATTTTGTCAGAAGATGCTATGGAGGCCAAGACACCTCCCCAGCTCCCTCTGGCTCAAAGGCAGTGGCACTAGTAGAAAACAGGAGGCCCACAAAGCACAGCATATAGGTTCAACACCAGCCAACAAAGGAAGCCATGGCAGGCTGCAGGGAACAGAAACGGGGAGCAACACTGCTGTAGGGCACCCTCCCAGGCCCCTACCTCAGGGCTCTGGGATTTCCTCACCTGCAGATGGTGTCTCTGCATTTCAAAATGACCTACGAGCACATGCCCCAACTTTGCAAACCAGCAGACATCACAGCAAGGACTGCCACAGTTTAACTATTTTATACAAAATAACCCTTTTTCTTTTCAACCTGCCCTCTGATGTTACATTCGATGTTCTCTGGGTCTTAAGCTGCTTCTGTTTCACCTTCTGCCACCTGCACTTTCCAGACTTTTAGTGTGTCTTTCCTCGGTTATCCATGACACCAGGGCCACATGGACACCTCCTCATCTACTTAGTCAATACTGCTACAGCAGCCATTTGTTATCTTTTGCACTCTATTTTCCATATTGTAACTTCTTTACTTCTCCTATACCTTTTTAAGATGAAGAAAGCGAGGCTGTTAACCAGGCTGCACTCAGTGTTCAAGATGCAGAAGCACAGTGAACAAAGCATATGTTATTCCTCATCCACTTCCAAAGGCAAAGCAATGAATGGAAGATGATTCCACTGGGAGCAGTGAGAGGGCAGGGAGGCAGCCTGGCCAGGCTCAGGCACCCTCGGGGCAAGCACAGTGGGGAAGGCAACTTGCCATACCTCCCCTGCCCTGACATTTAATGTAGGGGTCTGCCACTGATAGCCCTCAAGACACCAAGTTAAACACAATTTTTGCTCAATCCAGGGTGGCTAATCTTACATAGATGTGGGGGGGAAGGGGAGGGGAAGGTCGGTAAGAAGCTTTTGAACATTCATGCTGAAAAACCTGTTACCAAACTAAAGTTTACACTGTGTAAAAATGGGGTTAAAAAAAAAAATCCAAGATCCCTGACTCAGAACACAGTTTTGCACTGTCTATAAACTTTACTGTAGGAAAAAAATGTGTATCACAGAAGCGCTTAGCACTTTGCATTCACAGTAAGAGTGCACCCGAGTCACACTTCCCTTCCACTTCAAGAACCACCATGCCAGTTGCCGAGAAGCATCCACACAGTGTGGAGCAGGGAGCAGGGTCAGCCCTGGGCTCCCCACCCAGCCCTGCACCCACAGGCAATGGATTCACCTCCCAGCCCAGTGTCGGCGCTTCTGACTGTTTCCTCCTCATTTGAGCGTGCCGCACAAGGAACTACATCGCAGAGCAGCAGCCGCAGCAGCAAAGCACAGAGCTGAACCAATTAGCGTGGGTCTGCCCAGTACTAAAACTGTAAAACCGTAACCTCATGTCAGGGTCGCTTTTACAAGTCTAGATTAACCATGGGGAAAACGACAACAATTAAACCATTCAAGGTTTGGTGGGGGTTTTTTCTGTTAAGTCCTTTATGTGAACTGATACACGTGCACATGTGCACACCCTGGTAACAGAGGAACGTTTGCTGTTTACTCCCAGCATTATAAACAGCACTGCTGGCAAACCCATTATGTTCTACTGAAATTCAGTTTCTGCCATGTTTAAGTTTGTTAACATGTATGCTTCAAGCATAATGGTAAACTATGATTTTAAGAGATTCCTAGTACAAAAAAAAAAAAAAATCCACACTTTGAGTTATTTTTACCATTTCTTTTCACTGTCATTAACAAGACGTAATTTTGCTCTCATCTAAAATTAGCAACCACAGAATGAGCAAAACAAAAACCATGCCTTTTTCAAATGGGATGCTTTACAATGAGCTGGACAAGAAACTGCTTTTTTATTCTCTAAGACACAGATTTCAGAGTTTTCTATTCTCCACCAGTTTCCCAAATTCCTGAAAGAGATGGTTCCCAGGAGTTTCTGAGGTTGTTACTTAATAAGCTCAATTATCCAACTTCTGCTGTTAGCATTGTTCCATGTTCTACAAAAACTTCACTGAGCCAAAGAGGACAAGCAGAGAAGGACCATTCATGGGAGGAATGCCTAGCTGGAAAAGGGGACTTGGTGACACCCCTGGCTTTGAACAGGCGAGAGGCTCAGGGCTGGTACCCCGAGGAGCAGTGGCTGTGGGGTGGTTTGCCCCATCCTGCTCCCGTTCAGCATGGAAATCCCCTGCCCTACATCAGAAGTGTTCCCATTTTGACTGGAGTCTCCACAAAGATTTTGGGATCTGGACATTCCCAAGAAACCACTGCCATTAAATTTCTGGCCAGCCTGAATTTACTAAATCATCTGCCAGGTTGTTAATCTGCATTCTCCTACTTTGCAGCACAAACACCAGCAATAGTTAAAAAAACCTGACCAGAGAACTGAACTGAGAGTCTTCCTCAGTCTTGGCAACACAACCATTACATCCCAAAGCAGTTTAGGCTTTCCTCAGCATTCACTTAAAATTAAGATTTAACCCTGACTTTCCATTTCCGTTCTGACAGCAAGCTTTCTACCCCCAAGTGTTAGTTCAGGGAAATAATTATTCAGAGGAAGAGCTGATTATTGCTGTAAAATGTCCTGAAGATCAACTTCTCTTTACTGATCTGAAGATGTAAGTTACTGTACTGAGAACATCCAAATGTAAGCAGACACCAAAATCAGCACTAAACTGTTAATTATTTAATACTGTCTACACGAAGCACAACTTTCTTCAAACAAATAACACAGCTGAAAAACTGTTTTATATAGAAAACATATAGAATCTTGGGTATTAGCTTGCATTATTTACCAAGGAATTTTTAAAAGAATGCAGAACAGGAATTTTATAATCCTCAGTTAAGCACTCTGCTCACAATTTTACCACTTTTTTGTCAACAATTTTAAGTCACTTTTTTTTTTAATGAAAACAAAAGAAAACTTTTAAGAAGTGACAAAAAAGCTTTTCCTGTTTAATTATTCAAGTGTCAAATAGCCAACCAGTTGTTCTGATGCCAAAAAGGCTGCCATGGGACCACGTAGCCAGGTCTGCATATTAGTTTATCAAACACAATCAGAAAAGAAGTTATACTTTGTATTCTACAGAAAACAAGATACATACAAAACCAGGCATAACCGTACACACCTTTTGAGGCTAGCTTTCTCTTTCAAAACTGAACACAAATGCACTGAAATCAATAAGGCAAAGCAACTAGTGTACTCATCCATACTTGCATTCACTGAGAACAGCTAAATTCAGGTCTCCAAAATTCAGATACTCGGAATACAAACAAGAATAAAAAAAAAAACCTACTGATAAACATTGGAACACCTGTAAAGCGGCCATCATTTTTAAAACAATTCTTTATCACAGACAGGGCTTCTTGAACCATGTACGTCGTATGGCAGCATTTGCAGCTGCAAACTTCAGAACTACGTGGTTTATGCAAATCATGCAAACAACCGTTTTAGAAACAGAAGTTTGAGACACACATTCAAGAAATGAGACCTTGCACCCATGTAATTTAGATTTCATTTAAATCAGTGTAACCAAGTCGATGAAGGGTGGAGGGATGATGCTTCGGATGGAGTTTATTTTGAGGTGAGGCTCTTGCATATTTCAGTGCTCTCATTAATGCCCTGGTGTGTCACCACCCATATTAGTTTTTCCCTGAAAAGGGAGACAAAATAAGTTGGTCAAAATTCTCCTCTTTTTCCTTTGGAAAGCCAGTCACCTCACATGGGGCAGCAGCTATAACTAGGCCATTTTTGAGCAAAAATACATTCTGAAGCAGAAGTTGTACTTCACTGCTCACGTGTTCGTTGTGTATTTACTTTATTTATTACATATAATATTTTATTTTTTGTTTCATGAGCCAAATTCTCAGACAGTATTTCAACAGTTTTCTGGTTAACTCTTCTTAGGGCACACAGGCAACAAAACAGACTTGAAAATGTGTTTTAGAACAGCTGACTACTTACTGCATGTCACCCAGTGAATTACATCTTTCTTATGCTCTGCAAAACACCCTAATTCCACAAATATGCTCCCAATCTCAATATTCTATTCTTTCTGGCAAATCTTCCCAGCTACTTCTATTTTTTGCTCCATTGCTAGCACCACTCATCTGAAGCAAATCTTAAGGACTTCCAAAAATTAATTACTGCCTTCCTGCTTTGCCTCTGGCTAGAAGCTGGTATAAACATCACCAACAAATTAATCTGTATCTCAAACTCCTTATTCTATTGACGATGAATGATTCTTCCTTTGTCTTAGGAAAACCATAAGTCCCTGAAGTTTTCTCCCCACCCTCTATTTTCCTCTCTAATAATGTAGCATTTGTGGTGTGTGCCATCATCAGCCACTAAAAACTCAGAAACTCTCACTACTCATGCTTCTGTTACTCTAGCTAGTCAATTTACACTTCCTGCTGTAACTTTTATCCCACAAATGCCCTCAGTGTTTTGAGTATACCCCTGAAGCATGCAAAAGCAGATTTTTTTGTCAGTCCTCCCCACTACTGGATCCTCATCTCATTTCCTCTCTTTTTCCTGGACTACTTTTCCATGAGTTTAAAAACTGGTAACAGTTTTCCTTGGCAGGGGGTGAGCATGAGACAGTGCACGGCAGCGGATCACAGGGGAGGAAAGAGAAATAAATCCAAACACAGAGGTACACCACAAACTGTCTAGCATGTAATTCCTGGCACTTCCTCAGCTCCAGACCCTTTTCACACGAACACACACAAAAATCAGTTAAGAATCCGTAAGGATGTTTCTGCTCCCAGAAGCAGAGGGGACAGTTCAAGAGATTTTGCCTCAGAAATAAAAGTACATTAAAAAAAAACCTATCTGCAACTAGTGTGCATTATTTAAAGGTTTCTCATCCAGAAGTCACTATTTTTTTTAATACCTCAAACTGATAGAAATGAAGCAGAGCGCTCCAATTTGAATGTCATTACAGTCAGGTATGACCCAAACCTGAAACAAACTCCAGATGTTACTGGTGTCAAAGTAAGAATAAGGCCAGGATTTAGGAATTACTAGAGACTGTAATAATTTAACTGCAACTGCTATCCATACAGGAACACCCCCCTTTCCCCTTCTAAAAGGGGAAACTTTCTTTCAGAAAAGAGAAACAGACATGCCATGCCATGCCTTTGCAATAAAGAATAAGAAGAAATATAAAAGACAACAAAAACAAAGACAAAATAGACTGGGGGTGAAAAGAGAATGGTTATTTTGCTGGAGGTTACCAGGAGAAGCTGCACTCTGGGACGCAGCACTCAGACCAGTAAAAGAACCAAACCAACCCTCTAACACAATATTCAGTTATTTCACCTACAAAAAATAAGTGCCCACGAATAAGAGACAATGTGTTGTTTATCACGGTGGTAACACAACACTGGCATACTTTTAACAGCTAAGCTACACAAAAGGAAATCTAGCTGTGCATATGTAACAGGAGAGTCTTTACCTGTTTAAGCTTGTTCACAAACCCTATCAGACACAATACGTTGTCTAGATTTTTACCTAGCAGATATACTACCCCTCCCATTACATCCTTTGACTGTGAAAATGTTGAAATAAAGAAGTAAACATATACGTTTTGATTTGCTCTAATTCATACGGCCAAATTCAGGTATTTTAATGTCCCTGTGGATGTTTTACTGTTTATGCATTTCAGCACACTTCTTAAGATCAAGGAAAGCCCACATGAGCAAAAGAGAGGGAGACAGACAAGGGATGGGGTGAGTAGATGTCTGTGTCTCTGGCTTGGACAGTCTGCATAAAGAAGAGACTTCACTAAACAACCTGATGATAATCTGTGGGATGCTAGCGATCTCTGGGATTTTATTAGAGAACTTCTATCAAGCTGTAGGATCTCCCCATACTCCCTCCCTTCTCAAGGCAAGGCCCTGGGATTTAACCCAGCACAGCTGTATGGTAGGAGAGAGGAAGTCCACCGCAAGGGCCAGATGGCACACACAGGGGAAATACCACACCCACTACTGTTGGGTTGCACAATCCAAGACAAAAAAAAGTGTTCCTTCATTGTACAAACCACTGCAACTGCCACCCTCTCTTCTTTGAAAATTAAAATACTTGCTTTAAAGTGTTGACACCGAATACATGACCCCAGAACAAAGAGAAAGACCTTTCAATATATCTTACAGGCATGTCATTTTAGCTTTTACTATTGCTTCTGCCATCATGCCTGCCTAGTAGATGAGTTCACAGCCAAATTTGGTTTTAGGATTCGAGGGGGGCAGGATTTTCTTTACATTATTTTCTGCCAATGCTATTATAGCAACCAACTCTATGAATTTCACAAGCAAACAGAAAGGCTATAAATGTAAGAATTTCACTGCCAACAGTGCTTATTCCCTATCACTTAATACAATCCAGCATTCTTGAAGTCTGAGCACACTTCAAATCCCTGTAACCTTCCTTCTCAGGCACAGCGATCCTGAACTCACCCTGTTGAGTGGTACAGGGAACATTCACTTGAATGACGAGCTCCAGCTACTGGGGAAAAGGAAAGGTTATTCCAGATCCACCACTAAATGCAGCCCCCATCCATTTGCACACATGCAAACTAAAACTCAAGACACTACTGTCCAAAGCACTGCAGAATTATTGCAACTACAGCTGAAGTTAAGAACCTGCATTAAGTGACAAACTTTTGTTACAAGACAGCATTGCCTGTGCTGTATTCACTGCATGCTACAACTACTGTTCTAGGGGTAGTTTTATAACTTAGTTTCCTGTTTAATTTTTTTAACATACAAATATGAATTTTTTTTTAGAGGAATGGCATTTTGAGCATATAAAAACCTGCTGGACATGCAGAGTTTCCATGTGATTTCTGTTATCAATTTTAACAAGTATGCAAATAGGCACAAGATTGGCTCAAACAAGACACAGCTTTCTCACTTCCTGTTCCACAGGTGAGGAATAAAATCAGAAACAACAGGATTGGTATATTTACAGTATTTACTATTATTTTACTATTACTGATACTATTATTGTAATAGTCTATTTACATGAATACTTATCTGGGATCAAAGAAATGACCCCTATGCTTTAATTCACATACTAGTGTACTTGGGTTTGGCCAGATCTCAGTCCGAGGTCTATCTAACAGCAATCCAAGTGCCAGCAATACTGCTTCTCAACACCCAACAGTCTCTGCTTATGCAGGTTCATAACCCTTCTGATGCTTTATCTTAAGGTGGAAACAGAAAAAAAAAAAAAAAAGGGTAGACAAAAAGCAGGTGTTCTAGGTTATTAAGGATTTTCAAGACCTGATTGCATTTTTGAGTTTTATTTAGAAATACAGAAACAATCAGTGGAAACCATGGCACGTACATGTTGTACACAGAAGAGCCATTACTGCCAGTGGTGCATACTGCGAACTGCACCAGTGCTTTTTAAACTTTTTACAGTGGTAACATGCATTTCAAACCAGCTCCAACAACTTAACTCTACTCCTAATATTTTATTATCTTTGCTTGCAAAACACATCTGAAAGAACTGGTAGAGCTCTGTGGAAAGGAGAAGGCATTTCTAACCACTACAAGTGGCACAGCCATAGCAATTTGTATTTTCTCCTAAATCTTACAATACAGCAAGTGATTAAACAAGCTGGATAGGCCATAAACCAAATTTTTGAGGTGTGTCTAGGTATTGAACTACCATTAAAATATAATCTTAAAATAGCTTTTGCTGCTGACGAATATCACAGGGACAGTCCAAAATCCAGAAGGCAGCTGCATACATTCAACCACAACACACAACTTCCAGTTACAGATCTCAGTGAGTGAATTTACATGGGAGAGAAATATGGTAGGTTGAGCATTCCAGCTGCCAGAAAAATCATGCCCACCTCAATACAATCAAGTATACAGCTATCTTTTGAATATAAGCTGAACTTCTGAAGTTAATATATACCACTAGAAATTCTGTGTTATCCACCTGAGCACTGGGCCCACTCCTTGCCTGGCAAGCAGTTAACATAGCATTTTCTCAGTGGCGGCAGGGGAAAAGGAGCAGATACCCCTCCAGCCTCTCCTCTGCTCAGGTCCAAAGAACATCTAGACAAGGCTGCAACCACAAACAAGGCACTCTTCTCAGCTGCCCACTTCTCCAGGCACTCTTCTGAACTGGACCAGTAGGTAGGGCAAAATTATTCTTTTGTAAGTAGTGACCTATTTGCAAAGCTTGTTCTCCCAAGGCACCCCTTCCTCTACCTTTGGTGCACCCTCACCTAGGAAGTGCAGGGGCATAAAATAGGCTTCTGCCATTCCCACAGCAAGTCACCCAGCTGGGATATTGCTCCCAAGGGAGTGCTGCCAGTAACAGGGTGGTGGCCAGATTAACTGGCCTGGCACACCACGTGGCTATGGGGCTGCAATGCATCCCCGCTGGAGAAGCAAGTTACCAAATTAACAACCCCTCCCCAAATCTCTGAGCATGATGTAGAAATCAAAAGTGCAACACTACCACAAAGAATGAGTTTATAACACAGAGTTTAATGCAACTGTATATATTTAGGGCAGAAATGACCCATAAATTACTCAACAATTCCACTTAAAAAAAGTCTTCACACAAATATCTGTTTACAAAGTTATATCCTGGCAAAATTTCAAATACTTTTACTGTACACCTATCTTTTGATTTAATAAAACATGCATCTGAGGTGGTTAATGTGCATTTCAAGGTATTTTAAAAATGAGAGATCAAAAACTAACGTTCATCCCAGCTAGTATTTTGCTCCAGCTACAGTGACTAAACCCTGTCTAGTCGGTACTAAGCCAGTTTTATATTCTTAACTCTAACCTGTGAACATGACACTAACAGCAATAGGTGTACTTTAAGTTGAATTTAAAATGTCCAAAATTTCACACATCTTCTCCCATAAACTTTCCAAATCAGGAAGCTGATCCGAGTTAACGTCACCTTAACTCTGAAATTTCTTTTAACAGACCTGCTAAAAACTTGTATGATCCAACCACATTCCAGAAACCAGTGGCTCCTGTTCACATTAGGACCATTACAATGGCCAGAGAGCTTGGCTGATAGAACAGCTGCAGTAAGCACCAAACTCCAGGCCTGAATGCAACCTGGAATCATTTTGTCACTGTGCTAAAAATATTAGAAGAAAAATCTAGTTTGGGCAGGACGTTAAACTCCCACCCACCACCCACCCCCCAATACACTTAGATTATGATTTGAGGTAATTGTTTGATATTTTAATAGGTATTTAAATCAGAAAATAGTAACCCACTGAAAATCCTTCAGATGTATCTTCAAGTTGGAAAATGCAAGAGACTATTTTTAGCTACAAGGAATACCTTTGTGCAAAAAAAAAAAAAAAAAGAAAAAGTAACAGAAGGGAAGACATTCAGAAGCAGAACAATTTCAGCCCCAGAACCGGTTTGCATTTGAACAACGTTCAATTTTTATAATGGTAAAACCATGTGTCTGCACTAACAGCTCTGTAAACTTGGATTTGATACTCATCCTTAGAACTTTGCTACAGCCTTGTCCCCTAATGCATTTCTTGGGGGAGACAGGCTCAGGTGTCAAATAAAGGGTCTTGGGAAAGTTTTAAAAAAAAGGTTATAGAAGTTGTTAATGGGTTAAGAGTTTTTTCTCCCTCCTCAGTCAAGCTGACCCACTTGTTTGTGGGGCCAAACAATAAAGCAGACCAGTGAACTGAGCTAGGTTAAAAATAAACCCAAAATAAGGAAGTTACTTTAAATTTAGATCTCTTCATTCATCTCATTTACCATATGCTCCCACACAGTTGTGTCAGTGCAAGCGAAAAGGCAAAATGGAGGCATGGAGGTCAAAAAAAACTTGCTCTAGAAGATACTTCTCCTCTGTGGCAGTGTTAGAGCAAACTAGACACAAACTCTTCCCTTGGCTCCCAGCAGCACATAAAAGTCATCTGATATAATTAAGTCTGGTGCCCAGACCAAAATCCAGGAACTTCCCTGCAGCTCGTGCCCAGTTTTGGGTTAAACTCCTCTTTCTTGTAGGCACTATGCTCAGCTGGACTGCCACACAGCACAGCCACCTGACACCGTACCAGTTAAGGGACACTCCTCAGATGTGGGAGATGTTTGATGCCTCTGACTCCAGAAAGGTCTAGCATGCACACCTGCTAACTGTGAGTGGACTTCCACTACGATAATTTAAGTAAAAGCTAGGTAACAATAATATTCTTGAATAAAATGGGCCTTGAAGGTGTGCTCTGTGTTGAATTAATTGCTACTAGTATAATTTAATAGCAAAAGTATGAGTTTACACATGTGGACACATAAGGCATTAGGAAGGATTTGACTTTCAGTTTTGTTCTTCCAAGGTGTCACAATGTACCTAAATTTTGATTCATTATTAGTTTACAACATGAATTTATACAAACGCTTCTAGTGCATACATAATTTCTAAGACAACCAACAGATAAACATACTGAAGAGAACCACTTGAGGCATGGTCTCTCACTGCATTAATGTTAACACCTCTCAGTTCATTATACTGAAGGCTGCTGAAAGGTCTTAAAGAATTAACTAGAATGTTTTCTTAATCCAGCAAGAGAGGTCACTGACCAATAAAGCTGAAATGCCTTTATCCCAAGTTTAAAAGTCTGAAGACAGATGCTGCAGTTCCACACACATTTCTTCAGTGGCAATGCCAAGGTGCCCAGTCCCCAGGCTCATTCACACCTCTACACCCTGCTCTTCACCAGGGCTAGCTCAGCTCTTTGTTCAGCTGCAGAGATTGGAGGACCCACCAGTTTCACTACGTACCTTCAGCAAAGCAGAGGGGACAGAGCAAAGTCATGGCTGAATGGGGCTGCTTATGAACGGGCAACTGACACAGGTCAAACAAGATCCATTTTTGTGCAACTTTGTATTATTCACCTTAACCTGTGCCATTATCAAGATCAAGAGAGGGTTTCCCCAGCAGAGCTCCACTGGTAAGCAAAGGAGCTGCACAGCTTTCTCTCCTTCAGAGGAAAACCTCAAGAATCCTTCCTAGTAAAGACCCTATCCCTCCCACACCAACCCCCTCCTACTTCAGACAATGCACTTCAGGGCACAGGCTGAGAGCCCAATGAACAAAACAGGTTAAAAAAAACAAGACAAATTTGCTGAGAACAAGAAAATACCTTAAAATCAATATGGAACTGAAGCAATACATTTGAAGAAACAAACAATTATTATCAAATCCTGTGGTCAACGCTTTTAGAATAAACTACTTAAAATTATTAGTAAGTTTCAATTTCTGGCAGATTTTAGTTTGATTTTACTGCTGCTTATTTTTAATTCCTAAACTGTAAGGACACTTTAAGAAGGGAAAAAAAAAAAACAAACAACCCCACCAAAAAAAAAACCAAACCAAAACTGATGCTTATGGTTACTACCTTCATGGCATGATAGAAATACTGCAAAACATTATACTAGTTTTTAAGGGGACTGTTTCTTTTGGTGCAGGGTTGAAGTCCAAGAAGTATGTGAAACGGCCACCCTGAAACAGAGGAGATAAAAACCACACAGGAAGAGTAAGAAGGAAAGGAAAGCAGAAGAAAATTGTGAAACACCACTACTGTAATTGCTACTAGCAAGGAGGGGTTTTCATGTGGCTTGTGACCCACTGTTTAATTCATATCATTTACAGACATGTTTTAGTTATCTCTGTGTTCAAACTTCTAATAATATGTACTGTTCTGCAGAAAATAGGTTCACCCCTCGATATTAAGCAACTAACACCTAACCAGGGGAAAAATTCTTTAGAAGAGGTCAAATCCTTGCTAATGAAGAAGGAAATCTTACTATCCTTACCTTGATTTAATGAACAATAAAAGAAGGTTCACACAGCCTCTGCTTAAGCAGACTTCCTTTAAAAAAAAAAAATACATCTCACATTGTCTTAGGACTTGAAGTCTGTAAACCCCTGAGCATCTAGTCAGCTCTAACATCTGTAACAGAAGCAAACCAACCATTCATCTAAATGGATTAGTTAAGACATGCTGTGAAGGCAAACTTGTGTCTAAAAATTGTTACCTGATTATGGCTACCAGAAACATTCTGGTGATGCATAACTGAGGCATATTTTGTGAATACTGAACAGCAACAGCAAAGAATCGGCTGCATCAGGAGAGCTGTCTGGCTTTACAAGCAGGAAGGGAGAATGTAAGTTATTCCCCACCTCCAAATGAAGTGATCTCTGTTCCTGAAAAAAAAACAATTATGATGAAGAAACCACCATGCCCCAGTACTAAGACTGCCCACTCCTCTTCTCATAGGACATTCCAGCTCACTATCCACATCATCTTCCTCTGACTCGCAATATGCTTTGGAGTGCAAGTCAAGGTGCTGCTTTCAAGGCAGAAAACACCAAGACGTTCAGGACGTCTGGAAGACTATCTCCACATACCAGCATATACGCAAGAATAAGCTACGGTGCTAGTGTTTTCTCTTCCACAGTTTAAATAGGCTGCTCCTGGCACATCTTCCCTGAGTGGCATCACTCTGGAGCTCACTGTACACCTGCAGTCAGGGACAATTCCAGGTTTGCAGGCACTGAACGTCCTGTTCTAAGATGCTCGATGCTACAAAGCATGATGGGTTTTGTTTAGATCTTCGCTATTAAATGGGTCAGGAATGACTTATTTTGGCAAACCGCAATTAAAAACACAGAGCTATCCTATACTGATTACATCACAGAATTTTAGTTTTAGCAAAATTTACCATTTCGTTTCAGTCCCCATATTTTTAAGAGATTTTGCTTAACAAGTATATACATGCTGTTACACTGACCAATCAAGCTGTGTTGTTCTAGATGCATATTAAGTCCAATATAAAAAACAGTCTTCAAATATGTCTTTATATTCTTAAGAGAATCCCAAAGATTCCTAGGCACTATGGTAAAAGACTAACACTGTCTTCCCCAAACTGCAAATATTCAGTACAGTTTCAGTATTTTCAATATCTGTCTACTAAATTCCAGATGCTTAATTATTTCTAGTTGACAAAATCTCAGCCTTCTAGGGAAGCTAGGCAAATACAAGTCAGAATAAAAGATTATTTCCAAGCTGACCGTTCTTCATTTTTCTGGCAAGTGATTCAAACTCAATTCAGTGTTTCTAAACTTAGTTTGTTTTACCATGATCAGTAAGCCAAGCTGAAAAAAAATGGTTTAGCAGAAATACTAAAATGTGTTAAGACTAAGCCTGCAATAATATGCACAGATACATTACGCTACAGCCATTGCCACTGATTAGGTGCACTTTTAGTCCTTTTGCCAGTGTATCAAATTAAAATACTAAAACCATTGGAGCAAAATACATTTTCTTAAGTGAGCAATATAAAAAATTTTCAGAAAACAAGACCGCATATTTAATAACTTGACAAATAAGATAGAGAGTCTCCAGTGCCCATTCTATTTGCCAAGACACTTTATAATAACTGTTAATCCTGTTGCTGGTAACACGAAACTAGCACACAGCAGATTTTATATATATTAATACACATATGTATTTGAGGGGAAAAAGCACACTTGCTATGGATTACTAATGCCATGTATTGCAAGCCACCCAATATTTTATTCTTTCACACTCAATGTTTTACAGCCACAGGATACAAAGTTAAATTAAAGCAACTGATCTGAGACACCTCAAAGCGCAAACTAAAGCAAACAATTGCCCTATTTTAAATTTGTTATCTTTTAAGAAAAATTGGATGCCTCACAAGCTCTAAACCAGTTCATTTTCACCCTTACCCCAAATATCAAATGATGTCATGCAAGATGTACTGGCTAAACTGGTTTAACTGCTACAGGCTGGATGCACTGTTTAGATTTTCTTGTGATAAATTATTCTGCAGTAATGAAACCGATTCAGTTAGTCTCAAACTATCTCCATCTGCTTTTTTAGTTTGGGCTTATATTACTTTTACACACACAACTTGCTACTTTGCTTAGTACAGCTACCTAGTAATGACAGGGAGTTGATTTTACTTCTCTCCTGAATTCAGTCAATAGCATGGAACAACTGGAGTGGAGTAAGCAAGTCTGATATATATAGCTCATCCCAAAGAGCACGCTATCTATACCACCTTCTGAATTTTACACACATTTTCCACTATTCCACTATTTCTAGTTCTCCTTCACAGAAAGCTTACTAAATCTGATGACCTATTGAGCACCCAGTTCATGAAGAATGCACAGAAGAAACTCTAGACATAGTTAGCACTCTTCAAAAGTCACTGGTGCCGCTTTCTCGGTTCTATCTGAGAACGATGCAATACACATATTTTCCCAAAGCCAAGCATGCTGTTTCCAGAGGTTCTAAACATTGTCATTCCTGTGAGTAAGAGGCCAGCCTGGTTCTTTGCTCTAGGTATAACATCAGAATTAACTTAATTTTGCTTATTGTCTGCTGTGTCAGCGTTTTTATCTCCCCCTCACTTGAGCATCATTTTCCACAGAAAAATGTCAAGGCTGGAGAGGGGAAGGGGCAGGAAGAACATATAAACAAGCAGATACCCAGGGTCATATGATGAATTTAGTCTGCGTTTCTCCTCTCAAACACACAGCCTCACTTTCTCACCACTTGGCTAGAAGCAAAACAGAAGACAGTGAAGGAGCTCAGGGAAAAAGAGGGGTACAGGCCTTCAGGAGAAAGTCATGGAAGCAGGCAAAAAAAGAAATTAACACTGTGTTACGTATGCAAATGGTACTAAATTGTCAGGAATATTAATGAGGACAAAATATGAGAGGGAGGTAAGCATTCAGAACACAGGCAAAAAAAATAAGAAACCAGTATCATGGTCAGAAATCCAGTAAAGTACAGGAGCAAAACAGGAATGAACAGCAAGCAACACAAACCTTCAATTGCATGGAAACTAAAGGGAAAGGCAATTTTAAAGTTTTCACATACATACACACACAGACATGTCAAATTTTTTTTCTTGTTCTCTCAAAGTATTTCACATAATTTCACCTGGAATTCAAATCTTAACTTTCAGTTACTTTAACTAGGGAAAAACTTAAATGGCAGCATTGCCTGAGAGGCTGCAGAGCTGATACAAGGAGAACGTAAGTGTGCAACCTGAACTACCAGTCACTGTGTGTTCACGAACTGTGATGCTGTCTTGATAAGCTTGTGCTGGCTACTTTGGAAAAGAAACTTCCAAAATCCAAAACACACGTACATACGTAACTATGGGCAGCAGCTGAACCTACAAAAAAGCAGATTCAAACTATAAACAAGGGAAACAAAGTTATTAAGCTGCAAATGAGACTTTCCATAAAAGAACTTTATGAAATATGTAACTGTCAATTTGTATTAAGCCAAGTTCTTTGAAGTTCAGACACATTTGTTTAAAGATGTTACAGAGGAAGCATATATAAAGTATCAGGACTTGAATTCAATTACTCTTTATAGAGAACTCACTAGCAACTAAACAGCCGAAATTCTTCACATGATAAAGTAACCTACATACCCTACTTACAGTACAGAAAAACTATTCTTTATTTTTTCCACTAAATTTATTTAGCCTACAAATAAACTCTTCAGAATTTCTACAGGATAATTTACTAATCACCACCCAAACTGTTAATTTATCTAAAACTCAGGCACCAACAGCTCATCTGGACACTCCCACTCTGTTTTGGCCCAAAGGCAGCCACAGCAGCCAGAATCACATACTTTTATGCAGCTGTGGATGAGGGGCACACAGAAAATCCAGGACTAGTGACAGAATTTGGCCAGGTAACTGCCAGCATCTGTGCCACCTCAAGCAGCCCTCCTTGTTCCTTCTCACACCAATGCCAAACCTTCACCACATTCATACAACACACTAAATGGGGCTGCAGGGTGAATCAATAAAAAACATAAACTACATTTTAAACCCCCACTTGTTGTTTTTAATTTTAAGCAGTTGATAGTCACAGGGCCAACCGCTGGTGTGGCACAAGAGATGAAAACAAGCAGCAGCAAACGCTGTGCTTGCCCAACTGTAGCTTCAGCCCAGGAAGCGGCTGCCTTCAGCCGAGGGGACACAGCCTCTTCTGACAGTTCTCATAAATTTAAAGTTTCTCTGTCCATGTATCACTACTGCCAAGCCTCAGTTAGGCTAAAGCCAATTACAAACAACATCCACAGGTAACAGAAGACTAAATACACCAAGAGGTGATTTGTAATACCGCAGCATTCTAGCTAAGTAGGTGAGCCTGCATCACACCTGGCCCTGCTGAGCAGGTACCTGCCCCTTATCAAGGCTGTCCTTGCTTATTTCCTTCATGATGCAGAGATTAATTTTTCTTTCTAAAGGGAATGCCTTCCTCTCTCCTGAAGTCCAACAGCCCTGTTTAGTACTACTCCCATTTACACAGAGTGCCCATAAGGTCATTAAGGAAGAGTAAATTAGTCATAAGGGAAAGGGAGGGGAAAAAAACAGGGACAAGAGAGTAGACACTCAAAATACCATATCTGATTTAATCCCAAGGAGTTTAATTCCACAGTTTTATTACTATGTCTGAAAAGGTTATTTCACTCATCAAAAATTGTTCCTCTAGCATAGCTGTACACAGAATAAGCGAACCTTCACATAATTCAAAATCAAGATGTGCAATTTTCCACTGCACATACTTCACATACCTCCTAAATCTAACATGATCACTCACTGAAGAATGGCATCTGACACTGTTCTGTGCATGTTAAAATTAAGCTAGCTACATTTTTAAGTATTTTCCTCACTGCTTGAAAGCATCTCCCTTAAGAAAGCACAAACACCCATACATTAAGATGAACACTGTTCTAAATGAATATATACCCATGATGTCAACTTTTAAAAAAAGCTAGCAATAATCTGATCTCTACAATTTTGTAAACTTAACACATTTCTCAAGAAAAATCAAGCATTACAAAAAAAACCTCCAAAGGCAATACTTTTTGGTTTTGTTTTTGCATAAATGGCCAGTTCTGTAAACTCTCACAAATTACCAAGTTCATAACATCACCTGGAATCAGCTGTGTGCAGCTTAATAGATCTAAAATAGATTTCTGAGATAACACTCTATTCTCAGTGTCCCCCTGCAGTAACTCTTTCCTCACCCATCCAATGGAGGTGGCCACCAGCGTTAAGATTTCCACAACCATCAAAGGGACTTCTGCATGTATTTTGGACTCCTGTAGTCCCATGGCAGAGGGGATGCAATCTAGAGAAGTTCAGGACACCTCTAAACTTCATAAAAATGTTCAGCATTTCACAGTATGCCCAGCACGATAGAGCATCAAGCCAGTAAAAACAAAAATTAAAACATTAAATGCAGTCAATATTCTAAAGCACTTGAAAAGTATATTGAGAAAAAGCAGACTGCTAAAGGCTATCAAACAATCTGCTAGAAAAAATAACCCACAAGATGTTAATATTTGTATGCATACAAATATGAGGTATATTTTAAATCACCTCCTTTTATATATTTGTCTCACAGTATATAAACACCAGTTTGGAGATTCTTCCAAAACAAAACCAAAACCAGCCACTAAGATAGCAAGTAAGTTTTAGCTATTGTTTTATGAAATAGTGAATTATGTTTAAGAAGGCAAGGCTTTATGCAATGACCTTCTAATCTTGCAATGTAATCTCACAGCCACCGTGACAAACTTCCACCAAAACACCTTTGCTCCTCCCAATTTCAATGGCTCTTATTTAGCAGAAAGGTACATTTGCTAAGTCGACTGCCACATTTCCAAGGAAAATACCTTGTGTTGGTGAATATTTATATCGCTGTTGATTAAAACAGCCATAACAGAAGTGGCATCTTCACAGCCAGGCATTCAAAATGATATTGAGGTAGTTGGTGGTTTTGACCTCCAAGTCAAATATCATCGGTAACAAGCAGCCTTACAGTGGCTGCCCTTCCTTAGGGAACAAAATCCCGCCATACATTTTTGCCCAGAAGAATTTCACATTGTTGAATTCAGACAGAAGGTGTCGTTCAAAGGGGAGAGGGCGTGTAAAAATAACAACACAATGCCAAAAAAAAAAAAAAAAAAAAAAGCTAAAGGCACCACCGGAGACTACACCAGACAGGGGCAGGGAACGAGCCTGAAAATGTAGTGCCTCCTTTATGAAACCAGCGCAACTGCATGACGGTGCAGGATCCGGGCCGAGGGCTCTGCAGGCGCTACACATGGCCAGCGCTGCCCGCCGACCCCGCGCTAGGCCCGGCCGGCAGCCGTTTCTGTAAATAACCCTCAGAGAAGGGTTAATTAAAAATGGCGAGCAGCGTGGCTGCCTGCATACAATGAGCGGTCGGGCCGAGCCGCCGCGCCACCCCGCACGGCCCCGGGCAGGGCAGGGCTGAAGCCCCTCGCCCGCCCCGCCGGCAGGAGAAGGGGACACCGGCGGCGGGCCGGGCCGGGCTAGGCCCCGCTTCCCACCGTTCCGCGCCCGGCAGCCCCGGGGCCCGGGCAGCCCTCAGGACAACCGCGTCCCCGTCCCCGTCAGCAGGCAGAGCCCTCCCCCGAAACCACAACTACTTTGAGACGGACCCCCATTCCCCCCGTGCCGCACACGGGGCGCGGCGGCGCGCCCCCCCGCCCCCCCCCCCCCCCCCTCGCCGCCGCCAACTTTCCCCGGCGTCCCCCCGCTCCCGCCGAAGCGCCGCGGGGCAGAGCTCCCCGCGCCCCGAGAGGGGGGACCTCGGCCGCGGGACCGCGAGCTGCAGTCGGCCCTGCTCGCAGTGGAGAAAAGGGCCGGGCGCCTGTTTACGGCGGAGGTCTGACGGCGCTCCCCGAGGGGGACGCGGCGCCGGGGGAGCCCCGGGAGCCGGCAGCAAGGCAGGGGGGCCGGGGTGGGGGTAAACTCTCCTCAGAGTTGAGGGCGCGGGGCCGTGCCCAGCCCCGTCTTTACCTTCCATCTCCATGTCCTCGGGCTCGCTCAGCTGCTGCTCCCCGGGCTTCTGGTGCTGCTGCTGCTGCTGATGGTGGTTCATGTCGGGCTGGGGCTCGGGCTGGCGGCGGCCTGGGCCTTTCCCGCTGGGGGCTGCAGGCCTGTGTCGGGAGGGGAAGGGGCAGAGGAGCGGTGGGGCCTAGGCAGCGGCCGGGACTGGGCACCCGCCTCGGGGGGCTGCGGCTGGGCTCCGGCGGGCAGGGAGCGGACAGCCGGCGGAGGTAGCGAGACGCGCACGTATTTGCTCGCTATTCGCCCAATCTCGGCGGCGGCACCCGGTCGGGGGAAAGGGGTGGGGAGGAGGGACCGGCCGGGGGTGGCCCCGGGGGACGGGCCCGGCGGCGGCGCCCGGCGCTTCCCCCTCCCCCGGCGAGGTGTCCCCGGCGCTGAGAAGTTGGGGAGGCGCCGCGAGGCCCCTCCTCTGCCCCCCGCCCCCCCCAGCGCCCCGGCACAGCCGCTGGCCGACGCCCGGCTCGCTGCTCCCGGCCCGCGGGCCGCCCCCGTTGCCTGTGCCCCGGCGCGCTGGTGCCGCTCCGCCGCCGCCAGCGCTCTCTGTCTCAAAATGGCGGCTGCGGTAAACGCCGTGAAATGTCACATCCGCATGAGGGGCAGCCCAGCGAGCCGGGGAGGGGGGAGCAGCGCCGCGGCCGCCCCGGGAACAGCAGCCGCCGCCGCCGCCACAGGAGGCCGGAGGGGCGGGGCCAGCGGGGTCGGGCCCGGGCCCGGGCGCCGGCGCCGCCGCGGCTCGCAGGCCGCCGCCAGCTGCGGGCGGGCGCCAGGGGGGGGGCACTCGCCTACGTGCCGGGCCCTTCCTGGCCGCTACGGCGGAGACCCGCTGCTCCCGCTGGACTGGTGTGGAGGCTCCGGCTCCACCTGATGGACGGGGCCGCGCCCTGCGCTCGCCTTGCGGGAGGCCCGAGCCCGCCCGCGCCGCCGCGGGCAGCGCCTCACCCCGCAGCCCGGCGCTGGCCGGGGCAGCCCCCCGCGCTCCCTCGCGGCCGAGGGCGGCGCCCCCCGCAGCGGGACCTGGCGAGGGGCTGCGGGCCGGCCCCGGGCGGGGCTCCGGGGCTTCCATGTCCGCCACGGGCACGTTTCCCCACCTTGCTCCCAGGCCCGCCTGTGTGTGGCCAGGTGCAGGGCTCGGGGCCTGGCAAGCCCTTCCCAGCGCTGCCCTCCGGCCTTGGAGCCAGAGCACAGCCGGGCGGGGGATGCTCGCACCGGCCGTATCTGCGGTGGGCACCGGTCGGGGCTTGCCCATCCCCTGACAGGGCACCCCACTGCCCCACGTCCCTGGGCTGCCGCACTTGTAGGGCATGGGCAGGCGGGTGAAGGACATGTTTGTATGACTTGTGGAAAGAGGAGGGGGAGTAATTTGCTCTAAACAAGGCTTTTACTCGCCTGGATGCCACTATTTTTCATGAGCCTTATATGGAGGACGTGGTCCCTCCCAGGGAAGAGACCTGTCTGTTTCTTCTGATGGAAGGGGAAGGCAGGGGTGCGGATGAATAGCACCTGGCCAGTCAAGTTTGGGGTTAGAGCAACAAAGGAAGCAACTCTGCTTAGGCATGAAAGAGTGGTTGGAAGGCCGTGGAGAGTTGCATTAAACAGCACAAGTATTTACTTCATGGTTCTGAGAAACCCAGGCAGCAGGAATCTCCAAGATACTGCAAGGCAGTGCTTCAGACTTAAAAATTATTTTGCAAAATTGGGCCCCCAGAAGGGACTGATAGTCTACCTGAGTAGACAGCACTGGTCTGGCTGCAAGTGGATAAGTGAACTAAAAGTCTGTTTATTTTTCTAGTTTATAAAATAAGCAAATCAAAATCAATCTGGGGGAGAAGTCCAGCCTGCCTGGGCCCCAGTTGGCCCCTTCTCAGCAACATGGGAGCCTGCAGGGGAGGAAAATAATTTCCAAGTCTGAAGCACTGCCTTAGGCAGTAAAACTCCAGGGCTACAAAGAGGAAAAATGAGGGAAGTTGAGGATAAGGGAAGATCAGGTTTTAAAAACAGTTAATTTGATAGTTTGCCTTCCAAAAACTACGTTCTGACTTTCCCTGGTATTCCTCTCAATTCTCAAAAGCTATTTAAAGAAAAATTATTTACAAACCTCGAAAAGGTTTGTTGCTATCGACTCAGGCAAAACTTGACAAAATCCGTTAAACCTGGGTTTACAGTATCTCAGCAACAGAAAGGAATTAGGACAGAGGCTCGGACAGAGATTGGTGCACATATCTTTAGTTTTTTAATGTCATAACTTTGAATTCCCCACCACCCATCTTCCCCTGTAATTACCTCCCAGAACAATTGCTCTTTCCGAATGACTTCCATTCCGACCTCCTAAATCATACACAGGTTCAAACTCATCCCTCCATCCTCCCTTCACAAGTGATCCCCAATACAGGACGAACCGGTATGGCACAACAGGAAGGTGGCTATGGGTTACGACCTGATTCCTCAGCCACTGACACAGGGTTTGTGGGCAAGGATCAACAGAGGAAAACAATTTCACTACTGCAAATGAGTTCCCAAAGTTAACCATAAGCTGATATAATCGGAAGCATTAAAAATGTTCTTTTATATACAAAAACTTCTCTGAGCTTCAGTTCATTTTAAGGTAGCTGATTTTCAAAAATTGTTGAATTCTCCTACTGTTTTAGAGGAGCACAAGTCATGCAAAATACATCCATACAAATCCTTTGCTGTGGAAAGGGCAGTACGGAAGAGAGAGGCAGGAATTTTCCCGTCGGGATCTGGACGCAGGAGCAACGTACCACCGGTTTGTGAAGACAGCATATCGCAATCAAGCACCCCCCTTACTGCAGATTCCTAATTCGAGTGAACTTCATCTTTTCAGGGTCCAGCTACAACACGAACTGAAGTACCTTACGACGTTTGAAAAAAAGCATAGAAATGTGTCATTTATATTGTCTGAAAATAGTTGCGAGTAAAAAAAAAAATCTATTGAAAACTGATTCAGGTACTTACACTTAAGAGGGAATAAATTGTAAGTATACATTTCTGAAATAATTAAATAGTAGGCATTTTATACCATCAGCCAGTGATTATAGCACTGTGATTTGATTGTTTCTAGACAGGAAATAGAAATCTTTATTAATTGCCCAGCCTAAGGTGAAGTCCAGATCTCAACACATGCTAATGTTCTACCCCAACTACAGGAGGAATATTTCTGCTGAGTGTTTCTGGCCCATTTCCACTCCCTCCTGAAGCTTTCTGCCATTCACCCTTGTCCGGTACAAGACACAAAAGCTCTGTCCTTTGAAGGAAAGGATGGTCACCTTTTGTATAACCACCTGGCCATATCATTGCTGCTGGCGTTTCACCCAGCCTCTACTCCAGCACTGGTATCCAGTCATTTATTTACCCGCTGTTCCATAAATGCCTTCTATTTTATTAATAAATCCATTTCTGTACTGTACACCCCATCCTCGACAGCCACATCCCTCTGCAAGTGATTCCTGCTGACAGTAGTTCTGATGGCAAATTCCTTCTGCAGAAGAGTTGGGCAAACCCCCGACAAGGGTTACTGCTATTAAAAAAGAATAAAAATCACAAGCGGGAACACGATGAATACAGTCTATATATCCATTCCTATCACTTTCATTCTTGTCCTTCCTTTTCTACTCTTTCCTTCATTCCCTACACCCACTTACTGAATCTTGTCTAAATTTAGGCCTGTATCCTGTCAACTAATCCAGTCCCTCTTGGCCCTCATGCCCACACAAAGCGCTGGGGAATCTGGTGAAGCTGCACCTGAGCAAAGGATTTCACCCTCCAGGTCGCAGTGGTAGATTAGTAGGCAAAGGATTTCCCTTACTGTGTGCTCTGGGGGTCAATAGGACTGTGGGACCAGCTGCAGCCTCCTGGCATTCTCTCCACGTTAGTCATTGTAATGAGAGATGAAGTTAAAGAGGTGCTATCATCTTTAAAATGCCATTGAAGAAACGGGTTTCATTTTGTGAGGCTGATCTGCTCCCAAGCCTCCCTGAAATTTAAAAATAAATCCAACTCAGGCTGTTTATTTTTAAAACACTCACAAGCCAGTGTTCATCTGCCTGATTGCCAGGCTGAGCCTTTAGGAACCAGAGTCAACCCCGCATCTCCGCTGCATTTTTGCCCTCCAGATGAGAGATCCTGATCGTGGAGGGGCCAAGGAGGCTCACCCTGCCCGGCTGCTGCCCCGCTGCTCCTGGAGGCCACTGCACTGGGATGCCCCCCATCTGCAGCGGGGCCTGATGGCTGCCCAGAGAAAACCGTAGGAGGGAACCACAGAAAACTGGGCTGAAGGAAAGGAGGATGCTTAGTCCATCCTCTGTCCCATGCCAGAATCAGCTAGACCAGGTGCATTTCTGCCAGTCTGCTTACTTCCTCCCTGCTCCTCAGCTGCTTCAGGAAATTCTGCTTCCTGCTTGGCTCCGTTTGTTGCTGTGGCTTCAGCACAGAAGTCCTCTCCTGGCCAGTCTCTACACTTACTTCCAGCACCACTTATGGTGCTCCAAAATGCATGCAGGTGGCCGTGTCTATAATTAAGATAATTTATAGCCATGTAATGACATAAGGGCAATTACACCAGCACACCCCCTCAATATAGATGCAGTAAACCAGCAAAACTGGGGTTGCCACTTGTGCAGCTTACTCTATGTTTCTCGATGAATATACATCAATGCAAACGTGCCTCTGTGCCAGCTTTGTGCTTCCTCAAGACATTGAGTTTGCACTTGTGGAACCATACCCACAGCTATGCCAGGCTGCCTTCCCTGCTCAAGGCAGCCTCTTCTGGTATCTCACTGTTTTGCTTCTTCATCCATGATCAGAGGTGGTTGGTACTACAGTGGTAAGAGGAGGTTAAAATATTCTCATTGTTGCCAGAAGCTCTCTGTTCCCTTGTTCATGGTCCTTCTGGTGCTTGGCCACATCGGTAGTGCTGCCTGGCTTGCTTTGTACCTAGGGAGTGAAAGGTGGATCCCAGGAGACCTTATTTAGGGAGCCAAAGAATCAAATCCAATGTCCCGGGCGCTCTAGATTAATGCAATCACAAATCACAGGCCTTCCAGTTGAACCAAGGCGACCAGCTGCTCTTGCAAACACCTTCAAGCTGAGTGCGGGGAAGAAAATAATCGCAAGCCTCCTGCAGCACATGAGACAGGCAGGCGACAGGCAGGCAACAGGCAAAAGGCAGAAAATGTTGTTAAAGGCACAAAATTAGATGGAAAAACTAGATAATTTGTTTGGCTGCAATGTATGCATTTAGCTGTAACAACCTGTTGCACAAGTAGTGGGATGGATGGAGTTACATGTCCTATAAATGTATTTTCCACATTTTCTAATACTCAAAATCCTGCAATAACCCCAGACTTTCATGGCTTTTCTTTCCGCAAAGTGACAAATAGCTCCAAATAACCTCACTCTTTCTCTGAGCAGGGGCTGGACCCAATGAGCTTGAAAGTCCCTCCTAAGTGAAAGAATTCTGTGGTTCTTTAATTAACCGGTGATTTGCACAAAGTTTGCTGGTATTTATTAGTTCAGTCTTCTACCCCTTCATAATTTTTTGTTGAGAGTGACAGACAAGCAGACAGTGCAATAACCTGAGCTCTGTTTCCTCAGGAAACTAGGGTAAAATACATAATTACAAGATTTTCAGGGATGTTTTCAATTCAGACATCTTTGGTTTGATGATTTCTTTTCAGTTAAACAAACATCTTTTAAGGAGACATATAAATCATTATTCTTTGATAACAAAAGGTGGTAAATCCATTACAACTTAATGCATCCCAAAATTCAAAGCTTTACATGATTTAAAGTATATTTCTGAGTAGTTTTGCAAAGCCACATCTTTTATATGACTTTCACAGAGTCAAGACATCTAATTTCATAGCTATTAAAAAAAAATTGATGAAGTTTAATTTTCACAATAAAACCAAACCTGTTTTGCTAAAAAGTTGTACATTTACATCTAAGCTGCTAGGTGGTGATTCAGTCTCTGTTTACCATCTTTGAAAAGTCCGATGATTCCTTTTTCTCATCAAATTTTGTTGGACAGAGTAACTATGAAGTCAAGTGTTACAGTGATATACACCCAAAGTAAAAAGGGAATGGAAGGTACTTTAGTGGTTCATCTTTTTCTTTACAACTGTAATTAATCAACTAAGGGTAGCTGTAAAAGTGGTGTCTTACTCTGAGTACAAGGCAGAAGGTGAAGCTGAAAAGTATCTATGCAATTAGGTATAATTGCAATAGCCCTTTCTAAAATAAATGTACTATTAATGGAAGATAAGGATTGCCTGTAAGAAAACTGATGCCTCTTGTGCAAGATGCATTGTTCTGCCAAAGCACCTGTACCTGCAGAGGTTCTTAAAATGCTACATGGTGTAACGTGCTGTCGGAATAATTCAGACATCTCCTCTGCAAGGGAGGTGAGGTGTTTGAGATCACCGTATTTACAAACAGGCAGCACAAGATTAATTGACTCATCATGCACCGCAGGTCATACAGCAGCTAACTCACTGTCAGCACCAGAATGTGAGCTGTGTATATATTAAAGAAGTTAGTTATGTGGTCTTTTTTAGAAAAAATGATGATTTATATGTTCTGGCCATCCCTGTATCACACATCCAAGGCAAGGTGGCACAGAGTAGTGGGATGAAAATGAGGTGAATTCTTCAGGCATGGCATAGCAATTGATCACCCTGCTGCAAATTTTCAACTGTTTAAGTCTCTTGACTTCTGACATCAAAAGCAAGCATCACCTGTAACGGTATTTGGCCACCTGTCTATCCAACTGTGGAGGATACCAAAGAATTTCTGTGCCCTTATCCCGGCAGTTCTTGAAGACAATGAGAACAGAAAGTCTCTAGTGAAGGTACCAGGCTGAGACTTAGGAGATGGGACTTCAGTTCTTGGCTTTGTCACAGACCTCCTCAGTGACACCTCTGCAAAGCAGAGTGGCTGATTCAGGAGACCACAACACACCTTTAAGTTGGGTCTTGCTAACTAGAGGAGTTAGTTGTGTATCCACAAATGTAGTTCTCTGCTTGTCTGGTCACAGAAAAGGGTCACAGAGATGGGCAGGTACCGTCCCTGCTAAATAAAATGCCTCCTGATGTTGACTAGGTCTGCCAGGTGTTAGTGCTGCTAAGTAAAAAAGCCATTATGTTCAAGTGAAAATAAGTATAGAATATAACGTGAAAAATCTGAGTACTTCAAAATTTGAGCCATTTCTCCTCCCTGAGATCACTCCCTTTGCCTGGCCACACATCAAATCCCTACCTGGATGCTGAATTTAGCTTTTGTGTACCATGAAGCTGATGGCAGCCCAGGCATCAGCCTGAGACCTACAGTGCCATCCATCCTCTGCAATTTCCTTATCTCCTTCCTCTACCTTCTTCCTCAGAAGAAAAACCCGCCTCCACAAATCCTTTCCTTCTTTCAAGAGTCCACATTAATGATTACCTCCTCTCTGCCACTGAGTCTTTTTCACCCTGGTCTTCACTTTATCCTGGCAGTTTAACAAACTGTGAAAATGGGCAGGGGCAGCATAAGCATAGGTTATGCTATGGCTACATCAAATCTTCATCTGTCACATTAGAATAATCTGTCATATATTAAGGGGTAGATCTGATTTCTTTTCAATGTGTTATTTACAATCTGGCAGAGGGCAGTACAAATGTAGGAACCAATCCTGCAATTTGATCAGCCCAGGTAAACCCAATGAAATCAGTGGCGTCTGCACAGATGGATCGAATTCCAGTATTGGAGATTACTCTTGTAAACTGCTTAACAAGGAAACCTCACAAAATCTTTAGTCACAAAATGACTAAATAAAACAAGGCAACCAAGATCTGCAGTTGGCATTTTTACTTCAAATGAATGTTACAGCGTTCGCTGAATTAATCCATTTGTTTCAAGTGGCAGAGAAGAGATCTTAGGGAATAAATTAAAAGAAGTGAAACTAATAACAGAAACTTTTTAAAGCTAAGCTTGGGAAGATACACCTTTTGCTTTGAAGTGAATAAAACTAGGTCCTAGAAAACAGGACTCTACCGCTTTCAAATGAGAGCCCTGATTCTGCAGGGAGCTCAGTGCAAGCAGATCCAAGAAACAGTGCAGTGTCCTTCAGTGTATTGAGTTTTGATTTCAGGTCAGAAATTCCCAGTAAAATGAACAAAAGTAATTTTCCTTTTGCGTGTGTGTGTGTGTGTGTGTGTGTGAAAGGAGTATCAGAATTATGAAGCTTCATTGTTCCTACAAGAAACCACTGAAGTGAAAGCCCTTGGTGGTTGGTAAAGATGCGACTGCTGAATTTTTCCCAGAGTAAGTTGTCTCCTAAGTATTACTAAGAATTTGAGTTTGGTAGGAGGAAGAAGAAGTTTGATTAGAAACCCCTGCCCTCTGATTGTTCAGGTGTCAGCCCTATTGTCATTGTCACTGTCATCCTCCTCTTTTCCTATACTATCTGCCAGCTAGCAAAGCTGGAGACGTCAAAGTGCAAGCAAGCCAAAAATCCAGGACAGAATAAAAAATGGTATCTTCAGCCTTTCTTCATAAAAGCCGTAAGAAACAAATGAGATGCTTTTTTTTCCCCACTCCTCTTTAAGATACTTTTCAGAAGCATATGTGAACAGGAATTATTGCGACAGATATTTGAGCAGAGGCAGAGAATTAATCGCTAGAAAACTGAAACTGCTTCTATATGTGGGGTCTGAGGAGGAGGAGTTTCTCACCACGGCAATGCCAGAATTGTACTGTGTTGCAGAGAGGAGGAAGATACCAATTAGAGTAATAGAACGAGCAGGGCTGGGAGCACGGAGATAAACATCTGGAAGGCTCCCGGGGGCAATTGCATTTGAAGACCTAAAAATAGGAAGGATTAATTTAACCTGGATCCTGAAATGGAACTGAGACTAGTAGAGTTGTTTGCTGGTGCAATCACATAATTGCGCTCCTTCCTATTACCAGTGGTGAGAGAGTTTAGGAAACTGGACTTCTAAAGGACATAGAAGGAGAACTGAGAATAGAATGTGGGAGGCAAGATGAAAGCATGAATTAACATTTCCATGGTGGTGAAGTCAAAGCCAAATGTGGCATCAGACTACCTCTATTTGTTCTCAATATTTAGCAATGAATATTAATTAAATTTAATCAAAGCTGTTTTGATATTTGAATAGGAATATTGAACATTCAGTTGGTGCTAACATCACAGCTTGAAGCAGGCCATCATTATTTCAGCATGCCTTGCTTTCTAGGCAACCTCTTCTATGTCTACTGTAGCTCAAGTGAAGTGGCCTTTCACTCAGGGTACATTTTGGCTGAGCTCATTTTTTAGCAGGAATAAACCATTTAATTTGTCTGAGAAAATGGGGGGGGGGAGGGGAAGATCTTTTAGGACAGTTTAGATATATTGTATCTGAAATACTTCTGGCGCATGGTGTGGTCAGCAGTAGTAGAGCATAGGGAGGAAAGAGAATTATCAGTTTAATTTTTCAGATATGCTATGCATGAAAAATGCATTAATTGATCATTTTCAAAGACAACTTCTGGTCAGAATTCACTTCTTGGTCTGGGATCCTTAGGATAAGATAATTTTCAATAACTTTTTGGTTTGATCCTTGATGTCTGCAGCTGCTGCATTAAGCAAAAAGCAGGATTCCTATGGTCATCACTTACCCTTTCCACCAAGCATATATGTATCCCCCATAATTTCTTCCTGACTGTACCTGGCAAAGGAAGTCCCTGCAGAATCATCACTGCTTTGCCAATGCTGAAGGCTGTTGCTTGGAGTGATACAGTATGTGTAGGAACCTGCTTTGATACTTGATTTCCCTGGCTTCTCTGGAGGCTGCTCCGGTGTTTTGGCAGACAGCTGTTGTTGGTACTTATATGCCTTGCCTCAATGCTCAAGGTGCCTTGATACTTTCAAGAAGTTTGTCCTTAATAGTTTAACATGTAGTATCTTCTACAAAAGTGATAATTTGGTGCTTCTACATGCTCAAAGGGATGGCTTGTTCATACTTCCATCCAAAGGCCCTGTTCTAAATTTTTGGTAGGAAATAGTTGTAAAGTGCTACTCGAGCAAACTAATTCCCTTGGAAGGTGCATCTAACTTATGGTCTCACTTGGTATCAACACAACAGGCAACTCGGTTACTGATACCTTGTCTAACAGCTAAGCTACACCAGTACATTTTGGTTTTATAACCTATCTGGCCTGAAGTTTTAAATTATGTCAGACTGCATTTGATCTGAAGAAAGAAGCCTCCACTATTTCTCTCAAGGATATTTCCATCAAAGGCAGCTGCAAGCTAGCTATGCGGACTTCCTCCATGCATTTACAAAACCAGTATGATTTAGACTTGGTCTACAGCAAGAAATCCTATTTTAGCCAACCTGTGCTATGGAAATTGTTTCCAACATTATAGGAATCAAGCTGTTCAACCCAGTAGAAACTTCATCTGTTGCAGTATAACATTACTTAGCTCTGGGTTTCTTTTGCTGTCATCTTGCATGCATCTTTCGGAGTAAGCAATGCCATGCTGGAGATTGCTCTGAGTTGCCTTATGTTTGTTTTAAATATGACTTTGCTTTTATATCCATCCCTTTCTCCTACCAACTCCATCCTTGCATGGCTTTTCTCATTGCTGAAGCCTCTTTTTTGTTATTCCTGACACGCCAGGGGTAAGAATACAGACAGACCTCCGGAGAGGGCCAGCCACTCATGAGAACTTTCTCTGAAGAGACTGTTCAGCTCTGTCCTGTCCTGTTGCTGAAGGGTCTCTGATAAGATACTGATTTTGGAACTTCTGTATTGTTCTGTCAGACTTTCTTCCCATTCCCATCCTCTTTTATTTTCTACCCTCCCTGGCTGATCTATCTCTCTGGTAAAACTTAAACTGCTGCTCCAACTGGGAGCTACATGGAGCAGCTGATCTGTTGTGGAGACCACCAGTTTGTGCTAGTACCAAGCCACTGCTGGGATGTTGCTAGTATAGTATAAGTTCTCATTAGGCATTCTCAGCATTAAAACTTAACCAAAACCAGAGAACAAACCAAGAGCTAGGCAAAACCACACATACATTGATGTAGAAATGGATTATTCTATGAAATATTTTGGGTTTACACAGGTACAAAGAAAAAAGTAGCATTATTTGTTCTGGAAATTTGAGTAAAGGTAAGAGAGGAGAGAGAATATTTTTCAAAAACTTTAGGCTGAGTATGCGAAAAATGTTTTATTGGTGCTACTCACTAAATCATGGATGCATCTTTCAAGGGAAAAGGTGGAAGCCTGTCGCTTAAGGGGTTTAAAATAGTAGGAAGCAATCCTGCAATAGCAGATAGGATGGACTGAAGTACGGGTTACACAGCTACTTAGGACCTGAGGAAGACAGTAATTGCCTTAGCCAGCACAGCTGCAACTGGAAGAGGGTGAGTCGTGAAACCCTCAGGCTCATGCACAGGTTTTCAGTGGGGATATTCCTATGCATAACTTTACACATTCACATTTGCAGACCTGCAATTGCAATGCAATTGATTTCTTCCTCTCTATATCCTGTAATTTGAGGGCTGAAAATTATTTATAGTAGGGGGAGTGTTGTTTAAACATGAGGGTAACCTGATGTTTAAATAGGTTTCTCTTTAAGGATACTTCCAACATGTTACTGACCATCTCTTGATACAACAGCTAGGCTCTAGTTTCAAGGAAGCAGGAAAGTTTTTCCAGTCCAATGTCCTCATTTCCTATGTTCCTGAACACTAATTCATCGCAATGTCACACAGTCCCAGAAATACTACGTTGCAGAGGTCAGTGTGCTTAAAGATGTCACTACCTTTGTTCACCTTTCCCATCCTCTTGCCGGGTGTTACTGCCCTCAAAAGCAAGGACAACTTTTTGTGAATTAGTTCTGTATTAAGGCCAACCCAGGCCAGTGTTATTTTCCTTCAGTATATTGGGCTGACAACAGCGGCAGTCTAGGACCTGATTCCCCAGAGGATCAGATGTCTCTGCTTTGGACAGGAGTAAGACTGAAGGCAGTGTAACCTCAGACCATGGATTTTAATCTACAGCCCCAAGTGTGCTGGAGCTTGACTAAGCATCAGATGGTGGCAGTGATGGAGAGGTGCTGGGCTGCATGACAGGTACTACAGGCCAGGTAGAGTGTTGGTCTGATTTTGCTGGCCGTGGAGAGCTTGGACATACCAATAAGCTATTTTTGAACCCTGCCAGGCTATCTAGAAATTCATGGGACGTTCTCAATCCTCTTCTGCCCCAATGGAGGGGACAGAAAAGTGAAATAGTTATCTTATACACACAGCAGCAGGGCAGCAGGGAAAGCTGTGGAGGAGTCACAGCTGGATGGACCCAACCGGACTTTTAAGGGGCTGCAAGAACAGCAACTGATTTGGGGATCAGTGGCTGCGTGGAGGGAGCTACAGCTGGGTGTGGTGGTGGGAGGAGGCAGGAGTAGAAGCCCAGGCTTACCCACTGCCTGGAGGGAAGGGAATTTCCAAGGGTAGATGGAAGTGGAGGTGGGGGGGGGGTGGCAGGGAAGGGTGAAATAGCAGAGATGGGGGCTCTGGAGAGAGGGAAGGCCCAGGCATGTACCCGGACCATCTGACAGGGTGCGGCTCCAGAGAAGGACACATTCGTTTGACGTATATGTCACTTTGCAGTATGACAGCGTGTACCTAGCTGGTGGGTTTCTGCCTGACAGTCGGTATGGTCCGAAGCACTGGAAGGGAACTGCTGTTTCACTGAGATGTGCAAAGGCATGCTCCAGGTTCAAAGCTTATGCTCCCACACTCACCCTCTCTTCTGTCTCTGTCACATACAACTCAGGTTCATTACTTTTCCTTCCCCATTATTTTGAAAAAATATCAGTGGTTTGGGGGGGAAAAAAAAGTCATTTTATAATTGTCAGGGAGGCCAGAACTTTTCAAAGCTCAATTCTTCAGACCACTTTGAAAATTCCCACCAGAAAACATCATATGAGGAAACTGGAGGGAGCCAAGCCTTGTTCAAGAGTAATTTCTGGGGATATGAGACTTTGAGGAAGACAAAATAGCAATAACCTGCGTGAAGGAGAAAGGCCTGTTTGTCTTCATGTTGTCGTCCTTCTTGTTCTTCTGGCTCCATCAGCGCTCTGCCGGTTCCTGCCCAGAGGAGCTTCCTCATTCTTTCCCTGTTGTGTTTGAATCCACCTCTCTCCATTTCCAAAAGGCAGAATGCAAAGCAGATTGATCAATGAATAACAAATCTGGCGTTTCCTAATGCCCAGTACATATTCCCAGGGGCTATCTGACATTCCCCAGGATGGAGGATCACTCTGGGAACACCAGCCTGCACCAGAGGGGAGCAGGAGATGGCCAGACCCAGCAACAGCGAGGCTGACAGAGTGCGTGCACTCTCTTTTTTCTTAAGACTAGGGGAATTCAGTCTTTTTGAAAATCTGTATGTAGAAAATCTTATTTTTGTTTGTTTTCCTAGATTGATGGGGTGTGATTCTTCCTGCTTTATTTATGGAGAGATTATTTGGCCACATGATTAACTAACACAACAACCAATTACATGCATATTGTCATAATTGGGAGTTTGTGTACAGAAAAATTACCATAGAAATTATATGAAATAGGCTCATCTCAGTGAAACAGAGGAAGACAGAGGAAGACCGGCTATTCAGGCAGGAAGAGTATAGACCATGTCTTCCTATATAGATCTGTCATCTGGCTTTGCATTAGCAGATGCAGAGATCCTTTTTCAAAAAAATACATTTGGTGACATTTTTAAAAAATCTGCAGTTCACTAGATGCTCACGTATGGCATTTCTTTTATCAAACAACAACACAAATAAACTCCTTGTGGTCTGTATTTGTTGCTAAATGTTCTTCCTATACAAAAGACACTTGAATAGGGGTGTTACAAGGGGAAGACATTTGTGAGATGTTTTGCAGCCAGTGGCCTGGTGTTGCCTCTGCTGCTTGGGGCAGTTCTAAGGATGTACTTGTAGTAATTGTAGATTAATCCTTCACTATTGTAGATGTCCTGTAGGAACCACTCCCAAGAAATAAGAGGCTTCAAATATCAGTGGCTTCCCTGTTAGGAAATTTGAATCTTTCCTTACAGCACCATGTAGCCTTAATGGTTGAATCCAGGAAGCAGAAAAATAGGTTAACTAAGTGAAAGAAATATGAAAAGATAAAAGTAACCTGTAGGTAATCTCAGTTTGTGCCAGAGGAATTTTATAACAGAAAGGCAAAATGGTTCTGCAATGTATCTAGAAATCAAAATTCACAAATTCAGACTACCTACTCCCACTCCCAAAATAATTTGCTGTAAGATTTATCACCATCTTAGCACATTGACAATGAGCTGGAAGAAATGCCAGCTGATTCAAGAAGAGAGGGGACTGGACAGCAAGGTAAAGAAAATTAAGACTTCCGTGATTTGTATCCCACCCTAATAGAAAAGCTCATCACCAAAATAACAATTCTAAGTCTAATTTTTCTTTATGGATTTAAAATCATTGCTGTACACCAGGCAGGACAATATATCTGTATAGCTACACTATTACTGTCAACAATGCTGAGAGAGAGAAGGAAAGGCACTTGTTATGATCAGCAGAAGTATAAATATAAAATTAAGGTTAAATGAAGATACCAAAAACTGATAAAGGGAATAAAAAAAATTATTTGAGTGTATCCTCTGAATATCCTGGTCTTTCATGGAGAGCAGAGCCTGGAGCAACTCCCCAAAGAGGAGCACACATCAGCTCATTAACCACCAGCAGCTCATCCTGTGGGGAGAACACAGGACAGCAATGGGTGAATGCAGTCCCCCTCCCAGGGAGCTACAGGATACTGCGATAACAAAAGTACAACGATATCATAGTTAACGTGCTGTAGGCTTTGCAAGCTAAATCCTCAGCTGCTGTAAAACTGAACAGCTCGATGCAGTCAATACATATGTGTCAGTGCAGTCCACTGGAGGATTCGCGGCTGTTATGCACCGCAGAGTGTGCATCTTGCAAAGCTCAGGTGACACCGCCTTCCTGGAGAAGCACAATAAAGGGGAAAACAATGTGCCATAAACCATGGTGGTGCTAAGCCAGCAGTGTCAGGTGATGTCCCATGTAGCCTTTATGACAGCCATAAACCAGGCTTGCATTGCCCGCTTGTGCCACGCGCTTGGAAGAAATACAAACGTCTTCACATGTCTTTACTGCAAAGCAAGTCCTGGCCACTCATTTGTTCATTATGTTTTACATGCTAGCAAATTATCTGTTCACTGAGACCTTTAATAGGGCAAGTTATGCTAGGGCTGATGGGCACCCAGCCATTGGGGTGATTTGAGGACATATTATTTTGGTGATTTGAGGACAGGGGATCCCCATGTGTGCGGTGCTTGGGATGAACCAGGAGTGCCGGGAAGGGCCGTCTGCCTTCTCTGGCCAACAACACGTGCTCTGCACGACTGGAGAAAGGCCATGGGAAGTCTGTTAGGAAAAAGATTGCCATTCAGCTCATAAAAGCAAAGATGATCCCTGAGTTAGACACGTGGTGTTACTTGTGATTGCCTGGGAAAAAGCTCAGGTGTGCCAACCTGTTTTTAATGCTGAGGAAATGCCCTCTGCGTTGGGCCCCAGTGTGTCTGTGTTGGGGCTGTGTCCTACGCATGTTTTATTTTTCGCAAAAGAAGCAAGGAGATTATCTCCCGAATTAATAAAACCAGAGTGCCTCACATGTCCCTCTATTAAGAGTGGTGCACAGAGGAGAAACCCACTGCTTCTCCCCAGGTTTAAAAGCTGCAAGAAGAGCACAACTGTGCTATCAGATATCAGAGAATCTGCACAGGGGAACGTGCAGAAACAGCGTCGCTTCGTTTCTGCTGTTCGTAGAGCATTGTTTATAAGCAACGTTTCTTCCTTTTGTAGAGTCCTTAGTCCTAATTGACTATATTTTCACAAAATTCTTGTCTGTCTTCCCTTATTTCTCAATGGGTTGCCATGCTGAGAGAGCAAAGGAAGCAGCCTCCTCTGTTCCCTTCCCTCCTTCTCCCCCGGGGATGTCTCCCGCCCCAAATTGCCAACAGATTGAGATGTCTGGCATCCAGAGAAGTGGGAAAACAAACAACTCTCTCACAGTCCCAATTCCACTTTTTGCCTCCTCTTTGAGATTGGCTTGGCTGAGCGTGCTGGCTGCAAGTATGCAGGCAACGAGCTGTTGCCCTGCTGGGCTGGGATGTACAGGGCCATTGCTTCAGCGTGCCATGCTGAATTTTGTCCCTGTGCTGGTATGGAGAGACACGTGCTTTTACACTGTTGTTCTGGCCCATGCAAGGGAGGTTAGACTCCTGAAAAACTGTCTGCCTTAACTTTGCTATTATTTTCCCCCCCCCTATTCTACAGGCTGCTGCAACATAACAAATTAAACTTCTAGAAAAAATGGCTGCAGACTTTTTTTTGCAGCTTTCAATGGTTCAGCTCAGGCAAGAAATCAAAGGGCAAGACAGAAGCATGCCTTTTCATTGCCTGTGATAAACAATCAAACCCAGACTTTGCACCATGTAGAAGGCTGCATTATAAACAAGTGTGGCTGCTATCATATTACTATCCTGAAGCTGATTTATATAAACTGGCTTCTGAGCTCTGATCAGGCTCCAAAACCCACATGCTGTATAGGCAGACCAGATTGCTGGAATAAAATTTTCAGTAACACCTCTAATTATTCAGGTGCCTACTAGTGGGAAATTTCTGGTTCAAGGAAGTTGCATTCAGTTTCTTAAATATTTTAGGAGGAAGGTAGTTAAGCAAAGGGACTGTTTTTTGTCTTTGAAGAGGTTGTACCTCTATTCTGTGCACACTGTATATTCAGGAGCAGTAACTTTAGTTTGGTAGGTTATGGGAGGGACAAATAAATGTATGGTAATGTTAAAGTAGTGTGCAAGGAGCTGCATCAGGTCTTTTTAATTTATGCTATGGAAAGAATATGTACAGCTAGTAAAATCCAGAGAGTTTTCAGCAATACTTTCTGAGGTCATGATCAGGGCTACTTTAAGTGAACCTGCACAGTTCATACTTAACTATAAAAAGACTTTCTACGAAAGCATATAATAAGAATACTGTCTCTTCCACTCAACAGTTCAGAAATCACACAAGCCCTTGATTATAGACTTGTCTTCTGCTCCCATGTTATAAAGCCCTCCTCTCCCATGGATTTTTGAGGCAAAGACTCCCTCTTTACTTATGTGGAGAGCCAGATATACCTATGGCTGAGAATACATTAACTCCTGCCTGTTCAAATGGCGGCGCAGTGAGGCTGGGGACACAAGAATTACACATTGTAGTGGAGGCTTAGCTGCTTAGGAAAATGTTTTGAGCAATTAGGAAACAGCTGCCCGAAAATAAACTCCAAAAGGTCCTATTTAGTGCAGCAGTTCAAGTCCTACATTACTAGAAAAGTAGTACAAATGTGCTAACCTGTATCACTCAGAAGTCCTCGCTGTCCTGGATTCCCATGCAATTGAAAGCAGAGTCATCTGCAACAATGGGAGCTTTATTTATCCTGCACAATTGCTGCCAAAGCAGTCCTGGGACTTCCATGAGACTGCTATGAATATGTTTGGAGCAGGATGAGTCTGGCAGAGTGCTGCAAAACTGCTGTATCACCAGTCTCAGGTCTGCTGGCTGTCTGCACTGACTGGTGATTTTTGTGCAGGGTTGCTAAGGAAATTTTAAAGCTTTTAGGAGAACGAAATGCCCACCTGCCCACCCCATCAGAGACTCATGATTGCTCTACCCTCTAGAGGCAGTGGAGAGGATGTAGTTGCTGCTGTTATGACAGTTGATGGAGATGTAGAGCAGGGACTGTGGTCCATGCCCAGCCCTGCATCACACACATACTCACAGCTCCCTCTCTGGCAGTGGGCATTTCGAGGAGTAACGAATACAGAATGAGTCAAGAGTAAAATGGGAATCATCTTGCATCGTCTTTCCGATGGCTCCCTGGACCCCGTTATGAGATTATCTGTTCTTTTCTTTATTCAGGGTAGAAGTAGGTGTGTACCTGGGGAAGAAGAGTTTAAGTCTTTCCTTTGTCAGGGACATTCAGCACTTTCAGATGTGCTGCATGGTACTTGTCAGCCGCAGCAGGGGAGAAATCTATGGCTTTATGAGTGTCCTACTGAACTGGTCATAATCCTGTTAGTCTCCCTAATACGACCTACTTCTTCCCAGGACTAAGTCATCCTGCTTTCATAGGAGGCGATAATGAAACTAAATCTGCTTTCCAGCATGTAGAACTCCTGAAAGAGGAGTCATTTGCTGACAAGCCTGGGCTTGATACTAGAAAGGCAGCAGGACTGATAAGTTGCCACCGGAGAGCACGCTCGGCAGGTTGGAAGACTTTTCACTGGACATTACTACCAAGCTCATAGGACTCTGGGAGCAGTGAGAGTAACGTACCTGGAAAGCACACTGACTGCATCCCAGAAAATGGAGCCATTACAGCAGAAGGACTTAAGTGCTCTACGTCCTATGAGAGCTTGGCATCCTTCCGAGACATGTGAAAATACTTCACTGCCTCACAGCCAGGAAAAGCTCTGGGTCTTCCCTGTAGGGAAAATTTTAAAATCTTCACTGAAAAGAAAATAACAGTAAGAATTTTAAGGAGAAAAACCCTTCCTGTTTCATGAATGTGCCTTTTTGTTTATGCATTCTTCCTGGCTCCTCACTACATGGACCCTCCAGACGTGAGGGATGAATCAAAGTTCAGATCAGGATTCATTTAGTGAACACAAAGAAATAGGGGACAGCAAAACAGCATGGAAAGTATTCTCTGAGGTGATGCTGGCCTTATTTCCTCCTGGACTGATAAGAAGAAAATATAAGATAAAAGGAAATTTTATATTAACTGTCTACTTGAACCCTTTCCAGAGTGAAGGTGAGAACCTTCTTGACAGCCAGCTTCCAGGCATCCATGGTTCTGCTCTTGCATAAACATAAATGATGCCTCGTGGAAAAGCCACTCAATTCTACAGTTTGAATTTGGTTAATTAAAGGATTCTGGGGGCATATTTCTTAACATATGACCCTTCATGTGAGAGGAACATACCCAGAAGCTCTGGTACACCAGAGCAAATGTGGATGCCAAACCTGAGGACCAGAGTCTCCAATGTGTTACCTTGTTCCTTAATAAAAAGGGTTCTATTCTGCTTCCAATATTAAATTTGTACTTTTTTTTTAAAGATGTATATCAAAATGAGGGGATGTTGGTGAATGTTCCCAGCGGGAGTCATTCCAGGCTACTATTAGGATTGGCTTGCAGAGGCCAGACAGAGCAGCAAGGGTGAGCATATATCAAGGGATTCTCATGTCAGGTTTTGAAGATTTTAACTTGTCTTTGAAGATACAAGCTTGTCTTAATGATTGGCTACAGTAAGTTTCCCAAGATAAGGTCTCCCACGTGGTGTCCATCATTAAGTGCACTGCACTCCAAGTCACGCATAAGGTGGGGAATATACAGGCAAACTTTGAGACATACTGCCCAGGCAAAGGGAACTTGTCATAGATCCAGAATTAGAGCCTGGTGTAAAGCCCAGACTATCGCAGTGGCAAGTCCCTAACGTGCTAAATGTCACAAACCTCTAAGCAATGCACATAGATGCAGCCAAAGTTTCTGTGCAACATTCAGCTGTTATTTCTATCTTGAGATATGTTGCAGGAAGGACATTGTCACAGCTTGTAAGACCACTAATGTGAGGTATGCAATGCATGCAAGGCTATATAAAAGAAGGATTCTCCTTGATTATCAGATGCCTGAGAGAATCTGTGTCATCCTGGTACTAAGAGCAATAAAGTGGTAGGTCAATGGAAAGTGAAGCCTGTAGGTTGACAGTGGCTCAAAAAATGTTTGGCAGTTCCCAAAATGTTCATTTCCCTCTCCCATCATCACCTCCAGTTTGCTTAAGGTAGCTTGCATTTCATTTTGGTTTAAACATCCGTTAGCTCTGGCAGTGTCAAACTGTGAAGCCATTTGAAAACAACTCGCTTGCTGCTTGCCTCAACTCCTAAGTCTCAAAGCATAAGACATCTTTCAGGGGGAAGAGCAAAATGTACTGCCCTGCTTTATTAAGAGACTGTAAGGATCTGCAGTGCTCTAGTGAAAAATTAAGAGGCAAAGCTCAGCAGTGGAGGAGGGTTGAAGGGCTTGCAGGAAGCCATGGGAAGGCTCTGTAGCAAGGAGACCAGCTTTCATCTGTTCTCCGTTGGTTTAGCCCTATCACTCTAAATGCACGTGGCAGCCTCTGTCCTGGGAAGCCTACAGTTCATGTTACAGGCAGCTATGGTACAACACTCAGATATTAAGGTGGTTGTTTGACAGGGATAATATGGATCAGTGCTGGAAGGCTCTCAGTGGAGAAATGGATATTTGGAGTAGAGTGGTAGCGAAGATAGAAGGTCATGAAAGTTGAAGTAGAAATGTCGCTATCAGTATACAAAAGGATATAAAAAAAACCCTGTTAGTATGAAAATGTGATAAAATAATGTAATTGTCGTTGAGCAAAGTAACACAAGAGCCTATCTGAAACCTCTCTTCAGCCCTCCCAAATTCACAAGTATTAGATGAGTAATTTTATTTCCCTGCCACAGCTCATTATGAAAGGACATGGCATGCTCTGCAGCCTCTCTAGGATCAGAATTTATCTCATAATGCTCTGTATGTGAAAGTATCCTGTTCTTTGATTGGCGTTAGACCTCCCCGAACAAAGCTGCGGTAATTTCACTGGATATTATCTCCAGAGGAAGCAGGATTAGGAACAAAAGGTCAATTTAAGGTGCATTGACAGAGCTGGATGCGGAGCTGTGCCTGAAGAAGTAGTCCAGACAAGAGCAACATGCAGTTTCAATGCTATATTTCAGCTCGTTCTGCTCTGTATGGTGACTAATATTACACTGATCCAGTGGAATAACGTAAAGTATCAGATGAAAATGGTCTTTCAAGTACAATTTGCTACCAATCAGGTTACAGGTGGGGTGAAAATCTGGAAAGAAACATTGACTCATCAAGTCAAAGCTGTTTGGGTTTTGCCCAAAACTTTCTTTAAAAACAAAAACTGCACCAAGAGGCCCCAATTTAAGAAAGGGTATAACTCAGAGATGCGGGCTGCGCTACGGCAGGATTTCTTGTCTGTGTGCATCACTGCTACTCAGCAGCCACACGTGGGTCTGGTCCTCCAGTGCCAGCTCTTGCACTGACTCCCCCATCCTACCCCAAAAAGCATGACGCTGCACAGTGCCTCAGATGATGCTGTCAGGGAGCACAGTGTCAGATAAGCATGGTGACTCACTCCCTTGGCCTGTTAAAGAAGGGCATAAATATTATATAGCTTGTCTTGGTTCTCAAACAGAAAAAAAAGGAAGTTTTTAGACTTTCTGAACAGAGTACAAGGCAGAGCCACTGCAGGCGACTGCATTATGTTCCTGTCTACTGGTAGTTTCTCTTTTTTTATGGGAGAGATTTTTCATTTCCTTTCACCAAGACAGGGGAGAGCCGTCTTCCTGCCCGCCTCCTGTTCTGCCTCCCACAAAAATTGTTCACTAGAACTTTTCTGATGGTGCCCAAACCTGACATATAGCACCTAAAATGCAGCACTATCAAAATGTGAATCAGTCACAAAGCACCTCATTCCTGGTGAGGTGACACAGGTTGAAAAGCCAGATTGGGGAATTCCTGATGGATTTTCTGGAGAGCCTCAGCCTCCCAACCTCTTCTACTGTTATGCATAAAACAAAGAACATTTTTATTTGTGGAACATATCAGCTTGCTTAAAACAATACAAGCAAATGAAAACACATCCCTACCTCCTTTTTTTAGTAAGTTTGCAAACCAGCATGGTCTAACCATTCATCCAAGAAAATCCAGAGGAATCTGACAGTCATTTCCTTGGCAGTGGGATGGAGGAGTAAATTAAATGGGAAAGCCAGCTCTTGACAGCAGAGAAGTTCCTTTTCTAGGTGGCACCAGACATCCTCAGCTGTTAAAATGGAGAATTATACTACACCAGGAACCATCTCTTCTTTCTCATATTGACTCTGATAGGGAAGATGAAAGGAGAAAACATTAAGGAGGATATTAAAAAAGTTAATATTTATAGCACCGACCTACGACCGATTTGGACAAATAAACCTCTGTCATCAAACAGCTTGGTTATCTGAAGGTGCTATATGCCAGCAAAAGGCCACTGGCATCGGATGTTGGGGTTGTTTGTAACCAGGAGGCACAGCATGGCACTCGAGAAACCCCAAGCACCCATAGACCACAGCCCTTCGCCACCGCCTCCTCCAGACTTCTAGGTGAGTGCTCCTCTGAGCAAATGTAAGGCTCTGTTCCTCGTTTACATCAAATAACACCAATTGCACGTAGTCTGTTGGGAAAGGTAGAGGTGGAAGTACTGATGTTAATACCGCAGTGAAGTCTCTGCAGGAGCCTGTGGGCAGTAAGCGCAAGCCATGGACCTGGCGTGCTGCCACTGTCGACTGCCACATCATTAGGGTGAGGCTGGCCTGGGCAACATGCCTGAAGAGCACTGCTAGTCACCACTGCCCTTAGCAACAGATGTGCAGCTAAATAAATGTCTTGTGCAACATCGAGGTGTCACTTGCAGTCCCCTCTTGTCTCCAAAAGCTCACTCACAGATGACCCAGTGGATGGCAGTCTTCAGGTCAGGGATCCTTATTCTTATTCACTCTTACTCAGTAAAAAAGTGATTGATTGATTTCCATCTGATGACTTCAGGAGTAGTTACTACGCTCAGATTGCCTCAGGTGGTATATTTTGTCTATTTATATCCTCACAAAGGAGAAATAAATACAGGTAGATGACATGGGAAAGTGCCTTGAACCAGGCAGAAAGCTCTAGAAATAGCAGTTTTATTGTATCTATTCCAGAAGATGCTTTAATATTGGAGAAAATGGTAGAACAGAAGTGAGAAGAAATGAAAACAGTTTGTATCTGTATGGATGAACTGTAAAGCATGAGGACAGGGCAGTTCTATCCTGAAAAAGAAAACCCACTCCCCTAACTGGTTTCTATTATACTCAGTTGTTAAAAACTGATGATGGTAGGTAAACTTTACCTCTAGACAGAATAAAGCATGCCCCAGCTGCACTACATAGTTTATTTTCCTGTCTGTGTGTGCACAGTGTGCACTCTATGTAATGAAGGATAATTACATCAGTACATAATTAGAGATAAAAAAAGCGGGCGAGTGAGATGACAGTGATGAGATCGGTATGGCAACCCTTCTAAAGAGATAGATACCTACTTGCCACGTGGTTTGAGGCCAGGTCTGGGGCTAGGATCAAGAAACTATTTCTCTAACTGGACTGTTGCATGACCCTGAGAAGAGCGTTTAACTTTTCTTTGTCCCATTTCCCATGTGGTGCAAATTAAAGATGACTATTCAGATGAACATTGCTTCTCTGCAGAGGACACATGAAAAATTCAGGCAATATTTGAATCATTTAAAGGCTTTTTCCAGAATGCACCGTAGCAAAGTTTACTGAGCAGCCCAAATGCTGGAAGACTTACAAAATTAGTTTAAAGGGATTATTTATAAATTAGCTAAGCATTGATTAATGGACAGTGTACAGAGGCAGCCAGGAAGCATGTCTACTATTTTTATACTGTAAAAATGCAGAAACATAATGAACAAGAATCAAAATAATAAAAAGAAAGAAACTATCAGAAGGCCATCCAGCAGCTCCACCGGCCATCCCAGTGCTTGCCATTTCCCTGCATCAGGCTTCAACACAACATGTTGGAGAGACACTTCTCAGAAGCTGGCCATGGCTGCTAGGCTGAGAGCAGTGCAGCCTGGACTCTCAGTATCCATAGGAAAGGGAACTCTTTTCCATCTCATGATCCATGACTTTGAATTCCCTTTTTAACACGTGGTCAGCAATGGATTTGTAGTGACAAGTGTGATCAGGGGGATCTAACATAGACCATAAGCCATAATCTGGACTGTAATCAAGAATTAGCTGAAAACTTTGAGCTTTATCATTAGTCATCATTAAAAATCAAACAAAAAAAAAACCCAAAGAAGTTACCACTTACTGTTTCTGACAGGGATTTTGTTCTTATTTTAAGAATATTCAGAAAGATGGGACTCAACTTATCTGCTCAGGACAGGACTTGGGAGACCTGAGACGGGCTCAGGAAAGGGCTCCAGCTGAAAATAGCCTTAGCAACGGCCTCAAGAGCAGGTTCCTATCAATAAGACAGTCCACAGCTTAACCGGTGTAAACCCTGTCCTTCTCCCTCCTTGGGTCAGTCTCAGATCCTCCTTTCCTGGGATGCAGAGCCAACATCTCTCCCACTCAGCAGCAGATGGGTGAGGGAATGGGTAATGGTGAAGGCATCAACTATACTCTTGTAGGTCCAGCTGTTGACATGATGACTGGGATGAGTCTAAGTGCTGCAGATTGTAGTGCTGAACACAAGATCTTATTTTAGAGGCACAGTGGAAGAAGGTATTAAGGTGGGGAGAGAAATTAAAGTGGGAAGAAAAGGGGGTTGCAGAAGAGGATGAAGTGGGGGAAAGAGGGATTGCAGAAGGGGAAAGGAGCCAGGAAGGGTCAGACAGCAGGGTCAGAGTTGGGAGAGGCTGTCCCTAGACATCAAGGACAGTGGAAAGCTGTTCAACCATGCCTAGGAGGTGGTGGGGCCTTAGCAGTGAGACCTGAGCATGGCTGGGATGCTCCGTCCATGACTGAAGTGAGCATTAAACATCTGATCTGAGCAGAACTTGGAAAAATGGGTCTGGAGCTAAAGCTCCACATACTGTTGGAAACGTGCCCCCAAGTGCCAGGTGAGGATCATGAGATGAAGGGCCATTTTTAAAGTGCACGTGGTCTCCTGGTTAGTGCCATCAAGAGGAGTGGGCTGAGGTGGAACTTCACACCACGATGTGAGCAGAATTACACTGACTTGCAAGGGAGCGTTCTTAGCCATGCAGCTGAAGGCAGAGAAAACAGGGGCATTGTTAAAAACCACTCCTTTGTGGGACATTCCTTTGTGTTTACTTGTCCACAACACTTTTAAAGGACATTCATATAATGCTGGAACAAGAATGGGAAATGCCTTGTCTCAGACTTCCTGTTGTCAAAGCAAAAAATAATCCAATATCCTCCTGTGTGGGTGCTGGGGTGGGCCCAAAATACACTTTATTATGGCACGGGGGCCTTCAGACAGCTCACACCGGCGCAGGGCTGCGGGGCTGGCACGGCACTGCTGGCAGCACTCCCTCTGCTGATGGGGACCGCAGCTGCTCTTCCAGGTCATATTTTATTTTTAATTCAGTTGGTCAGAGGGATGGCGAGAGGAAGAGGTGGGTGCTGCCCAGGGTTGAAGTCCGAAGAGCATTGTTTTCTCATTACAATTATTGTGCTGCCATCACGGATAATTATAATCTTACATCTCAATTCATTTTTTTTAAAAACCGCACAAAGGCACTGAAGCCAGAGACTCCTTGGTGACAACCCAGAAGATGTCTCTTGTTCTTCCTGACTGTGTATTTTATCTTATGGGGATCCTAGCATATTGCTGTGGAAATGCCAGATATTAAAACCTCATTAGACTGCTGTTTGCAAAACAGATCTTAATTGCTCACCATCCCAGACAATTACCCTGGCAGGCAAATTCTGGAAAAAATAACAGCCAAAAAGGGTGAAAAATCTTTTCTTTTGCTTTGTTGAAGCAGCAAAATCTGCATGCAAATTCACTTATATATATAAAATACCCTGCTCACACAGCCCTATTTCCAATGGGGCACTCTTCCAATTGTCTGAAGTGAAGCTGCTTGTGCCTCCTAAACCTTGTTCTAACTATAGGTATCATATAAAGTTAAATGTTTTTCTGCAACCTGCACCAGCATAAAGAGCTTTGATATGAAGTAGGAAGATGCACTCCAGCCATCCCTTGGCCATCTTTCCTGTATAAATCATGTGTGAGGTGAGAAGTGCAAAGGCCCGCTGGCCCCAGGTGGTCAACATTCAAGATGCAGTGCAAAAACATCTTGATATTAAGAATTAACAAGGCAACACTGATGATTTCTGTATCTTCTTGTCCAACAGAAAAAAACCCTCATGCTCTTTGGCTGGAGCTACTGGGTGATTCTCACTTCCAGAACTGATAGCATTAATATGGTAGGACTACCATGAATTTACTGCAGAAAAGTAGTGATGTCTAATAGAACTGTCTCAGTTTCATGAGGATCCCAGTCCTTGTATTTCTGCCCTTGTGTGAGTCTGAATTCCTTGGGGTCTCTGTTACCCCTTGGGTTCTCTGTTTCATCAATTACAGGTCTCCTAATTGTCAGTCAGGTCTGTGCTTGAAGCAAAACCCCTCACAAGAGGTTCAGGAAGCATTGATTCTATGGCAGTTATTTGACTGAATGATGAATATTATTGGAACATTTACTTGCCTTGGAGAAGATTAATTTCTTTTGCTGTTACTCTTGCTATAGAGGGGAGTCATTCCTTGATTCTGGAGAACTGACCTCTAAAAAGCTGGAACTAAACGGTCTGTGTGCTGCTGCACCCAGCCAGTGCTTGGGCATCAGATAATTCCTGAGATTAGCAGCAGAGTCCCCCTCCAGGTCATCTCAACCAGTGTCTCTGGAAGGGTCACATGCGAGTTGATACACAGGCTTAAATGGTCCAAATAAGCCCCTAAGTGCATGCTGGCCAGCTGTCTGCTCAGAGCCTGCTCCCCAAAGACTGAGGCAGAGCCTGCTGGCTCCCCCAGCAGCACCCCCTTTCTGGAGTGGGCAGGTCAGCTCCCTGGGCACCCCCATCTGCTTTTGCCAAGCCTTCATCCCAGGGGAGAGCTTAGAGAAGGGGTGCTTGCTTCCCGTGGGGAGGGGATACCCCATCCAGGCCCCAGGATCCTGCAGTGAGTCAGATCTGGGGTACCTGGAAACTGAGGGTACAGACCCCGCCCGCCCCGTCGGTCAGTGAGATATAGCGGGTGCAAGTAAATTACATGGGTTAGTTTTGTTTTAGCGGCATTTATATATTGTATTTTAAGACTAATGATGGAATGGTGCGAGGGACCATGATGTAATTCTCCTATGTAAACTGGCTTCTCGCCTTGCCAACCCGACAGTTCAGCACGGCTCTGACTTCAGTGGATTGGAAAATTTATGAGAGATCACTACTCTCCTTTAGTGGCTGTAATTTTCTAAAAATGCCAAGTACATATGTACTTTATGAATTGCTTAATTCTGTGTTTAAGCCCCAGCTCTCAGTGGGCAATAGATGTTTATTTACTTACTTCATGAAAGCTTAGTACTTGAATGGAAAGTTGGGCGCAGGTTTGGGCGTTCCAAGCACTGACCCAAAATCTCTGGGCTTGCTACAGCCCCTCGGCAGGAACAGTTTGGCAGGGCCGGCCGAAAGGGCCGGGTTTAGGGGTGCTCCCCGGCGCTGGCTTGGGTTGAGCTGAACTCAGCCCCTGGGCTCCGCTCAAGGCGGTGATTTAATGATAATCTGGCCTAATGGCCGCGATTTCCAAAGCACTCAGGGTTATTGTGTGTACCTTTTCAGCCGTCTTTCTGCCTTAAATACACATGGGGCGATTTGCATTCGCCCCCCCGGCCATTCCGACAGCCTGGCTGCGGCTTGGGAAGGACGAGGGGGTAAAAGCGGGGAGGGCCGGCCCCCCGCCTCCCGCCTCCCGCCTCCCTTCTCCAGCCGGGGGGCGGGCTGGCAGTAATGCCCGTCCTACACGGGCCCTGGGCGGCTTTAGCAAGGGCGGACGGCGGGTAACGGAGCCAGAGGGGTGCTTTCCCATGAAAGGCAGGAGCTTGGTACGTGACAAGACTTTGAAACTTGTTTGAACCCGAAGGTATTGGAAGTCAGTGAGTTAGGGGGAACTGAAATCGATGTAATTGAAAGAAATTACGTGTAACTGAAAGAGATTCTGTTCCCTCTCACGGGGAAGCAGAGTTTGTGTGAAAGACCACCATTAAGGTCTGTGAAAATTATTTCTTCCCAGAAAGCGTAGCTCATCCCCTGGTGATCCCAGGAACATCAGCTTTAGAAGCCTTTTCAATGGCATTAGTCATTCAGGACCATAGTTTTGTTTCCTGATTTCATTGGAAAGGCATAGCTGTAAAGCTGCACAATGAAAAAAACAAGCCAGCTCAATTTGAGAACATAAGATGTTCCACTTGGATTTTGAATATTGCTCTAGATACGCTACACAGGGACCAAGGCAGTAAGATCCTGAGCCAGGGCTTACACAGCACCTAAAGGCAAACACTGGAGAGAAATATTTCTGGTGAGGAAGCGCCCATCACTAAAGGGATTTTCTGGCGTGCTGTGACCATGAGGAAGTATCTTTCATCAAAACATCACAACAACTCATTTACCTTAAACCTGCTCTTAATTAGCGCTGGGCAACAGCATCGGGGTATGACGATGGATCGTGTCTGAAATCACCCGGCGGGGTGGGATGCAGCCACCCTGCCACGGTTTGGTCCCCAGTGCCAGCCTGCCCCTCTCCTTCCCCTTCGTCTGGCAGGTCTGGGAGAGGACCAGCTCCCTCCTTCCCTCCCAAGCAGTGCGAGTGCTGAGCTGCGAACACCAGGCAGAGCCTTTCCCCAGCTGGGTGGCTGCCACCACCACGCTCCCTGGATCCCCCCTAGCTGAATCCCTATCTGAAAGGCTTTAACACCGCACAAGGTTTTTCCAAGGTGAGAGTAGTGATGCAGGCAGGGGGACCTCCTCAGTGCTGCTGAATTTATCTTAAATTTGCAAAACCCGCTTTGATGTTGAACAGAGCCAAGCTTTGTAAGGGCCATCTCTGCTCCCACTTCTGGAGAGTTTCATTGTTTTGGCCACAGGCGATGGCACCAATACAAACATTTAGTGTGCACAATGACAAATACACTGTATTTTAGCACATTCTTACTTCAAGAGTTACTAAGAGGGATTTAAACACATCTGAGTGCTCGGCAGGAACTGGGAAGGATGGAAGATTGTGTTTAAAACCTTTGCAGTCTTGCCTTCACAAGAATTGCTGACAATTAATGAGTCAGCCTGCAAGGAGCCCATACCAGGTACTGTATGCAAGTCGTCTTTGCCACACCAGGATTCTGGCCAAAAAAATGTTGCTTTATGTCAAGTGAGTGAACGTTGCCCATCAGAGCAGAAGGCAGCAGGATGCTGCACTCCGCTGCACAGGCAAAAGGATGTCAGTCTCGGGAACAAAGTAAACCATGGCCTGTCTCTGCGATGCTAAAAATAGTATGTGTTGGGATTTGCAGAGCTAAAGCAGTAGATAAAAGCTGGAAGTCCGAAGGGGAGCTCTTGTAATGAAAAGGTGGCTTTTTGTGTACCCCTGAAGGGGAAGGTAGCTGGGGGGGAGGGCAGCTGCTCCCCCAAACCCGAGAGCCCAGATGGGTGGGAGATGTCTGCTTAACAGCCTGCATTCCTGGGCCCTGCCAGCGCCCCCTTATCTTTCCATCTGAATGGCAACAACAACCAACCATTTGTACCTGAAGTGGGCTGCCAGGGTGAGAAAGGCCTTTCAGGTGTACAAGCTCCTGCAGGGCTGCCAATTCGTAATTACTATATATGAGGCATTTCACAATATTTTGTGTGCTTGGGCTTTTTTTTTTTTTTTAAAAGCTCCACATGCTGGAATCTCCTCAAGATATGAGAATTTCAACCCAGATTTCACATCATTCTTTTTTCTAGCCCACAGCTTGCTCTTTCAGAGGGGAGGAAAGTGATTTGGGAAGCTCTGTTGTTTTAGAGGCAGTGCTCAGACAAAAGCACTCCTCATCACTGACTGGCCTGGGGAATTGCTTGCAGGAGGAGCCCCACCAGCCCAAAGAGCAGCTCCCCCCAAAACACTCCCTGGGAAGCTGAGGGATGAAGTGGACATACGCAACGCAGTCTGATGTTTGAAATTAGGGGGAAAATAAATACACTGCTCCCCTTGGGAAGTGGTGTGATGGAGAGGCTGAGCCAGGGAAGGACTGCTCTGGCTGCGGGGAGACAGCATGGTGCGCACAGGTGTCCCAGGGGAACTTCAGCCACAGATCTGCTCATCCAGAGGCTTCCATACCCTGCACAACTCTCATTTCACACACAGCAGCCACTTTGCATGAGAGCAGCCAACAGGAAGGTTTAGACCAGTAACAAACATCTCACTATTTCTTCAGACTGTTGTATTCCCTTTACTGGCCTTTCCCAGGAGGCGTTTCTGGTCAGACGTACACCCTCCACCCCAGCTGCGCTCAAGGCCAGCTTGCTGCACAGAACACTGGGCTGATCAGGAGGCTCCACCAGTGCCATGGCTGGGTTGCAAGGAGGTGGGGAACCCCTGGCAGCCCCAGCTGCTGCCCTACTGGCAGAGGAGCCGTGCTGGGTGCCACAGGCTGGGCAAGCTCCTTTGTAGCCCTCCCTGGGGCTCTGGGCTGGTCAGAGACCTCCTGAGTGCAGCGTGTCCCTCCCAAAAGGGCAGCAGCTGGTGGCCCATTTATTTTATTGTGTTCAGGGTGAGTATGATGGTAAGAGGTCTTCCTTACAGCAGAATTGCAACACCCAGAGAAAGGTAGTTGGAAAAACTTTTATATTTTGGCACTGTCCTGTAGAAGTGGCACTGCCAGCACATCTTTCAGAGTAAGGATCCAAACAACTCCGAGTATGATGAACGCAGCGTTAGAAACAAAGAGAGGAGTGGAAGCTGCAGTTTGAGATAAGATGCAAAAGAAATGTGGGCTAGAACCTGTGCTGAATTTCTGTTCATGATTGCAAGTGCCAGGTAATAGGCAAGTTCTGCTCTTCTGCAATAACTGTGGTATGGTGAAGGGACATTTCCCTCTGCCTCACCAGACAGGAGTGCTAATGCTGTGAATCAAGTGCAGCCCATCCCATTCTGCATCTCACAGAAAAGCCCATGACCTTTTCTCATGCACAACAGGTGGGCAGGGGGCTGGACGGCCCTTCAAGCAGCGGTGCACACACTGATCCGTATTTCAGAATTTCTCTCTATAGTATTTCTCTAATTCACTCCGCACATAACTCATTATTTTTAACTCCAAAAGGCTTTTCTTTTATGGAAACAAACACTCCTAAACAGATTCCCAAAGTTAGGGTTATGTTAGTGCTTAATAATCTTTTAGGGTAAATTGAAATTTCCCACTTAAAACAGCAGGTAGAATTTAAATTGATGGTTTCTACTAGGGGAAAATGTTCCTTATGAAATTTTGCTGATGTGTACAGTGTAGTTAGTGCTCAAGTCACATTTATGGTTAATTATTCATTTTCTTACTTTGAAGTGCCTGGGGTGATGGTGTAATAACCCATGCAGCTGGAATTTCTAAATATATTTTGTGTCGATTTTAAAACAATAAAAAAACCACTGAAAGGTCAGTACGTGGAAGCCCATGGGAAGTGTGACCACTCCTTCCCTAGAGGCAGGTATTAAGCTAAAGAAATGAGGAAATTGTCTTAGCCTAAAGTTACAAGAAATAATTTCAAAAATCAACAGAAAACCACTCTTCTCGTACGCAGTGCTTGACTCAAGGGACACATGCCACCTGCAGACGTTCCTTGCGACATGGGGAAGCCCTGGGTGCCCAGCTTTGGTGTCTGGTTTGGACCCTAGGGCGGCCGCAGCAGCGGGCAGCAGGGGACAGGAGGGATAGCGGGGGACAGCAGAAGGCAGCAGGGGACAGCAGAGGACAGCAGCGGGCAGGAGCAGCAGGCAGCAGCGGGCAGCAAGGGTGGGGCAGGGGGGACAGCAGGGGACAGCAGGCGGGGAGCAGAGTCTCCCGCCCAGGTCGGAGCCCCGAGCCCCCCGGTGTTTCATCCCCAGGCAGGCTCGCAGGGCTGGGTGAGCCCCAGGTGTGGTTTCTCCCAGGCTGGGGAGAACCAGAGCTGGTTCAGAAACTGTTATAGTCGATTGCTCTGACAGCAGGGAGAGTACACGGAAAGTTTTTAAAATCAATGGGCAGGGGCTGGGTAAGTGTGGGGGTAAGGGCCACCAGGCGTTTTTAGGGATTGCACATTCCCAACAGGGATGTAGGGAATCCCGGCTGGGAATTTTCCCACAAAATTGCAAGCAACATAAAAGAGAGATGAGTCAAGGAACCATAGGCATCTAAATTCATAAAGGGTAAAGAAAATACTCGCTGAAAGCTACCGGCTTGGCTGTTTCAGGCAGGCAGGCAGGGACAGGGGACAGGAGAAGGGCCAGATGGGCCCTCCCAGATGCATCTCCGCAGCACCGACCATGCCACTGCGGCTGCCCGCTCCCAGGTGCCTTATGGAGACACCCTTGGACCTTGTGAGGCAGCACCGATACAGTGGCTGGATGAAAAGGCATTAAAGTAAAGGCAGTCTTGTAGAACACGACTGTGCACATGGGCTTAAAAAACTCTTGCATCACGGGTTCCTGAGCGTTGAATACTGGTTGCATTACAGTATATACGTAGCTGGCAGAAAGTCTAAATGCATGTCTTCCCTGAATTTATCTCCGCTAGTAACCACAAGGACAATAAGCAGATCTAAACTTTGTTCTGAAGCTTAGACACTCCAGATTTTTTACTTGCAGTATTGCTGGTCCTAGGTCTCCTGCAGACCCCCCAGGGCTCGTCCAAAGGCTTCTAAAACCCCAGATGCAGCTAAGAACCCAGTTGCCACCACGAGCCGTGGCAAATATATCCCAGCTTTGGGTCTCTCATACTTGAGTTTAAGCTAATCCTGTGTTCTGGGAACACCTTCTTACCCATGGCTGTGGCCACAAGTCTCTCAAGATCTTTGTGAAGTTTCCAGTATGATTTTGATTCAACCAAAAGGGAAAGCCCTGCAAACCACCACAACATAGATTTTATATTCGATCCTGTGTTCAGGGGGTTTAACAAAATCCTTACAGATGCACAGGCTATGAAAATGATGTTTATCAACTAGGCTTTTTTTTTTCAATATCAAATTTTAAGTCTGGTCGTTAAAAATCTTAATACAACACTTTTAAGAAACGCAGCATTTCAAATCTTTCAGAAAGATAATTCTAGGGGATATAGGAGAATGTATGCGTTATGAAGTGCATGAATTAGGAATATGTTTTGTACGTTACATACAAAGAAAACAGCAGCCTTGGAAGCAAGATTTCCCCCATCAATGAAGAGTGGCAGAGCACAGATTAAGCCAACATCTTGAAATCAGGAACCAGCAGTGCAGAACACACTCATGCCCTCTCACTGTATTTGGGAATCACTTTTCCAAAGCTACTAAACCAAAGCACAGGTAGAGATCATGTTGCTTTGGGAAATACTGAGCAAACTCCTGTGTCACAGCTACAGCAGTTGGTGAGGCATCGATTTCTTAAGGCAGGCAGCGCATCTGCACTGGCATGAGCAGGGAGTGCCTTTGCTAAGGAGGTGAAGATTTGCTCACACAAGTGCAAGATCAAGCTCGTTTCTTGTATTGGCTCAGTCAAGCCTTCTGCTGGTGGGGCTGGCTGGAGGAGAAGAGGCAATGAAAGCTGCGTGGCTGTGTGTGAGCGGTGCCCGACCAGCTCAGCTGCCATCCTCTCCTCCCGGCAGGCCAGCAGGGCCGCGCAGCAGCAGGCTGGTGAAGAATGGTGGGCACACAGCCTGAGTGCTTACACATGTGCCCACCACACGCCTTCAGAGCAAAATGGAAAAATAACTTGGTTATAGAGCTTGGTGCCTGGTGCTGCAAATATTCCCAGCCTGGGATTGTGAACATTCTGGAAAACGGTGAATTCAAACAACTTTCTCAAAGTCAGAGAAGAGCCTTGATGTAGGTTGTAGGGCTGTGAGCTGTGAATGTGGCTTGGGAGGAAGCGTAGCAGCTATGGCTCTGTTCATCACCCCACCTGTATTTCATCTCCCTCATGAAACATCTCCCATGTTGCGACGTGCTGCAGGAGTACTATCCACTTACTTTACCATGTGGATTTTTTCCCCCAAAGGATCTGTCCTTCCAGGAAATTACCTGGGAGACAGTTTAGTTTAAGGCTGACTCAGTTCTCCATTATTAAGCCAAGGTTACTGTGTGAAAATGTTGCTTCCTGGTGTAACCATCGCTTCGAAAGCGTTACCCCTGTGGTGCTGGTGTAGTAAAGGCTGATCACCATGTCTCCTTCTGGGACTGCACCGGCCGTGTGAGCCGGGGAAGCTCATGTAAACTGTCCCTGCCACAGTTAGCATCTCTAAAATGAACGTATTACTCCTGGAAAGACAATGGTCTTAACCCTTTATTGAATCTGGAAATCTGAAAAAGGTATAGTTAGTTAAGAAAATATATGACATCTTAAATCCTCCAAATAGATTATTTAATTCAAATTATTTATGCCAAAACCAATCTGAGGCAGCCAGTGATTATACATGTTGCCAGATGGCAGAGGTGCCTCTGGTGTTTGCGGAGCAGCAGTTGTGACTCGCAGCCCTGCAGCCCGAAGCAAACCAGCGCTCCTAGCACCCAAGCCCAGGTGGGTCAGGCCAGGCGAATGGGCTGTGTCCCTCCCACTGCAAGAGCTGGGATGCTCTCTCCTCAGGGAGGGGACACCTGCATGGTGGGTCTGGCAGACAGCTGGCAACAGGCAGGCCTCTCTTCTACCAGCAAGCTTGCCAAGTTCCCATCAAACACCAGGTAAGACTTTATCCAGAGGGAAGAATGTATCAATGATCTATTTCAGCAAAAATCCCCCCAAAACATACCCTAAACTGTGCAATTCCTACTGCTCCTTCCCAGGGGAACCACTTGCTCCAGACTTTGGGGACCTGGCAGAGAGACAGTACCCACCGACTGCTCACACTCGAACTGGAGTTTGTTCAGGCATCGCAGACCCAGCTGCCCTGCTCCTGCAGATCCCAGCTAGTGAGGTGGAGGGACATTTTGCTACCCTGATATCGCACCGTGATTTTGATTCAGGCACTTCAGCAGTCATTTGAATGGTCACTTTGCTTAAAGGAATTTTGTTTCAGGTGTAAATCACTGAGCACAGCTCTTCCAGTTTCAGAACACTTAAAATAATAACCATGTGCTGGTATCTAGGGGTTTTGCCCAGCACGTCGTGTATTTCACACCTAGCCTGGCAAATTGCACTTTTTATGACCATACCAGGAAAGGCAGGGTTTATAATGGACTTAACACCCCACAGAGCAGTCCAGAGCCAACTGGCAGCCCCTGCCACCACCACTGCTTTGGGTTGGCTCACTGTGAGCAACATGGCTTCAGCAATACAAACGTGCTGCTGCCATAAGAGCTCAGGCCTCTTCCCCCTCAGCAGTGGATAACACCCAGCTCATTAACAATTGAAGGGAAGTCACAGTGCATTGCATGTTCCCAGTCCCCTGTAATTTAGCTTCGCAACACAAGCACATATATGAGCAGCAGAATTGTTTTCTTCCATCGGTTGTGTGTGCAACAGTTGGACCTCGCCTGCTCTGGCTTCACAGTAACCTCCCTTAGAGCAGAAGGTGTCTGTATCTCGAGATTTTCGATCAATGCCAGTGACAGTGGGTGGGCCACAGGACACATCTTCATGAAGCCTGGCTTCCAGCGAGCACCCAGGCGTGTGCTTCTGAAACACGGGCACCAGATTTCCGTCCCAGCCAGGCTGGCTGGCAGCCAACTGAGCAGCAGAGTCCTGGTCAATGCAGCCCTGCTAGCAGAGCCTATGCTGCAGGTCTGCAGGCATCCGGCAGCAGAGCCAGCCTCTGCCCGTCACCCAGCCCCAGGGGCTCTCACCTGAGCCCTCCGCGATTTTTATATGGGTCAAGTCATCTTTGAATATCATGTCTCACATCAGACCTTCCCTTTGCAGGAAATTGTATTTATAGATATAGATGCAGGTACAGAGATACAGCCTTCAGCTTTCATGGGGGTGTGGCTGTTGCTCATTAGACCCTTGGACCCAATTTCCTTTGGGATGCATCATCTTAAAGCGTTGCCAGAGACTGCTGCATTGCTGCATCCAGATAGAAGGTGACAAGTGCTATATAACCAAATTATAAAATGAATCAAATCATTTGATATTTGAAAGAAAACCCATTTCTCCCAGAGATCATCATTTATTAAAACCTGAAATCACAAGCTGAATATTTATAGCTTACTTTTGTTCGTCCTTCTGGAGCTCTCTAGACATTTTGTTCAGTTGGCCTAAAAAATTAGATCTGCATTCAGAAACAAGAAAACTGAAATGCTTCCCAGATTTCTTTCCTCTTGGAAGATACTGAGAGTTTTGCCTGTTTAAGTGCATGATTTTTCCCAACCAAATAGCTTTCTGGCTTTTAGCGACTTTGGGTTTGCCTCATGCCATACAACATGGTGCTATCAGGGCCCATGTGACCGGGGACGCTTGATGTGTCCCATCCCTGGGGCTGTCACACCTCACCCTTGGTTACAAGTACACATGCACAAACTGCACAGGAGCTCTTGCCCTGCAGAGCCCGTACACACCTGGAAATGCCTCACAGCACAAAAAGCAGTTTTCAGCTGGGTCATTTCAGGGCATGTGTTTGAACCCAGGTGCTGGATCTAGGACTAGCAGGGAACCACTGCTCCCACATCTGGAAGAGCCAGGGCTCAGGCCCACCCAAGGCCTTGTGTAGTCCAGAGTCTTTTCATGTTTGCCAAGTTTTCCCCCAAGTCTCAGCTCCGTCGGCTGCAAAGCCCATCCAATTCACCCGAGTTCAGAACAAGGGGTGGAAGGTTGATGCTTCCCTGGGACCCGTCGCTGAGCCTACCAGGCAGATTGCAAACTGCCCAAGACACACATTTACTCATAGAAAAAGTCAAAGACTTCATTTTTGACAACAAATTGTCTAAAGCACAGCTCAAACTGTCATGCTGGAGTCATGGTTGTTTTAAATTGCAGTGGTACAAAGAATAATTATTTATAGATTATTGCCTAAATTGGCACCTGCCTGAGAAGCTGGCTTATTTGTTTAAAAATCTTTCAGGAGTTTTTTCCCAAATCATATAGAATAACTCAACATCCATTACAGAAACAGATCTCCTACAATCATAAGAACATCTGGGCTTATAATTAAAGGCTGATTAGTCAAATTAAGCTCATGAATAGTTCCTTAAAGAAGATGGACCGGAATAAAATTTAGATAAGATAGCTATAGCAATTCCAACTTTGTGCTGCCTTAAAGCTTAAACATTAGCAAATTGTCTCCAAAACTGGCTTGTATCCAGGGATGGGCAGCAGCTTTATTCCTTCCATCCCTGTGAAATCCCTACTGAGGAATGAAGCAGGTTAAGTTGAATCCGTGGACTTTATATTCACATTCAAAATTAATGGGCATATACCTCCACATGGAACAAAATGAACTGCACGCTATTTTTAAAGTGTTTTTAAACACTAAGCTGAGGGGTGTTTGTAAAGTGGTCACTGTCCTGAAAAGGCAGAATTCAGCTCTATGGCATTTCTCAGCTGCTACAGCGAGAAAGGAAGGTTAAAATATCAAGAAACTAAAAAAACAAGCACCCAACACTCCAGTGCATCAGTGTCTATGTGAACACAGAAATGCTTGTGAAGAAGCTTTGGGGTCCAGCTCCTTACATTTGTATTGTCCATGTTAAGCCGGCTCAGGTGGCAGTGAATATTCCAGCACCAACAAGTGACTTTCTGTCCGCATTCTGTTTCTGTGGGGTGCTGCTGGGCAGTTTTCCTGCTGTTTTTTAAAGAGAAGAGCTGTCTTCCTCTCCCACCTTGCTCTGCCACCACCTACCACCTGCTGTGCCAGGCCCAAGGAACCTTTGCTGCATTGAGGGACAGTTCTTATGAAAAATGTTTTTCTAGTGATCAAAAGAGCGTTCAAAATGCTTTTTAGACCAGATCAAATTGTATATCCATAGAAACTGTAATTATACTCTAGGGGTTTTAAATGCTTGCCCTCTCCCCATATTCGTTCGGCATGCACCCATACCTGTAGCCTTTGCAGGGTCCCATCATGTAGGAGCAGCTGTACAGGTTCTGCATGGGTGCCAGCTCCTTTCTGTCCCTGCCAGGCTCAACCCTTTTGTCAAGCCCAATTGATGCACGTGTGAAATGACCACGGTGGCCATCCAATATAAACAGATTACACACATGCACAGATCCTGCGGTGCTTTCAAAAGGAAAGCAGCTATGTAAAGATCCCATGGAGGATTTCCCCATTCACTGGGGGAACAAAGCTTGGCTGTGAACCTGCTGTGGGCTCCCAGCACTGCCACCGCAGGGGACACGCCGTGACCGGCACTCCTGTGCCCACTGAGCACGCACAGGGTGAGGGACTCACGGCCTCTTCTCCAAGAGTAAGAGCAAGATTCAAAAGACAAGTGGGAAGTTTTAATAAAACTGGTGTGTTAAAAGGGGAAAAGGCCAAATCAGTAAGAATTAGTCTCCTCAACGTGGGCTGGTCCTTGGACCACTTCCTACAGACTTCCTTTAATAGTAAATACTTTTGTGCTTTTAGATGCTGAAGCCACCTGATACATGCAGTAAAGTTTTAAAACAGAAGTACTCTACATAAAGGCACCTGCTTAGGAGAAAAATTGGTGGCAAAAGTGACAGCTGAACTGGTTCCTCTCTGCACTGCTGTAGTTCATGAATTCTAGTGCAAACATCAAAAAAAAGTTGTTTTATTTACCTAGGCAGAAGGACAAAGCCCTGGCCGGAGCTGTGTATGGTGTACGTCAGGGGCCAGGAAATCAGGGAGGGCATCAGCCCTGAAGTCAGATATGGGCGATACGGGATGCTGGGTCTCAAGTCCAGTTTCCTTGCTGTCATACACATCCATTTGGAAGGGCCAGCACTGTGTGATGGATAAGAGACATCTGCGGATCTGACCTTCCAGCTGGATGTGTGAGGAGTATAGAGGACTAACAAAACACATGCAAGGATTGCTGTCCTTCTCTGGGGTACAGGTACCTCCAGCGGCAAGGTCTCAATCCTGACAGAAACATGCTTGAACTGTGGTATTTTCTCCCTGCTGTTGAGATGGAAGTTACTGACTTCGACAGATTTTTCTCTACTTAATAATGTCAAGTCAGAAGACACCACTATGAAAATCTGCTTAGTACACAGCAGTGAAGTTCTACTGCTGAGTTTTACACAAACAGCCCAGAAAGGCAGAGGATCCACACTTACGCTCCAGTGTAACAGGATTTTCCTTCCAACACTAAAAAGGTCATTTGTTCATGGGTTATTCAGCAGGGAACAAGCAAGTGGCTTGCCATACGCTTCCTGCAACACATGCAATTATACAATACAGCAGTGCTTTGCAAATTGCATAGCCTCTTTCATTCAAATGCCGCAAATAATTTTGCAAGCATTCATTAAATAACTTGCACAACTTCCTTGCTGATAAAGTACCCATGCTAATCATGTCCCAGCATCACAGGCTAAGGCACAGAAAGATTCAGGGACTCGCTCAGGGTCACGCTTTGAGGATCAATAGGAATGACTGGCATCTTCCCTCTCATTACCTAATGCCAGTTCCCATATGCAACTTCCTCTGTTGGGGTTTTAAATACAGATGACTGATGCCATCTTTCTATTCCTGTCGGAAGGAATCCATGTGTCAAATCTGAGTGTGAAAATGCCGTATTTTGATATAAATACATGCCATAAAAGGAGGTCATGCTAGTAGAGCTTGCAAATTCATGGCCCTTTAAGTCCTGAAGCAACTCATCTTCCCTGAGTATTTATGTGATTTTCACTTTACCACCTCTCAAGTGGAACATAACATTCCCTCAATAGCACACAGCAATATACAACACAGAAAGTGAGGAGCCATATCCAAAGATGGGGCTGAGAATGAAAAGGGATTTAAATCCAGAAATAGGGTAGTGCTTCAACAAAAGGCTTGATCAAGAATTCCAATTTATTTTTCCCTGCTTACCTGAAAGACTATTATGAAAATCTGCCTGATTTTCTGCTTATCACAGGGCAGAGAATTTCGGCCCACTGTACTGCTGGTACAGGTTTCTTTAATCCTGTTATTTCTGTTCTCTGGTATTCACAATGAGATTCTTTGCCCTTTCAGTCTCCTTTGAATGCTCAGGTGCATTTTTTTCTCATGTGCAAATGTTCACCAGCTGAACAGTGGTGGCAGGATCCAGCCCGAGGATGGCACAGCCCCACGGCAGCGCCAAGGGCACGGACGGAGCAGATGCTCCTGATCTGCTCCAGCGCCAGGTTCTCGGTTCTCTGTCCCAGCTTCTGTCCCCGTGAATGCCACATAAATGAAGCACACTGACTTTTTATGGTGCATATGGGTGAAGGATGTGAATGCTCAGAGAACTAGGAGGATTGGGTAAGGTGGGAGACAACACCTCAGGCCACCTCAGTGGTTTCTGGAGTGAACACCTGAAGCAATTCAACTGCTCTGCAGCTGTGGCGCTTGCATCTAGTTTATACCATTGCTCCCAAATCTATTTAAGAAATATAATATGAGTTTAAAGCTGGTTCAAATGCAGTGCAGCACAAATCCCTGCTGTCAGTGGCTACACATTAAAGAGTCATTTACTGTAAATTGTATGACTTACACCATGTAAAGCAAAGAATTTTAAAGAACAAAGGTCATCACGAGGGGTAACCATCATCTTATCCAGACCCGAGCCTTCTGTCTGTGTCCGAGACACTGGAAGGGAACACCAACAGGCACCCTGGCATCCATTTCCACCTTTCCCTTTGTTTTTCTTTCCTGACATTTTTGCTGTACTGCCTTCCCAATGTTTCTGCTGAGCAACCTCTTTCGCAGATGAGCTTTAAGGGTAGAGAGGAACTGCTTACAGACAGAGAGACCTTTCCCCTTTTATCTGCTACTTGTATGACCGTGCCTGCCATCCAAAGGTCTGATGAAGACTACTGCTCAGCGCAGGCTCTGCTCCAGGAGTGCAGCCAGAGCAGGAGGCATCCCTGTTCCGATCTCCCCTCCTCCCACATGCGGTTTGTGTAAACAGGGAGTTTCTGTTCTATTTTTTAATTCTATGTCCTCCCCGTGAATGCCACTGGAAATAGAAATTTAGGAAAACAACTTCTAAATGTTTGGATGTTCGGATCCTGCTAATCCAGGCTGGAATTTCTTAATTAAGTTAGTTAAGAATAGCACTTTCATTTCGTTTTCATTTCTGTGCAGAGAAGGAGACTCCAGAAGTTGTGCTAATTTTATTAAATTATTATCCACTGAAATACACATAGATCGGCACAATAACTCAGCTAATGGCATCTGTAATTATTTGATTACAGCTGCTGAACTATGAATCTACGCACATTAAAAATATTATACACCAATATAAAGCCAAGGTATGGTCTAACTGTCATGAATTCAGATAAAGCAGCTATAAAAATTCGCATTTGCAGTATTAGCCCTCAAAATGAAATCCAGCTATACATCTTTACCTTTCAAACTCTAACTCAATGTGATGGTTCCAGGCTATTTAGAGAAACATATTACTATTTAGAACAGATTAGCTATCTTTTTTCCCAAACAATTCAGTATCTGTATACTGAGACATATCTTCTCCTCCATCATCCTCATCCCCAACATCCCTAGAGCTGCAGCTGTGGCACATCATGAGGTAAGACACTAAGCCTGCTCCAGACAAGGAAATTTAGATGCTTCTTAGCCCATATGTATTTTTACAACCTGTTTCCGCTGATTCAGAGATAAGGACCTGGCACAGTGATCTTTGGACAACAGAAATAAATACAAATGCCCCTTTTAAAAGAGATACATGATGACAATTCTCCCCAAAATGAATGAAGAAAACTTTATGTAGAAAACATGATGTGGACTAGAAAATTCAGTTTGGAAAAAAAAAAAAAAAAGAAGAGGTGACAGCAGCAAAGCGTAACTTCAGAAAAGAATAGTAAGAATTCATGAGAAGCAGGGAAACATATCAAATAACTTATTACACTGCTCTCTGTGACAATTATAGGAGCATAGGGTATGGGAAACCCCCAAATCTAAAAGTAGTTTACAAAATATCTAACAAGACCAAAATGCTTCCCCTGAAAACACGTCACAGGAACCTTCTAGCCAGGTTTTACTCATCGTAAACACTAAGCTACCAAACTTGTCCTGCTAGAAATGGTCAAGTACAGTCTCTTCAAACCTCTGAGGGAGCTAAGCCAGCAAAGAAAACCAAACCAACCCTCCACACTGTGATAAAGCCCAGAAATTCCCAGCATGAGCAGCCCCTCCAGGCCCGCAGGCTGTTGGGTGCTGGGCTTCCAGCACCTACCTGCAGACCAAACACCTCACCTTCTGGTTTGCACAGGGGTATTTTAATAAAGCTCAGTAACTGCCCGGATGGCAATGGCCATAGTCCATGGGGCTGGCAGGGTGCATGCTGACGCTGGCTACTGAAGCTGTGCACCTAGTGGGGACACAAGGAAGTAAAAATAAGTCAAAACAGAGTTGTTTAGCATGCCTTGTTTGTTCTACTGGTTGTACTGGAGTTATTTATGATTTCCTCATCATATGAGCAGATATTTTCTCCTTAGGGAAGGCCAACGTCTAAACCCCCTCCTTCCCTTATCTTCCTCCCTCCTGTTTCCTCCCAAAAAGACAATTTAAAGGAGAAGGAGTTAGACAGTTAAGATTTCACCTACAGAAGAAAAGAACGACTTAAGCCACAATATTCAGCTCCTGTTGCTTGATGACTCCGTATTGATTAAAGTCTGCTCTGTCTCACCATCTCCACATCACATGAGGCCAATAAGCCAACTCAGGAACAGATTTGCCTGAGAATTAGAACTTTTTCAAACCCAATGAGATAAAAAAAAATCTTGTTTTCAACCTGACCTGGTTTGGTATGTGGTACACAGTTGTGAATACTGACACAGAAGAAATGTGGGGGAAATCTGGCTGGGGAGGAACTTGGGGGAAATCTGGCTGGTGAGGAACTTCTGGTGAGTGCCTGTGCTTTGCCTGAACCTCTTTTTGGTTGACACTACCCTCATCTCTCATCAGATCGAGTAGGGGTGAGCTGGAGTGGTAAGAGTAGGCAGAGACAACTCAAACTGCCTCGAGCTACAAGGCCAGAACCAGAACTTCAGATCTGGAGTAAAAGGCAAAGAAAATACAGAAAAAAGAAGTTTTTTTAAAGAAAGGAAGCTTATCCATTTCCATGTTTATTGGATTTAAGGGTCCGTTTCTGTTCTGTTCCCAGGAGTAAAATACAGGAAGAGTTACAAACATTTGTTGACAACAACTGACTACGGTGATGGGGGGAGAAAAATATGCTCTGGAATAAGTGCTCCAGCATCCTCATAAATCTGCACTGGAATAGGCTCTAGCCATTGAATTTCTAAGGCTGTTACAACAGAGCACAGCAGGACATACTCTCACCATAGCAACACAGAAAACTGCCCCATTGGAGGACATTTCCACTCTCTGCAATGCCAATCTTCCCTTGCCCTTACTTCTCAAAGGAAATCGATATATTTGGGTCTTGAAGTAGCACTCGAAGCCTGAGTCCCGGCTCCAGTGCCGCTTACAGTCTCCTGTACTCCATCAAACAGCAGCAATGGGAAAACATTAGCAGCGTCCCTCTTATGCCGCAGAGAGCTATTGAACAATGAGATCAAACCCGGGGGTCTTTCCAATTCCTTCCATACACACCAACATTTTGGGGCCCAGCGCTCACTGTTTATGGCACACATTGGAGACATTTTATGATCTGAGATGGAGTTCTAGTTGTGTTCTTCACAACATGACCCTCCTCCACTGTACAACTAGCCCCCACCATGAAGAAAGAGGCTCAATTCACAGCCCAAGCCCCGATGAAAGTTATTTTAGCTCAAGTCACTGGGCTGCACCGTGGGAGCCAACACTGGGGCTCACACACAGCCCTGGTACCCCTGCTGCTGCAGTTGTGGCTTCTGGCACATGCCGGCCAGGCAGCTAGAGGACATGTCAGATTACATCTGCTAATCCAGAATTTGTCTGGTAAACCTCATATGCTTTAGCATTTTCATCATGTTTAATTTTAAATATCATGACAAAAATCTGTTCTTATGCAATCTTCCTGGTCAAAGAAGGTATTTCACTAAGTACTTAGGGAGTCAATAGGACATCACCCTTATTCTCCTTGAACTAGAAAACCAGACATTCCAGAAGAGAAGCTGCATACATTATCCACTGAGACCAAATGACTCTGTAACCACCCCCAGTTTAATACAGTTTGCTCAGGACAAACTGTTAGGAAGATTTTAAAGAACTGTCACTATGGGAATCCCTGAAGGGCAGGTACTAATTGCATACTTCTGATGGCATAGAAGTGTATTATCTCCATATAGGTGGAGAATTAAGCCAAGAAGCTAGGGGACCCATTTTGCGGAGCGCTGTGCATCCCACTCCCACACAAGCTAAATGGAGTCTTGCCTGGCCAGGGTCCCGAGCAATTACTGGTATTCAAACAGCTATTGAGTCCTCCAATATCTGAGCTGCAGAACTGCAAATATTATATTTAGCACTTGAAATGCTTTAAACTCGAACAGTTAGTCCTTACAACACGGGAGTAGGTGGTTTGATTTTTTTTGCTCCTCAACTGATTAGAAGAGCGTGGGGAGACAAGGTACTTTTTGAAATAAATAATTTGGTTGAGAACTGAAAGGACATTGCTATTGAAGCTGGAATCTGAGATCTGACGCCTATCCTCTGTGCATATTACTGCTTACCTTTATGCACAGATGCGCACAATAGGCTCACTTGCTCTTTTAAAGAAGTTGTTCAAACTTAGTTGTCCTTGAGCAAGCAAAATATTCAGTAGCTTCAGTGGGGGTTCTGCGGACCCTCAAAGGTTTGATCGGGGAGCTTGCTCTTCATGGCTTATTCAGCCATCTAATCATGCTAAAAATGTTTCCTACAGAGCTGGGTCGGCCCAGCTGAATCAGCCCCTCCTGCACTCCTGTTCCTGTGCATCCAGACCAGTTGTGAGCGCAGTCAGTGAGGCTGAGCTGGGCTCAGCTGTAGGACTGATGTATGCTACGAGATAGAAGGAGGACATTTATCCTCACTTGCAACAATATCAAGTATAAAAAGCTTATGGATCCCTGCTCTTCAAAGCTAATTCCAGCAGTATAAAATGAGTGCTCTGATGACTGCACCCAACAAGGCTATGTAGTAAACAAATGCTCTATCTACGAACCTGTTTCTTGATTTCAGAAGCAGTGGCTTATGTGACATTACCAGCTGTACGGAGGTAAGCTGACAACTCAAAAGTAAACCTATTGGAACAGGTCTTTCTGCCTAGAAACAAACAAACAAAAAACCCCCCATTTCTGAGCACAGGGTTAACTTAAGAAACACTCTTGCAATCTGTGATTCTAAAATGCTCTGCAAAGAGTGATGCAGCAAGCTACTTTTTCTTTCATGTTCTGTGATGCTCTAAAAAAAGAAGGGGAGCTAAATGCTGAAGTGATTCGTAACTGCCTTTGGGAGCATGCAGTCAACATCCTGAAGACCTTTGGCATCCTGCTGCTCCTTCAATTAATAAATGGCAGCGAGTGGTGAAGCACCTGCCAGCTGCAGCAATCTGCATAGTGCCAAATACCCCAACAGCACACCACAACTTCGCATGGAGAACTTCTACTTTCATTTATACTCTATTAAGGATTTTTAAAAGCCTTGGTTTCCTGTCTCATGAAAGCACTGGGGCCACGCTGCAAGCAAAGGAAACTCCACTTAGATGACCTTCATTTCATTTACTCTGTAACTTTTTTGTTTTATAGGCCAGTCGTGTATCTGCAATAAGTGATTAAGATGCTTTACAGTTAGACTTTGACCTGCAGTAGTCGGAGATTATTGGATATTGTTTCTCCTACAGCCTTGGACATGGCTTTGGGATTGAATTTTTGGTAAAAAATTCCATATTGGGCCAACAGTTATATTTACCACAGCACAAGCTCCCAAACTGAATTCAGCTTTGAGATCTGTCTGTCTTACTACTGACAAAAGAAATACCAGCTTATGCACAAACTAATAAGGTTGTGTTATTAGAAGGAATAGTCACCTGCTCACTCATCGTATGTCATGAAAATATGATGCGCACTTTTTTCTTCCTTTGTGTTTTAATTGCTAGTCCTTCACAGCAAAGATCATCTTTTTCATTTGTATACAGCCCACAGCAATAGGAACTTGTTCGTGAATCTTAATTAATGTGCTACGTAGAAACTTTTTACTTTTGATGATGCACTGGAGATTTGAATCTGGAGCAAAAAAATTGCTGTTGTGAGAGAATTATTATAGAGAAGCAGAGTTCTCCTTTCAGAGCCGTTCTTAAGGTACAAAGAAAGACTAGGCTGCTCTGAAGTACTGAGCAGGAGGACAACTGCATATTCACCATGTGCTTTATCCAGTTATGCAAGGAATACCATTTATTTTGGTGGAAAAAATACATAGTAAGGCACTACCCAGTAAAACTGAAAACTGCTACTCCTTTTGGTAGAGTTTGAATCACATGTAAATGATGTACATCTTGGTGTGGTCATGTCGTCATTCTCGCAAAAGGGGAGCCTTGCTCCTTGTCTGCATTGTTTAATGATTTTGATATCAGAGCCCTGGCTTGAGGTTTTGAGAATCTTGTTCCCACAGAGTCAAACTGCTTTCCTTCTTATACTGAGCATGGCTTTTGGGGTAAAAAGTCTCTGGATCTCTACTGTAGGCAAAAAAGTGTTGACCAAGCTTTAATGACAGAGTTTCAAGTTGCTTTTATGTGACAGCAGTTTGATCATGGTCTTAGAAGTGCTGCTACTAAACTGCTCCCAGGAAACTGCAGGAAGGACACAGACACTGTGGCAATATTCATTTTTTATTTAAGGTTATCAATAGTGTAAAATTCAAAACATCATTCAGATAGCCTTTTTGCAGTGCTTATCTAGTTTTAGTTTTCCGAAAATAACATTACCTAGGAGCACATATTGGAAAAGAAATCCTTTTATCCTATTCCCTTTCTTTTCTACTTCCCATGACTCTGAAACAGGAGAATATGAGGCTTTTGCGACCATAATGAATGCTCATGCATTGATGCTATTGACCTATGTCAATCAGTTTCCGTTTCAGACTGATGAAGTCTTTCCACTAAGGGTGCTAGATCTTCACGTTTTTCAGTGGGGAACAGCAGGAACAAGCTAACATACATAAAAGCCCGACTGATCGTATCAATTACAGGTTAAACTGTCTTGAGTATGTGATACGCAACAGTCAGTGCACTGCTGTTCTCCGTAAACCAGACTTCTCATAGATACCTGCTGCTTGCTTGCCCAGGCACACCACTTCAGATTTACTTGGGCTGAAATCTTTTGCCTGAGAAACATTACAATTTCTAGCTGAGTAATTTCCTTCCCTGATGACCTGGCTTTTTTGGAGGACAGCATACCTAGAGTCTGATCCCAAAGGACAAAACAGTGAAGAGAAATGAAAATATTGTCTCAGACACATTTTTTCCCCTTTGGTGAAATGAATACCTGCTCCCTTCAGTTCCTCCAATATCTTAAACTATCATGAAAGTTCTCTTGTACAAGTATCCACATATTTGGCCGCAGAACTGTGAAACATTTCCACATCTATATTCAGCCATCTATACATTCAGGTATTTTAAAGTGTTAGTGTTCACTTTGAATAGATTGTATTGTCAATAAACCCTTCTCTTCCCCCAATTTCATATTTTTGTATTTAAAAAATGTTTTCTTTTATTTATCATTAAATTCAACTCCCAGTAAGAGTTTGCATATGGGAATAAAACAAGTCTTCAGAGCCTTCTACAATTAACATACCCTCATCGTGCTCCAGTAATTATCTCCCCTGAGACCTCGGTTGGGATGCCACACTGCTCTCATCACTGCAGCATTCCCAGAGGGAAATTAAGAGGCAAAACACCAGGATTTTCAGATGCCACATTCACCGTGTGTACACCATTGATCTCCCAGTCTTTTTGCATTTGACTTTAGCCAACAAATTGCTTATCAGCAACCAAAACCAGCACAGCCGTGTTTGTTCCAGGCCACTGATGGCAGGTCAAAACAGATTAGCATGAAACTTGTTCTTTATTTACAGGGAGCAAAATTCTTTAGCGAATCAGCATTGCTCAGAGGACACAGGCACTAAGCTCCTTAGGAGGCATGAGGAAGAAGAGGGTTTGGATGTGTTAAGGGGGTTTTGCGCATGGTGCTTTTGTTCCTTTTTCTTCTCTCCTTTGCTGCCTCCTCCTCATTTACCCAAGAAAAGCCAATCAATATTTTCTTCATTCTCCATTTAATCCTACTTCTCTACCTGCAGGATGAGTCCTTTGGTACATTATTTTCCCAGTCCCAGAAAATACTTGACTCCTTTCCCAGGTCACTAACACCCTTTTAATCTTCAGGTGGCATAAAGAAGTCTGTAGACTAAGTTAAAGTTCTTCAATCCATTCTATCAAAAAATGATGTATTTTTTTCTACTGTTAAAATTCAGTATCCCAGTTCTCAGCTGTGCTAAGCCTCTCCACACTATTATCCCAGAAATAGCTAATGGCCACTTCAGAAAACCATAAAGACAATTGATACAACAACTCTGACATTACCCACCCCACATGGTGTAACGCGTGTAGAAACGAAAACAGCCCTCTTAAAATCTCAGTAGTTTCTATCAGCTGTAGATATTTCTGAGAATCAGGAAATTTGGTTGCTACACTTTTACCTGGGATTACCTAGTGATACATTACAACCCCCTGTTTGATTTATACTGAATGGGCATCAGTCATAGCCAAATTTCAGGACTGTATGCTTGATAAATCATGACTAATGCAACACTGTATTGCAGTAATCCACTGTTTATTTCACAGTTGCCAACCTTATGCAATTCCTTAGAAATATTCAGAAAAACAGATGCATGGTACGCAAAATCCAGGATAGCCATGTCCCCTCCGACCTCAAGCTCCATGCAGTAACTTCTGATCTCAGATCTTACAGGGGACACCTGCAAAGCCCACCAAAGTTGACAGGAGCATTTCTGCTCACCTTTTGATGAGGGAGATGGATTTAAGTACACTATTTGTTGAAGAAGTACTTGAACACAACCCCATCACACATTCCCATCTGATGTCTTTCAGTATTTAAACAATTTAAGGGTATAAGGAATGAACATTTCCAAGTTGTAGGTAGTTTATAAGAAATCCTATTCATCAGAGAAGATAGTTTCCTCTTTTGTTCTTTGTTATCCCTGAAACAGTTGCACAAGAGAAAAAACCATGTTCCATCACAACAGGTACTGACTGGCCTACTGATCGATATATGATTTACAAAACCAATTTCCATTTATTGTCAACATTTTACATTTTAAAAAATTTATTCCTTCGTCTCCTATGCTCTCTCTGTACATTCATGAAAGCCCAATAACTTATACCTAGGACTACTCCTAAACCTGATGAAGTTCGTAATCCTAAACAAGGATTGGACAGAGCTTTACCTAGAAAGGAATGGAATATCCATGCTGCTGTGTATGTGCACTACTGTTACAAAATATATATTAAAAAGCCAATGCCACAATGTCAGTTTAAGAACATGTGTGCAGAGGTACAGACACCCTCATCCTCTCTACTCACAGGGACTACCATAGTATAACCCACAAGTAGCAGGTCCCTCGTAGTTAGTCTCAGCGGTCTACGGAAGATAGTAGCCTGCAGGTCTAGTTTTCAGTTGTCCTTAGAGATAATAAAACCCCCAACAGTTCTAATTATTACCTCATACCATCTCATTCCCCCACTACTTATGATTTAGGCTTGAATTCCTGTACGTTTTGGGAAGTTGTATGAAGATCCAAGTTAAAAATGGGAACGAGCATGGACTGAGTAAAACAGGCTGTCAGAGGAGGAAACAGTCCATGAAGCTTGCGAGTGTGTCTACCATCCAGTGGGTTTGAGCGGGATGGGTTACAGCAGGCTTCCAGTTTATGTGTAATACCAGTACAGTAACACAAAGAGCTGATCTGACACCCAGCTGCGCACATGCAGCAGTGGCATTGCAGGCTTGGGAGAGCAGTTGCAAAACCTGCTTGCAGGTTATGTCCAGCCTTTGCACTAGAGCAACAAAACCAAGAGATGAGAGCGTTGAAGATGGAAGCTCCGGGGGCTTGCCTGCGGTCCTACACCGATTCACGGGCTGGCTTGGTGCACCTTTGCTTTGGTCGAAAGTAGCAGCGTGGCAGCCAGGAAGATTTTCAGAGCGGTGCTTTGAAGAGATTGTGAGGCAAACAAGTGCTTCAAACACCTGCAAAGCAGCTGTGATTTACCTTACTGTTTGCCAGAATTTTGCCTGGTACAGTGCAAGCACACTACAAGAAATTTGGTAAATGATAAAAAAAGTAAAAACGGTAAGAAGAGGATGGCACGGGCTGGAATCCTCGTTGCAAACCTCCCGGCCGAAGCCTTACCCTCTCGGGCGCTGGAGCCGGGCTCGGCCGTGCAGCAGGGATCAGCGCCAGCCCTCCGGCCCTGCGCGGCAGCCATTTTCCCCCGGGCCCGGCCGCGGGCCGGGCGGAAGAAACTACCTCCCGGGCGGGGATCTGCCACTCCGGCGTGTAGCGCGGCGGCCCCAGGCTTCGGCCCCGCCGGTTGTCACCCCGTGGGGGAAGGCCCCAGCGCTAAGGTGGCAGAACCGCCCTGTCCTGCCCTGCCCCCGCGGCCACCACGGCCCGCACAGCCCCGCTGGGGCGGCGACAGGGCTCCAGGCAGCGGAGCTGCCGCCCAGGCCCCGCCATCCCCGAGGCGGGCCCGTCGGCCGGCGGGCGGGGCGGGGGGGCAGAGGCGCCGGTGGGCGGAGCCGCCTCAGGGCTCTGCGCATCACGCCAGGGGGCGGGGCCAGCGCACGCCGCGGGCGGAGGGGGTGATCAGTGCGCCTGCGCGTCGCGGCCGGCGACATTTGCGCACGGGTGGGTGACGGCGTAACCAATCTTGCGGTTGGGCCCGTCCCTCCGGTACGTGCCTCCTGATGGGCGTGCGGGCGGCCCAGTGAGGGCCGGCGGTGCTGTTCAAACCGGCGGTGCCGGGGCGGCGGCGGCCAGTCGGGCGGCGGGGGCTGCGGGGGCGCGGTTGGAGCCGGCGAACGGGCGGGCTGGGCCCGTGAGCATGGGGGTGAGGTAGGGCCAGCCCAGCTGCGGAGGGGAGGCGAGCGCGGCTGTTCGGCGGGGCCGGGCCTGCGCGGCGGCGGGGAAGGACGCGGAGCCGGCCGGAGGATGGAGGACAAGAAGGAGGAGGGTGAGGCCGAGATCCAGGAGCACGGGCCTGAGCACTGGTTCAGCAAGTGGGAGCGGCAGTGCCTGGCCGAGGCCGAGCAGGAGGAGGCGCTGGCTCCGGAGCTGCAGGACGAGGCGGCGGCGCAGCCCGAGCACAAGCAGCAGAAGCTTTGGCACCTCTTCCAGAACTCGGCTACCGCTGTGGCGCAGCTCTACAAGGGTGAGCGCTGCGGGAGGGCGGCGGGGCCTGTGGTGGCGAGGGGGGTTACTGCTGGGGCGCAGCCCGAGCGCGGTGGGTCTGGGGCCAGGGGCGGGCGGGGCGGGCGGGCCGGGGAGGGGGGGCGGCCCGGGGGCTCCGCGCCCGTCCATAGAGGCAGACGGGAAAACAAAATGGCGTGAGGGGGGACGGCGGCCGCTGCCCGGACATCGCCCTTCGCGGCCTCCGGCGGGCGGCCTGGGTCGGGGAGCCGCTGGCCGGCCCCCGCCCTGGCCGGGAGGCCGGCGGACGGGTCGGCCCGGGACGGCGGCCGGGGGGCCCGGCGGGGCCGGCCCGGAGGGTCCCGGTCGGCGGGGTCGAGCCCTGTGAATGCCCGGAGAGCGGCTGTCTCTGGGGGCGGGGATGGTGGGGGCAAACTGGGAAGCCCGGCCCTGCCGGCGGCGGCTCCTGATGCCCAGACCAGGGAAGAGGTTCCGACAAAATGGCGAAGCGAGGGGCCGGCCCCATTGTGCGGCGGGGGCTGCGGGCGGGGGCCGGGCAAGGCGCTTCCCCGGCGGGCTGGGGGCGCCGCCGCTGCGCCCGCTGCCCCGTCCCGGGCCGCTGCCGTCCCGCCCTTCTCGGCCCTGATCCCGAATTGCCTTTGGAAGGTGGAACAAAATGGCGAAACCTAACATGGCCGTTCGGAGTTGGTGACTCCAAAATAAACAGCGTGTGTCCTTCCCTCCCTGCAGACCGGGTGTGCCAGCAGCCGGGGCTCTCCCTCTGGGTCCCCTTCCAGAACGCCGCCACGGCAGTCACCAACCTCTACAAAGGTAAGGGGCTGCCCGGCCCCCGCCCCAGCAGCCTTCCCCACTGAGCCGAGGCCCACTCTGCATCCTGCCCCGGCTTACTCATAAGCAGGGCCTGCTAATGTATCTTATTCACCCTGATAAAATCTAACCTGAGACTGCTTCCTGAATCTTGCAAGTTTTCCCTGGGCCACTTCAGCTGATGGTAGCTGAATCTTTTCTGTTGCCTCATGTCAATGACTAACAACTTAATAGCTGTTTTATGTTGAGACCCTTGAAAAAGGATGCATTTAATGTGTGGCTCGTTCTCATGAATAAAAGAGAAGAGTGCAATAGCTAATGAAACAGTACTTAAATTCCCTGCATTTTGTATATTTCACGGTGTATTAAATATTGGGATGTCAGTATAATACATATGATCATGGTGAAGCATAGGTTGGGTTTAGTGTTTGTAAAATTCTGCATAGATGTTATGTGACAAAAAGTTACCTTCTTGTGACAGCGAGGCTTCTTAAGTAAGCCTTCCAGTTTATTTTAAGTGCTAGAATGTCACTATGACTGTGCCCAGGGTGGCTGTAGGAAAGCAGTGTTAGCCAGAACTTTGATAAGAGTGCACTCTGCACATGGCTGTCCTTCTGTGCTGTTTTACTGTGTGTTTCTGTCTGTCAGGATCTATTTCTGAACTCTGCTGTTCTTTGGGTTGACACAAGAATTCTTGTCCACAGAAGAATCAGTCAGTGGTTTTTAGTTTGTTTAAAAGGTTGTACAACATTATATCAATATTAGTGGAGGGTTAAATTGGCACAGTGTGATTCCCATTGTTAGTGTCTTCTATTCCTAGGAAGGAAAAAACTTTAAAGTTCCAAATTGTTTTTCTCACTTGTAGTTTGATTCTTTTTTTGAGTTGTGGGGTGTGTTCTCAGACTGTACAGCACTATCTGTAGTTCTACCTGCATGCTCTTTCATTTGTCTCCAGTTTTCCTATTTTTGGATTTGCTTTAAGCTATTGAACTTATTAATACATTTGTGGTGGCTGATCAGGTTTGACAGATGTGGACAGAGCAAGAAGGAAATGTAGGTGCATAACCCTCACTGCCAGAAAGTGCATTGGATCTTGCAGAAAGTACATTTGGATGTTGTGCATGTGTCATAGGTCATATAAAGGGGCAGCGCATGACGTAAGGGTTGGCCTGAGGGAGTGGGTCACTAGAACATGGTCTGGAATGTTACTCACTTGAACATGGTACTGGAGAAGCAGCAGGTAGTGTTAATAAGTTGTCTAGAATAATTAGTCTTTTTTTTTACAAATGGTGTTCTCCCTCACAGCATCTTTACTACAAAGACTTTAGCTGTTTATTTATTGTTAAATCATTTGATTACTTGTGCTGTAGGCAAAATGAACCCTATTTTTCTGCAATTATGTGATTAACAGAGGAGTATGTATGTAGTGATCAGGGAAACTAGGATTTAAGTAGGATGCTCTCTTTAGTCAGGTCTAATGTAATACTTCAAAAAGCAGCACTTGAAACACATCTTCCCTTAAAACAGATCTTTAAGTGCTGGAGTACCTCATTTATTCAGACCTGCCATCTTTAAATATTATATTAACTTCCAAATGGGTAGAAGTTTGTTGAGAACACAGGTAGAACCATCTAGGCACTGGCATAACAGGTAAGTTGGAGTCTTTTAATGTGAATTTGCCTTCCCTAGTGATGAACATGGCTCTTAAAATCTGTTGTTTCTCATGTACTCAGTAATGTTTCTGTTTTGGAGGACTATGTCAAAACTGCTGGAGAAGTAGTTGGTGTGGTAAATCAACACCACAAACTGCCTCTTTCCCTGTCAGCTGGTTTCTGTTTGGACTTCTGAGGCATCAAAATTCTCTTAACAGGAGCTATATGAGGAATAGTGTAAATGGAGAGTGCTGTGATGTCTTGAATGTCAGCATTTTCTCTGAAAATAGATTAGAAATTTAGTGTCACACCACACTGTTTTGAGGGTCTTAGATCATGAATTTCTGATTGGTGCTGGTAATAGACCTCATTTAAAGATGTGATCATCTTCCAGATTGCACTAAAGAAGTGAAGGCATGGCTTGTAATGTGGGATTTAGAACCTATATGCCTAGGACTTTCTACAGTGGCCTTATTCCAATAAGGCTTCTGAGCCTACAATTTACCTTATTTTTAGTTAAAACAAGCTGAATGTTTGTTAATGTTACTTTTGACTTAGTAATTTCAGTGTGTAGGCAACTTGAGTGCTTATTTTGCCAGCTTAACTTTGTAAACAAAGTAGTTGTAGCTTTTACCATAAAAATCTATTCTTTCCCAGCGTAATTGCACTTGAAATTTGTCCGGTCTACATCACCAATCAGTGAGTTTGACCTCATAACTAGTTCATAGTTAGTCCTTTGTAAAGCATTCTTGTATACAAGGAAAGCAGATTATTGACATAAAGCTGGACTCCCCACCTCTCAGGAGGACTCTCATGGTATTTCAGGAATTGATTAAAGGAATATTGTTGGTTTTCAAATTAGCTCCTAAGCGTTTGGGTAGTTCTTACTGGTGTGTGCATTGGAGCCCTTGCTGCTGTGCAGTATAAAATGGCTGGAGGAATAATCTGTCATGTTGCCATTGCTTTCACAGGAATTAGCATTTGTAAATCTTCCAGCCTCTTGATTACAGAGCAGCATAGGCAAAATTCTGAGTCCATAAAAGTAACTAACATGTTAAATGCACTCTTAAGTATACCTGTGTAGCTTATGTTCTAAAAGCACCAAGATTTAGCTATGATCCCTTTGAGATGGTTTTCTTTTTTGGTAGGTTGTGTTATGTTTGAAGTGCTGCTCTGTAGATTTTGGTGCTCTCTTCTGTGGACCATGCAGTGGTGCCTTAGAATAGAACTTGAAGAATAGCATGTAATAGTGATTATTTTGGGTGGTTTTTTGAGTGAGAACTGGATTAGATATGTATGTCACTGTTTACCTGTAAACCAATATCTTGGACAGCTGTTCTTAAATAAATCTAATATTGTTCTGGGCAAATGGCTCTTATGTTGGACTTCATTAGTAAAGCAAGAATATAAAAAGCTGTTTAATCAGCTCTGCCAGACTTAAAAAAAAATCCATGAAAATCAAGTAAACTAAATTGGAATGGATATGTGGATGTCTTTTAATGGAGCAAGAGCTAACATAGCAGTAACTTTCATAAAACTGAAATGGCTGTTGACAAAGCTCTGATAACAAATTTATGACAGACAAGATGAGCATAACTGTGTGGGGAATATGTTTTGTCCCACCTGTTACTGTCATCTGAAATTTACTTGCACTTAAACTAGTAGCCAGAAGTGTACTTAGGGAAGTTTGAAAGCAATGTAATGTAAGGCATTTAAGAATGCTTCTTAAAGACACAGTTATAGCTGATGTGCACAGGTGACCAATTACGCCACTGGAGAATGAAATTGCATTTTTTAGTAGGATTAATTGCAAATAATATTTGTTTAAAGCTTTTGTATATCAAATTTGCAATGGGATCTTAAATGGGGAAGGAAATTTTTTAGACTTCCTTTGTAAATGGTATGTTGCCTAATTGAAAGGCATTGAGGACACGTGTTCTAAGTAGTTTCAAAACTATGGCCTCCTGCAAATTGCCTTTGCAATTGAAATTCAGATGAAACGAGAGGGACTAAAGAAATAGTGAATTTTCTGAAAATTCCTTGTCTATCAGAATCAAGAAAAGCAGTTACTACTCTTGGTTTTGTGGGGTTTCTTGGCTGTACTGGTGTACTTTAAGAGTGTGTCTGTCAAAGTGCATTGTCTGTAGATTAAAGTACCTTCCTCAGACTGACAATCTCAGTGTGTTTTTGATGTTAGTACGATATGGTGCCGTAAACAGTGCTTGTAGCAATGACCTGAAGCGTAGTAAAAGTGCTTTAATTGCTTTTGACTTTTAAAGGGGGTGGAACTTTTTAGCTAATATCTCTTTGGCTAATATGACTCATCTTCAATGCCAGCCATATTGTTACAGCTAACTTAGTACTATGTTACAGTAACCTGTAGATCTACTTCTTTCCTGTGGTTAACAGGAAGCCCTATCAGTGATGTGCCATACCGTACATTGCTCTGTCTGTGACACTCACTAAGAAAACTTTTTTCTGTCTTCTTGCAGAAAGTGTGGATGCCCATCAGCGAAGCTTTGATGTAGGAATTCAGATTGGCTATCAGCGTCGGAATAAGGATGTGTTAGCTTGGGTTAAAAAACGCAGAAGAACTATTCGTAGAGAAGACTTGATCAGCTTCCTGTGTGGAAAAGTTCCTCCTCCAAGAAATTCTAGAGCTCCCCCAAGACTGACTGTAGTATCCCCTAACCGAGCTACTTCAACAGAAACTAGCTCATCTGTAGAGACTGATTTGCAACCCTTCCGTGAAGCCATAGCTCTGCATGGTAATAGTAATTTTTTCAATACTACTTGGTTAAAATTGGGTGGGGGTTCTTAAAGCATGTCTGGCACTTGGCCGTCGTTGATGTCATAATATGTCATGTACCTGATGTTCCAGCTGAAGGTATCTCCTTAATTCTCTAAGGGAGTTTTTGCATGTATAAGGCATGTAGCTACTAAAAACTTGCATAATCAAGTATTTTGAGGAAAAGGTAGTGTATAAAAATGAGATTTGGATCTGTAATATATTCTACAGCTGTGAACTCAACAGTTAAGTATCAACTTTTGGTAGTGCTTTTGAAGCATGAAGAAACTTGGCATTGTCATACCAATGCTAAAGTAAACAAGCTTCTTGGAAAATAATATTATGCTAGCAACTAGTTAAATATTAAGATTTGACTAGTAGCAAATAACTAGCAAATTTTTGCAGGGTTAGGGAGTGAATTTGATGTCTGAAGCTTCTGTCTCTGGGACACTTCTTGCTCTAGTGCTCTTGTTGTGCACTGGATAATATGGTTTAGCGTTCTCCTTAAAGTACCCATTCCAGGTTACTTCACTTGCACATTGCTGCAGTAATTGAGTCCTGTTCAGAACTTAGTACTAGTTCACTTTCAGTCTTAAAAGTCTTCTAGTGTCATACTGAATTTCCTTCCTTGCCATCACCAACAATGTTGGTGCTGTATCTTTTCTCCTTTTCAAATATGAATATTCAGTAGCTTATTCTGCACTGGACTGTTACCTAGCAAGTGATAAAGAATGTGTTCTAAATTGCTCCTGAGGTGAAATGAAGCAGTTCACCTCTGTGTTTTATGCCTTCTAAAATTCTAAAGAGTAGCAGATATCTTGAGGTATAAATAGTAGACCATTCTAAAAGTTAAAAAAAATCAAGCTATCTAGAAGTACCGCCTGTGAGATTTAAAGGAAAGTTTTACTATCTCGATATTCTCAGTGGTGGGTGGAATTAATGAGTTAAATGAGTGGATTCCTGAAAATGCAGTCTTTGCTTCTGCTATGCTGCGGTAGTTTTTCAAGATACATAAGCCAGACATTGTTATGGTCCAGGTGACAGCCTAATTCTGGTATTGTTTACTGCTCTGTTGCCATTTAAATCAAGCATGCTTCCACCCAGTCATGTAGTTTTTGGCAGTTTTTCTTCTCGTATTGGAAGCTGGCTAGAGAATTCTGTGCACCAGTATTGCTTATTAGTAGGTAAAGCTAATTTCACAAGGTGAACAATTGCAGAAGCTAGCTCTTGCCTGATATGATGTGATAAACACCCTCTTAAAAACTTGTTTTCTGAAACTGTAGTTGAATCCAGTGTGTAGTTGGCTTTAACTGTAAAGGCTTACTCTCAGATGAGAGTTAGCTGGGTAGACTCACTTCAGCAGTGTGAGCTTTCAAGCAGAGTAAACTCAGAGGCATTTTTATTGGTAATATGGCTCTCCATGTCCTTGTATTGTTTCTTAGCAATTGTATAGAGGTGGTTTGTGGAAGTTGCTTCTCTATAGCATGGGAATCTGAACCATGAAGTATAAAGTTTTTTCCTATTTCATAACCTAACACAGGCTCACAAGGACTGTAGGAAGTTCTCTGCTCTGTACTGGCACTGCAGGCGCTAGAAATGCACTCTTCCCCTCCATCAGCTGCTTGACAAGATTACATGTCAGTCACCTTCTGGATTAGGTTCTCCTGATATCAGTTTCAATCTGGTCTTTGACACAAATTCTTTTGTACTAATCCTTTAGTGACTAGGCTTGTATTTGGCCTCATAACCATTTTTAGGTCTACAATGTCTGCGTTCCTCCAGCTTTTCTTCCCTCCTTTTCTTTAACATTAAGGAAGTTCTAATTAAACTTATCTCCCAAACTATTTTCCTATTTATCATAGGGCTTCTCAGAACTATGTTTTGATTTTTGAAACTTGTGTAGGATGTTCAGGTGTGTGTAAATTAATGTCCTCTATAGGGCTGTGTTTATCTTCATTTTTGGCAGGCTGTTAAGTGATTTGCTGCTTCTAGGTATTGTGAGGAAACATGAGAACCTGATGATAGCAGCAGTCTCACAAGTGTTCAGGACTGAAGTTCTAAGGGGAATTTTTGACTGGCATGTAAAGGAGTGAGGCTTTGTGTTGGTAGGCTTCCTGTGGAACTGGATTATTTCTGTTAGTAACATGGATGGGCTGAACTAGATATGATGGGTAATGCTAAAACGTGCTGCTCTAAGCAAGGTCTCTTAGTGAAGCAGGGGTAGGTAAGAATCTGTCATGACACCAAATAAAGCTCTGTTGAAGTTGAGGTGGTTTATTGACTTCTCAGAAATAGGTACTAATATATATCTAAAGACTTGTTACATCCTGTAACTTGTTGATGTTGCTCTTTGATGGGGCAAATACCTGTATTTTGATCATGTAACCTATAAATGCTTCATAATCATATTTGAAGACTTCGACAGAAGCTGTGGTAACAAAGTAGCTAATAATTAAATATTTCTTGGAACATAACACAATTATAGGTGTATGCCCTAGACTAGAACATTAGTGAAGAAGAGTATCTTTAGGTATCAGTACAATCTTAAAACTGTATGCTGCATCTGAAGAGATCTGTTAAAATTGGATTTTCAACCTTACCTCTATCTGAAACCTTGTTATATCTGACCTATATTATAGCTCTGCAAGGTAGTTAACAGTTTTCTTGACAAAAGCTAGAGATTTTGAACCTAAAATTTAATCTCATGATAGTAGTTATCAGTAGTCTTGTGCTAGAAGGAAACCTGTTCTTCTCTACTGTTCTGCTTTCAAGACTTGTTACAGTAGCTAAAAGCAAAAGGATCATGACAAACATACACAAGAATGCTTAAGGTGTATGTGATCTACCTTTTCAGTCTGTGGCACGGATGCTGTGCAGCTGTTACTGTAATCTTTAGTGTAACTTAAGGGTACTTACTTGAGAATGAGTTTTTGGAACTAAGTAACCTCTTGAGAGAGTTAAACTCTGGTAAATAAAAAAAATCTTTGCCCTTGATATTGGCTTTCCATTATTAGAGTGCCGATGGGTAATCCTTGAAATAAAACATGGCTGGAAACTTCAACTGTGAATACCTGAAAAGAAATTAAAGCCTTCAAGAAAAACTTGAGTAGTTATCTCAAAGTAATATGTGCTATTTTAGTCTGATTCTCAAGTGGATTTTTCTGAAACTTCCAAGAACTGTGCATCTGATGATGCTTAGCCTTTTAAGATGTGATAGTAAAAGTTAAATACCTTTATTGTTCAACATCTCAAATACAGATTTGGGTTTTTAACTTCCACCAGACCTTGAATGTCATTGCAGTTAGCATAGATATGGGTGCATCTTCACCTACTTTCTGGATGCATATTACCATATCCCATTTTGTAGGAGAGGAATTTCAAATGACAGAATTGCATCAAACTGAGCTAATAATCATCAGATTCCCAAAAGCTGACATGTGCCAGGCCATTTTCTGCTTGGCTGTAGCTAGCATACCAGGTCTTGCAGTGCTCGTGGCTGTGTACAGTCCATGTTTGAAATGATGCTTTGTTTTTTTAATGTGGTATGCGCTCCATGCTTTACAAACCATTTTCCTAGCATAAGGGACAAAATGCTATGGTTTGAGGAGGGGGAAGAAGCAAGCCTGGGAAGGCAAGGCTGAAATGTATTAGAGTTGAGCATTCTTAACTAAAAAGGATGTGAATGGGCAACAGCACTGTAAGGGAGTGTTAGTTCTTTTGCTCCTTAGCTTTAATGTTGACATGTATCATTAATGTGACTCAGTCTCTTTGAGGGAGTGGGGAACCCTCCTTGCTCTAACATGTAGAAGTGTGTGGCTTGGCTCTTTTAAAGAGTCTGCATTTGCATTAGACCTTCTTATTCTCTTCTCAGAGTATTAAACCACAATATAAAACATCACAATTGTTAGCAGAGTGCAGAGGAAGCACTTGGTAGAAGGGGGGATGGGGAGAGCAGAGTTTAAGTTAATTTGAAAGAGGTATATATACACAACCTTTAAGTTAAACTATAATAAGTGTATTGGTATGTACTGCTAAAACTTTGAGCAGTACTGTAAAAGGGTGAGAGTGGCATAGGAGTGACAAGGATCTCTTTGCTACGCCATTTTGTATTTATCTGGGGTTATTAACTAATTCCTGCTTTAGTCACACTTACCTAAGCGTGAATGTTCTTTTTGATACTGGAAAACAATAGTTATTACTATACTGAACAGTAGTTATCCAGTATATTATGCTGTGGTAGTGACCTGAATAACTCATTATGGCCATGGTTATAGTGCAGATAAACCAGCATTTTCAGTTCATTAGGCCAATGCTGATAAACTTGCTACTTTTTAGTTGACAGTTTTACTTACCTTAAATATTTCATACTCCATAAAACATACACTTTTAGTCAAGTGTTCTAATCACTTGATAGTTTTGGATAATACTTAGTTATAAATTGGTTAGCATTGGTCACAATTTCTTCTATACTGCAGCTTTTTCTAATAGTACTAAAATTATTTAGAACATAGCTTCGGATAAAAACAGAGTTTTTTGTGAAATTAGTGGCTATGAAACACCACGTTGTTGGTGACTTGCTTGAAAGATTGGCAGGAGTGAGAATGTAGTAAGTACTGCAAAATATTTCAGATATGCCTGCCACTTTCTCCCTTTTTAAACTTGAAAGGATTAAAGAGCCATGTGTCCATTCTTAAAGGCCTCTCTTAAAAAAAGAAATATGTCCTGTGGAAAGCAGTGGGATACTTCAGGGGTGGTAATGAGATTGTGAAAGAAGTAAAGGCACTTTAGTAGCTGTTGAATCTGTATCCTGTTGCATAGATAAGTGATATGCCTGTGATTAGGTCATGTTAATCACAATATAGAAATTTGAGGTTGTGAAATGGTGTTGCCAAGAGTCATGTCATCTTACTACTTCCTAGTATTGTACTGGTTGCTTTCTGCTTTAAATGGTTAAATGCTTTGGGAAGAGGTCTCAGAGTTCACTGAAAACTTAAACTCGGAATAATTCACAATAAATGGGTTTTCTGAGATTACCTCTTTGCATTACAACAATTTCCCAAGAAAAGATGAACTGTGGATCATAGTTCAGTTTCAGATCCTGAAGCATGCTTTCTCTGTCAACAAAAAAAGTCTCTTCTATTGCATTGCTGATTGTCTTCAAAGATGTTGGCTTCCATGAAATGGCAACTTGATGTTTCAGTGCATGCCTTGAATTTTCTTTCTGACTCTTCCATGTTAGCTTGATTACCCAGTCCTAGACTGTGATCCTAATGTTCCGTTTGACATTTCTGCTCTCTTGGATTGATGTGTAGTGCTATGTAATATGGTTAACCACCAGTAACTGATAACCAAATTGTCACTCAGTCTGTTAGCATACAATGACTGTTACTCACCAGTTCAGTATTAAATACCTGTATGAGATGCAAGATTAAACTGCAGCTAGAAGTCCATGTTGTGATGCAATATCCTTGTACTACTATCTTTGTAGAAATTAATTAAAAACTACTGCCTTTGACACCAGGTTTAATTAAAGATTTTAACTTCATTATTATCTCCTAAAGGTTGCTTGTGTATTTAAATGTATTGTGATTCAGTATTACAGAAATACTGGAAAGCCAATGCCTGCTTGAGGCATTGCTTGCAAACCTTGGCAGTCTGTTTTAGAATGTGCTGCAGCATATTACAGATGCATCTTCTAATTCTGATTTCATATCTACTCTTTTAAAAAATGCTTGTTACTTCAAAAGGCTTCACTTAAAAACATAGTTCATGAGTGATGCAAAAAAAATGTATTCTTACATCACAAGTCAGTTTTGGGGTTTATTTAAAATATTTTTCTCTCCTTACTTGGGCACTAGACATAATGAAAGATGTCATGATAAAACTGAATTGGTATATTGGCCATTTGGTTATGGGTTGTATATTATAAGAGTAAATGACTGTTAAGTGGTGTAAATTGTTGACTCTAAGAAGTAACAACAATGAACTTCTGTGTTCAGAGCAATTTTGCTTGGAATAGTGATGTGTGGGAAATCTCTGCAATCAGTTTGGATTTTAAACAATGTCACCTGTGCACTGTCAAATCTTTTCCAGTTTAAATGTACAGGATGTGAATTAGTGTGTTTTTTCTACTGTATGTCATGCCAGTTGAAATTAAACTTGCTGTTGTCTGTTGAATTGTGAAGTGATTTGTTACCTGCCCAAATTTTGCATGTTTATCCAAGTTACAGTGTCTGAATTGGCTTTTTGCTTATACATCTATGTCACCCGATTAAGCTGCTTTACTTTCTCTGGTAGATGTATAGGAACCTTTTTTCATAATGGTTTTGAATTTAAGCTTGACCTTAATCCTGGGAGTACTGGAACAAACCTTGTTTCTGAATTACCTTCTCACTAAAACAGCTTCTGTTTAAATACTTTCTGCCATTGTGAATGAAAGATGATTTTAATATTAATAAAACCTGCAGGGTCCCTATCAAGACTTCAAACCATGTTTGAGTTATGTTGGAACACCACTTAGAGCTGTAAGCAAAAGCTCTAAGAAAGCATCAGTGATTTGTGGCTGTTTCTACTGGCTGTTGCATAATCCCCAATCTAGATAAAAGTATATCCTGTGCTGTTACAAGATGTAAGCTTTAAATGTTCATTCAACAGTAAAGTACAATAGAGTGACATTGGTTGGCCTGTTTGATCATGACTTGTGTATCAACCTGTCATTGCTGCAGATGGCTTTAGAATTTATCTTCCAATTGAGGTTTCTGGCAACTGATCTAGTAGCTCTAGCAGTCTTCTTTCCACAGAGCCTCTTAAGTTACTTGTTTGGCTTGTCAGCAGCTAATAAATAGAATTTTGTTAGGCTTTACTTGTCAGCATGTGACTTCTGTCTACTTGACTATATATGAAGAATGTGTATTAAATGGCGTTGCAGGCACAAGGTGTGTAATGGGTGGACAAAGGCATAGAGTATTTTGAGACTGGAGAAAACCTGAGAATTCAAGACTTTGAAGGTTACTGAGACAGAAATCTTCCTGGACAGCTTAATGTTTGCTTGTTTTTACTGCCAAAAAAAATACACAGATGTAGGTCTTTTTCTGCTGTTATTCATCTTCCTACATGTCTCTTGATTTGATAGTTTATTTTTAGTGCCAACATATTTCCAAGTGCTCTTCTGAATTCTGATAATACTAATGTGTTGGCTAATGGTGGCAGCCGTGAAATAAAGCTTTTATTTAAACACTAGGTGTGGAATAGACCTGTCTCAGGTGTTCTGTCGTACTGCAGTTTTCTCTAGAACTACGGTGACTGAGGGAGTGAAAGGGAGCAGGGTGGTGGTGTTTGGAACAAGATCAAGTCAAGTCAACCTGGAAAGCCCTGGGTAGAGGGACTTTCATTCTCTGTTACTATTGGTCTAGTGTGAAGTCTTCACATTGAAATAGTCTACTCTTGAATATATACACATCTTGAATAGCATGTCATGCTTATGCAGCTAGGATTTGCTGTAGTGTGCTGTTACAGCCTGGTGTATAAGGTCACTTCTAATGTCATAAAAAGCAGTTCTAATAATCATTAGATTCTTACATGGACTAAAAGCTGGGAAGGTCTGGCCTGGACTTCAGACAAGTGTGGTACAAATAATGGGATGAAGTGCCTTTAATACGTCGCTAGAAGTCAGATAACTGCCATCCCTTTTGCCACACGTGGGAAACTAATGTTCTTTACTGTTTGACCTAAATGCTTTTTCTTTTTTCCCCCTAGGTCTTAGTGGTGCAATGGCTAGTATAAGTGTTCGCTCAAGTACACCAGGCTCGCCCACTCACGTGAGCAGTGGCTCCAATGCTAGTCGAAGGAGAAATGGACTTCATGATGTTGATTTGAACACTTTCATATCAGAAGAAATGGCACTCCACTTGGACAATGGTGGAACTAGAAAGCGTACCTCAGCCCAGTGTGGCGATGTCATTACAGACTCACCAACTCATAAACGCAACAGAATGATCTAAACTGCAAAAATTTCAAACCCACCATGCTGCTTGAAAGCCACTTGATCCTCAGAGTACTATTGAAAAGGAAACATGAGGCCATCTGTCCATGTTCACTGTTTAAGAGAAATGAATTCAATAATTGCCATAAAGGAAATTTTAGAAATTACATTAGATGCCTCTTGTAACTGCGGCTTTCTTAAACTATATTCTTAGCAGAGGACATCAGATATTGTGTAGTAGTTAGCAAGATCATCATAGGCAAACATGTATCCGTTCCAAGGCTAAAAGTGACCTTACTTGTATTCTTAAAGGGAAAGGAAATTTCAGATGTTTTATTTGGTTATAGAATGCTTTTTTGTCCTTTATTTCCTGCTGTGTTGAGTATTTGCTTAAACAGTATTGCCAGTTTGACTGAAATAGTCTACAACATGACTTGGCATCTTTGTCAAAACTGCAGGCTTCCATTTTTGCAGCACTCTACCATGCACCTAGTTTCTATATAGTAACAGTGTGCAAGTTATAAATATTGGACTGTACCCTTTTTAGTTTTAAAAGCAGTTGATAATTCTGGTGATTGTGTGATAATGTAAAGAGGTGCTATGATGGTCATGCAATTAATACTTAATATTGCATCAATACAAGGATCTTTATTGGATTCACTATGTGTGTTTTAGTGCTCTGAAGTAGCAATATTAAACTTTTCCACGATTAACTTCATAGACTTTTAAATCAGTTTGAGAAAATGTGTACTTATTGGTATTATCCTCGTGGTAATCATACACAGTGCAGACTGCACCAGTGCTGACCTAAATTTAGAGAAAGATGTCCTGTAATTGGAAAATAGGCTTTTCTGTTCAGTATTAGTGAGGGTTAGGTTTTGTGTACACCCATATCCCATTTTGCATTTCTTGTGAAGTAATTGCCCATTGCTGGGGAGGGGTGGGAGGAGAGGGAATGAGGGGGAATAGTTGGAAGTGGGGTGTGTTCTAACAAGTAAGACTTCTGGTCACATGTGGAAACTTGGATTAACTTAAATGAGATTCTGTGTGGTGCCATCTCCTTCAGGAGGGAGTAACATGCAGGTTCTGTGAAGTGCTAAGAAATAATTTAAAACTGGAAGTTGATTATGAAGTTCTGGATGAATTAAAAAGGATAAATGGCTTTCTTTTTGTGTTGAGCTTGCATTCATAGGATTGAACTCTGGCTGCCATAACTTTAGCTTGATCTAAAACTGAACTAGAAATCAAGACTGATCTGCTGCAAATCCATTACTGAATGGGAAGGATATGTGTCAGTCTCAGAGTGTCCTAACTATTTTTACATGTAGGTGCAGCAAGTCTTTGGTAGAGAGCTCTGGCTTTTAGGGCCTCTAAATGTCTGCCTAGGAAAGGGATGATACAGGAGGAATAAGAAAATGAGGAACTCCAAACCTGCAAGTTGGGAAAGGGTATTTAGTGAGATGGTATGCATGCTTTAACTGGAAGTATAGGCTGATTTGTGGATGAAATGCAGCTATGCTAGATTCGCAGTACTAAAAAAAACCTGGTGTTCTAGCTAAGTTAAGGCACCTTGAGCTCCATGTATGTGCTTGTAGTCAGATCTTTTTTTTTATATTATCTTCCCTCTTTGAAGCAGACTTCACTGTAGTTTTGCTCCTTTTTACCCTGATGTCCTCCCATTGGTGTTCTGTAGTCAAGGCAAGAGAGCAATGATGTGTTAAATTCTCAGCATTCAAGGCTCTCTACTAAGAGCATGATTTCCTTGCTTTGTGGTGCTTCCATCCAATTTCTTTACACTGAAGAGCTCTTGAAGATGTCAACGATTGCACAATACTGTAGCTAGAGGTTTTGTAGTTTATGGGACAAATGTAAGAACTGTCCAAAGCAAGATGGTAAAAACTGTTTAAAGCCCCCACCTGTGTTACATAGCTGAACTTGCACATCGCCCGAAGACTCACTGTACATTAATTTCAGTTACTGCTATTAACTACGATTCATAAGACTTATTTTATGTAAAATATTAATACTGCATAAAGCTAGTTTTCATTTGGAGACTGTATTTTCAACTAAGATTTTTGAAGATGGTACCTAATTATATCTGTTAGTATTTATTAGGCTGTTGGCAGAGGGATTTTTCTGTTCCAGATGAAAAATCTGGAGTCCTGCACAGAAAGGACATGTGTGAGAACCATTCTTCAGCTCTTCTGTTTATTCATTAACTGGCTTGTACAACTAAGATGCTTATGCTCCGCAACTTCTAACACATTTTACTATTACATGTGGTAAAGGTAACATCATATTGGTATCAGTTCTGCATATGTGGATTGAACTGTAACAGTGCTTCTGGTCTAGCCCAAATATACAGAGCCTGTTCAAATTACTTCTCCCCTTCCTTGCAGTGAAATAAATCCTGTTAGTGCTTTGAAGTGTTCAGTCTAGTACCACCTAAAACTAAATTTGTCTGGCTTTTCATTTAATTTGTGCTGTTTTTCTTTAAAAGCAAGCAGGCTTAGATATTAAACTGGTTGCATTAATGGGTTTTTTTGCTTGTACCTAAATATTTGATGACTTCTTGATTACTTTTTGTTTGCCCCAACTGTTTGCTCTTTGTTAACCTCTGCCAGAATGATCAAAAATGCATGTAATTCACCTGGGAAACACAAGGAGAACAGGTTGTCTCTTAAAAAAACCAAAAAAAAAAAAGAAAAAAAAAAGAGCCCAGTGCCTGTTGCTTTGAAGATTATTTCTTGTGCTAGTGTAGAAAATTGATGTTCTGGAAATAGCTTTCAGCTGTTGTCCAAACTGTAGCTCCTGGAGCCAGAAGTGAGTTGATTTCCTGTAAGAAACACTGAATTGAGAACTGTTTAGTTGGTAAAAATGGTGCTTACTTTTGCTTTCTCCTACGAATCGTACAGTTGACTGGTCTCTTCTCCATGTACATCAAATCTAACATGAATGTGCGGCAAGTTACATAAAGTACATCCTGCACTGAAGCTACTGAGCTTGGCTTGCTTATTAATGAAGTAAGTTTTAAATGTTAAATTTAAATCTATATTACAATAAAGTAATGCAGAAATAATTTTGGCTGAAACTGAAGTCCTGCAGTTAAACTTACTCTCAAATGTGGTTTACCCAGCTGGAGTAATAGAAACTCTTTAAGTCATAATAAACCTAATAAAAAAAAAAATTAAATACAACTAATCAGGCTGCTTGTAGTTCTTTAAGTTTTTGAATAATACAGTCCACCAGTAAACCCAAAATGAGGTATGATTGGTGTCAGTTGACAGGCTTATTTGGTTCTGCAGAGTAGGATTTTCCTTAGGAATGCAATTTGATGGTAGCTGTTAAGTCTAGCTATGCTTAAGAGGCTTTCCTTGCTGTCTCTTATGGGCTAATGAAGATAACTGAGAACTGGGGTGTACTGTTGCATTTGCACAAGATGTTCTGCAGAGTTTAACATGACTAATATTTAGGAAAAACATCTTAAACTATGCCACTTAAAACCTCTTTTAGAAAGTGGTATTGACTTCAACAGTAGAGCTTTCCAATCTCTTGCAAAAGAGACTCTGGACTTAAGTGAAATTAATGCTCGAATTAGGAGCTTTTCTTGTTTTATGTGGGTGTCCCTAAACCTGCAAGCTGTTTTCTACGTGCTGTATCAGCAGGACTTTGAATTTTATTATGAAAGAAAGCTTTATTTCACAGGGGCTTTCAAGTTAGAAATGTGTCTTTTTAAATTAATGTTAACATTTTTCCACTTCTAGGCAATGAAATGTTCCAGTGGGGATTTGGAAAGTATTCTTAAATGACTTCTGATTAAAACAGCATCTTTCAAATGTTAGCCTAGAGCTAGTAATACTTTGGCAGAAATGAGGAATGCACACCTGACTCGTTCTGTGGAGTTCCCTGCACTGGGTGGGGCTGATGCCATGCCTGGGGTAGCCATGAGGCCTGGTGGTGTGCTTGTTCCAGATTCCCTGGTTATTTAAGGTAACGAGGAAGGCACTGGCACTTGTTGGTACCTGTGCTTCTCTCTAAAGCTTCCCTTGTTTGTGTGTGTAACTCCTATAGATAGTTTGAGGCTGGTAAACTTTCTCTGAGAGCCTAGGATGAAATGGCTCTGTAGTCAACACTGGTGCTTTCTGCTGTCATTCTCTCATTGGACCCTTTTCTCACAATCTCAAAAGGGAAACTAAATGTCTGAAGCTCACAAGGGTAGTAGTGAATAAACCAACCAAATTCACTTCTGTTTAATATGGAGGCATCACCTAGCTCTGTCTTTTAAGAGAGGTTTGGAAGCTAAGTGTTTCTCAGCCTTTCCTATGTGACTGTTCTGACTAGTGGCGCTGCTGCTCTTGTGGCTGATGTTTCAGTATATATCTGGGTTTGTTGAACACTGGGACTGTACATAAGGGCTGTATTTTCATTGATTAAGGCGGGATGGGGTGGGGGAGTGCACAAGAGTATGAGGACCTTGTTGGAATCTGCTATGAGCACATCGGGCAGGCACTATGGTTTGTAGAAAATCTTGAATTTTGGTATAAAAAATACTGATCAATTGGTTAAGATAACATCTAAGATCACTCTTAATCGTGCTTTGTAATATTTTACCATTCTTACACTGACTTTGTTTTTAAGTGTAAAGGTAGAGTTGGTTCTGGATGCCAGAGAACAGAGCAGCAAGCTTTGCATGAAAGGAGATACTGGGGTCCTCATTTGCATGGTTGTGGTGTAACACTGTCTTGCATCTTTGTTGGAAAGAAACTCTTAATGCTTCCCCAGCTCTGAAACTCAAGACGCAAGAACTCCGGTATTCTGTACATCTGGTGTCCTTTTTACAAAGCATCAAAGCAGAGGGTGCAAAATGCTTGCATTTAAACTAGGTATACTAAGAATCTTGCTCTAAGTTTCCACTGGAGTTTTGTAGGGTCACTTCCAGCTCCTGCCCATACAGCTGCGTGTACCCTGCTCACAGAACATGGTCAATGCTGACAAGTCTGAAGGTTACCTTATTAATACATATCTTTGGTTTCATATTGGTAACTGTTTGAACCTAGCTTGCTTATTTTGAAGTGAATTCCTGGAGTCTTGCTTATCTATAACAGAGTATGCAAGACTAAGAGTAAGGTGAGGAGAAAATACCACGTTTGTTTAACTGAGTAATTGCTTTATCTTGTATAGTTAATAACTCCAGTTGCGTATAGTATTGCTTCTCTGCAAATTAATGATCTCTAGACCACTTTCAAACCACAAAAATCTTTGCATCTTTGGAATGCTTTAGGCCAGTTTTGTAGCTATTTTTGTTAAAATACCTACTGTGCTTTTTTGAATATAATTAAAACTTTAAAGCTCTAGGGAGAGAGTTTTGCCACAAGCTGGCAATAGTGATACTGCCCTGTATCTATTCCATAAAGCACACCTGAAGATAACTTAATGCTGTCTTCCAGAAAAGTTTTCTAAAGCATATTTTCCTATTGTCTCTAAAAGCACCAACAAAAAGAAATGTGTGGATTGTGCTTAGAGGTGAGTGGACTTCTCAGCTAAGGTGGACCATCGTCTAGAGACTTGCACTGAATATCCTGCCAGTAATCCAACTCTTTATCTTACTGAGGGAACCACAGTTTGTATTATCTCTTCCATCTCTCAGCCTTTCTGCTGGAAGGGCTCTAACAGTTAAGTATGTTCTTTCACTCTGTTCAAGGGATTTCCCATGGAAGGGCATCTGTGATCTCCCATAGGAGGCAGGCTTTTTTTCCTTTCCCCAGAGAAACTGTTGTCATTAATGTGAATCACTGAAGAGGCATTTCTCTGCTAAAATAAATTTTAAAGTCTTTGGCTTCAGTGATTGTAGTTTTCAGAGTAGGAAACAGCTGAAGATGCTCCGAATAGCATAACTGCAGCGGCTTCTGTGCTGCCAGATGACAGTGCAGTGGTGCGACTCATTCAGAGCCTTAGATTATTTATTAAAAACTGATTTATCTGCCTCTGCTTGCTGTTTAACAGCCTTGGATGCGGTCTTGCCAAAAATCAGATTTCCTTAGGCCTAAATGCATTTCCCAAAATACAGGCAATTCATCTCTCCCACGTAGAAATTTTCCAGGGAAATGGGGTCAACATATTTAAACCCCAATACTTGGGGTCTTTAATAATGGTTTCAACATGAGAAGGCTTAAGAGTTCCTTCAGAATATGCTTTCGGGTTGATTTGACCTTTCCTAAAGCACATACTCGTAAGCCCTGTCTGCATCTGGTTTTCTTCCTCCTGTTTGTGACCATGGCCCATTCTGACTGCTTTTACGCAAGGAGCATCTCCCTGTGCTGAATACAGTGTCTGGATGTTGAGATGTGTCTGGTTAAGTGCTTGTACATGATGTGTGTGGTGTTTCTTTTAAATGAACATAACCTTGCGTTGCCCACAGGTTGTAGGGTCTGTGTCCCTGGAGATACTCGGGACTCGAGCGATACAGCCTGGAGCATCCTGCTCTGGGACCTGCTTTGAGCAGGGGGTGGACAAGGTAACCTGGGCTCTCTTTCTACTTGAATTAGTCTAGGATTCACTATATACTGTCCTTCTTGGTGCAGTTTTATCTGTGAGAGGGGTAAAAGACACTGGTGTCCTTGCTGCCAAGTAACACCTGCTGTTCAAATAACCAAGCTATCAAAATGGCTACTCCATAACCACCTAAGGATATGCAGTCCTGCAAAGTAGAAACTGTTCCCGAATTTGACTACTTGAATTTCTCACATCTGTGTTCCATGTTTCCTGGGCTTTGAAGTAGCAGAGTTGTTTCAGGCTGAATTGGGAAGCTGCTGCTGTGGTGGATGTTTGCACTGCATCCTCAGCTGATGGACACATCACCTCCAACGGTCAGTAGAGCATCTGCCGGAGCCTGGCTTTGGTAAGTCCTAAAAATGCTGTTTTCAAAGAGGTGAAATTCCACTTAGGAGTAGCTAAGTGCTCTGTATTACCTGTATTAGGCCAAAGCCTCTCCTTTTAATGTTCTGGCAGACCGGTAAGTGATGCTGTGAAATTTGGAGTGAAACTTTGTGTGCGAGCTTCTGTTGGTGAATGATTTGATGTGATCTGATACAGGGAAATGGGGTAGAAAAGTGAAACTCAACAGATTAAACATATAATCAGTTAAAGCTTTAATTGTTGTTATATCCATTTCTCGTATGACTTGTTGGAGACATGGTAAAATCATATCGGTTATAAAGGTCTAAAACTTTCTACTTACTGGACACACTGTGCTGAAGATTCAGAAAAGCACCAGGTGGACTAATGGCAGCTTGAAAATGTTTTTCGCAAACCTGGGATATGGCCTGAAAAGTAGAATATGGATTAGAGTTACCGTACTGTTCTAGTCTAAGATCTCCAGAAATGCAGATTTTTTTTAAGATGTTCCAGTGCCTGAGTTTGTTTGCTATGAACTGGAATTGTATTACTTTAATTTTGTATTTCCTGAAATAGTCAGACTTTTGCGCATTCCACTGAGACTAAAGCAGCAGGTCCTGGCTAAAGCATCCTTTCTTTTCAAGGATATGTCAAACTCACAACAGAAACTAGTGGGAAATGTAAAAAGTAATACTGAATGTATATTAAATATTCTGGCTTGTGGGGAACCTGGGTACTACCTGTTGGCCACAGGCTCTTGCAAGTGCATATGGCAGTGGTTTTTCCTTTTTTTTTTCTTGGACTCTCAGGTTATGATATCATTATGACAATATTAGAATGTTTTTAACACAGCTAGCAGTTTCTTGCATCTCTGGAAGGTGTGCTGGACAGATCAGAGAGATGTCCCTGGAGTGTGCCAAAAAGGGGGACAGACTTGAGAAGGGTGAGTAGCTTTGATACCTGTCTGTGCCTCAGAGGCTGATCACTTGGAGTAAATAGGTATCTTCAGATTTGATCATGCTAAGTTCTGCAGTTATGTTTCATTAGTTTTAAATGCTTCTACAGATGTAAAGATGCATGAGTTCCCAGCTGGTAAGTAACCCACCAGGTTGTCTTTCTATGTTGACCAAGCAGCTTTCAAATGAGACTAACTTTCCATCCCATCATTTACCTGGGCACATGGATTTGAGATCATACTGTTGACTTTTCTGTCCCCCTCGTGCAGCTAATTCTGGCACAGCTGTTCTGAACAGAGGGACTGATCTAAAGGCAGATTCCCACAAACTGCACAACCAGAAACTTGCCCAGTGCAGTGCTCTAGGTCAACCCCTAAGTCCTTGTGGTAGTTGCATTAACATGGTCCTAGAAGGCTCCACTGAGACCCCTAGACTCTGTATAGATGGTCAGCAGGAGACTGCCTTGAAGAATATAAGCAATAAGTGATAGGCGAGAGGTGGTACAGGAGTGTTGGAAGGTGAAGTGAACAGCCCTCAACTACAGTAACACTTAAGCTTAGACTGGAGTAGCTTTGTATTCCTGCTGTCCCTGCTTCAGGCTGTGCTGGCCAACTAATGGCTTGGGTGACTACAAAAAGTAATTTTTACAACTGCCCACATGCTGTATAACTTAAAGCTTTGCAAAACAAGTGGCTTAAGTTCCTGAATAAAGCTGTAATGCACTAGTATAGAGAAGAATCTTTTTAAGCCATAGTTCGGTATGTGGTTTAGGCTCAGTGGGGCATCTCTGCTTCTATCACGTGGGATTTTGTGGGGATGATGCTGATGCTTTAAAGTATCTCTGAGTTTCTCAAAGCTTTAAAGCAATGCAAAGAGCTCTTGGGGTTATCTAACTGCCATGCCCAGTGCCTTTACCCCTTTGAAAACTATTCATTCATCAAGCAAAAATAATCCCTCTGACTCTTGCCAATGATTTTTAAATGTTGTTTGTGAAGTGAAATGTCCAGAGTCAAGTAACAAGTCACATGAGCTGTGCTGGGAGGTAGGAAGACATTGGCTCTTAAAAGCGCTGGTACGCTGTTACTGCACTGAGCATCTTGTGGCAGTGATGCTCCTGCTGGGCAGCTGGAGAAGAAAGCTCGTGGTGCCCAAGTGTTGGCTGGGGGGCAGCTGCAGGTGAAAGTCTACAGTTGTTTTCAGCAAAGGCTGATGCGTGGTAACAAATGAAATCAGGTATGGAGGGAGAATGGGGTGTAATTTGTCAGAAACAAAAAAAATAGATTCTGTGATAAGATTTTCTACGATTCCTGTCTCGCTCGAGTGGCTGTAGCTGCTTGCTCTAGTTAACAACATACCGGAACAGAAGTGGAGAGGGGACTTAACCAAACCTTTATGCCTTAATTCCATTATCCACTATCCAACCTGCCTGGCAAGTGCTCGGGTAGGTGTGAAAAAGCATCTCTTGAAGGAATATTTCAAGGGCCACCAGGAGCCATTACCTTGAACTTGTCCTTTCAAGTGTTATCTATAAATATGAAAGTGGAGAGGAAGAAAAGAAAATCCAACAGAGGTGATGTGCCCCATAAATACCATGTGGTGGTGCAGCCCCTGATGTTCCAGGAGGCTTAGCCCCAGTGTGTCCCATAATGTGACAGTGATCCAGCTACTGCCTAAAAGATGTTTTTAAAAAAGCGGCATAAGCCCCACATTAATTGGCAGAGAAAAGATGAGGTGACACAGGCAGCGGGGAAGCAATCCTGCCTCTCCTGAGCTCTGGAGATGTTTTTCTGCTTGTGTCTTAGCCCAGATTTTCTTTCGGTATGTGGCATCCAGCAGGTTGTGCCAATGTCTGTGCTGTGTGATGGTGGGGCTGGGTCTGCATCCTAACACCACCTCTGCTTGTTAGCATGACTGACAAGGAATCGATGCTTTTTATTTTTAGCTGATGAACTCTCAGATCATCATATGAACAGAAAATCTCTCTTGAATTTAGTAACTGTACTTGTATCCTTAAAAGAGCTATGTGCTGACATCTGTCCTTTGAAGATCAAAATATATCCTGACAGTCTCCTTTCCTCCTTTCTCTGTGGCTTAAGGCAACTTTCCAGGTCCTTTGGTGCTGAAACTGTCACTTTTTGTTAATCATGTAGGTATATTTAAACTTGCAAATATATCAGTAGAGTTGGTGTAATCTCCATAATCATAACTTTATTATACAAGAGTAACTCTTGCATATCTAGCCCAAAGTTAACTCTCCTCAGGCAGCAAGGAAACCAGTGACAAGATGGCCAAGGTGCTTTCCAGGTGATCTGGTGCAGCCTTCGGCACTGCCTGGCCTAGCTGGGTGAGGCTCAGGCTGGTGCCTTGGTGGCCACAGAAGGCAGTGGATGGAGTGATGCTGTGTGCCTTCCAGCTTCTGCAGCTCGTACCTCACTCTCAGTTTTACAGTTGTAGATGTATTGTTCCCAGTGTCTGCCAGGGTGACACTTAATCCATGTGGTAAATTCCAGGCTTAGCATTTCATGTAATGAAACCACTACAATTTGCAATACATTGCAAATTAAACAACATTATTTTTTTCTCTTCTTTTCTCTGAACTTTGTTTCCATACAGGATGTGATCAAGAAATGCAAGACGGAAAAAGAAAGTCAATGTTCATTGACAGTAAAATATTAATGCTCCTTCAAAGTGAGGGGTGGAATAGAGTGCTTGCTTTCCTTCTGCATGGCCCCAGGTCTGGGGAAATTCACTCCCAGGAGCTCACCTCAGCTGCGACTGCAATCCCTCAGGGTAACACAGGGTTTGCAGGTGAAGCTGGAGAGCAGAGGGTAGTGCAAGAGAAGAAATGTCTGATATGAGTTAGCAGGCATCTTCCTCCCTGTTAGAGTAAAGGGCTGAAATGAGCAGAGCTCGGAGGAAGGGCCGGACTCCACGTCCCCAGTAGTGACCTGTCTGGTTTTGTGGGAGATCCTTGTGCTTATTGGGAAAGCTCCCACATATGGGAGGTACGGAGAAGGTAGCACAGTGCAGGGTTTCATTGCTACCTCTGTCTTCACCGTGCGTGTCTGTGAGGACACAGAGGTGTCCCTGCCAGCCATACCCCTGCCTGTCTGTCTGTAGGTGGGCAGGGTGTGCCTGTTCAGGCCGTGTTTGCCCTTGGGATCCTCGCCTTGCCCACAGCATTTGCTGGCAGGAGCCTCACCTTGGCAGGTAAATAACACACAACCCCTTTTATCTTTGTCTCTCTGTCCTGTGCTGGGGCTTATGTGGGGCTCTGGTGTGAGCTGTCCTGCATACCAGCGTTGAACCAGCACTGTCTGCTGCTGTGTGGGTCCTGGAAAAATCCTGAGGGTGTGTTTACGCTGCTGCTGGCTAGATGTAATGGGAATGTCTCTGCAGCTTCTGCTGGCCAGCACTGTCCCCCCCCGCCCCAGCCACCTCCCCGTGTGCACCCATGCCAGTGCCTGTTCCACACTCCTTGACTGCGGCTTTCCTGTTGTCTGGGTATCGAGAAAAGATTAGGGGAACTGGACAAGAGGTGTACCAGTACTGAAACAAGTAAAATTGTTTTAAGTTGTGGGCATGGCTTAGAAATGATTACACAGGGAAATGGACTGAGACTTCCCCTGTGCTGAGGCTGTCATCTTTACCCAGCGGGTCAGCCCTCCCACTTGCTTGAAGGTGGTGCCTTTACAGCAGGTTTCTTGCTGTTATGGTGCCAGAGAAGCATGTGGGTAACAGAAAGGCTCAGACTGTCCCTGCGCTTTTTGCTGGCTGCCCTGGCAGAGCTGGCTTCCTACTCGCCATGCTGGCACTGGGGAGCAGCGTTCAGCGACCTGCGCTGCTGCCGGGCACCTCATTTCCCAAGTGTCCCAGAAATGCTTTGGCACTCACGCTGTGCACCTTTTATTCAGGCCTCCAGAATTATTCTTTTAGGTGGAGGCTTTCAGATAGGAATTGTGTAAAAAGCAGATTTGTGGGGGCAGGTGGTAGGCGCAGGGTGGGTTCTTGGGCCCATGCTTTGGGCACTGCTGCCATCTAGGGTGAGTGCCTGCCAAAGCTCTGCTGCAGACAGCGGCAGCCACGTTCTTAAAATACTTTCCACGGTTATTTCCATGGTGTTTGCTCCCCGAGCACTGGCCGGGAAGGGTGTGTGGACAGCCAGGCCAGAGCCCACCACAGCCGCTGGGGCAGAGCAGCACTTGGAGGCTAGACATGTATCCAATTTTTTATTACAATATATTATTCCAAGCAAAAAGCTGCATAAAAAAATTGCAGAAGAGCACTGTATTGTGGCTTGGGCATTAACACTGTCTTGGGGAGATGGGGAATTGGTTTCTGGCTTTGCTGGGAGCTCTCTGCGTCCTGCAGGCAGCACTGTTGCTGCCTTCATTGGTGCCTTGTCCCTGCTGAGGTTAGCCCTGATTGCAGGTCAGCCTCTTACATGCGGCTGGCCAGGTATGGTTTTTTTGTTTGTTTACAAGTACCTGTCCAGCTTGTCAGGTTTTGTGGAAGACGTCAGACTGCTGGCAGTGACTCTTGTTTAAGCCACAAACTAAGGGCTCTCAGCAGAGCAGCCCTTCCTTGTGGCCTGTGCTCTGCCTCTGCAAAACACTGAGCATCTCTGGGGATGGGCTTCTGCGCCGTACCACGTTCTTAGCTTTGCTTTTATGTTAAACAGTCCTTTTCTGTAAATCCAAGAAGTTTTTACATGTCCTTGGAGGAAGCGTGAGCCAAAGCCAGGCTGCGGGCCGGTTTCTGCCTGGGCTCCGGGGCATGGTTGTAGAGCAGGTGTTCAGTTCAGACCAAAATCAATCCTGAGCTTGAAATCTGCACTAATGGCTTTGACCCCACATCAAGCACTTCAAAGAAAAAGGAGAATTTTTTTGGTAGTTCCAGCTCAGGTGTAACTGAAATGCCATTTTACAGACTACTTGCCACAGACTTCATATTTGTAAAGCCCAGCAAACAGGCGTGTTACTCTTCTGTGTTAAACTTAAGCCTGGCTGAGTGTACTGAAGGCGTGTGAGTTTGCCCTAGGCTTACCTCAGTGTATGAGTTAGACCCCAGCAAATCCAGCTGGTGTTTTACCCTGAGCTCAAATTCCTGGTTAAATGAATTTACATACGGTCTTAAATTCCTCCTAGCTAGCTGTCTCAATCAGAGACAGATGAAGGGGGGCTGCCTGGGCCGTTTTGCTGTCCTTTGGTACAGCCACACTAGGCACTTAATAGTCCTGATCAATGCCTGCTGCAGTTTTCTGCAGCTGTATGACTGTGACTTTCCTGACTGAAGGAATGGCCTCTGCAAAAACGTGTACCTTGGAACAGAGGGTACAAACAGCCATAAAGAGGAGAGTATATTTTTAACTGCCTTTTACTTTTAACTGTTTATGGCAGTAAAACTCAGGCAGTGCCGTTTGCTGTGGATCTGCATCCTACCCTTACACATCCCTTCCCTCCTGGTAGTACCTCCATACGCTGCCCTTAGCCAGCAGTACCTCAGGTTTCCCATCCTCATTCCCTTTCCTCACATCCTCTAATTTTTGCATTGTTTTAAATAAGTCTGTGTTGAAATGATCTTGTATAGTCCATAGTATGTAGGGTGCTGAGACAAAGTCTGCCGCAGGGTCAGCGTGAATTAGTTGTTTTAGTCTGGATGGGAGTTTTACTTAGTCCCAGCTTCTCTACAGATTCTGACGAATTTCAGCAACTTGGAGCGTGGGTTCTGACATTTTTAATGTGCTCTGGCTGTAGCACGAACTATGGATCAGATTTTAAAAGCTAATCACATTTGAAATGGTTTTGCAAATTCTTGTGGGAAGCCTCATACAGTTAAGCCATGCAGGTAACTTTCCCTTCTCCCCCATTTCCTGCACCTCAGTCCTGTACACAGGTACTACAGCCTTTTGCTCTTTTTTTGGTGTAATCATTGGGTGGATCAGTGTGCTCAGTGGTTTGGCATGGTTAAAACCTGCCAAACAATCACAGGGTGAACGTGGCTGTGGCTTGTAGTGCTGCATGCCGTGGGTTGGATTTCAAGCTACATGGTTTTGCACCAAGACTTTGGGTCTCACTCTGCTTACAAGCAATAAATGTTAGTAAATATGAGCATTCACTGACCTGACTTGCTACACTGATGTTTTAGTTAATGTTTTTAGGATTATATGGGGTTGATAGAAAATATTCTTCCCTCTGAAAGAAAGCAGAAGATTCTGCACACCGAGCTGCCCTTGAATTGCTAGTCCTGTGAATTTTCTTTTGGGCAGCCCCTGTTTTCCCCTTGCCTTTGGAAGTACATGGCAGAACTTAACGTGTTGGTTCAGCCCTGATGGCTTCTTCCATTTTTAAGGCTTCTTGTTGGACATCTCCCTCTGAAACGCTTTTTGGAGTCCTGTGGTGCTGGTGGGTAGGTGATTCAGTTCCTAGAAAAATGTCTACCTGGCACCTTTTAATGTGTGGGGTTTTTTTAGATTAATCTCAAATGAGTACATTTAAAGCCATATTGATTTCAGTGTGCTTTGAACTTGACCTTTTTCTTTTCTTATACATTAATGTGGATGTAGCTATCGGAGATAACTATTAAGTTTAAGTATTATAGATGGACTGAAATCCATCAGTTACTCAGTACTTTCAGGTACTTTAGAGATTTCGGAGACCAGGAGGCTGGTAATTCTGGTATGAATGCATTTTCAGTTATTGCAAGTAAGTATTATACATTGTATCTTTATACAGTTTATAGGGTTATACAACTTATATTTTGAAGTGATGCTTTTTGGCTGTGAACAGAAGAAAGTGAATGCTTCACTGAGGAGGCTCTCAGAACGGGAAAGGTGAAGGGTGGGGGTGTCCCTGCAGCAGTGATGCTGTATTACAGCAAGTCTGTCTCCTGAGCGAAGCTTAGGTGTCATTTTTTGGGGGTAATTACTGCCTAAAGTTGCCCTGAGCACATGGACCTGCAAAGTGGGTGGGAAATACTGTTCCTTACAGAACAGGTGGAAGAAAAATGCTGAGTGTCATCAGTGATTTCACAGAGAACAGCAGCTTGTTAGGCTCAGGTGTCAGGTGTAACTAGAAATTCCAGGAGAGACCTTTTGTGCTGTGAATGGCTTTAAAGTCATTGATTAAATAACATTTGTGTCCTACAGAGGGGGAAACCTTCAGCAGCTCCCTTAGCACCCATGCAGAGCTTGAAAGAGGAGAGTTGCGGGGTGCATTTGTGACAGGCCCTGGCGGCAGGGCTCTGAATTTGCTTTTGCACTGGCTTATGTGGAGCTGTGGTGGGGACCTCAACTGCAGGGGACATCCCACCTTTAATGTCTGTTTTCATGGTCCACATCACCTCCCGAATGGATGGCTCCATCTTCTCCTGGGTTATGCCCTTGCTGGTACCCTGTAGGGGATGTTCATGCACGTCAACCGGCTTGAGGAAGCTCCCAGTTCAGCTGCTGCTTCTTCAAGCCAGAAGACCCTAGACTTGGTGGTTTTGATATAAAGGAGTTGCTTTCTCCAACTGGTCTGATGAAGATGCACTTCAATACAGGTAGGCTCCTGGATGTACAGCTTTCCCTTCATATTTTACTTTGGGACTGACTTTGTCAGAAATATGGAGCATCACTTCCTGCTTGCACATCTGTCAGTCATCCACAGATGGTGAATATGGAGGTTCATTAATGGGCTTTTCCAAAAAGTGGTGTTGTAGGGCTACTGGGAGTTTGGAGTTGCATGTTGCTCATTTTAGACGCCAGCCAAACCAGCTTGTGGTATAGAAACACCTTTAGTACCTTGTAAACTTAAGTTTATTTTGCTGCAACATCTCTCTTGTTTCCCGAGAGCTCAAACTTGTTCTTGGATAAACCTCCCTATTTCCCAACTGGCTTTCAGCAAGTTCCAGATCTGGTCCTAATTAGTGGTTTGTGAATATATGTTATGTGAAGAATTGACTAAACCTGAAATTTGTCATTGGAAAAACCCTGGTATACTGATGTTTATGTGAGTATGCAAACTGCGATAAATTAGTTTGCTTTCATGGATTTGAGTTGTGTGGGGAGAAAAAAAAAAATAGAGATGTCAAAATCTGTGGGTAATTCCTGGGACTTACCAGCTGAGGCTTTTGCATCCTTGCTCTGTGCTATGAGCTCTGCTCTTTGGCTGGACCAGGGCTCCTCAGTGTTACCCCTTGTGACCACGGCTCCTGTGTGGCCTCGTTTCTCCATGCCCTGTAGCGATGTCTCTGCTGGAATGTGTGACCCCTGTGAACCCCACACCAGGTCCCTGCTCCCAGAAGGAGTTGTCACCAAAGAGGTTTATAGAAAGATAGTGGCAGGAAGCTTGGCAGCTGTATTTGTTGTTTCTAACTGGCAGAAGACAAAGCAGAATTGATTTAAGCTACTATGCAGGTTACTACAACTCTTATAGCAAGAGAGACTACAGAAATATTGCTGATGACATGCTGTGGTGGTTTAACCCCAGCTGGCAACTCAGACCTGAGCAGCTGCTCAGTCACTCCGCCCAGTGGGATGGGGGAGAGAATCAGAAGACTGAAAGTGAGAAAACTCATGGGTCGAGATAACAGCAGTTTAAGTAAAGCAAAAGCCATGCATGCAAGCAAAACAAACCAAGGAATTCACTCCCTCCTTCCCATGGGCAGGTGGGTGCTCAGCCATCCCCAGGACAGCAGGGTTCCATCATGCGTAACAGTGACTTGGGAAGACAAGCAACTTTACTCCCAACACCCTTCCTCCCCCTTGCTTTCTCCTTCTTCCCATAGCTCTATACACTGAGCATGACATCACATAGTATGGAATGGCCCTTGGGCCAGTTGGGGTCAGCTGTCCTGGCTGTGCCCCCTCGCAGCTCCTTGTGCCCCTGGCAGAGCATGGGAAGCTGAAAGGTCCTTGACTGGTGTAAGCCCTGCTCAGCAACAACTGAAACATCAGTGAGTTATCAACATCATTCTGATGCTAAATCCAAAACAGCACTATGCCAGCTACTGGGAAGATAATTAACTCTATCCCAGCTGAAACCAGGACACATACCAGGTAATATTTTGGTATGAATTTTTGGCTGACCCTGTTAATTTTATTTGTAACAGCATAGGAGAAATATAAGGAGTAACACACCATGTAAGGTTGCCCATCAGTAATCGTAGAGGCTCTGTGCTTGTGTCATCCATTGCTGGTTGTTGCTGGTGATGGTGACAATAACTGAAAGTGTGAGAGTGGCATGAGAGCCGCTTTATTGGGTGAAGCATGTCCGCAAGCTCACCTGAGCCTTGGGTTTCAACTGGTCAAGCTGGTACTGCTCCAGTTGGAGCAATTTAGTCTTCAGAAGGCACAGTATCCCCAGGAGCAGAGTCTGACTCTGCCAGCAGGTACTGTCCACCTCCGAGTCCCTGCGGGATGGTTTCCCTCGGCACTGGTGGCAGCAGTGTCATCGAAGCCCTGCTCTGCCCAGCGGTGTCTCAAGCAGCTCCTCTTTTGTGCACAGGTCTGCTTTCAGCTTCCTAAAGCTGAAATGTGCTGAATGTCTCCATTCACCATTTAATTTCCATATTTTTTGCTGTCTGTGTTTTCAGCTTATTGGGGTTGTCTGCATGGGCCTGGCTATTTGTGTTCCCTGTAGAGATGAGACAGCCTCTATGCTTCTCCCTGTAGCTGAATAGTCAATGACTGAGCAGCAGCTTTATATTTCACCCCCCTCCGTCCTTCGCTGTTGGGTAGCCCCAGCCACTGGAGGAATTGAGATTGTGTGAGCGCTGTGGCACCAAAGTCATGTGACTGAAACAGTAATTGCTGAGGATACAAGTACAGGTCAGGAACTAGAAAATCCTATTTGACAGGAGTGTCTTCACTGCTCAGTTTGCCTTGTAAAGCTTCTGGTTGGCTCTGGGTGTCAGGCACTGCAGAGCACTTCCTCAGCTGAGTTTGTTTTGGGTAGCTTTGGGCCTTTGTTATTTGTCTTCTGAGTTTTGAGCTATTTAAGGATCTTGCTTTCAAGCAGTTCTCTTGAAACATGAGTTGGAAAACTTAATTGTACATAGCCCAGTGGTTGAAGTTTCCATGTTAGTGTGACTCCAGGCAGCGGTGATTCAGAAGAAGAAAGGAAAGTTCCCTCTGTTTATGTATCAATAACAATTCTGGGGTGTTTTTTTTCCACTTTGGTCTGATGTTTTGCCCATCCTAAGGCATCTGAGGGACCTTGTCCTGTTGGGAATATTCCCATCCTCCAAGAGGGAAAAGGTTTTCTGCTCATTCTTTTGATTCTTTCAGTTGCTTTAGGACGAGTGATAATATTGGACCAGAAAGCAACTTCGTCAGAGCTCCCCTTCAGAAATCCTTGGGATAACTGAAAAAAGAGTTGTTAGAAAACACTTTGTAGCATCACTGGTGCTTTTGGCACTGTGGTAAAATGGGGGTAAGTCTGTGCTGTCTTATATAACAGGAGCATAAATTTCCCTGCTGTCAGACCCACTAGCGACTGCCCTTTGGCTTCAGTTCCCCCCTCTGGGACTTTGTGGATACATTTGGCAGCAGCTGGAGTTTGAGTTACAGCCCCAGAAAATAAAACTGAATGTCACTGAAGATGTGCTTTGGAAAGAAGATACAAACATGCTGTACTTAATGGAATGAGATAGTTTGAGGGTTATTTCTTCCTAAATGGCTCAGTGGAAGTGATAATTTTTCTGCACTGCAGTGAACAGGATGCAGAGTCCAAGTAAGTTCTGCAGCATTTTCCCATTTTCCTTAACCTTGTAAGTTTTTTTTCCTTATTGGTTGGTCGGAGGATGTCAGGCTGTCTGAGGAATATTTCCACCAGCCTCTGAAGGTGTGCAAGCACACTGCGGAAGGAGCAGGGGAAGGCAGTGTGTGCTGAACAGGAGAGGGCACTGGCACTCCAGCAGTGGTGCTGGGCTCAGCACCCCCACTGGTGCCACGGGCTGAGTTACCGCATCTCAGTGCGCGTCCTCGTCATCTTACGCTCCTAATATGAGACAGGACCCTACGGAAGGAGTGAATGAACTGTGTTTATTGACTGTGTCTCTCTGGAGATAGCCCCAAGCCTTTGATTTCCCAAAATAGCTGTGCACATGCTTTTGCCGGGTAGGAACCTGCCCCTTTCGATTTATTTAACATGGGCAAGTTCATCGGCTGCTGTCTGGTACGGCTCATGTGCGTGCTTTTTTGAAAAACTCTGACTTAGTGTCCTTTTTTGTTTGTTTTCACCTGCATTAGCTATTCAATACAGACTAAGGTGACATTCATGTCGCCCCAGGGAAGCTCATGTCATCGCAGTCTCTCTTGCAGCTGTTAAGATGTGCAGTCCTTCACCCTGAGAGTGGGTATTTGCTGCATTTTCTCCTGCCTTCTTCCCCGCCATCAGAAACAATGATGCACTTAATGTCTTGCCTGTTTCACAGCATTACCAAACAATCTGCTGGGAAGTAATTAGCAAATGGCCCTAATGAGTGGGTGAGGAGCACTGGCTCAGGCTTGGTCTCTCCAGCCACAGCCCCACCACCTCTGATGGTGAAAGGCTCCCTGCCCTGACTGAAAATTCTGGGCACAGACTTTTTTTTTCCTTAATTTCCCCTCCTTTTTTTGTTTTCATCTTTTTTCTATGCACTTGTAGAGAGGAGTCTGTAGCGTGGAAACGTAGAGGAGAGGAGTCTGTAGCGTGGAAACGTAGAGGAGAGGAGTCTGTAGCGTGGAAACGTAGAGGAGAGGAGTCTGTAGCGTGGAAACGTAGAGGAGAGGAGTCTGTAGCGTGGAAACGTACCAAGTTCCATTTGTTTTCAACTTTGAGTCTTAACTAGACCCAAAGTAAAGCTCTTGTGAAGCTGTCAGCATACTTACAGGCTGGGAGAGCCTCCCTGCTGAATCCAAACCCAGCTCCTGGTCCTGTCTGAGGGTGGCAGAGGGAAGAGGGCATGAGGCCAGGGTGGTAGCACCCACTTCATTTTTCTCCCAAGTCTTTTTTGCAATTTGTCTCCGCGCCACATGAAGGTTTGTGAAAGGCAAGACAGAAAGGGCCTGACTGCAACAGAAGGAATTATATTTAGAAACATGAAAAATAGGAAGGGAAAATATTTTATTTGTATTATTCACCAGGTTCTGTTATTTATTACATTGCTGTGCCACTGTGTCATTTTATAACTTCCAAAGAAATGGTTGTGTTTCTGGAGGGTTGCTTTGTGCTTCTGCAGCCTGTCTTAAATGTGGACTCTTGGTATGAGACATCGTTTGGCTGTTTCAGTGCTGCTTAGTTTAAATGATGGATTTGTCAGGTTGGGCTTTGAGGGCCCAGGAAGAAAGGCCATTAGCATTCATGCTGCTTGCCATCTCCCCTGCTCCAGCTTCAGCTGGATTTTTCCTTAACCTAGGGGTTATCTTGTGGGGGGGAGAGCTCAGGTGAGGGGAGCCAGCAAGGTGTAATTGGCTGCTTTCCATGCTGGATTTAAAGAAGGTGACAGGACAGCAGGAGCTGCCTTCCTTCCCCAAGCAGGTCAGTGGGGATTTAATCCTCCTTGGTGACCTTTGCAGCATTGTCTTGTCCTCAGGCTCATCTAAACCAGAAGAAACCTTCTGGGCAGTGAAGGCACACTCGTCCCTTGCTCATTTGGGTCTTGCACAAGCATGTTTAGGAGGTTGCTGCATTCCCAGTGGTGTTCTTGAAGGGCTATGGAGACGCTGTGTGGTGGTTGGCACCTTCAGTGATCTGCCCTCATGCACAACTTGGTGTAAGGGAGACATAATAAGTTAGGAGAGACTTTCCTGCGCTTTCTTCTTTTTACAGAAACCAAGATGCTTAGTCTGTAAGTGCATGGTTGCCTTCTCAGCACAGAGGAACAGAAGATGGGGGGTGTGTGTGGTGTGGTTCCTTATCACTGCTTGGCAGGTTTGTGGGAGCACAGTCCCTTGGAGCAGCCCCCTTTTGCTGCAGCAACTGCTGCCCGCTGCATCTCTATAGTTATCTTGGAGGAATTTTTTTCCACTCATGATATAAGCAAGATTTTTAGCCTGACTAAAACAGCTTGTAGAGCCTATGCTTTCTAATACGTCCACATGGGCAAATATTTGCATATACATAAAAAATTGACTCATTTATGTGCAGGACCTCATTCAGGTCTAGTTGGGCCTATCCACATGTGTCCTTTAACAAGGGTCTGCCCTCAGCCTCAAAATTATCCAGATGAACTAGGTGAACCCTTAAAAAGCCTGGAAAAAATAAGGACCTAAAATGTTTCTCTGTGAGAATGCATAAATACTCAAATGCTAAACAAAAAGGGCTCGTCTCATCCCACAAGCCATTTGAGAGCATTGCTCATTCAGCCACAGGAGGATTTTATACTTTAAAAAAAAGCCACAAAACATCTGCAGTCTGCAAAGAGCTGTTCTGCAAAGCATCTTGTAGGCATTCTGTGATGCATCCCCAAAGGATTTATTACCTCCAGCTGGCTGATGCGCAGCAAATCCTCCTTCCTTCATCTAGATGGCACTCTGCAATCTGCAAAAGCCTTTTGCAAATTAATGTGGAGAGTGAAGCATCAGCAATCACAGCCCAGAGCCTGGATCTTTAGTTGTAATTTTGTCAAAATCTGTTTGCATGAATGGTCAGGAAAGGAAGGGGAGTGTGTGTGTGAAGAAATTACATAGATGGAATTTTTTAAGTTTTATGAGCTCTGGGACCTTAGAAAAACCAGCCTTTTCTCCTGGAGCAGGTGCTGGTCTCTTAATGTTCACTTAATAAATATCTGCTGCATATTTCAGAAAGCTGCAGTGCAGTCAGACCTCCTCCCCATCTCCTTAACCAGTTGCACCACTCACCCACCTAGTTCTTGTCTTTGTAGGCTGTGCTACTTCTGTTCTGAGCCTTTCTGGTACTGGATATTTGGCCCATCTGAGCTTGTTCTCTCTTTCCTTTCCCCACGTCACTACGTGTTGTACAGCCTGGCCTTCAAAGGCTTGAAAGTAAGCAAGGGGCTTAGAAAAATAACATCTTTGCTTATTTAGATACTGACATACTGTTGAAAATAGAGCTGTCCCAGTGTAGTACTTTCTTATGTTTAAAGGCAAATTTATTGCCTTCTATGAGTTTATTTTTCTAGCTATTCTCAGGCAGCAAGAGAAGTGTCTGGGGCCACTAAATACAAAGCAGGATCTGATAAAGGCAGATTGGGGAGGATGAGAAAGGGATATGTGGGGATGTGCTAAAAATGAGGAAGTGAGAAGAGTGAGGGAGGTGCTGGGAAAAGCAATGCATGTGTTTTAAATGGCCTTAAAATGTCAGCATCCCCAATAGAAGCAGAATGCCTCTGGTGCAGTTTCTCTGATGGCCTGAGTTCATGGCATGGACTTCAGACTGAGAGAAAATAAAGCACCTTAATCTTTGGCCAAGCAGATGTCCAGGGATGCCCAAGGGTGCATATGCAACGTATGTATGTGATTACTTATATAGCTTACAGTAAAAATGTATTTATTGGCATAAATGGGCTGGAAGGTGATGAATATATTGTATAACCTCCTGGTGGTCTCCTTTCCTTAGCATGTGTTGAAGGGAGAATTTTGTCTGTCTATGTGGCCCTTGCCTGCAAGGGGAGCTGTGTGGCTGAGCATGGAAATCAGCATTTGCTAAATTTGGAGCAACTTGGTCGTTGACCTTTGCATGGAGTGAGGCTCCTCTGAATTGAAGGCATCAGTGCTGGGAATGGTGCCTGGGGAGATTTACTCAATGTTTCTCTGTATGCCTTGTGAGCTTGCTCTACCTGAGCCCTGGTGACTCGTTAATTGTTTATGTGGCACTTGGAAAGTGTCCCAAGCTGCTGTGAGGACCTCCCTTTCCCTATGCTGGGGCACTTGGCCGTGGCCTCGTCCCAGTACAAATCCCCAGTACGCATTGCTTACATGGTTTCAGTGAGCAGCTTTTTGCTGGGTGGCAATTGTCAGAGCAGCAATGGGTTTGGGAATCCAATGTCCAATTTCACCAGTTTGCGATTCTGCCCTGAATGCCTCCATGTGCTGCCCAGGGTGGTGGTGTGAGCATGGCTCACCTGCTCCTCCTCCAGCTCCCACCAGTTCCCTTCCTTTGCTCTTACTAATCTCTGTTGTGATTGCCCATGTGTCTGGATGAGTTTCCTGAAGTTCTCCTTCCCTTTAACTTCTGTGCCTCTGGTGCAGGTGGCGTCATGTGTACAGCTATTTCTTGCCAATTTGCACTGCTTCAGCTTGCAAAACCCATGTGCCTTGTTTCTTGGTTTGTGTTTGCATGGACAGCTGTTGCCTGTTTGGGGCTAACAAGACCTCTGGGACACAGTTTTGTAAAGCTGCTGCCCTGTCCTTCAAATCCCTGCCCTCGAGGTCTGCTACTGCTAAGACAAGGTAGAAAAGGATGAAACATTGTGCAAGTTGGAAGTTTTAAATAAAATTACAGAATGGTTTAAAAACTTTTCCTACTTCTGGTGTCCATTGCACAAGGATACAACAAAAGAAACCCTACCTATCTACATGCATGTAGCCATCTTCTCTCTCCACCCTTGTCCTTCCTGTCCCTGTCCATTGGTCCTTTCCACAAAGTGTTACCTTTTGGGTAATGCTTTGGCTTACTTAAACGCTCAGCTGCATCACTTGGTGCTCCTGAAATTAATAGATATGCTTACAATTCATGGTGGGTTCATTTGAATGCATTCTTTCTTCAAAGCTGTTTGACCCTGGTTTGGACAATTCTAAAATCTGACATCTTTGGCTGCTTGCCCCATGACGATGATGGCAGAAGCGATGGGTATGGTCCCAGTGGGTCGCAACTTGTCATGCTGTCCGGGAGGTGTGACTGGACGGACCACGGAGTTGCTCACCCAGGATGTGAGTAATCCAAAGGAGCCACCCTGTCCTGTCCCAGCACAGAGTGAGCAAACAGAGTGAGGTGGCCTGGGCATGCCATGGTGGAGCACCAAGAATAGCCTCAGGCTCTGTAGAGGAGCTGCTGACAAGGTGAGGAGAAGAATTTCGGGATTCTGTCAGCATGTAAGGGAGTGGCAGAGCTCCACACGGGTTCTCCATGTTATGAGCTGGAGCAGGGTTTGAACCTGTGCTGCTTTTACAGCAGCAATAGGTTTTCATGTCTGTCTGCTCTCCCAGCAACACCCTTGTTATGCTAAGGGAGCATCTGACTGCAGTCGACTGCACTGAAAACCTGCTGGGGCCCAGCAGCAAGAATTAATCCTTACGGGGCTTTCCTGGTGAGGCTTTGTGGTGTTTACCAGAAGTCCCCTGAAGGCAGAAATTATTGTGTTAAAAGGCATCATTAATCATGTTGCTTGTCTCCCCGCCCCATCTTCTGGCAGGCTGGCTTGGTGTTACCGATAAGATTACTTTTTCATTTTGACCCATTCAGAAGAATAAGGTTATTCAAGTCCTTTCTATGATTGTGCCATCCTCAGGTAAGAAGAAGCCTCGAGAAAATTTCAGGCAACTGAGTAGAATTGCTTATTACTTTGAACACAGACACGTTTTGACCTCTGCCACTCTAGGTTTCAAGTTATGTATTTAATTCATGGTTCTTCATAAATTAATAGAAATCATTAAAAAATTGTTTGGATGTTGTCATTGTCCAGAGATCCTGTCTTGTTGTGAGAGGAGCAGTGCAGGATGACGGGTGGTTGCAGATGTACTGGTTTCTGCTGACATGGTGGCACTTGCTGTTGGAGTCAAGGGGTTGACCTGATAGTGGAGTTAGTTGCATCGTGGTTCCCAGCTATGGTCTAGCCCCAGAAATAGTGTGGTTGAAACATAGTTTAGGTGCCCAAACTGGAAATATTTGGAAAATGTCCCAACTTTTTAAGTAGAAAACTTATTTCTTCCTTGATTAACTTTTAAATGCTAGGATAGGAATAGGGTAAACTCTTAAATTTGCTTGTGTTATTGAGACTGTCTGCACCGTGGGCCATAGCTATGGCAGGAAGTCATGCCCTCACTGCCTTGTGTTTTATTCATTTCCATCCCCACAACCTTTCTTCTGTGCTGTGTCAAGGTGGGCCGTGGTTATGCCTTGTACTGTTGCGTGCAAAACATTTCTTAATTTATGTGCTAATTAACCTGACAGCACGGCTTGATTGCTAGGAGCTCGATCTCCCTGCAAGACTGCCTTTGTAGACAGCAATCTTTTCCTTTTATTTTAACTGAAGCAAGGAGCACAAGGCTGGGGCAGGGGGAGGTAGGGGCTCCTCCAGGGTGGGTTCAGGATGCGGTAAGCACAATTACTGTGGAGGATGCAGCAGCTTCAGAAATATCTGCTTTCAGCCTCCCCTCTTAATGATCATTCTAAAGTTTATTTCCATTTAATTTTTTTTTAAGTAAAGAGGCTATAAAGCTCCTGGCTGGGTTTTAATTTTTGCTGACTGGGAAAAGAGGTGAATTGGCTGCTTGTCTCCTGCGAAGATGCTTTTGGGGCTGCTCAGTGTGTTCTTGCTGGCAGTGTCACACAGCCTGACCTACCTATGGTTGTGGCTTACCCACCACCTCCTTGGGGCAGGTGAGAATATCGGGCGCACTTCTGCGGCCTCATGGGCTTGTATCTGTAGTGTGAAATGCTGCACACAAAACCCCTGTTGCTTTTGCCAGCATGTCCTGGGCCTGCTTGGGCTTCCTTTGCTTCCTGCGGTGCCGCTTTCCTACCCTGGGCACGGAGACTTGCAAGAACCCCTGTTAACAAAGGAAAGATCAAGCAGTGTGTTGCTTGCAGGGCCAGGGCAGCTGTGGCAGCCTTGGGTTCAGTGCAGAAGCCTTTGCCATGGCCTCTGGCATGGGAATGGGGGGGGCAGTGTGTGCTGGGGGTCCGTGTGTCAGCCCACACCTTGGGGCCTGCCCTGCACTCAGCCAGGGGAGCTGCAGCCCAGCTGCTTTGCAGGCTGAGGGCTCGCATGCTCATCACCCGGTTATTGCAAAAGTAAATCTCTAACTACATGAAAATGAGCAGCTAGTCTTTCTATGCTTTTCCTTAATGTCTTGTTTCCCATGTGTTTGTACAGCACAAGCTAATTTTAAGTACAGTCATATAAAATTAAAGTCTTGTAGTGAAGCTTTTCCTGAAGAAGCCACTTCTGTGTTAAGTGGGAGAATCACAATGGCCAGTTCCAAAGCTGCACTTGGGGCCACTCAGGGTTAATTCCCTGCACTGCCACAGGCTCCTTTCCTGCCCCCAGGCAAGTGGCTGAAATTACTGTGGGCTTTTGATGGAAGCCTGTGTGGTTTGAGCAGCTAAATCCCTCAAATACAGGAATTAGTTGTGATCCCACACATGCTTTAGTCGTGTGCCTGTAAAATGGGTGGAAGTGCAGCATTTGCCTTACAGATGTGAGGAAGAACGCAGGAGTGATGACGAGGCACTTGTATCCTGTGACTGTGTTTGCACAGTCTTCTCTCCCCTTGCATCCCTCTCCTCTTGGCTGGACCAGTCACCTCCGGAAAAGGTGTCAATGCATAGCAAATGTGTGAGCACGCTTTTCTATTAAGGAGCTTTTTCAGTGATGCCAAGTTTATGGTTGTTTGGGTTGCAAGTAGGGGATGTAATCCTGGCGAGTGCAAGACTGAGGCTCCTGGGCCACACTGCTGTATTGGGAAAGCCCCAGTTTGCCAGTCCCTCCCCTCTGCCACCTGCTTTGCTCCAGCAGCAGCATCCTGCACTCTTGCTGCACCAGCGCTGTTGGCCATGCTATGAACTGATTCAACTTAAAAGCCTGCAAAAAAAGATGATTCCTCAGAGGACAGTTCTGGTCAAGAGCGGTGCTGAGCACTGGGGGCAGAGGTAGATGGGAAGAGCTATCGTGAAGCCATGTCTGTGATGCCAAGCCATGTTTGTGAGGCTCTCGGGTGGGGAGAGAGGGATTTTTTTCCCTTTTCAGCCACACATAAAGCACTGAATTGCCACACTTTTTCTTTTACTCGAATGTTTCAGTAGAGGCATGTGTTTGATCGTATCAGCCGGGATCACCGCTGTATCACTAAGGTTGTGCTGAGGATGTACGGTGCTCCTTGAAACTTGCCGTAGTTTTAGAAACATCTTTTTCTCTATGGTTTATTTTTTTGAGTAATATTTTTTATTTTATATATTTCAGCATTCTAATAGTTTTGAAAGAGAAAGACTTGCCCACACCTCTGCATGCATGTTTGCATGTGAGTGAGAATGCTAGATCTTGAATAAGGCTGGGTTGGTGGGTAACTCTTCAAAAGTTCAGAAGGAAACAAAAATGGCAGTGCACTCTCATATTTAAAATTGTCCCAATAAAATTGCTGATTTTTTGTGCTCAATCAATGCAGCAGAAGTCTGGTTCCTGAATTTATTACTTCCCAGCTGGGAAGAGAGCAGAAATTTGGGAAGACTGTTTCTAATTCCAAGTGCTCTGTGTATGGGTTTGGGTTTTTTAATGTGGAGAGAGGAATGAAAAATTTGCCTAGTGAAACAAACGCAAATAATGAAAAATTAATTTTGTAGGGCAGCATGAGCACAGGTCCTGATTTATGAGCATTTGTGTAAATGGAGCATGTGGGTTCTTAGGCTGAGCCCAGCACCAGTTGTAGCGGATGGAGTGAGAGGGAGGCAAAAATATAGTTTATTGGTGTGAAACAGTGAGTTAACAAAAAGGTCAGTGATAAATGCGACAATAGTTTATAAGATTCGATGGCAAGGTACAGTTTGTTATTTACCGCAGACAGGACAGGGTCAGACAAAACTGTCAGGGAGACCCTCCCGTTGAGTCATGAGGTTCAGAAAAGATCCCCTTGCTTTCTAAACTCCCTCAGAGAGGAGTCTAGGTGTGGCTGGATCCAATCCTAGTCCCATACTTAGTCGATGGTTTATGTCTAAAGGATTATATATGCGCAATCAATCCTTTATGTTACTTAGCTAAGACTTCCAAGTTAGCATGCTGTTACTCACTTACCGAGAATCTGTTGTGTTGAGTCTCTCAACCTCGAGGAGTAACCTTGAGAGGCGACCCTGCTCAAGGGGAGATCCTGGCGTGCAGCCCGCTGCCGTGCAGGAGAGCTCAAAGGGCTCTTGGACTGCTCACTATTTATGGGGTAAGATAATTGGCTCATAGTCATATTTGCATACTGACCACTGTGCTTAGGTGGGCACATTCCACAGTAGCCCTTGGCTATTGTATTGTTATCTGTCTCTCCTGCATCCACTGGGTGCATCCTTTGTGACCAGACACAGACCAGATGCATCTATCACCACTGCCACAGGTGGTTATCACTTGAGAGGTCAAAGGAGGGGGAGTCAGAGATGAGGGGGGAGCACACTGCCACACCAGTGTGAGGATGTTTGGACTGATCCATCATGTGGGCTGGAGTCAGGCTTGCTGGTCGGTTTGTTCTTTGGTTTCCTCATCTGGAAAAAGGAAAATGTTCAGAGCTTTGAGCATATGGATAAAGCTAAATCAAAATGATAAAGCATTTCATTCCAGACTGAGGGCATCCATGCAAGAATAACTGTTCCAGAATAACTTACTGTGCAGGCAAGCTTAAAAAAAAATAATAAATCTATTTTAACCAGAAAAATGAAGGAGGTATAGAGCTCTGGGTGATAAGCACAGGTCCCGAAAACAGATGAATCACAGCTCACAATAGGCTCTTTAGGAGCTGCAGAAATGATAGTGCTGTTTTGGTAATGGCACATCATGATCCCATCTATATGTGCATATACTATATTTATACTATATACACGTATATAGTCCAATTATATATATAAATCCAATTTACTGGTGTGGGTTTTAAGAACTCTGACTTGTAATTTTAGTAAAATAATATGATAAAAGAATGTAATTTATGAAAGAAACACTGCTGAATTTGACAAGAGCAGGGAGATAATGGAATTTCTGAGATTTCTGTATGGCTGTTCTTTGCAGTGATTTGGGAGGGTGGGATATGGGGAAACTTAAGTGAAAATGAGTTCTCTTTTTTTTTCCTGAGATTGTTTTAAACCTAATCTATTTGCAATTCTCTTATTTTATGGATGCATACAGATTCTTGTATGAACACTGAATTTTTTAGATCACTTATCATAAAAAGTAGTTTATGCCTGGAAATGATCTCATGCTGCAGACCTCCTTACTAACAAGATATTCTTTCACAGTGCCAGCCTTCATTTCTTTTTGGTCAAAGCTTTCTATCAAATTCCAAACTTGAATTAAAACTGCTGTTCTGATGTGTGAATCATTGCCTCATCACTCTGGAGGTTTGTTGCATTCTTTTTCCTCCTTCCTTTTAATTAGACCATGTGTAGAGTTCTCCCAGCTAATGCCTGCAAAGGTTTTGATGTAAGTGTTCACTGTAAAATCTGGAAAGCAAAATAGGCATGTGACCAGAGAGGGTAGATCACTTATGTATGATCAGGCATGAAGGCTTGACAAGTCCTCCCGTGTTCTAATCATGCATGATAACCTGACCTCAGTGCACTTGCTAATGAGCAGAAATGAGTATTTCTGCCTTCAGCCCAGGTCAGCATTAGGATCTGCCCATTTTGCTGCTGTGTGGTGAGGTGGAGGGAGTCCCAGGTCGGACACCTGGGCAGCGGGGAGGGAGTTTGGGGGTTTGCTGAGGCTTCATGGGGTTGAGTGTTGGGCAAACTCTGTGGTGCTGGGGAGAGGCTGTGAAGCTGCTGGGCAGCTTGGAGTGGGCTGGCACTGACCCCTTGATGAGCAATGTTGAGCTCAGCTGCATTTTCTAGGAGCCTGAGCTGAGGTTAAGCATGCATGTGCTCATGTGCATGATTGTTTGATGAATATCGTCTGGGGCTGTGTTACTGTCAGTGCTGATGGTGTGGGTTGTGTGAAATTTGCAGCATGCCAGCTCCATTAACTGTGTTTTCTATGCAGGGAGCATGGGCCTCATCAGGCTTTCTTTTCCCTTGCAACCTTGGTGCTCTCTCAGGCAATCTACAGTGACCCAGTAGAGTTTTCTACTAATACATAAGGATTCTGTAACTTTTTTGGGACTCTTTTCCAGCTGCAGAACTCAGTCACTCTGCATGATGTTTTTCAGTTGGAGGCAGTGTCCTGTGTATGATCTGTCTGGGTTTTTTTAATCCCTTGCATCCTGTGATGGTCTCAGTGGGAAGGTAAAGTAACACAGCCCAAAAATGTCCTCATGTTGTTCCTGTGTCCCATTAGAGGAATAAACCCCAAAAGACCTCAGTCATCCTTTGTGTTACAAATGGCTCTGGCTGACAGTCAGAGCAGTTGGCTCCCTGGGTACTCTCCATGAAGCATCCTTTTCTTTTATTCACTTGGGAGTTTTCCTACTGCCATTAACCTTATTTCTGGTACAGTTAAGGGACACTGTCACTCACAGGTTGGAGGTGGGGTAGCTGGGGAGAGCGTTTAAGTGGGGCTGGGAGGGGTTTCTTGCCTGCAGGGCCCCCGGGGCCTGCCTCGCTCAGGTGTCCAAGCCAAAAGGCACCACTTTGCATGTCCCAACACTGCCTGCACCTTCTGTGTTGGGCTTGTAACTTCAGCCTGAGCCCTGGCACTTTCTCCACATGTAACCCATGCTTCTTGCTGAGTGGAGTGGAGCTGATTGCACCCCAGGGCTGTGCTCTTAGTGATTGCTTGCCCTCTGCTTTAAAATATTTACTACATTCACTGCTTCTGCAATGCATCCTTTTCAGCTGGACTAGGAGCTGTGTGCTATCAGAGTTTCTTCCTTGTGGAGGTAATTGTAGACCATGGCTGAATTATCCCTACCATCTCTTGGGGGGGGAAAAAACATAACCTGAGCCAAAAAGGCCTCTTACTATCAGGCAAGTTTTCCAAAGCCAATATAACTTGAGTCATGTCTGAATCCTCCATATACTTTCAAGACTATGCTTGAAATATGGTCACCAGAGCTACTCACAGCATTTAGCTATGGTAGCTTGGATACTGGATGCTGAAATAACACCATTTTCCTGCACTTGCTTGTTAATCTCCTATTTATGTAGCCTGGGATTGCTTCTCCCCTCTCAGTAACAGCATCACATGAGGAGTTCATGTGCAGCTGGTTCTGTACAAACCTCCCTGTTCCCTTTTTTAATTGCTGATGCCAAAATGCTGCTGTCCATGTCATTAGCATGACCTGTGTACTTGTTCCTTAGACAGGCAATGTGCCACTTGCAGCTATTCAGAGCACTTGGCTCAAATAAACTATTACCCAGCTTCCCAATCTGTTCTTGTCATTAAGGCTGTTCCTGGCACCAGATACTGCCATGCGCCAAGTGTATCAGTAGTGGCTTTGTGTATTTCCCAGATAACTGAGTAATGTACTGAATGGGGTGGATCAAGGACAGAAGCTTTGGCTATTTGTCTGTTTATCATGTAGTTGGTTAACTAGTGTTAAAATAATTTGGGTACCTTGAGTTTGTATAAAACAGTTACGGATTGAAAAAATCTACTGCCCATGGAAGTCTGCTTCAGGCTTAGGTCTCTGTAGGTATTGGCTTATACTGAGCTTTGTCTGCAGTCCCCAGGTGGATCTTGCTGTATTTTTCTGAACAGTTGGCACAAAGTGCTCAGGGCTCTCCTTGGGCAGCTTGTCTTCACATCTTTACTAAGAAGTAATACAAACCTGCTTGTTCAGGAATTTAGTGAGAGCTTTTCATAAGAGAAAGGATTCTGGCCAGAGGTCCAGGTCCCAGCAGTGCTGTGAAATACACTGAGTTAAAATGTAACAATCCTGCTGGTGACCACTCGCAGCTTTAACTGGCCCTGACTCTCTGAATGCTTCTGGATGGGTTTAATTTGGCTGGCTTGTGGCTCAGCTGGCTTGTGCCTGTCCTGGCTCATGTACCCAGAGGGAGAGCAGTGGGCAGGCTGACCTGCTCAGCATCCCTGCCCTGGGAGGGATGGCTCTGGATGGGCAGGTCTAGGCTCAGGCCATGTCTGTGCCTACAGGCTCCCAGCTTAACTTCTCCCTGGCCCCTTTGAAACAGCCCAGCTGCTCCTTGGGGTCTCTAACTGGCATGACTGACTGAGGTGCCAGCTGAAAACTGCTGCAAGTCACCAAATGCTGATAATTGCCCACAATTGTTCTCAGAGGGCTCCAGATCTGAAATGAGGTTGTTTTGCATGTGGTCTATTCTGTATTTACTTAAGCACCTACAGAGAATTATTGCTTCTACAACTAGGAGGGACTGAAGTGGCCTGATTTGGGGTTTCTATATCGATACTAATGAGCTTCTGTGCGGCTCCCTCGGTGAGAGCACAAATAATACTGTCTTTCCCTCTCCCCCAGGGTGTGCATCTCTTGCTTACAGTGATGCAGTGAGCCTTGGTGGGAGCTGAGCGAGCAGCTCACCAGCTCCTGGGGCACTCTGTTCAAGCACTCTGTGCCAATTTCTGCCTAAAAATAAAAAGCCACTTTGGCTGTAGGTGCAAAAGCACTGTTACCCCCTAGCCAAGCCTGTAGCTGTCCCTGGGCAGAGGCAGAAGCCACTGGCCAGGTCAGCAGCGCTGGTACGTATATACTGTGCACAGGCAGTGCTGTGGCATACACCCAGCTCTTCGATGGCACTGAAGCTGCCACAATAGCAGGCAGGTAGAAACTGCTTGCCCTTTGGGCGTGGTCCAAACAGAGGGAATATTTGGCTTTATTTCTGCAGCATGTGCTGCTATTTCTGGAGCTGGTTGCTTAAAAGGAGAGGGCACCACATAGCTCGTGGAGCTCTGCAGAGCACTATCCCGGTCTTTCAGGAGGAATTTGGCTCAGGCTGTCCCTGCTAGGGATCTTCTGCATGAAGATTGTTCAGTGTTGCCTTCAAATCAGGCAGAGCCTGCCAGGGCTATGCCCTGGTGTTTCTTACTGCCAAATCCCCCAACAGAAGAGACATAGTCACATCAGTAGAAAAATAGAATGGGAAGAATTAAGCCAAGAAATACAGGTGAGAAGGAAAAGGTGGGGTTTAGAGTCTCTGCTGATGTGCAAATCCCCTGCGATGCACAGCATATGTCAAGGCTGCTCTGAGCCAAAGTACCCGCCCTTGAGCATCTTTGGTGCCATAATACAGCTTTCCATACAGTGCTTGCCTGTGCTGGTTGAATCTATGGTCAGATACAAAGGCACAGGCTGAGGCCCTGTGGTGGTGTGCTCCCCCCTTGCCTCCAACTCCCCCTCCCTCGACCTCTTTCAAGTGATAACCACCTGTGGCGGTGGTGATAGATGTGTCTGGTTGTGAAGGATGCACCCAGTGGATGCAGGAGAGACAGATAACAATACAATAGCCAAGGGCTACTGTGGAATGTGCCCACCTAAGCACAGTGGTCAGTATGCAAATATGACTATGAGCCAATTATCTTACCCCATAAATAGTGAGCAGTCCAAGAGCCCTTTGAGCTCTCCTGCACGGCAGCGGGCTGCACGCCAGGATCTCCCCTTGAGCAGGGTCGCCTCTCAAGGTTACTCCTCGAGGTTGAGAGACTCAACACAACAGATTCTCGGTAAGTGAGTAACAGCATGCTAACTTGGAAGTCTTAGCTAAGTAACATAAAGGATTGATTGCGCATATATAATCCTTTAGACATAAACCATCGACTAAGTATGGGACTAGGATTGGATCCAGCCACACCTAGACTCCTCTCTGAGGGAGTTTAGAAAGCAAGGGGATCTTTTCTGAACCTCATGACTTAACGGGAGGGTCTCCCTGACAGTTTTGTCTGACCCTGTCCTGTCTGCAGTAAATAACAAACTGTACCTTGCCATCTGTCCTGGTTTTGGTTGGGATAGAGTTAATTTTCTTCATAGTAGCTAGCATAGTGCTGTGTTTTGGATTTAGTACTACAAGAATGTTGATAACACACTGATGTTTTTAGTTGTTGCCAAGTAGTGCTCAGACTACTCAAGGACTTTTTGAGCTTCTCCTGCTTGGCCAGGTGCTGGGAGGGAGCACAGCTAGGACAGCTAACCCAAACTGACCAAAGAGCTATTCCATACCATATAACATCATGCTTGGGGGGAGTTAGTTGGTTGGTCAGGGGGAGAGTGATTGTGGCTTGGGAATTGATTGCTGCTCGGGATGGGCTGGGCATCGGTTGGTGGGTGGTGAGCAATTGCGTTGTGCATAATTTGTTTTGTACACTCTGTATATTCTCTTACCATTCTTATTATTACTATTGTTATTCTTTTCTCTTATTAAACTGTCTCTCAGCCCATGGCTCTAACCTTTTTCTTCCTGATTCTCTCCCCCATCCCACTGAGGGAGGGGGGAGTGAGTGAGCAAGAGGCTGCGTGGTGCTTAGTTCAGCCAGGTTAAACCACGACACCATCGAATCTTAAACTATTGTTGCATTTACCATTGAACTTTGTTAACTCACTGTTTTACACCAATAAACTATATATTATTTTTGCCTCCCTCTCCATCTGTGAGAGGCCCCCAGCTATTCAGGCACACTTTAGGCATCTATGTTGCCCTAAACTCCCCATGCTTGGTCAGGAGGACGAGGGTGAGCTGAGTCCCTGGGACTCCATCCTGCTCCTCTCCAGGGAACTGCGTTGTGCTGTTACTGGAGGGTGCTTGGCAGAAAGTGGTGCTGCTATGCTGGAGTGGAATGGAGTTGGCAGCAGAGCCCGAATGGCATGTGTGGCACTGGCAAGAGAAAATGGCAATGGTGATGAACCGAGTAAAGGTTTAATGGATTTCTTAGAACTGTGCTCTGTAAGGGCCTGGTTGTCAGGATTTGCACTGTATTGACATGGGTTTTCAAAGAAGTGATGTTGTATAGTTGTTGTATAGCAATGGCTGTCGCTTGGCTGACCTGCCATGCTCCCTCCTTTCAGGGTAACATTAAAACGAATATTGTATAGCAGAGAGTGCGGCATAATTGGCTGGAGACAATGTATGTGCCGTGCTGTTCTGTACAATATTGATTGTTCCTTGTCCAAATATATGTATCTAAAATCAGTACATTAAGCAGCAGCCCTGTTGGGAGGATGCCAATCTCTTCATGCTGCAGTGGCTTTTGCTTCCTCTCAGCTGTACTACAAGCCCAGTACATGATCTGCTGGCACACTACAGCCTGGTGCTCTGGGGCACGTGGTGATGGGGGAGGTCAGTGCCCATCGTGGTCCCCCAGCCACTGCCTTTGTGGACAAATCTTTGCTCTCCTGGGGATCTCCCTCCTTGTGCTGGAGGTATCAAATTCACAGCGGTGGTGTGCAGCCCTGGTGAGGGGTGCTGTGTGTTCTTCAGGGCTTGTATGAGGCTGCAGCTGAATCCCAAAGGACAGCTCTGCTCTCTTTTTAGGCAGATTAATTAAGGGGAAACCGTGTTGTGGCTTGGCAGAGCCCAGTCAGCAGATGTGCTAATGCAGTGATGAGTCCTGGAGGTTGGCAACGCGAGTGGGAGTGATGCAGATGCTATCAGCGCATGTCTATGTCACAACATGCTGGCTGGTTGGAGATGGTAGAACCAGTTGTGCAGCTGCTGGGCTGGGTAGCTGTGGTTTGGTCATGCTGGAGGCCATGCCACCTATGCATGGCCCTGCGCTGCCTCCACTCCCTTCCTGGGCTCCCTGCTGAGTCTGTGGCATTAATGGCAACATGGCTCACACAGGCCCATTGGTGGCCACTGAAGTGCCTTGTTCTGTTTTCTTCATTATCTTTACCACTTAAAGGCTCCTAAGCGGTTAACGTGTGGTTCAAAGGTTGGTGCCATCGGAAGGGCTTGGGCTTCTTTGACCATGGAGGGGTTTTCATGGCACCGGGCCTGTCGAGAACAGACGGTACCCAGCTCTCTCGGAAGGGAAATAGGATCCTCGCTCATGAACTGGCGGGGCTTGTAGAGAGGGCTTTAAACTAGGCCTGAAGGGGGGAGGGGATATAAACAGGCTCACTAGAGAGGAGCCTGGGGGCGTCACCCCATTGCTGGGGGTGAAACCGATAGCCCAGCTCAAGTGCATCTACACTAATGCACGCAGCATGGGCAACAAACGGGAGGAGCTGGAAGCCATTGTGCAGCAGGATGGCTATGATGTAGCCGCCATCACAGAAACGTGGTGGGATGCCTCCCATGACTGGAGTGCTGCGATGGATGGCTACAAACTCTTCAGAAGGGACAGGCAGGGAAGGAGAGGCGGTGGGGTGGCTCTGTATGTTAGGGAGTGTTTTGATTGTACAGAGCTTGACACTTGTGGTGAGGCAGAATGCTTATGGGTGAGGATGAGGGGGAAGGCCAACAAGAAAGATATCCTGTTGGGAGTCTGTTACAGACCACCCGACCAGGATGAGGATGTTGACGAAGAATTCTACAAGCAGCTGGCAGGAGTCTCTCAGTCACGAGCTCTTGTTCTTGTGGGGGACTTCAACTTCCCAGACATCTGCTGGAAATACAATACAGCAGAAAGGAAGCAGTCCAGAAGGTTCCTGCAGTGTGTGGAAGATAACTTCCTGACACAGCTGGTAAGTGAGCCTACCAGGGGAGGTGCCCTGCTTGACCTCCTGTTCACTAACAGAGAAGGACTGGTGGGAGAGGTGGTGGTTGGAAATCATCTAGGCCTTAGTGATCATGAAATGGTAGAGTTTTCGATCTTTGGTGAGGTAAGGAAGGGGGTCAGCAAGACCTCCACCATGGATTTTTGGAGGGCAGACTTTGACCTGTTCAGAGCGCTGGTTGGGAGAGTCCCTTGGGAGATAGTCCTGAAGGGCAAAGGGGTCCAGGAAGGCTGGGTGTTTTTCAAGGAAGAAGTCTTAAAGGCACAGGAGCAGGCTGTCCCCATGTGCTGTAAGACAAATCGACCGGCCTGGCTGGACAGAGGACTACTAGTGCGACTAAGGGAAAAAAGAAGAGCTTACCAGCTCTGGAAGAAGGGGCAGGCAACCCAAGAAGAGTACAGGGATCTTGTCAGGTCATGCAGAGAGGAGATTAGAAAGGCAAAAGCCCAGCTGGAATTTAACCTGGCCACTGTAGTAAGGGATAATAAGAAGAGTTTTTATAAATATGTTAACAGCAAAAAGAGAGCCAGGGAGAACCTCCATCCACTAGTGGATGCAAGGGGGAACATTGCCACTAAAGATGAGGAAAAGGCTGAGATACTCAACACCGCCTTTGCCTCCGTCTTTAATGGCCCAACGAGTTATCCCCAGGGTACCCAGCCTCCTGAGCTGGAAGATGGGGACAGAGAGTGGAATGAACCCCCCATAATCCAGGAGGAAGCAGTCTTTGACCTGCTATGCCACCTGGACATCCACAAGTCTATGGGTCCGGATGGGATCCACCCAAGAGTGCTGAAGGAGTTGGCAGAGGAGCTTGCCAAGCCACTCTCTATCATTTATCAGCAGTCCTGGAGAACAGGGGAGGTCCCAGATGACTGGAGGTTGGCAAATGTGATGCCTATCTTCAAGAAGGGCCGGAAGGAGGATCCGGGGAACTACAGACCTGTCAGCCTGACCTCTGTACCGGGGAAGATTATGGAGGGGTTCATCCTGAGTGTACTCACCAGGCACATGGAGGACAATCAGGGGATCAGGCCCAGTCAGCATGGGTTCACGAAAGGCAGGTCTTGCCTAACCAACCTGATTTCCTTCTATGACCAGGTGACCCGCCTGGTAGATGAGGGAAAGGCTGTGGATGTTGTCTACCTGGACTTCAGCAAAGCCTTCGACACAGTCTCCCATAGCATTCTCGTGGAGAAGCTGGCAGTTCATGGCCTAGATGGATATACTCTTCGCTGGGTTAAAAACTGGCTGGATGGCTGAGCCCAGAGAGTCGTGGTGAATGGAGCTAAATCCAGTTGGCGGCTGGTCACAAGCGGTGTCCCCCAGGGCTCAGTTTTAGGGCCGGTCTTGTTTAATATCTTTATCAATGACCTGGATGAGGGGATTGAGTGTGCCCTCAGTAAATTTGCAGATGACACCAAACTGGGTGGGTGTGTTGATCTGCTGGAGGGGAGGAGGGCTCTGCAGGGGGACCTGGACAGGCTGGATCGATGGGTCCTGCACTTTGGTCACAACAATCCCATGCAGCGCTACAGGCTTGGGGAAGAGTGGCTGGAAAGCTGCCTGGTGGAAAAAGACCTGGGGGTACTGATTGACAGCCGGCTGAATATGAGCCAGCAGTGTGCCCAGGTGGCCAAGAAGGCCAATGGCATCCTGGCCTGTATCAGGAATAGTGTGACCAGCAGGATCAGGGAAGTGATCGTGCCCCTGTACTCGGTGCTGGTGAGGCCGCACCTCGAATACTGTGTTCAGTTTTGGGCCCCTCACTACAAGAAAGATGTTGCCTTGCTGGAACAGGTCCAGAGGAGAGCAACCAAGCTGGTGAGGGGTCTGGAACACAAGTCATACGAGGAGCGGCTGAGGGAACTGGGGTTGTTTAGTCTGGAGAAGAGGAGGCTGAGGGGAGACCTGATTGCCCTCTACAACTACCTGAAAGGAGGCTGTAGCGAGGTGGGGGTCGGCCTCTTCTCCCTGGTAACAGATGATAGGACGAGGGGGAATGGCTTGAAGCTGCGCCAGGGCAGGTTTAGGCTAGACATTAGGAAAAACATCTTCACCGAGAGGGTTGTCAGGCTCTGGAATGGGCTGCCCAGGGAGGTGGTGGAGTCCTCATCCCTGGAGGTATTTAAAAGAAGGATAGATGAGGTGCTTAGGGACATGGTTTAGTGGTGGGATGGCAGTGCTAGGTTAACGGTTGGACTCGATGATCTTAAAGGTCTTTTCCAACCGAGGTGATTCTATGATTCTAAATCTCTATTCAGAGAGTAGCAGTGCTGCTCTTCCACCAGTGCGGAAGGGATGTACAAGAAGGAAGGTCCATGCTGCTTTTCTCCAGCCTTCATCTACAGTCTAACTTAAATCTCTGCTGCTTCCTCAGCTGACCAAAATGCATTGCAGCCATCCCCAAGCAGAAGTTTTCAGAACACAGAATGCATTACCAGCGCTGGTACATACAGTGTGCACCAGCAGGCATGCTCGATGGATGTGCCTTGGGGCTGTTTGGGCTGCTGCAGGGCTTACGGCGTGCTGCAGAGCAAAGGGCTCAGCTGTAGAGCTTGCTGCACCCATGGCACTGGCTTTGCACTGGAATGCAAAGCCACTCTACATGACATGTTGCAGCTATTTAGAACTGAGGTCCTTATATCCCTACATCTTGTTTTATATACATATGTATGTGCATATAAATGGGAATAATTCCTCTGTTAAATCTATGTAAACAACTTCTTTCCTCCTGCAAACAATTAGTGTCCTAGCAGATCCCATAATAAATTAATCTTCTTTATCATCCAGTTAATCGGTTCTACAAAAACAGTGAGGAGTGAAATCTTCTGACCTATTGATTGATGTATAATTTTGTATTAGTAGATGGCAAATTACAAGACCTGCTGTGCCTTTGGTACTGTTGCTGAGTTTGTGCTACAGGGAGCTCTTTCAGAGTAGTGCCTTAGCCTGTGCATTGCATATGAAAGCAGAGTGTAAAGGTCTGGGGGAGAAGGATGACTTCTTTTGGAGTTAAAGCTTGGAGAAGAAGAAAAGTGCCTGCTGTTTTCCTCACCCCACGACATCTGTTTTGGATAGAGAAGAGCAATACGTTGTGATGTGACAGACTGTTAGAATCAACAGCTGAACTTGTAAATAATACAAAAATGATGAAGAGGCTTGACTATTGACTCCCATGGAGCTGTTGGTGGTGATAATGGACATTGGGATGGGTTTTGGATTCATCTCACATGATGTTTGGCACTTATTCCATGGGCTGGGACCCTAGTCCCCCTGGTCTCCCTCTGCAGAGCGTGAGGTGCACATCTGGGTTGTTCAGCACATCCCAGGCCTTCTTCCCTCTGTAGTTTGGAGGATGCACTGTGTGGGCATTTAACACTTCAAATTGATGTTTGATATTTAGGTAGGGTGCATATGTGCTTGGGTATGCAATCATTTTTTCAACTCCCCTGCCTGTGATCTGCTCATGTGAAAGGCTTAGTTATAAATGGTGCTTGTTTTGGCTACAAATAATGCATTGGGACTACCCAAAATTCTATTGTTTCAATACAGTGGTTGGCAATAGCTGAAACTCCTCTAGCTACTTTTTCCTAAGACAGTGTGGGGAAGGAGAAAAAGCAGAGAAGGAAACAGAATAAAATATTGCTGTAGTATTTTTTCTATTAAAAACCTAGCGGAAGTTGCAGTGGTATGTTGAGACGAAGGGTTGAGCCCTTGAGGCGGTGCAAGGGAAGCAGCACAGAAAACTCTAATCCCTCTGTATTGCATCGCCCTTTATTTGCTCCCATCTTTTTCCTCACTTCTGTGAAGTTCTGTGTGCTGCATGGTGCCACAGCAGCCAGCGGGGCTGTGGGGAAGGGTCAGCAGTTCAAGTCCCAGCTCTTGATTTAGGTTCCGATGTTTGAGGCACACAGGTAACACATGGAGAGAAACCAACAGGGCAAATGGAAATCTTGCCTCTGTGTTGGGCTCTTCCACAACACTGAAGTGTTGGCTTTGTCCTTGCTGTTGCTTTGCTCCATTGAGGAGCTAGCGCACCTGTAACCTCCATCTTCTGGCCATTTTAGGGACATGGTTTAGTAGTGGGTTGGCAGTGTTAGGTTAATGGTTGGACTTGATCTTAAAAGTCTTTTCTTAACCTAAACGATTCTATGATTCTGGCTCCTCAGCCCTCCATTGCAAGATGCTGTTTGATTGCACCTCTGTTTGCTTGCTGCTAGCTCCATCCGGCACATCAGGGAGCTCAGACCTGGTCAAAGCTGGTGGTGGAAGAAGAGAAATGGCTCTTTTGGCCTGATTTTTCTCCCCCCTTTTGCTATGGAGCAGACTTTGCACAGAAAGGCACTGCTTCCCTGCCCTGCTTAAGTGCCAGTACATACAGCAGGAGGAAAGTGTTCCTCTTTGGCTCCATGACTGTGTTTTGGCTGTAGATCTGGAGAGACTTTCCTTGAGGGGAGGTAGGGGTGGCTCATTCAGCAGGCACATCCCACCCCCAATTCCTCCTCTCCTTCCTTCCTCCAGCAGTGAGCCATTACATCTCTCCCCCCCAGGAGGAGGACTGAGACTGACAAATCCGATAGACCATGGCTGAGCATAAGTCTCTCAGCTAGAAAAAGGGTGTGGGAAGGGTTTACCTGAGCTTTGCTAGATAAAATTTTAAGGTTTGGTGGGGGGTAGCATGCACATCTAGTGCGTCTGCCCATGAACTAATGGTGGAGGAGGGAAGAAAAGCCTAACTTCTGAAACCCTCTGCAGGCTGTGGGCTGAGATTGTCAGAGATGGAATATTGGGAAGAAAACATTTATTCCCCTTTTTAAATGGGAAAGAATAACTTCATGCTTTCATATGGTAAGTAGAGGATGGAGAAGGCCTTTCAGGCGCAGCGTTTTGCATGTGTTGAGACAAGTTGTAAGAACTAGAAGCTTTTGTGAATTGTGGCCCAGTACAAGGAAAAATGCTCGAAAGGAGTTAGGAAAACATGTTAATCCTCATCACTGTTTGGCCAATGCACTGTACTGCTGCTGAGACTTGGGCACAGTGCTCTGTACTAACGTGAGCTGAGCTTCCCAGGAGCGACAGCACTGCCAAATGTCCCTCAAAGTAAAGCGGAAAGGTAAGGTAGAAAATTCTCATTCCTTTGACTAACATGAGTTTTTGTTAAGGTTGGTTCCTGGCGGAGGGTCTTAATTCCCCTTGTTCTTCAGAAGGGATCCTCACACGCAGGAGACATTTGTATAGAAAATGTCTCTTCCAAATTCCACCCAGTAACTTTAACAACAAAACAAGGCCTGGTTTTTAAAAGCTTAAAATGCAGAGAGCACCAAATAGCAATTCAAACAATAAATAAATGAAATGTCATCTAATGAGAAATTACAGAGAACAGACCTGGACTCTCTTCAGAGCTGCACAGCGAAGGGCAAGGGGCCTGAGCAGTTTGCAGCAAGTGAAATTCTGGTTAGATAGGAGAAATGTTCTCACTGTGAGGGTGGCCAGACATTGCCACAGGGGCCCAGGGAGGTGGTGCCACCTCTGTTCTTGGAGGCACTCAAAGCTTAAGTGGCCACAGCCCTGAGCAACCTGATCAGATGTTGATGTTGGCCTCACTGTGAGCAGGGCTCCTGCCAACTGCAGCTGTTCCCTGCTTCTGTGATTTGCAGGAGCATATTCTCTGTCATTGTTAAGCTATCATTTAATAGATCTACTTTTATCATGAAAATATATTGCTTCACGAGCAGTGATATCTCTGAGCATTCAGAATTCAGAAAAAGTTTCTTACAATTACCCAAGCTCATAAGAAAAGTGACTGGTTTGTCAGCACTGCAGAGCTAAAATCAGCTGCAGCAAGCACATTTCCTTGGTATAGAGCTGGTGTCTCTACTTAGAAAAGCTCTGGAGAGTTAATCTAATTTGGTAATGAGACCTATTGCTTCCTCCTGCAGCATGTGAGATGGCTGGAGCTGAGCACCTCAGGAAAAGGCCTGGAGGCTGGGCTTCAGGTAAGTAATATCTCTTATTTGGGAACTCTATAGATACATATGAATTTCCCAAACATTAGGTTTGGTGTGCTCCTGTCAAATGGCTGAACTACAGCAGGCCTGGGAATTGACTTAGAGATGTAAATTCTTTTAGTTAATAAAAAAAAGGGCTGAAAGTCCTAATCTCTGGAAAGCAGTTGCTGTGGAGAGTGGAGTAAGTTTTTGTACCATCTAGCTGGGTGAAAAAAGTGTCCTCAACAGGCGTGAAGAATAGTAGCTGTTCAGAGTGCCCAAGGCTGGACTGGTTTCTTGTTAGCAGAAAATGCCTACACCCTTAGAGATGTATCTGCAGTAGGAGGGGAAGAACTTGTGATAATTAGCTGAAACAAGCCTCTTCTGGGCTGACAACATCACCCATGCTGCTAAACAGATGACCTTGATATTTCGGTAAATATTGAAGCTATCTTCTACTTTCATGCTAATGTTCCCCAGAGCAGGGGGAGCAACTAATCATTGTTACAGCAATCAGTCAGGTTTTCCTTGACTCATGATGAGTTTAATTATTCTGCAGTTCACTCCATCTTCTTGTTAGCCATGGTTATGTTTATTCTGGGAGGCTTTTCTGCCTGAGGTGGTACAAGGGTTTTAATTTCAGACAGGAGCTTACCAAGTTGGGTGTTTTGACTGGAATCCAAATTTCAAGAGTTTCTGTGAAGCCCTGGTTAGATTTATCAGACATTATCAGTCCAGGTTCCTCTTCTGAGACATAGAATCATAGAATATTTTGGGTTGGAAGGGACCCCTAGAGGTGATCTAGTCCAAACCCCCTGCAATAAGCAGGGACACCACTAACCAGATCAGGTTGCTCAGAGCCCTGTCCAACCTGGCCTTGAATGTTTCCAGGGATAGGGCCTCCACCACCTTTCTGGGCAACCCATTCCAGTGTTTCACTTGTCCTTCTTGTGATGAGGGCTCCAGAGCTGGATGGCAGTAGTCCAGGTGAGGTCTCACCTCTCTGGACCTGCTGGCCACACTTCTCCTGATGTAGCCCAGAATACACTTGGCCTTCAGGGCTACCAGCACGCATTGCTGGCTCATGTCCAGCTTTTCATCCATCAGTACCCCCAAGTCCCTCTCAGCAAGGCTGCTCTCGATCCTTTCTTCCCCCAGCCTGTATTGATACTGGGGGTTACCCTGACCCAGGTGCATGATCTTGAACTTGGCCTTGTTGAACCTCATGAGGTTCACACAGGCCCACCTCTCCAGCCTGTCCAGGTCTCTCTGGATGACATCCCGTCCTTCTGGTGTGTCAACCGCGCCACTCAGCTTGGTGTCATCCGCAAAATTGCTGAGGGTGCACTCAGTCTCGCTGTCAAAGTCATTGATGAAAACATTAAACAGCACCGGTCCCAGTACGGACCCCTGAGGGACATCACTCGTCACCGGTCTCCATCCGGACATTGAGCCGTTGACCACTACCCTCTGGATGCGACCATCCATCCAGTTCCTTATCCACCGAACAGTCCACCCATCAAATCCATAGCTCTCCAATTTAGAGAGAATGATGTTGTGGGGGACCGTGTCAAAGGCTTTGCCGAAGTCCAGATAGATGACGTCCATTGTTTTTCCCTTGTCCACTGATGCTGTCACACTGTCATAGAAAGCCACTAGGTTTGTCAGGCAGGACTTGCCCTTGGTGAAGCCATGCTGGCTATCTTGAATTACCTCCCTGGCCTCCATGTGCTTTAGCATAGCTTCTAGGAGGATCTGTTCCATGATCCTCCCAGGCACAGAGGTGAGGCTGACAGGTCGGTAGTTCCCAGGGTCTTCCTTTCTACCCTTTTTGAAAATGGGCACAATGTTTCCCTTCTTCCAGTCACCAGGGACTTCACCTGACTGCCATGACTTTTCAAATATCATGGGGTGAGAAGTTCCCAGTGAAGACTGAGGCAAAAAAGTTGTTGAGTACCTCAGCCTTCTCCTCATCTGCTGTTACCAGCTTGCCGGTCTCGCTCATCAGCGGGGGAACGCTTTCTTTAACCATCCTTTTCCGGCTGATATACCTGTAGAAACCCTTCTTATTATTCTTTGCATCCCTAGCCAAGTTTAGCTCCAGCTGCGCCTTGGCCTTCCTGACCCCATTCCTACACAACCGGACTGCATCCCTATACTCTTCCCAGGATGGCTGTCCTTGATTCCACGCCTGTGCAGTTCCCTCTTCCTCCTTAGTTTGACAAGCATCTCTCGTCTCAGCCATGCCTGTCTGTTCCCTTCTTTGCCCGATTTCTTACACCTAGGGATCGAGAGCTCTTGCGCTCTGTGGATCACATCCTTGAAGATCTGCCAGCTCTGTTCTGTTCCCCTGTCCCTGAGGACCATTTCCTGGGAGTCCCTGAAGAGCTGGAAGTTTGCTTTCCTAAAATTCAGGGTCCTGACTATACTCTTTGTTCTTCCCATTTCCCTCAGGAGCGTGAGCTCCACCAGCGCGTCGTCACCGCAGCCCAGGCTGCCTCCGGTCTTGACATCTCCGACGAGCTCACTTGCATTGGTGACCACCAGGTCCAGTATCGCATCCCCTCGGGTAGGGGTGTCTATTACCTGGCTTAAGAAGTTGTCCTCAATGCATTCGAGGAACCTGCTGGATTGCCTACAGCTTGCCATGTTGGTTTTCCAGCAGATGTTGGGGTGGTTGAAGTCCCCCAGTAGGACGAGAGTCTGCGAGTGTGAAGCCTCACGGAGTTGGAGGAAGAGCACTTCGTCAGTCGGCTCCTCTTATATGGCAGCCTGTAGTAGACACCAACCACCAGGTTCCCTTTGCTGCCTCTCTCTCCGATTCTTACCCATAAGCTTTCGACCTGCTCGTGGCTATTCTTCAGGGACAGCTCTTCACACTGTAATGATTTCTTGATGTAAAGGGCAATGCCTCCACCCCTCCTTCCTCACCTGTCCCTTCTGAACAGCCTGTAGCCATCAATAGCTACCTTCCAGTTGTGGGATTCATCCCACCAAGTTTCTGTAATGGCAATCAGGTCGTAGCTTTCTAGCAGCACAATAGCTTCCAACTCCTCCTGTTTGTTTCTCATGCTGCGTGCTTTTGTATACAGGCATCTCATCTGAGCTGTTGGCCTCGTCACCTTCATAGCAGAGTACCCCTTGTTTCCCTTGAGGTGGAGGAAGAGAAGAAAGTCTACAGGCAGCTAAAAATTACGGTGGACCCAGCCAGAACCTAAAAATCTGTTGGATAGATCTGTCCCTAATAGGAATAAGAAGGGAGTAAATAGCCTGTCCCGTCAAGCATCTTTGATGTCTGTGTAATACTGCAAGAATTAATAAAATGACCAAAATCCTGATTACAGCAGGAAAAGAGAGGGTGGTGATTCAAATAAGGAGAGGTACAGTGCTTAGATGTGTGTTTTCAAATTAGCTAGCCCTGTTAACACAAAGGCTGAAGAAACTTCAAGATCATTAGCGATAGCTTTGGAGCGGGAGGATGAACCTGTTGGCCTCTTCACTTTTATGTCAGTGAATATGCGTTTTTTATGTAGGGTCTGGGCCAAGATACTGTGCATTTGCTATGAGGTAGATTCTGCTCCTGGAGAGAAAGTTAGTGTCGAGGAAGCTAGGAATTGTACGTACACAGCCTGCTGTAAGCTTGCCCCTTACATGGCACCTTACCAATGAGCAGCAACATTAGAACAGAGAAAAGGCTATTATTTGCAGCTGGTACCTGTGGTTGTTCATCAAAATCCCAAAGAAACGTCTATTCCGAATTTCCCAGTAAAGAGAGCGAAAGACAAAAAACATTTATTAAAAAGACACTTGAGGGAATATTACTTTGTTTGATTTTTTTAATCAGACAGGTTTGAGTTTAGATTCCTTGAAATTATTGTGCGGTTTTTGAAAATTCAGCTTCAATTCAGTTGACACCATTTACTCCTCAATAAACAAGGACTTATGGGCTAGTGCTCAATACATCTGAAAAGAAAATAGTACAAAAAGCCCACAGCTCTGGGGCTTTGCACGGTTTTATGGCATTTGCACACAGATTTGTTTCAGCATTTCTTTCAATTTGAGAACATTTAAACTGTAGTCTGAGACTTGGGGATATTCAGTGGCACCTTCTTGTCACTTCAGTTTCTTTGCTATTCATATATTAGTCTCAAATCTTACTAAATTTGCTTTCCCTTTTATAAGTTTGAACTTGTCTTTTTTTAATATATTCCCATTCTTATATAAAAACACAATTAAAGATTTCTGATATGCCCTAGATAAAGCAGTCATTATTTTTATCATGATCCTTCATTTCCAAAGCAAGCACGCCTAATCTTTTCAGTCTCTCTTCAAGGGAGTTCATTATCATGACCCAATTATTCCTGAAAAAGATACCTGGGAAATTTCTATCAATCAGGATGGCTTCCTCACAGAAAATGTGGTTATCACAAAAGCAGGAAAGCTTTGGTATCACTTAGAATGGTTTTCTGTTAAGAAAACTTGAGATAGTGTTTGTTGCCCTGTTCTGTTCCTAATTGGATAAATGCAGAACTGCATTAACCCGAGGTGTGCAGGTGATGCATGGGAATTGTAGGTCACGCATTTCATTTCAAAAGGGCAGACTGCTGGTTTAGTTTATATTTTCTGACTTTTACTTTGAATTCCCCAGATAAACAAAGGTAAATCTCTTTGAAGTAATATGCAGAGAAAAGGAAAGTGATCTGTGCCATTCATCTCCTCACTTTTCTACCATGCCAAATGTTGAAATGCAGGGGCGGGATCCGATCCCATGGCTCTGTCCCAGGTAAAGAGGGTGTTATCTATGGAGAGGCTCTCTGCCTGGACGGAAGGATTTACTAGATCTCAGCAGAGGGATCTGCTGGGAGATGTTTGAAAGATTTTCACACCGCAGTGAGTAAATTTGGGATTATAGTGGGAAAGTTTCTCTGTTCTGACTTTAAACTATGTGTGTTGCAAAAAAATCCAATAAAAGCTGCAAACACGCTCTTCACAAGCCATGCAACCCCTACTGAATGGCTGTGACATTAATGAAACTGCCTCCTGGAGAGACTAGAAAGTTTGACATAAACCTGGCCAATCTCAAAACAATATCAGGGTATCTTAAAGCTAAATTTTCCCATTTACAATCCAGCGGCATAGCCTTTTGCAGGAGATTCAGCTCTGTGACTCACCCCCAGGGACCAAAATGGTAAGCTCTCTAGCCATGAAAAATGAACGTATGCTTTACCCAGCTTCTAAACTCTGAATGACCATGCACTTCACTGAAATGGTATTTCTTTTTATAGCTATATAACAGCTTAAGGGGAAGAAAGAGAAGGCGGCACCCAATGCTGTCACTTTGGAAAGCTTTTATTGTAATCAACCTTACAAGGCTTTTTGTTATAGAGTACAAAGAATGTTTAATCTCTCTTGGCTGGCACATTCCCTCCAGGGTTTTACTGCTTAAAATGTGAGCTTCCACTTGACTGTGGAGAAAATAGTGTCAAACCCCATTGCGAGGCACCGCTTTTACTCTGGATTTATTTGGGAACTTCTGACTTCATGAGATGTGAGAAAAAAATAGGATTCCTTTTGAAGAGGGATCATATACTTCCTATGTGTTTTGCTTTCCATGAACACACCCATCTCTAAAATGTGTTTCATTTTGCTGTCACACATCCTTGCACAGTTTGTGGTTTGAATGATTTAAAAAATTGAGCTAAGATTTCCATAGCACTTTTTCTTCGTAAAATTTCCCCAAACACTTTCTGGATGTGCAGTCTCCAGGTGTTCCAGGTAGGAAGGGAGGAAACAACAGAGGTATTTTGGGGCAAAGCCATAAAGCTAGCACTCAGATGGGCTGAGCTGCTTGTAGAACATGTTTTCACGTTGGTTTAAAGGGAAGCAAACCAGTTTGTACATAATGAGCTCTGGCCTGAGTATTTTCTAAAGCTAAGGCCAGATTCAAACTCTGACTTTTAGAAAAGTTTATTAGAAAGTTACAATGCAAGGAATTCCTCTGTACTTCTAAATTTTTGCCAGGCCTACAGACTGACAGATGGAAAATTCCCAAGAGGATTTAGTTTTGTTCCTGGAGAGCCAAATAAGCAATTTCTATCTGGATTACTTCATTGCAACTGGGAGAAGTAAACAGTGAACAAGAAGTGTCACTCTCGATTGAAGCAAGCATAGGGTAAAGCACCACGTAGCAAGAGACGTCCACGTCCTGCACCAGGAGCCACAGACAGCTGTTCTATTTAGAGAAGTCCCATGAAACAGTGAAAATTCATTTATCTTGTTACATTATTGTCTCTGCTGACAATAGCAGCAGTTTCCAGACTAAAGAGGACATTTCACATAAACATCCAGATTGAATCTCTGTATCCAACTGAAGCTGAAATAAAGCTTCTATTTTCAGTCTCTGCCAGAGTGGCATAAAAAGGGGTATCATAGACAGAAAACTAAATGTGTTGAGTCGCATTAACAGCCGGCTACCCACATTGAAGATGTATTGCTGGGACTTAATGCCTTGACTCTGTGTGAGACCTTGACAAGGATGACAGAGCTTGGTTCATAGTTTGGCTTTCACAGTTAAATTTCATCTTGCCAAAGAATAAAAAGATTTTTTTTCCCCTTATTTATTGCTCAGGAAGAAATATTTAGTTTATAGTAAGTAGATGTAACTGCTAGCTTAACAATTGTTGTACTTAACTTGAAATGCATCCAGAAAGGATTGCCAGTAATAGAGCCACCAGAGCTATATTTCAGTAGCAACTAGAAACCCGTAGAAATGGTGTACTTTTGCTTGATACATTTATGAATTGCTGAAATATAAAATTAAAGGGTCACAGTATCCCTGCAGCTGTCTCAGCTGTATATTGTGTAATTCCATCTGTGGACCCCACCACCAGTACAAGGTGATGAGCCTTGCACCCTGGGTTGGAAGAGGCTGTGTTTAGTGATGGGTTAGGAAAACATATCTTGTTATTCTAAGCAAAAGTGAAAATACTTGTCAAAAACCAGAAATACTTCAAAAGTTTTACTAAAAATAGGTGAAGTTTTCAAAGGAACACAGAGTCACACATCTCTCTTTCCTGACTTTCTATTCAGGCTGAGGCTCATAACCCCTTTGGTGCCTCTAAGTGTCCAAACCAGGGCTGCTGTGCAGTCACTGCTGGGTGGGTGACACTTGTCCATTTGTGCAGCTCCTGCAAATGTTCGTGGGGAGAGTCCTAACAGGTCCTGGGGAAGGACTGTCACCTCCCACAGGTCAGAGATAAGCTATGCCTCTCTCCCTATTTGTGCGGGTGAGTCCTGTGTTGTGAATAGCAAATAACCAGCGAGAACATGGTACCTGACAGCCCAGTGTGTGAAAGGTTTTGGTGTACACTAGTCAGGAAACATTTCTTCATGTGCCAAATACAGGGTGTCAAAGCTAAGCAGGCAATTTTCTAGCAATATACAAATGAAAAAATAGGTCATAAAATAGGTCAAAAATTAATCCCCTCTGCTGGCTAGTTTCTCACTCAGCATTTTGATCAATCCTGATTAATCCTTATGGATTAAAGGAGAACAGATAAGAAGTGGACACAAGAGAGACTGAGTTGGATAAGCTCTCATTTCTCCAATAGGTGCTAGATAGTAAATAATCCTTCCTGGACAAACTTTGGGGCTTGGAGAGCTTTCTGGTCTGCTAGAGATGTTTCTTAGTCTTGTGTTAGATATAAATGCAGAAGGCAGGTTGCATTTACACTGCCACTCTGTTTATAACCTCCCAGATGATAATTACTCATATATGTATCCTACAGATGCTCCAGGGATCCATCTGCATGTGTCTGACCAGAGCTGTGTGAAGCGTGGTGGAGTTAGGTAATGCTTAGTAATTCAATTTTGTAGTCTCTGAAAGGAAAATAGTAAAGCAATGATAATAGTTATTGATGTACTGACAGTTTCTTTGGAAACCAAACAACTGTACAGCTATGGAAAAGCAGGGAGCTGGCTAAGTGGGGGCACGCAGACAACCTTCAGTTCCAAGGCAGCATCACCTATGGCCACAGCAGGCCTGATACTGGAAGGTGTATTTTTCTTTACACCCATCCTCAGCCTGCTTTGTTACAACTGAAGTCCACCACTTTTTGTCTATCATCCCCTATCGCAATGGTGACCATACTGGTTGCTGTTGAAATCAAACTCTGCTCTACTGCGGCAGGCGTGGGCTGCAGCCTCTCAGCAAACAGGTTAAAGCCTGGCAAAGCCTGCAGAGAGCATGAGTGGTGAAGTGAGATGCCCAAGGTATGTGGAAGTGGGAGTAGAGAGCATTTGATCTTCTATTTTGACTGACTGGAGACAACAGTGAAAGAAATGATACCCCCCCAGTCATCCAGGATAAGCTAGGGCGCTATACCACTTTCTCTGAAATTAATAGTGAGACTCACAATTAGTTCTACGCAAAGATACTTTTGCACTGACTATAATTTCTCTGCTGCTGGAGAGAATTGCTCTGCAATATCCTGGAGAAGGAAAACTCTGTAGCTGAGAAAAAGCACCTAGGTGGGCAGACAGAGGTGATAAAACTACAGGGAGCCAGCACAGGGAAAATAAGAACCATCTCATGCAGGTCTTAGAAAAGGAATAAACAGGTTATTTTTACAAACTGGAAATTAATATATAACTCCAGGGATGAGGAAGAATGCAGCGAGTAACAGCATTTGCAGCTCAGCATAATCCGTTGCTATTAAAAAAAAAAGCAATGAAAGCAGATGATGGGAATAGCACAACCAAAGCACCTCAGAGTTTTATTTAACCACAGTAGAAGTATTTTGAGAAGCAGAGAATACAGCACTGTGTTACCTGTAGTTATGTATTCTACCTTCTGCTCACTCCACGGTAATGGGAGGTGTGACCCTGTAATCCACTGCAGAAGCACTGGTCATTTTATGCTGTCATTAAGATGCTGAATGAGAGCTGCTCTTGCCCTCTCATGGGCACTTATACAATATTTTTCTTTGCAGTTTTGGCCAATCCACACTAACAGTCAATTGGACTGGAGTTTTCTTTGTCCCTCAGGATGGAAAAATTGGACTGATTCCTCTGAGAAGAGAGCCAGGTATTAATTATCATAAGGTGGCTTTGCAAATTACTGGTTGGTTCAGCTCTTTTCTTCCATTTTTCAGCTCACACTGTCCTTGCATCTGTTGTGGCTTATCCTATTGCATGGAATAGCACATCATTCAACACTGTTAACCATGGCCAAACAGATTCTGAACATTAAAAATAAGCAAAGTGAATGATCACTTGACAAAGCATTTCTTAACTTGTGTTTTATGGTCTGCAAAAGAAAATTTTGCCATGAACCATAGCTCTTTGTCACTTGGAATAGTCCTAATATTGTTGCTGTTGTATTTTTCCACTCCAGTGAAATCACTGGTATTACCCTTGAAGCATCTTAACAGCTCAGGTCAGGGGACCAGACATTCTGCAGGGGTAAAGTACTGTATCTATACCAATTTTAATACATCAAATGTACCTATCTGATCCCATACTTGTAGGAATAACTTTCCTGCACTATGTAAGTAGCTGCTGCTGGACACTGGATGGCCAGCATGCTGGGCAGCGGCAGGCAGCAGCATGCACAGGATGTCGCCAACATGCACAAAGCAGCTGCGGGTGCGAGGAAGACTAGCACGAGGATGGTGGCAGTTGGCACTGGCATAGGGCTCTACATTAGAAACTTGGAGAATTGCTTGGCTCTTCCACTCGCCTCGTCAAGAAACATTTCTTTTGTTTTTTAATACGTGGAAGTGGTTCAAATGAGCACACGCCACTCTGAGAAGACCCAAGCCTTTCTCCATAGGCTGGACCTCAGTGAAAGATAACCTGTAAGGTCAGAAGGAGAGCAGCAAGTGCTGGGGTAGCTGGGCCCACTCTGAGCCCTATGAAGGACTCCTTGCTATGGAGCCTTTGGAAGTCATATCTCCTGGTAAGCAGAGGCAGCAGGCTCATTGTTGCACCCTCTCCAGGCCACACTCACATGTTGGCAACTGAAAATAACTATTCCAAAAATAAGACAAGATGTTGTTAAGCCTCACATGCACTGTCTCTTCCAATTCATACCATCAATTATTCCACTTGCCTGTAATGGCTTCAGACTATTTTATCTTTCTCTCGGTGGATTTCTCTGCTGCTTTGCATTTAAATTCACCTTGCCTTCATAAAAGCACAGTCAAACTGTAAGCAATAAATGAGCCAGACAAAAACAAATATGCTACTGTTTTCTTGGCTTTCTCTGCAGTCCTAAAAAAAGGATGTTTGCATACGCCTTTGAGAAAGCCATCCCCCTCTGCCCATGCTGAATAACTATTTGGAAACAAATTGATAGGATTGTACCAGCCACCTACTCCTCAGCATTAGAAACAGTAGGAAAATCGCACCTATCCATAAATATTCGTTACGATGATTGTTCTGAAAATAAAGTAGGCTGGAATATTCCTTATAAGGCAGGCTACACTATCCAGCTTTCTTATAGCAATTACTGTCTATTTGACATGCTTCATACTCTCTTCATCAATGAGATAAAAGGTTTTATGGGATAATAACCTAGCTCCAGTGAACAAGTGCATTTATGAGACCAAAGGCCAAGACATTTGTCCTTGCAGAAGCAGCCTTGAAACTGCAGTGATTGGCACAGGTCTAAGATGGATAAATCACAAGAGCAAAACTTCTGCCCTGTAGAACATGGATCCATCCATGAATCACTGAAGACACAGGGGTTGTTGCTGTGAGAGCAGAGATCATCTTGGTGATGCTGCTGCTACGGGAGAAAAGTAGGAGGGCAGCCATTGGCTTCACTCAAGTATAGAAGATGCTGTAATTAGAGTTACTGCCATGTTAAATCATCCCTAATGATTCCCTCAGCTTATTCAAGGTTTGGTTGAAAACTTATGACCTGAAATTGTGATTATTACATTGTTACTAGAACTTATTGGTTTTCTCCCTCTTCAAACAGTAGGCAGATGGCAACTGCTTCCTAAAACATTTCTCAGCTGAAAAGCAGTGACAAACTTACTTCTCATCTCAAGAAATCCTGAAGCACATTACAAACTACCTGGACTAAAAGGACAGATGAGTTTTCTTTGGTGCTGGTAGGAACCATGCAATAGCCCCTCTCCTCAGGGATGAGGCATGCTTGGCTAGTGGACAATAATCACACATGGCTCTCCACCCCAGCTGATCCATACTATTAATCTTACTTCACCTGCCCCCACGTAATCTGTAGAGGTCATCTTTCCCTTCACCAACTATGTAAACAAAATCTGCCATCCCAATACAGAGAAGACTAAGAATGGAGGAGGGTCTGCAGTAAGGCACTGCTAACAAGAGGCAAACCTTATTTTTCTCCTAGTTAGCCCATTACTCCAGTGGGGCCAGTTGTGGTACCACCCAGCTTGTGTGATCCCTCCAGGAGCTTGACTTCTGCTGGGTGAAAACAGCACAGTCACCTCTGGTTGTAATTTCTGGCCATGTGGGACAGCAACAGCACATCAGGTTCTTGCTGCAGGCTCTTTCTTAGTTCACGTGATCCATACAGAGGTCTGCCATAAAAAGAAAAAATCCATACTGATCCAATACCATCACAAAGTGGCATCGATGTATCACACCGTACAGTCCTGGTCTACATACTGTATAAAAATGTGGTATTCCAAACACCACCATGAGGAAACTGTTGACTTTATTGGTAAATAAGTATTGTAAGATAGAAGTAAGTAAGCATTGTAAGATAGAAGTTGGCAAGAATTTGTAGTAAGGACTTGAGAGGGGTCTGTACTCATGGCAGGTAAGATCAAATTGGCAGTACAGAAAATACCTGTTTTAAGCTCAGACCATGGGTTGAAATTGGAGCTCTAAACCAGTGATTTCCTAGTTGAATGACAGGGTCTTACACAGGAGCATTTACTACAAAAAGCAAAGCTTTTTATCCAAATCAGTGAGTGTAATAGTTCAAATTATGGCTGTAAGAGAAAGGTCCCCAGCATCCTCCCTGCTGTAGTGTTCTGTCCTGAAACGCACCTCCTCCAGCAGTCTGTGCTGTGCAGAAGGCTTCCCTCTCCCCAGCACACATAGCCTTTGGAGCTCCTTTTAGAGGAGAGCCTCACAGAGGCTAGATGAAAAATCCGTCTTCAGATGATGGAATACAGGTTAATAACTTGCAGGGCATTTATTTTCAGAAGGATCATCATAGCTACTGAAGAAAGGAGGAGAGGTGAAAGGTGGAGACACACTAAATGTTTCTGCTGATCTGGTCCAGGGCAACATCCATGCCCAGCACAGCAAAGGAATGGCCTTTCACAGGGTCTGAATAGACTGTGGAGTTCACCAGCAGAAGATTTGGGAGATACAAAGTCATTCTGTACCTGGGTAGTGAGAATTGTACAGCTACCTCAGGTAGGGTGAATATTAACATACTGAGGCACTTGTTAGATGAGGCAATAATTACTAAGATGTATTTTTCCAATTTTCTAATCTGCGGTTGTTTTGTGCAGACACCACTGTCTAACTGGAAGCTTCTACTTCAAAAGTCTTCTTAACATCTCTCAATTGTGATATGTTAGATTGGCATAGCAAAAAAAATAATAATTTCGGAGAAATTTATTTCCCACAGCTGTACCCTAGCAAACACTCATTTCCATACCACAAACAGATATCCGTATATATTTTTATTTTAATAGAGAAAAAAAATATTTGCATTCTTTCAATACAAGCAATCCTTAGCTTCAATTTTTAGCTGGTCAAATAACGCAAAAGAAGTAAATATATTGGAGTTTCTGTCTGCACCGTTGGGACTATGCAAGCAAGCAAACTCTATTATGGCCATGGTCTTATGAAAGCTAAATCTCCTCATTAAGTCTCGGTTGTTGTTTTTTTTCAAGAAGAAAGACTCTCTACTCCAGGCAGAATTATGGAGAAATGTGCAAATGAGCGGTGAAGGATTGCAGAGGGAGGCTGCGCACAGAGCCACGCAGTCTGCCAGGTGCAGGGACAATGCCACCATTCCCGGGCACTTCAGATGCAAGACACTGCCGAGTGCTTTTACTGGCACTCTTAAGAAATGTTAATAAGACATTTTTTCTTGCTACATTTTAAATGGCAGATAGGCAGTATAAGCAAAAATGTAGACTGGTTTCTTTATTCTGCTGGGATGTCCAGCTATGCTCCAACTGATCAGAGACTTTCGTTTACATATTTTGCATAAAGTTGCCCAGGAAACTTAGAATGAACTCATGACAGGGTTCAAAATTCTGTATTCAGTGGGCAACGAGAGCTCTCCCGCAGCACCAACTCCCCCTGCTCTAGGCCTGCTGGGGGATACTAATTCAAATACCAGCAACAGGCAAATTCATGATTTAGGGGTCCAGTAAATTATACTGAATGATTTAAAAAAAAATTATGCTGGCAATACTGCAAGCTTTCTAAAAGCTCCCTTCAAAGCAAGTTTTTGATTTTTTTCTGAACTATTTTAAATAAAGCCCCCCAAAATTCTGAAGTCTCCATCCTACTTACACAGGCTCAATTTTCAGAATACTTATCTACGTGTATAAGAGAAGGCACAATTATCACCATGCCTTTAATTCTTAAAATAAGCTACAAGGAAAGCATTCATATTTCTGCAAAATAACTTGGATTGGGTTTTTTTTGTTTGTTTTGTTACTTTTTTCTGAGAGCAGACTGGATTGACTACAAAAAGGAAAGCAAGTCGACAGTACAAAGTCTATAAAAAAAATAGTGTTCCAAGAAGCAAGCGCATGGACCTAAGAAATCTTTGTTGATTGTTCCTAATATCTATGATAATTAAGCTAAAAATACCCACAAAGCAATAGAATTTGCAGAGATGACTCTATTGTCTTAAGCAAATAATGAAGCAAGGAACAGTTAAATTGATCCTATGACTCTCATTTCAATAATAAAGCAGCAACAACTGTTAATCTATAGCACTCAGTTTAGATTACAAACCTAACACAGAATGGGCAATTTCATTAGAGAGAATATAGCTAAGAGAGAAATGCTGGCAGGGGGAAAAAAATTCATCCCCATTGAAATAAAACTATCCTGAGAATTTCTCACTGCTCTGTAACCAGAAGCATAATCAGGGAAAAGTTCTCACAAATAGTAGGTACATCTGTAGGAAGCCTTCGGTGTCCAAGTAATTCCCTTTCATTTTACCCCAAAGGCTACCAACTGGGTACCCAGAGTGCCTGCTCCAGGCTGGATGCAGGAATCACTGGGAAGGGGAATCTGACAGCGAGGGAAGCAAATTCACCGCCACATCTGCCCATGGCCAGAGCATGAGGCACCACCTTGATCTTGCTGTCAGAGACACCCCAATACATGAGACACATGTGCATCCCTAAGGACAGGCAGAGCTGAATGAACAGATGGGGAAATTCCTCCCCCTTCCCCCCGCCTTTTTATTCTTGTCCCTGAAATAAACACATGATCTGAAAGCCAACCAAACCCACCCACAGATACCAGCACTGCCTAGAAGAGACAGTTCTCTTTCTAAATTAGATCCTTCAGACACTTACCCAAATCCATAGGTATCACAGGGCCTGTAGAGCTGGAGCCAGCAGACATCCACAGTGCAATGCCATAGGTGAAGGAAGGAAAGGCTTTCTTTCTGCAGTCTGCTGGCAGCTGTATGGACCTTATAGGAGTAAGAACTTCCCATTCTCAATGAAGGTAGCAGGAAGGACTATAAATATCTGCATGGTACGTATTTACAGAAGGGCTGAGTGCCATACTAACAGCCACCTTTTTATGGCAGGACCATATTTCACAGGTACTAGCAGCTTTCTGAAATAAAATCAGAGAATCAGAGAATAATTGAGGTGAGAAGGGAAGTCTGCAAGCCTTCAGTCCAGCTCCTGCTCAAAGCAGGGACCACTTTGATGCTAAGGGAGGTTGCTGAGGGCCTTGGCCAGCTTAGTTCTGACAAATTTCAAGGACAGAGAGCCCATCGCTTCTCCAGCAAATCTGTTCCTGTGCTGCATAACCTTTATCCTGATGGTTTTTTTTTTTTCATATATTGAAGGATGGAATTTCCCTTGCTGTGATGTGTATTGGGTTCCTGTGGCAAGGTCTTGGTAGTGGGGGGGCTATAGGGGTGGCTTCTGTGAGAAGCTGCTAGATGTTTCTTCTGGCCAAGGCCAAGCCAATCAGTGACAGTGGAAGCACCTCTGTGATAACATATTTAAGAAGGAAAAAAAAACCAACCAGCTGCATCTCATTAGCCAGAAAGAGAAGTGAGAGGAGCAAGGGAGCGCCCAGCACCGCGAAAAATTCCCCGAGGCTGTCCCCCTGCAGCCCATGGAGGTCCACAGTAGAGCAGATATCCACCTGTAGGCTGTGGGGGACCCCACGCCAGAGCAGGTGGATGCCCGAAGGCAGGAGGCTGTGACCCCATGGGAAGCCTGCGGTAGATCAGGTTCCTGGCAAGCCATTGCGGACCCATGGGGGGAGAAGCCCACGCTGAAGCAGGTTTGCCAGCAGAACTTGTGACCCCACAGGAGACCCATGCTGGAGCAGTCTGCTCCTGAGGGACTGCACCCCATGGAAATTATGAACCCACGCTGGAGCAGTTCGTGAAGAACTGTAGCCTGTGGGAAGGACTCACGTTGGAGAAGTTTGTGGAGGACTGTCTCCCGTGAGAGGGACCCCACGCATGAGCAGGGGAATAGTCCTCTCCCTAGGATGAAGAAGCGGCAGAGACAACATGTGATGAACTGGCCTCAACTCCCATTCCCATCCTGTGCCACTGGGGGAGTAGGTAGAGAAACTGGGAGTGAAGTTGAGCCCAGAAAGAAGGGAGCAGTTGGGGGAAGGTTTTTAAGATCCAGCAGTTTTTCTCCTCTCCTCTGATTTTGATTGATAATAAATTAATTTTTTTTCAAGTGGAGTCTGTTTTGCCCGTGATGGTAACTGATAAAATGGTCTCTCCCTGTCCTGTGGGAAGGACTCACGTTGGAGAAGTTTGTGGAGGACTGTCTCCCGTGAGAGGGACCCCACGCATGAGCAGGGGAATAGTCCTCTCCCTAGGATGAAGAAGCGGCAGAGACAACATGTGATGAACTGGCCTCAACTCCCATTCCCATCCTGTGCCACTGGGGGAGTAGGTAGAGAAACTGGGAGTGAAGTTGAGCCCAGAAAGAAGGGAGCAGTTGGGGGAAGGTTTTTAAGATCCAGCAGTTTTTCTCCTCTCCTCTGATTTTGATTGATAATAAATTAATTTTTTTTCAAGTTGAGTCTGTTTTGCCCATGATGGTAACTGATAAAATGGTCTCTCCCTGTCCTTATCTCGACCCAGGAACCTTTTGATTTACTTTTCTCTCTCTGTCTGGTTAGAGGTGAGTGATAGAGCAGCTTTGGTGGGCCCCTGGTATCCAGACAGGGTCAAACCACCACACGATGCATGGCCACTGACTCTTCACTTTGCAGCACACCACTGCAGAGAGTCTGACTCCATCTTCTATAAAATCCTCTTTCATTAGAGGAAGGCAGCAACTGGGTGGCCCCTTAGCTTACCTTCTCCAGGCTAAACAAATACAGTGCTCTTAGCCTCTCCTGATCCACCCTGTGCTCCAGTCTCCTGAACACCCCATTGACCCACTGCTGGACTTGCTCCCAGTTGTTGACCCCTCTCTGGTACTGGGGTACACCAAAACCACAGTTTTCCAACTGTGAGATGCTACTTCACAAGTGCTGAGTTGAGGGAAATGATTGATCTGTAAGCTACACTCTTACCCAAACAGCCCGATACACAGTCAGGCTTCATCACCTTAAGCACACTGCTCATATGTAGCTTATGGTCCACCAGGACCCTCAGGTCCTTCCTGCAGAGCTTCCCCCAGCCCGTGCTGCTGATGCGCCCCAGAGGCAGGACTTCCGGTGTCTGTCCTTGCTGAATGCCATGAGGTTCTTGTTAGCCTATTCTGTAAGCTTGTCGAAGCCTATCTTTGAAAACAGATCCTAGAAGCTTTTGTAACATCTTTTGTGTGCCTCCACGGAAAAAGGAGTAAATGTCATATAAGATTTCTGTATATATATGCAGGTTGCCAGGTGTCATTGCTGTTTTACACCAAGACTCTATATTCTTTAAAACACTAATAAAGGATGAGGAAAACCCAAATCCCAACTGGCATCAACAAGAGTTTTTACTGACTGCAACGACCTTGAAAATACTCCAGTCATGTCAGTGCTAAAGCAGGCATCAAGATGTCAGCATTAGTACTGGAATAGAGTTGTTTTAACATGACTTTACTGAAAAGGAAGGAAGATTTAGTTGCTGATCAAGAGGGGAGGGCTTGAAATCTATGACCAGTATCCCTGCTTAAAATTCTGTTAGTAAAATTTATGACACACACTGGAGTCCTATTTTTCCTCTAGTAAAAATATTTCTTTCAGCCATTCATTTTGCATTTCATGAGACACTTCTGCAGATGAAGTGAGCTATATCACTCTATTCTGCTTATACAGCATCCTGAGATCTAGCTATTTCAAAACCTGCGTGTATTGAGACTCAATGAAAGTCTACTTCTGCATCCCTGATAATTCATTTGTATCCAAGCGGAAATATTCATTATTGCATTTACAAAGGCTGTTCTAAGCCATGGGGTGGGTGTTCACAAAACCTAACCTCCTGTGCCTAGATTTGTTGCAAGAAATCATCCTATACATAGGATCTCCTTTATCACAGGAGCTTTGTAAAACATTGTCTCTCGCTAATGAAATTCCCATTTTTCCCCTCCCTTGTTGCAATTACATATGCATTTTGCAAATACGCCATGACTGTGCTGCTTTAATTTTGTTCTAATGCTCAGGGAATAATTAGTTCTGTATCTTCTAACAAAGAACAAATGTATGCATTCAAAAATTAAGTATTTACTTTCCAAAGAGCCATCATGAATTGTTGTGAGTGCTTGTCTTCATTATGTGTAGAAAATTAAATGCACTCTGTATAATAATTCTGCTGGTATAATAAAGGATTATGCAGGCAAGGGAAAAGTGACCCAGTTCAGTAGGAAAAAACCACACACCCTTCTCTTTTAATTTTAGTTCATATTGCAATAAGCTCAGATCTTATCAAATATAACAAGTTGGGACTTCTTTTACTGTATTGAGATACACTGGTGGCTCAGGAGGTACAACACTAACCTAGCTTATGGATTAGAGGCGAAGCTTGGGTAGTGCCAAATGTCAGGTGCCATGTGAAAAGCATGCAGTCAGAAGTATTCTCATTTCCTTGCCATGTGCTAACATAGATCTGATTGAGTGGGAACTCTCCAAATGAAAAATAAACCCAAAAATTTTAAAAAACCCAAAAGAGTGAAGATTTACTGAATATCTGATTTCTATAGGGTGGCTGAATTGAGAACTTGACAAATGAGTGGAAATATATACAGAAGCATAGGTGGGATAGGAAGCCCAGGAAGACGACTCAAGATAGATCAGAAAACATTAACAATCCTGCTTTGGATCTTGTTTTGTTAAAGATTGTAATTTTGCACAACTCATTTACACCACCCCAGATGAAATCAGCATCAGGGTTGTTTTTGTAACAGAGATGCATTAGCTAAACACATTTCCTTAGCACTTACTAGACCTAAAACCTGAAGATCTCATTTCTCTTTCTTGGACATCTCAGTTGTATGTGAACCAACGCAATGACTCTGGTAGCTGAGGTGTGCAGTTTACACTCCTACATAGCAAGCTCTGCTGTCCTCCACCTTTGTTTGCTGGCATTGGGAATCTGTTTTTTCTTCATTTTCTTTGGAAACTTCAGAAAGCTGGAGCTTTTGAATTTTGGCCTTTGCCTTCAGGCTATTAACAGTTGTTCCAGCCATTTTAGATTAGATATCCTAACTTCTAACTTACTTTAGGAGGTTAAAGCATATAGAGAAGATCTTTAGCTTTTTGCATCAACTAATCTATTGCTAAAGCACCGGCAATTTCTCTCTCACTGCAGAATATGCTAACCTCCTGTCACTACATGAAAGATGTTTAACTGTTTCTAGGACACAGAATATACACAAGCACAGAATTTTGAACTGCTTTTCGCCGTGGATTTGATGTACAATTTGAGGCTCATAAGGCATTACCCAAACTGAGTCACAACACATTTGCTTTTCCTAGAAAACCAGCAATAATCACAAACACGGCATGGCCTGTGGACCACACTCACACCCCCATAAAACCCCCGGTGGTCGGGTAAATACAGTGTATACATGTTGCCAGATCTGCCTGGCTGCACCCCGTGGCTAAGGTTCTGCACGAGCCTGCACCAAGGCAAAGACATGGGCACAGCTGCCCACGGGCACATGCCAGCACCCACAGGGCAGGGCAGTGGTGAGGGGAAGCTGCTGCGTCCCTGCGCAGCACTGTGACCTCTCCAAACCCCTTCCACTGGTGTCTCACACCTTCCAGCATCCTTTCCAGGGACAGCTCTCACATTGTCTGCTGATCCCAGCATTTCTTCTACAAATGACCTCTCTGATAGTAGAGTTTTTGGCTATCCTGAGTACAGTTTCTAAAAAAACTTAAAATATTCAGCATATTTTCCAAAATAACCTATAGTGAATAAAAAAATTATAGAATTGTAAAAAAACCCCATAGAGCCTTGTCAGGGGGTTTTAACAGCAGGTAGGGCACCTAGTGAAACTCCACAGCCTGGGTTAACCACCCACCCACATCTCCACCTCCCTCAGGACTCACTGGCCCCCAGGTGCCTAGATGCCTCAGTCCCAACCACTTGCAAACTTGGGTTTTTTAATTGTTTTGGCAGTTTTGAAAATGTCGATTTAATTAGGCTCAATATAACAGAATTAAAATGTAATGTAAAATGCCATGGGCAGATACTTCACCAGCAGAAACACTCAAAAAAACAATGACAGTTTACACCAACAGAAAATGTTCCCGAGCATATGTGGAGGCAAAAGAGTTTGTAACCTGAGGAAAGAGTACGTAAGTGTATAATTAAGTACCTGGGGCCCAATCCTCTTTATGTACCCTTGTTTCCTTACATATCCACATGCATTGTCAGAGCAGCATTAATTGGTGCGAAGATAAACACAAATTAAATTTAATAAAACAATGCACCCACCAGGGAGAGCATAGCTGTGAGGCCATATACGTTATGATAGACTACTCAATGCCATACGCAGTAACAGTATTTTGATTTAAAGCTCAGAAATTTCCAGGAGTGCAGGCTGCACTCACACACCTGCAGTACACCTCTGCTATACATCTACCAGCTTATGCAAACGCATATAGGCAAAAACCACAACCCTCCTCCTGCCTTATGTGGCACCTCAGTGTTTAATAGATCTGTTATTGCTCCAAGCAGGGTGTACCCACAAGGCAGTAAATGAATCAGAGTAGAAAGACAGCTGTAGTTTCCCTTGGTGGCAGCTGACCTTGCTTTCCAAGAACACGTCCACACAGGGAGCAGCATCTATCACAGCTGTCACAGAACCAACTTCATGAGACTGCAAACTCAGCTGCAGAGCAATCAGGTGGGACTGAAGGATAATCAAAGGCTCACCCAGAGACCACAAAGGAGAGTAGGCCTATTCACCAACAGGGAGAATGAGGCACAGTAGAAATTGCCAAGCAGCATCTGAGCACACCCATACACAAAACCTTGCAAGCATAAAACTCTTTCCCTACTCTAATGGGACCTAGTGGGATCTGGTGCAAGTGTATTCTATGCTCTTCTTTGCTTATACTAATCCAAATGTTGTTCTTAGAGCAACTAACACTGCCTTCTGAGTCTTAATGGTGTTATGCAGTGCTAGAGAACAGAGCTTGACCCAGGCAAGGGAAGTGTCCTGCATGAAGCCACACAGCTCTTGCTGGCATGCACTGGGCAGGAGCACAGCCTGGTCCAGATCACTGCCCAGGGCACCCTACCAGCAACTGAAGAAGCTTCCTAAGCCACCTTTAACCTTGTGGATTTTATGCCCAAATTTTCAGACAAGAAGTGTGTGTGTAGACACAATCATGTCTGGGAATCTCACCTTGATAAGCCGTGGCCAGTTAACGATTTAAGGGCTGCACAGTGGCTCTGTGCCAGATGCACAGGGAGCCTTTCCAGGAGCAGGGAACAGCCATGCTGTCAGGTTTTGTTCCTTTAACAGACACCTGGGAACTCTTTTCCAGCACTACATCATCTGCCTTGATCTGACAGAGTTAAGAAGTCCCATGCCCTCCTTACCTTTCGCTGCCTAGCTCTGGATTTGTTATCTTTAATGCTTGAAAGAAAGCATGTGCAAAAGGTCTTTAATCCAAACCATTACAGGCTAGCTCAAAACTAGAAGCTAGATGCTCCTCATATGCACTGCAGCAGTGGTCTCCTGGAAAAACAGTCAAATTTTGAAAATCAGACATGAGAAAAATAACTGAAGAGCAGTTATTTCATGAAAGAACCGCCTGTGTTCAGATAACTCGTAAAAATAAACCTGGCATATTTTGTGCTCACATCACTTCAACCCTGAACAGATACAAACCTGCAAACACAGGGCAGTGTGGAGCATTTATTCTCCCCCTTCCAGACCTAACAGAAAATGCCCGGGTTTGCCTGATATGCTTAACACTGAGCAGCAGACACTTTCAAATAGCCTTTCTGGCCAGTAGCCTTCACCAGGCAGCTTGTTTCTGTCTCTTGGTCTCGCAGAGTAGATCTGTTGTGAAGGAATCAAGCTGCTTGCTCACTTTCTCATATGTCATCTCCAGAAGCACCATGACTGTCCCAGAATATTTCATTATCTGGCTGTCAGTGATAAAATGAAAAACAGAAAGAATATGGTACCGTCTATAAATTGCCTTTCACTGAAAGTGTAAGGAATGGTTTGAACAGTGTGCTGAACAGCATAGTATGTTTTCCACATCAGGATAATTTTTTTATCTCAAGGCTTCCATTTAGGAAAACAGAAAGATAGCATCAGATCTGAAAGGCTTAATTTATAGAATAATTGTAATAAGATTAGATATAGGATTAATATCTTAATATAAAATATTATATATAAATAATAAATTATTGGATATTAATGTAAAATATCTTAATGGTGGATGTCATGAGGACGAAGCCAGATTCTTCTCAGTGGTGCCCAGCAACAGGACAGGGGGCAATGGGCACAAATGGAAGCATAAGAGGTTTCAGTAGAACGTGAGGAAGAACTGCTTTACCTTGAGGGTGACAGAGTCGTGGAACAGGCTGCCCAGGGGGGCTGTGGAGTCTCCTTCTCTGGAGATATTCAAAGCCCAACCGGACGAAGTCCTGCACAACATGCTCTGGGTGACCCTGCTTGAGCAGGGGGCGTTGGACTGGATGATCTTCTGAGGTCACTTCCAACCCCTGCCATTCTGGGATTCTGTGATTATGTTCAAGATACTGCATTTTTTGCTTTCCTTGTAACCAAATACAGCTACAGCCAACTCACTGATGATGACTAGACTATCTCTTCAATAGCGGTTTCACTCTCATCTTAGAGGCACTGCCATCACACTTAAATTCCTTTTCAGTGGACGGATGTAACTGTGACACATGTATGCATCCTCCTCATCCCCATGTGCTGTCTCAAGACTACAAACCGTAGATGGAGGTGGGCTGTGCTGCCAAGGAGATGCATTGCAAGTCTTCTTGGACAATGGCACCCACTTAGCTGTGACATGCGGCTCTAGGCATGCTCATGGGGATTATTTGATACCTGCACAGCACTTGAATATGTCAGAAAAGCTGCTCAAATTAATTAGAATTATAATTAACAGGCAGCTGAATTTCTTTAGGAAGCCCTGAAAATTCTGCTTGAAATGCGTTATATTGAGCTAGAGACTGGGCTGATACCCGATGAGGGTAACTGCCTCCGTTCAGACAAGCCTAATCCCAGAAATACCTTCACATTTCAGGATCTGGCCTTTGGAAACCCATAATAATGATACATACATATTCCAAGTATGCAGAGGGATTTAAACAGCTTTTTCAGGAATGGCCTCTAATGAAGCATTGCATCTCAGTGCTGACATCCCCTGAGGGAAGAATGAGTTAGGATTTAACCATTAGGGGCAACAGTATGCAGCCTATGTTTAAGATAATCAGTGGAATTGCTGAGCGAAAAACTGCATTGTCTTAAAATAAATGTGGTTCATCAAAAAAGGCATTCAAACTCAGCTTCATAGAACATGAGCAATTGTTCATATACTGTAACAGGCAACTGTTAACGGTGACTACGACAAAACGGGATTCAGTGTCTCTAATTAGTATTATACAAACATTTCATTACCAGTGAGCCTGTAGTAAATAATCGTGGCATCTCATGAGTACAGCTATCACGTTTACTGTCACTAGCTGAGCTGTTCTGATTAAGTACAGATATCCCTCTCTAAGGAGTGAAGAATGAATGAGAACTGAAGATCTAAGAGACAAAAAGAACAGGTTATCACGGGAGCATTCTTTGCTTGTAAGTTCACATTTCTGTATACATAAAAGACAGATGCTACAGAGCCCTTACCCCACGCCTCAGATGGGCTTCTCTGGGGACCAGCAGCCAGCTTCCTCCTGAGCTACCCATCAGCCATGAACCAGTACCTTCTCTGTTAGGATGGAAAGCAGCTCAGCGCTGTGACATTAATGGTATGATCTTAAGCTGGCATAGGAGATAAGCAGTGCATTATGGCTAGAGATTTTTAGCAACCTGAGCAATCTTGTTCTTTTCAAGGCTGCTTTAAAACACCTGTAAAATAAGCTTGGTTACTTAAAGCTACCCTGCTGCTTAACCTTACAGCAGAACTTTCCAAAATAGATTTTTATGGCCCTTCAGAGTCACTTAACACAGTTCATTTATGTTTACTCAGCTTCCCATTTTTATTCTGGTTCATCAGCAATTTCTGGTCAAGTTTCCAGAACAAGTCTGTAAATGTTTACTCTTGAGCAGGACTGGAAACAATCAAGTAAGAAACACTGTCCTAGACCAGATTTTGTGAACTCTAGACATGACAAGATGGAAGTAGGTGAAATATGTCCGTTTTCATCTCATACAAATTTTTTTCAAATTTTGGAAACATTAAATGTTTTTCCAACTTCCTCTGAAGGTTTTCTGCACTGCCTTTCCTCCTGGTTCTTCCTGAGAAATGTGGTGACAAAACAGAAAGAAAGAATATTCCTATGCTCTTCTGGTGCCTCCCGATTGGCCTCCAGCGCGACATTTCCAGCGGGCTGCAGCCAATGGGCTGCACCTATGTGGTGGCTTGGCAGGGGGGTTCCTCTCCTGAATCTCATTTTTGGGCCTGTTTCCCAGCTCAGGGTGGGAACAGACATCAGCATTTCCTATGGATTAAAATGCTATTTATTGCCTGGCCATTGCCTTGGATCTAATTACCTCTGAACCTTGAGAAAACTTTGCAATTTTCTTCTTATCCATGCTCCCAGCATCTGTTTGTACTGCGACATAAATACCTTGGTCCATCTCAGACCCCTGCTTTGAGACATTTTAACTTTGGCCTCATTCACAAGTGTTCTCTTTTATCAAATTTAAACGTTTCATTGACATATTCAAGTGTTTCCCCTGCCACTGCCCTCACACCCGTTCAAAGTCTCTCTTCTGAGAGAGGGGCTCTGAGCAGCCTGATCTAGTTAGCAGTGTCCCTGCTCACTGCAGGGGGGTTGGACTAGATGACCTCTAGGGGTCTCTTCCAACCCAAAACATTCTATGGTTTGATGATTCTTGCTAGTGAGCTGACCCCCTCTTTTCTCATCTATTACTTCCATGGATCTTCTGCAGAGGCCAGTAGAGCCTCTCGGCAAATTGTATGGATTTCATTCAGACATCGCGCAGTGTTTTTGAAATCTGCATAGCAACTAGAACAAGAAGCAGCCCTGTCATCCCTGTCTGGAGCTCTACCAAATTCCCTGAGGTCTGGGAAGGTACAAACTTCAGTAGAAGCTTTCCCTGTGCCTGGGGCACTGACAAAGCTCACCTGGATTCTCCAGCATCAAATGAGAATTGGCTCTGTGCCATCTTTCCCTCACCTTAGGCAGGAGGAGGGATTTCACTGTCCATCTATTGCTGTAAATCTTACAGGAACTGTATCTTTGAGCCCCTATCCATCCAGCAAATATTGTTGAAACTGGCTGGTAGTGTCAGAAGCTGTTAGGAAGAATGAGGAAGGATGGGCAGAGTCTGGACAAGCAAAGCCCAAATCTGTACTTTGGATCTGAACTCTTGAAATTCCACTCTGTTTCTTGCTACACTGTGATAATCTACCTCTGGAAACTAAAGCGGCTCTCAACAGTCTCACCACAGGACTACTGCTTGTTGTAACAATCGGTGCAGGAGCAGCAGGAGGGGTGTTCGGGCCGCTTGTTCCCACACAGCTCGGAGGGGACGGCTGGAAAGAGAGAAGGGGAGGGAAGCAATAGAGAGCATAGAGAAAAAAGAAGCGAGGAAAACAGATTAACAGGCTTCTTGTTTCTCCTGGATGTTGAAAGTTTCCCAGAAAGTATTTTGAAGCATGTCATCCCAGCTTCCCTCTGATAAACACAGCACAGTAGAGCCACAGGGATGCCAGGATTCTCTCCCACCAGAGACAGCAGCACTAAAGGCAGCTGTTTCTCAAAGACCCATAGGAAACTTCAGGGCTGTTCCTCCTAATAGCCAAAAAGGACTCTCAGTGATCAGAAAGGATCCCAAGTCCCATCTCACTTTGATTTTCCATCTAGCTCTTCAAAGCATGCAACAGCAGTATGCAACAACCTGCTCCTCATAGCCAAGGCAAAACAAAGAGCACAGAGACCCTTCAGGAGAAAGTCGAGGGGAAGGCTTGGGAGAAAGTGAAATAGCCACTTTTCTTGCTGAAGATTTCTATGCTGTGATTTTACCTAAAGCAGAACTGTTCAAATCTCCAGTAATGACTGGGAGTCCCATTGTGAGCTACTGAACCTTGTGAATTACAAAGTAATCAGGAAAACTCAATGAAAGCAAGGATTTGCACCATAAAGCATCCCTAGTTCATTTACTGGGATGGCTATAGGTCTGGTTATTTAAAAGAACAATTTGCAATATGCTGCCATACTTATGAGGGGATGCTTAGCGAAGGAAACAAACAAATGATGAAGTCCTAATACAGAGATTTCACTGTAAGCAAGGACAACTTTATTACAGTGCTAAAGACTACACCTACAGAGAAATACCCAGACACAAATTAGTTGTACTGGATTTTATAAGAGGGAAGATTAATGAAATTACATTTGGGGCTGTTGCACAAATCCTGACTTAGTCTTAACTCAGGGAAGCCACATCCTCCATGCGCTAGAGGCACAAGGCAGAGCTCAAGCCACTACCTGCAGTTACCTGCAGGAGCAAGGAGCCTCCTCCGCAGCCACTCTAGTCCTCCTGCAATCCATTAGCATCCTTTTTACCTTGCAGTCCTGACAGCATTTATTGTATGGACCTGGACAACTGGGGTCTAGCAGCAGATATAACACCAGGCGCTGGAAAAGACCATTAAGCTCAGATGATGGCAGGACCTCCACGGAGCCCCAGCAGCAAGAGTGAGGCTTTTATCAGGGAGGAATCTGTGCCCAGATGAGGTATTCTGTGATGGTTCACCCCACAGCAGAGTTACAGCCACTGTGCTCTCTGCCCCCATGCTGGTGTGCAGGGTAATGAACATGAAGAGCCACTGGCATTGACTCTGCTTCTGGGAGGTGAACGCTGTTGAGGATGTATGTTACAAAATAATTCAGAGAAGACAAAATCCTCTGCCATAACACTGACATACCTCCAAATGAGCAGAGATCTTGTGAATGCAAAGCAGTGGGTAGAGTTTGACCCACCAGCTCCCTGCTGGAGCACCATGGGGCTGCATGGAGCAGGCTGCACCTGCAGGCACATCCCAGGTTCCTGACAAGCCTCAGATCCACTTCAAAAAGAGGAAAAGATTGCCCTTTGCTTTCTCATTTATCTCTACTGACAGCTGTGATACTGATACTCACCCTTTGCACGCTAAGTAATAAATGAGGAACAAGTACAAGATGATAAAAATGTTTATCTTCCCCTTCCTTTTTTTCCTTTCTATGGATTTGCTACGGATGTGGTAGTTAGTGATGGATGAGCTTAATCCTTGCCCTTTTTCTAAGGTCTCTCAATTATTTACTAGTGTTCTTGTAGTTTGCTGATCTATATCTACAAAGGGAACTTTGTAATATTTGATGTTTGCATTAATGGGGTTTCAGGCCTGTATAAATCATCCAGCCCTGATACCCATTGTTGAACACATTTCTGAGGCAGATAAGTGTCCACAGCCCCTTTGAAAATCCCACACAGTGCTTTTTAACCCTCTGATTTTTTTTTAAAAACGTCTATGAGGACCCTCTCTCCTTCTCTCCTCCCAAAAATACTGTGAATGTTTTTGACATTTGAAAAAACCAGATCCTTCTAATGGTTTTGCTTTTGATTTGCTGTGGGTTATAGTTCAGATGTCTGAATTTTAAATCTTTAGGTTATTTATGTTTGTGCTACATTGGTCAGAAAAGTTGGGCTGGCCTTACCCCTACAGACATGTGACTCCACAAGGGTGGGTTTTCTCTTTGAAATCGTTAAAAACTCCCATAAGTCTACAGCATTGAAGATGTGCCCATTTTTCCCTTTATTATAGGATTATAAATATAATAGGGGGTTCAATATTTGCAAAGACAGAATACCCTCCCTAGCTTTATTTAATCAGCACTATTAATATTTGGACACAAACCTGTTCCACATAAATCATCTGAGGCAGAGAGTCACTCTCAGCCCTGTTGTGCAAATATAGCAGGCTGACCTTTAAAATAATACTTCAGTAATCACATTTTACATTTATGGATCTCTACTTATCCCGAGGGATCCCACACCACCATAAGATCTACTGACTGCCTGCTGGGAAGCAAGAATCTCCAGTGTGCAAGCTTAAAGGGGCGCACAGCACAAGTAAAAAGCAAGATCTCAGGCATGGAAAACAGCATAACCCAAAAGGTGTCTCTGAACCTTTGATTCAGTCTGAGCAGCACTTATTGTCTCACAGTTTCATTGGGTAGCTTCCATTGGACTTGGCTTTGTGAAGCACAAAGGGGACAAAGATAAAAGAGGTGAAAGCCAGAGCTCAGCGTGCTAGAGAGGAAAACAACTGCACTGCCCCAGGTAGAGGCAAAGAAGGGAGCAGGGAGATAGGTCTTTGAACATCAGCACAGCCACTAACCTTGGGCCGCTGTGTTCAGCCCTCCTGGAAAGACTCAGCCACCCTCGCAACACAAGGCCATCTCTGAATGGCTGCAAGGGGAAAAGAGAAATCAGCTTGGCAGGTAGACACAGCTATCCTACAAGTCACATCGTCCCCCAAGAAGCACTTTTGCATCCAGAAGTCTGCCTGTTCTTTCTAAATATGACAATAGGAGATGTTACCTCTTCCCACACATCTTACTCCAAATAGAAATTAACTGAAATTGAGTGATAGGAGATCTGGGTTTCTTACAACATCAGGTTTGCTACCTGACTCATGAAGTGGCAATACATCTTGAATAAAAAGTTTGGGCAGGACCAGTTTCTGTCAGATAGAGAAAATTCTGGCTCATAAGTCAGTGATGCTTCTGCAGAAGCCCTTTTATCATTTAGCAACAATTCATGTTTAAATAAAATTCAAGTGGGAATGGCCTTGGAAATAATGAGAGAAGATTTCCTCTCATTTTTAGTTAAGTTTGTTACCTTCTCAGAAAGTCCACTGAACATCCAGAGACTCTTCATTTACATAGAGAAGACATTTCTCCTTCAGGCAGAGGCATAATGGATGCTGTAAGGGTAAGAAAACGTCTTTCCCAGTCACCCACAGCAATTGCTTAATCAAGATGCCCACACAATAGAAAGCAAATTAAGGGTTTCCATGTTTATGTTGGTAGTGCATCTGAGGGAAAACACAGTGAAAAGTTATGATAAAGGCAGCTTGGCTGGCTTTCTGAAGCGGCTGTTACAATAAACACTTCCTTAGGAAGCCCCATGCAGCATGGGTTTTTTACAAAAGCACAAATGGAATTAACCTTCATTAAGACATGAATATCAAACCATACAAACAAACAACAAATGGCACTTTCTCCAGGACTGACAGTTTGACCCATGAGACTGTAAGCATGGTCCCAGCCAACACACTTAACCTGAACGCCTGTGTTCCTAATGCTCCAGATGTTCCTGGAGCTCCTGATGTTCCAGAGCTCCTTATCTTTCCTGGTGAACTTCATGTTGGTCCAGCCACAGCCATGAAAAATGCAGTTGACAGCACCATCTCACAGATCAGGTCATAGCAGGTTCCAAACAGCTTAGAAGTTATCCAAGTTGTAGAAAAGAAATAATATAAAGTGGTGCTGCCTGTTGGGTGTGATTTGGGTGGAATATGTGTCAACATCAGGCATATAGCAATTTGGTTGTGTCTGGCTGGAAAATGTAGCCTTCAGAATGGATGATTATAAGAAAAAAACATGGCAAAGCAGGATATATAATGAAACATCTCCCTAGTATTAAAAATGGTTTGAGGGTTGTTATTTTCATACATCTTGACTCTAACATGAAATTCAGTGGGTTTCTACCCTGACAGAGCAGCATGGCTGTACAAGACAGGCACGTCCTTTTCAGTAGAACATCAGAAGCAAGAATGCATTTATTTTCACCAAAGTAACATTAATAGCATGTATCTTCACTACCCAATGAATATAAGGAGAAAACAAACATGATTTAGGCTTTTCAAGGCACAGTTGACATGTTACTGGTCTTGAAAATCTTGTGAATGTTTATACATAGAGTTTTGTTCATATGAACAGGCAGAAGAACCTCTGGAATCACTATCTGTGTATACACACATATGTAGAAAGCTGTGCAAGATCAGGGTCTGTTCTTCCCAGCTCTTACAAATTCATATGGATTGGGAGGCAGAGGGTATTTCTGACAAAACAGCAAGAAAAAGTTTAACTTTGACTGAATCAAGCACCATCATTTTTGGTGAGGAACAAACTTCATTGGTAACAGAACCACCTGTAAATTTTTCAGTCCTGATGTTCATCCATGAGACTTCAACTAAAACTTCATCTTTTATGCTGACATATTTTATGACAATAACTCCTGCTTTCAAGATGCACAGCTGAATAAAATGCTGCCTTTATTTATCACCCAAGATGCTGCTGCATTTCAAAGAGGTGATAGCAAAATGCATACAGATAAGAAAGAACTGTTCAAGGAATGATTCTGAGCAATGAATAATATTTGATAATAACAGCCATGAAATTAAAGCAGCCTTAAGTTTTATTAAATAATTCTCCTCTGCCTCCACACTGAAGTATTAGCATGTGCAGCAGAGAGCTTAACTAAGTTATCGGTTGAGAAAGTAGTATCAGGAGCTATTACAAAATGTATCAGCAGTAATGAAATTCAAAGTCCAAAGAAGTTGTTTTATAGACATAGAAGGGGGAAAGAAAGGTGATCCTAGTTAGTAGCCAGAGACAACTGTAATTATCAATCTCCACTTCATCCACCTTTGCAGACTTCCTTGGCACATACTTGCTGTGCCTTGATATGAGCACAGAACAAACTGAGGACTGAAAGGCCAAGAGGATCTAGGCTATGTCTCACTGCAATTAAACCAGAATACTTCCAATCCTCATTAGCCTTCAAGGCTTCCAGAACAGACGTGTAAGGGCTCATTGCTTATTCAGCAGGTAGTTCCTCAACAGGGGCAGGCCTTGACAGTTGAAAAGTGCTTCCCTAGCACACCATACAGAAGAAAAAATGTAGCCTAACTGCATGTATTTCACAGACAAATCTACTTATTGCAGCTGTGAAGGAACCACCAATTACTTTTTTAGCTGCTCAGCTCAATCATTAATATCTGCTCTGGAATCACTTTATACCATAGCAAATAAAGGAAAGATGAGAAGTGAACTGCAGACACTGCAGCTGTGGGAGATAATAGTCTTTGCATTGCTGGCTCTCTTGCCCTTCCTACTTTCCACCTCCATGGGTCTGAAAGCTCAAGTCTCATTCTGATTAAAGTCCATGCGTAACCTCCAACAGAAGCACGAGCTTACTTACATTTTTCTTTGTAAAAGAAAGAAAAAACCCACCAAACCATGTGTATCTATATACACAAATATAACAGCAAAATCATAATTCATCTGAGGCTTATGACTGTGGCAGATCGGATGAGATAGAGAAGCTTATAGATTTGCATTGCCCATATCTGCCCAGCTCTTGTGACTGGAGATGCAGCCCTCGGTGAGTCCCTGACCTCCACACAGACAGGACAGATCAATCTGCAGCCTCATTCCGCTGTCTTCTACACTTGCCTCGTCTGAGTTCTCATGTAAGCCATGGCTCTGCTGCATATCGTTATGGGGCAAATAGTCTCTCCAGTGCTGCCCACAGTGCCTACACAGTAATTGGTACACAGCAATGATGAAATGAAAGCATTAGCCACCCTTGTTACCAATAAAGAAAGCAGCAGCTGAATAAGTGCATTTCTCCACAACAGATTTGGGGATGACTTCAAGGTATTAAGAACATTTGTAACCCTTCTTCATAGCTTACTTCATAATTACTTGGAAGTACAAAAACCTAATCACTTACAGAACAGATCTGTCTTGACCTATTTACACAGCATGTTCTTTTGCTGCCAGTTACTGTGCCTGAGCTGTCAAAGCAAATTTTCTTCCCCATTCAAGTATGGATGTGCAGGGACAGGCATGTTTGTGCTGGGGCATTACTTATGCAGGGCAGAAGGTCTCTGTGTGCCTTCCACTTCTTTAAGGGCTTCTTCATTTCAGCTATAATTTGTCCGTGCTATAAATACTCAAACCTGGACTCACTTTCCAACCCAGGCACCCTGATTGTCAGGGTATCATTAGAACACACAGACAAGAACAGACTTGCAGAATGGCTACAGACCACTTGCAAAGTTGTTTAATATTATTAAAACTTCAACTCTCGTTCCCTTCGACTCCAAAGCATCATGGCTTTGTTTCCAACATCTTATAGCTGGTAGCACCCTGTTCCCAAACACCATCACAGCTTGACCTGAACTCTTCATAAAGTGTGCTGTCCTGCTGGGTGTTAGCACTGGACTGGCATCATTCCTCCTGATGCTTACAACTTCCTTTTAGCTCCATGTCCCAAAATACAAGCACTAATTTCAAGCTGTGAATATAATTTTAGTCCCTATGTCACCGAAATCGGGAAGAACGAACCTCGTAACACCAATGTAGTGTTAAAAGGCAGGCATTCTTTATTCTCGGCGCTGGATGCACGGGGGCGCTCCCCCTAACGTGCATACCCATAAGCGGCAACTTGCCCCATTTATATGTAGCAAAGTATTACATATGCATAAAGTTTCCCAATATGCCTATACATATGCATAACCTGTCTCCGCTTTGTATTAAAATTAGCTTCAGGTGGTCATTTCCATAAATCCCTCCCCACTGCGCTTGCTCAGTGCCTCCTTGTGGTGGTCGTCGGGGGTTGTGGGGATGAAGGCTGATGGCTCCTCTTCGTCACCGCTAGTAACCCCTTGTTCTTGCGCAGACTCAGTTGCTCCTTGGCTCTCGCCCAAACTGCAGGGTCGGTGTAGACCAGTTCTAGAGGTAAACTCCTAGTTCTTATCAAAAAACTGTCCTTTGTAAGGAGCCACAAATCTTCCTGCGTCAATTAGTTCTCATTCCTTCTGGTCTAGCAACCTTGGCAACCATTATTATCCTTCTGCTCCATTCCCCCTCCGATTCTTCTCATCCTTGAATAGGGTTCCAAATTTAATAAGTAGCTACACTACTGACTTACAAAAAACATCCAAGCTAGACACTATTAGAAAAACATCCAAGTAGACACTACTGACTTTAGCAAAACATCCAAAGTAGACACTACTGATTTTTAGCAAAGCATCAACAAATTAGACAATGAGGCCTAAATCTTATGCATGTAGGCTGCTTATATCTGGGGGTCTTTCAACCCTTAAGGTATCACCTAGAATGAAAATAATCCATCTTACTTACCCAGAATGCAAATCATCTATTTTACTGCTTACTCCTTCTCAGAGCCGCTTCCTTACCCGTCACTGAGCAGGGCAGGTCTCACAGCAGGCTCACATCCTGGCTCGCTGCCTCTCCTGATCAGCCCATGCAGAAGTAGCTGAGAGATTGTCCACCACAGCAGACAAGCAAGTACAAGCAAGGTTGCTAAGCCTTCTGGAAGGGTGGTGACACAAGCAAAGATGCGCCAGAACTGCTGAATACCAGACTGATAGAAACAGATCACAGAGATCCCACCTCTCTGTTAAACAGACCATTGCAGTATCTTCTGAGATCTGTGTGGAAGAAACAGACTAAGTTGTATCTTGTAAAATCAAGGTGTACCTTCTTCGAATGAATAGAAAGAAGGATTCAGAGTCACCTAATGGGGAATGCACCCATACAAATAACAGCTGTATTCCTGTTTCTACAGAGCCTGTTTTTCCTTTCACAGGAAAGATGGACTGACATAAATTTATAACACCACAGACACATTTATGAGAATCAACAAAGAGACATTTCCTCCCCTCACTTTGGTATCCTTACCCTTTCCAGGGATTAACCTCCATTTGGCTTTACTGTATGCTGCCTTCAATGGTCAGCTCAATCATGGCAACTGCCACCAGATTACCTCCCAGCATTAGTTTCATCCCTCTCTGGACGTGGCTGCTTTGTGCCTCATGAAAACAACATGCAATTCCCTCAAATCTATGTCCCAATTCAATCTAAATTAATCAGCAGGCTTTATTCTGTTAGTTTGCTTTTCATTCTTGGAGAACAGCCTCATCATAGCCTTCATTCATGGAACAGATATCATCTCCAGTCCCAGAATATCTTTACATATAGCAATATGTTTTATCTCCTGCAGAGTTCAAGACATCAGCAGCATTCTCGGTGAGGTCTCAGAGCAGAATTGCATCGTTTCATAGCCCCTGACTTTCGCTGCATTGTGTTATTGAACCATTACACTCATCTGCATTGTGCCAAGTACACCCTGAGCCAGAGGGTTACGCATGCAAATGCTACTTGATGGCATGTCTGTAAACTGATTTCCAGATAGCTCTTAGAGGCAGAAGACATCACTGCTGAGAAAGGGGGCGATGAAAGGCACAGTTAAATCCCTTTCAAAAGTGGTCCAGAGAATCTGTGGGTTATGCAAGCATGCTGACCATGTAGCTGCCTGTTTCACCCAGACAGCCATGGACTCAAACTTCTCTGAAATCCAGTATCCATCTGAATAGCAGATGTCTGATTTTCATAGGACCCTTGAAAACACTGCCTAAACCCAATGCAAAGCTTTGTGAACTGAAGTAGCGACAGACAGAATATTTTGAAGAATTTGGAGATATTGTGCTTCTACAGAGAGAAGCCCTGCCATCTTCTATCTTATGATTAGAAGAGTGCAGCTTACAGCATGTATCTTACCCCAATACACAAATGTTTGCAGCATCTTTCCATTGGCATCCACGAGAAGAGAGCAGCCACAATAATTTGAGCCTATCTATACTCTTCAGATGCTCTCACTAACTGCTCATAATATTCTAGGTCTTCCCACACCCCAGCAACAAGAAAAGCTCCCCAAAAACTAAACTCAGCACCTCTGAGGTATTAAAAGACCCTCACATCTAAATCCTGCTGGAGGTTAGTACATCCCATGGCTGGGAGGTGTTCCATGAATTAAAATACCTGAACTCCATTCCTGGCTTTACTACAGACCTTCAAGACCTTGGGTAAGCCACTTTGCTTTTCTGATTCTGCTTTACAGTTTTGGGTTGGTTTTTTTTTTCAGGTGAAAATTCCCTTGGGAATGGACCCGTCTCACAGTGTGATGTGCTACTGCCCTAAGCTGTAGGATCACAGGTTTGACTGGGCTCTACACTTTATTAATAAAGAAAAATACTGCAAGTAAATGTTTCTTATCAGGACTTACTTAACAATTAAAATTTTACAACACATGCTTTTTGCATGAGAATTATCTTTTTCACTTGAAATTAGGCAAAAGAAAAAACATTCTGAAGCTCAAAAGATTTGGACTGATTTGTCATTAACATCCCCAGGGGCACATTTCAGGGTCTGGTTCACAGGCTGCCTATCAGCCTCCCAATGGCTGCACATTTACAACAGATGGCCTGCACTCTCTTGAGGCTCACAGCTAAGTTGCATGCCCTGATATAGAGATGACAATTGTTCTTAATCCTCTAGGATACCTCTGCCTCTTGTTTTCTAATGTCTTCAGAGAGAACACCATCATCTGCATATCTGCTTTCTACAGTGAGCTGAAAACGAAGAGTAGCAGGCCATGTCCTACCTCCTATTTACAGAGATTTTGCTCCAAGGTTGACATTCTGTCAGGTAATTTGTTTCAGTCAGTGCCCTTTTGTTTACTGCCTAGGAAAAGTGTCTGTGGCAAACGCATGCTATTTCATTAAAATCCAGGGAGTGTTAGCAGCAAAGGGCACAGTCATTGAGCAAAATAATTGGAAATATGTTCATCTCTCCCAAACACACAATAAATTTTTCTTACTGTGACTACGCATTACAAACGTTGCAACAGTTGCTCATGGACCAGGTTCACACGTGCGTACCTTAAGGCATACCTTATTCCAGTTCCCAACAAGTGACTCCTAAAGCTTCTAAGGGAGAAAGAAATTAAATTTCAATGAGATTTTTGGAAGATATCCTGAGTGACCTAAAAGGCCTTTTCCTTCTGTGGATTACTATCCTGACACCAGAAACTGCAGGCTCCTAGCACAATGCTCTCTATGAAGGCAGATAAATTGCAGACTGAACAGAAGCAAGCAAAACTTCACAGTTAAATAGAGGAATCAATGCATAGGAAAAACCAGTATATAGGAATGAAACTCTAGCTTAAACAAGATCATTAATTTCATGGGTAGAGCAAAGTGCTTGTGCTTTAAAACATTTTCTACTGTATATCATCTCCAAGAGCCTGGGCAGTGACCAGTTTCCAGCACTTGTTCCCAGGACAAAATGTTCAGCAGCAGCTTTGGAGGTGACTGCTCTATCTTCTTGAAGATTCCAGTGACCTTCAGAATTTTAACACAAAAACTACATCTTTGTTCATGCTGTGATCTAGAAAAGTCATTTTAGTACTGATAAGGAATGCTTAAAAAACCCTAAAATACTTGGCACATTGCTGGGACTTAATAAAAACATCATCGTTAACCACAAACACCACCATAAGCTCTACAGCTCATCTGCAGAAGCAGATGGTGGTAGCTCATTGAGTTGGTTCCTTATGGACATGGACAAGTATCACCCCTAAAGCATGTACTATCCTGAAACAAGAGAAGAGCAATAACCATTGCTGGTTATTTGCCTTGGTTATTTTTATTACTGCATTATCTCTGAGGTGCGTGGAACATAAGCTGGTATGTTAAGCAGTTATCTTTACATGGGGAAGTAGAGCAGTAGCCTTGATGAAACTCTGAATGCATGATCTGGAATCACGCCTCTGTAAAAGACTTTGATCATATACAAGCAAAGGAATAACCATTTCATCTTCTTTCCTGAAGCTGATAAATTATGAAAACCCATGCTTACATCCTCAGGGACCTTCTTTACTAAAAATAGAAAAGTGGCAACAGCAACATCACTACACGGTGTGTGCAATCTACTTAAGCACTGTATAGCAATTGTCTCAGATTGCAAAAAAAATGGTCTTGGTATAATTTACAGATATTTTAAAGGCTGGTGTCAATGTTCTTGAAAGGTTTATAAACTATTGTTGCCTACAGCTTGACTTTTACCCCAGCCACATGGGAAACCTCTATCTGTTTGAAGGAGATTAGGGGGAAAAAAGAAATCAAGACCAACTCAACTGACACACTCAAAGCTTGTGGAAACAAGAATCAAGCAAATCCAGGACAGCACAGAGAGCTCACAGTACAGTTATAATGCACGCACTGCTGTGGTTACAGTGTACCTGCCCTAAAGTAGCTCTTGTCCAGCCTGATTCAATATCATTACAGCTAGCGTAGGCTCTCTACCTTCACCCGTGCCTTTCTTGGACATGTTGAAGTGCCTACTGACTCCAGTAGAGTTACATCACGTCCCACCAGTACACCTCACCTATCTGGGGTCCATCTACCATGGCTGTGAGTCACGGCCATGATCAGGGCATAGGCATCCTTTCAATCAGTTCAGCAAGCAGGCAAACATCCAGGGATGGCTTTACCATGTCGCTGTTAGGCAACAATGCCACACACAAGTGACTCAGAGATACTCCACCTTCTACTCTGGAGTCCCTGTTCTCCTACCGACAGGACGTCTGTCATGCAACATCAAAAGCAGTGGTACAGCAATGGTCTATGTACTGCTGATTGCAGTCGAAGGTATCCCACGTGAGATTTTTCCCTTTGTCTGCTCTAATTTAAAACTGAAAGGCTGGATTTCCCCAGCACCTTGGGGGAAGTCAGAAACAATTACCTCAATACCAGTGCAATTACACCTGTGTGAAACAAGAGCTTAAGAGCAGAGAAGGAAGTCTTTCTATTGCAGGGACAGCCTTCAGCAGCTCTTCCAAGCACTGATATACTACACTGAAAATTGCCCAGAGGTGCCAGTGACCACTGAGACTGGAAACTGCATTTTTTGCCTTGCTGCATAGAAAGGATCAATACCATATGTCTGAACTACAAAAAGAAGCAAAATTCTAAATTTTTTAATTCATGTGAAGCCATCATGATGCCTTAAGGGTTAAAAGACCCCCAGATGTAAGCGGCTTACATGCATAAGACTTAGGCCTTATTGTCTAGTTTGCTGATGCTTTGCTAAAGTCAGTAGTTACTTGGTAAATTTAGAACCTTATTCAAGGATGGGAAGAATCGGGATGGGATGAAGCAAAAAGATAATAACGATTTGTCAAGGTTGCTTGACTAGGAGGAATGACAACAAACGGCGCATAGAAGATAAAGGAAGAAAAGTAACAGATGGACAGTTGGCAGGATGTGACTGAAAGAAGGGGTTGAGGGAATCTTAGTAGGTAAGATGCTGCGTAATAGTGTAACCAAAATGATAAAATTGAGATTAAATCAATTAGTTATAAAGATGTTAAAGATTTATAGTTTAAAATGTTTGTTGTGTATCACAGGTGATGATATGGGGTAGATAAAACAAAAACAAGTTACTAAAGTAACTAGAATGTTTGTCGTGCAATGTGTTGTAGAATCCTTGGTAATGGTTTGGGTACTATAGAAATACTATAGAGAAGAGAAACAAATAAGGTCAACATCAACAATGCGCGGGCTCAAAAGAAGGGGTCAACTAAAGGACACTCAAGCACGACCACCAGAGACCCCCACAGAAGCCCCTTAGAGTTTCAGTACGTATGTACAGTGATTATATAAATATGATAATTAGTTCTGAGAAATTTGATACATATGTATGAGATCTAGTAATAAAAATGATTGTTGTTGTAACTTGAGGTGTGCACGTTAGGTGGAGCGATCCACAGTCCCGATTTCGGTGACAATAGTTGTCTAGATTGCTGTGTAGCCCAGAGAATCAAATTGATAGATAGTGCTCAAGTGTTTTGCTAACTATTGTGCAAACTAACAGGAAGATTTTTGGCTCCTTACGAAAGACAGTTTTTGATAAGAACCAGGAGTTTACCTTAAGAACTGGTTTAAACTGACCCTGCATTTTGGGCAAGAGCCAAGTGTCACCGAAATCGGGAAGAACAAACCTCGTAACACCAATGTAGTGTTAAAAGGCAGGCATTCTTTATTCACGGTGCCGGATGCACAGGGGATCGCTCCACCTAAAGTGCATACCTTCAAGCGGCAACTTGCCCTGTTTATATGTAGCAAAGTGATAATGTCCTGGTTTCAGCTGGGATAAAGTTAATTTTCTTCACAGAACCTAGCATAGTGCTGTGCTTTGGATTTAGTGCTAGAAGAATGTTGATAACATGCTGATGTTTTTAGTTGTTGCCAAGTAGTGCTCAGACTGTTCAAGGACTTTTTGAGCTTCTCCTGCTCGGCCAGGTGCATAACAAGCTGGGAGTACGGCACAGCTAGGACCCAAACTGTCCACAGAGCTATTCCATACCATATAACGTCATGCTCGGGGGGGTTTAGTCGGTCGGTCGGTCGCGGGGAGAGTGATCGCTGCTCGGGGACTGATCGAGGCTCGGGGAGTGATTGCTGCTCGGGACGGGCTGGGCATCGGTCGGCAGGTGGTGAGCAATTGCATTGTGCATCACTCGTTTTGTATATTCTGTATATTTTGTTATCATTCTCATTATTACTATTTACATTATTTTCTCTTATTAAACTGTCTTTATCTCAGCCCTCGGCTCTAACCTTTTTTTTTCTCCTTCCCGATTCTCTCCCTCATCCCACTGAGGGAGGGGGGGGAGTGAGCGAGCGGCTGCGTGGTGCTTAGTTGCCAGCCGGGTTAAACCACGACAGTCCTTTTTGGCGCCCAACATGGAGCAACACAGCAGAAGAAGTTTTTGAGAAAGGGAAGAAAATAGTCCAAATCCTTCTGAAAGCTGGTTTTGCTATAAAACAAAGTAAAGTCAAATGACCTGCACAGGAGATCCAGTTTTTAGGAATCAAATGGCAAGATGGACGTCGTCAGATTCCAACGGATGTGATCAAAAAAATAACAGCCATGTCTCCACCAACTAGGAAAAAGGAAACAAAAGCTTTCTTGGGTGTTGTGAGTTTTTGGAGAATGCATATTCCAAATTATAGCCAGATTGTAAGCCCTCTCTACCAAGTGACCTGGAAGAAGAATGATTTCAAATGGGGCCCTGAACAACAACAAGCCTTTGAACAAATTAAATGGGAGATAGTGCATGCAGTAGCCCTTGGGCCGGGCCGGTCCGGGCAAGATGTAAAAAATGTGCTCTACACTGCAGCCGGGGAGAATGGACCTACCTGGAGCCTTTGGCAGAAAGCACCAGGGGAGACTCGAGGCTGACCCCTAGGCTTTTGGAGTCGGGGATACAGAGGATCCGAAGCCCGCTATACTCCAACTGAAAAAGAGATATTGGCAGCATATGAAGGGGTTCGAGCTGCTTCAGAAGTGATTGGTACTGAAGCACAGCTCCTCCTGGCACCCCGACTGCCGGTGCTGGGCTGGATGTTCAAAGGGAAGGTCCCCTCTACACATCACGCAACTGACGCTACGTGGAGTAAGTGGGTCGCACTGATTACACAACGGGCTCGAATAGGAAACCTCAATCGCCCAGGAATCTTGGAAGTGATCATGGACTGGCCAGAAGGCAAAGATTTTGGAATATCACCAGAGGAAGAGGTGGTGCGTGCTGAAGAAGCCCCATTGTACAATAAACTGTCAGAAAATGAGAAGCAATATGCCCTGTTCACTGATGGATCCTGTCATCTTGTGGGAAAGCATCGGAGGTGGAAAGCTGCTGTATGGAGTCCTACAAGACAAGTTGCAGAGACTGCTGAAGGAGAAGGTGAATCAAGTCGATTTGCAGAGGTGAAAGCCATCCAGCTGGCTTTAGATATTGCTGAAAGAGAAAAATGGCCAGTGCTCTATCTCTATACTGACTCATGGATGGTGGCAAATGCCCTGTGGGGGTGGTTGCAGCAATGGAAGCAGAACAACTGGCAGCACAGGGGCAAACCCATCTGGGCAGCTGCATTGTGGCAAGATATTGCTGCTTGGGTAGAGAACCTGGTTGTAAAGGTATGTCATGTAGATGCTCATGTACTCAAGAGTCGGGCCTCTGAAGAACATCAAAACAACCAGCAGGCGGATCAGGCTGCTAAGATTGAAGTGGCTCAGGTGGATCTCGACTGGCAACATAAGGGTGAATTGTTTCTAGCTCGGTGGGCCCATGACACTTCAGGCCATCAAGGAAGAGATGCAACATATAGATGGGCTCGTGATCGAGGGGTGGACTTAACTATGGACGCTATTGCACAGGTTATCCATGAATGTGAAACGTGCTGCGATCAAAAAAGCCAAGCGGTTAAAGCCTCTTTGGTATGGAGGACGGTGGCTGAAATACAAATATGGAGAGGCTTGGCAGATTGATTATATCACACTCCCACAAACCTGCCATGGCAAACGCTATGTGCTCACCATGGTGGAAGCAACCACTGGATGGTTGGAAACATACCCTGTGCCCCATGCCACTGCCCGGAACACTATCCTAGGCCTTAAAAAACAAGTCCTGTGGCGACATGGCACCCCAGAAAGAATTGAGTCAGACAACGGAACTCATTTCCGAAACAGCCTCATAGACAAATGGGCCAAAGAGCATGGCATTGAGTGGGTCTATCACATCCCTTATCATGCACCAGCCTCTGGGAAAATTGAACAATACAATGGACTGTTAAAGACTACACCGGAAGCAATGGGTGGTGGAACATTCAAACATTGGGATACACATTTAGCAAACGCTCAGTGCCTCCTTGTGGTGGTCGTCAGGGGGCCGTGGGGATGAAGGCTGATGGCTCCTCTTCGTCACCGCTAGTAACCCCTTGTTCTCGCGCAGACTCAGTTGCTCCTTGGCTCTCGCCCAAACTGCAGGGTCGGTGTAAACCAGTTCTTAAGGTAAAATCCTGGTTCTTATCAAAAACTGTCCTTTGTAAGGAGCCACAAATCTTCCTGTGTCAATTAGTTCTTATTCCTTTACTAGTCTAGCAACCTTGACAAACCGTTATTATGTTTTTGCTTCATCCCCTCCTGATTCTTCCTGTCCTTGAATAGGGTTCTAAATTTACTGAGTAAGTATACTACGGACTTTAGAAAAACATCCAAACTAGACAATACTTACTTTAGAAAAACATCCAAACTAGACACTACTGACTTTAGCAAAGCATCAGCAAACTAGACAATAAGGCCTGAATTATATGCATATAAGCCGCTTACAACTGGGGGTCTTTTGACCCTTAAGGTATCACAAGGAGCAACTGAGTCTGCGCAAGAACAAGGGATTACTAGCAGTGATGAAGAGGAGCCATCAACCTTAATCCCCACGACCGCCCGATGACTGGAGGCACTGAGCAAGCGCAGTCGGGAGGGACTTATGGGAATGACCTCTTGGAACTAATTTTATTATGAAGCGGGACAGGTTATGCATATGTGTAGGCATATTGGGAAACTTCATGCATATGTAACACTGTGCTACATATAAACAGGGCAAGTTGCCGCTTGGAGGTATGCACGCTAGGTGGAGAGATCACCCGTGCATCCAGTGCCATGAATAAAGAATGCCTGCCTTTTAACACTACATTGGTGTTATGAGGTTCATTCTTCCCGATTTCGGTGACAATCAAAGTGACAGTTCTCTGCGAAAAAGTACTCAGACAGAGCTTGAGTTCATAGGAAGCATACAACAGAGTGGAGGCATGTGACCTATCTGGAAAAAAACAGAGCATGTATTGTCATTCCAGAGTGTGCAAAGTCATTTTCCTCAGGTTCCAGAGCTAAATACAATACATTGTATTCGGATTGTTTGGTTCAGTCTTTAACAACAATTCTGGGTATGATAAAACCTTAGTACCTATACTTTTGGGAAAAATGTTTTTGCTACTGTCCAGATCTTATAAAATCATGTTTCTTAAAGTTCTTAAACTTCCAGTTGAAGTTCAGACATTTGAAAAGTTAAGTAAAATTACATGGGTGCACTTTTAGGCTATTACACAAAAGCTCAATTACAAACAGATATACTGCATCAAAATTGACTTGGTGTCTTTTCTTCTAAAGCTGTTTGTAATGTAATAATCAGTAACATCATTAATGTGTTTTACACTGTTGGGAACCATAGACATAAATTGTGCTGAGGAGGATTAATCTGAGATGATAAAAAAATCCCCACACTTCTACAAAGGAAAAGCAGTCAATATCACTTATTCTATAGAAATACACAAGAACTCCAAATGTGAAAGCAATGAATATCTGTAACCTGCTTCCTTACTGTTTTCCACTTTTTAAGGTGAAACAATGAAAAAGGCAGTACTTTACTTGCAGCATTCCCAAAACATGGATTCACATTTCTCCCAAGAAGGTGGATGGGGAATAGAAAGACAAGGAAGTGCAGGAGGAAAATATGACATCATTCACGACTCTTCCCACTGTTGTCCTTTAGCACTTTCTTCAGCTGATCCTGTCTGAAATGCTAACAGCAGCTTTTGCTGGTGCAGCTGAACAAATATTCACCTGGCTTCAGGTACAGCCTCAGCAATCCACTTTGGCAAACAAAACCCTAAGGTTTAAAAGTACGCAAACACAATTCCCCCTTCTCACTGCCATAATCAGCAGTAACACATTGGTCACTGCGTACTTCATTATATACCCAGATGCCTCCAAACAAAGAGGTGCAGATAATTACCTGTATGCTCAGACTTCACAAAAGGGGTATAAATTTGCATTTTAGCCCTAAAGAGACAACTTTTTGTTTTAAGTACTGAATGCTCCAGTGGCTTCACTTGAAATACTGAGTGCTGAATAACATTCCTCTTCCCAGGCTCACGCAAAGTTTATCTTTCCAAATCATTCAGTGCATCTATAATCAAACTGCATCTTGGCTTTAGTCCTTGGATTTATATCTTCCTGTCTGTCACTTTGTTCACAGATTCATAAGAGTTCAAAGCCTTCACATCTTCTCTTGCTGAAAACATAACAAGTTAAAGCCAAAAGATGACTGATGGAGCTTCTCATCCATGATGAAAAGATTTAAGATAATTTCACAAAATTAGCAGCAGGATGTTTTCCATAGTAGTTTATGCTCAGCTGCCAAGTGCTTACTCATGCACATTAGCTGCCTATTAAGTAAAACTGTTTCATGGATGCACTCAATAGCCATCCAGATCATTATATTAAAAGTTGTAATGATGTCTCTGGTCAAATTCATTCTTTGCTGTTAAAGCTATTAGGTTAATCAAAATATGAGGGAACCCACCATCTACTTTTAATTAATAAATTACAAGTTACTGTGTAATCAGCAAGATTCCATCAAGGTTAAAATGAAGTGCTCAACCCGTGACCCATGATCACAATTTTCAGCTAAGGATCACATAGCAATGGCAGCAAATGAAGCCTGCATTTCCAAGCATAATCGTGACTGCTTCTGCCATGCTGTAATAAATTGGCCTTGAGCTCAAGCCAAAACAATAGCTTTAAACCAATAATGTTTCACTGTTTCAGAAAGTATTTAAAAGTACGTTTAGAATCAACCACGTATTTCAGTCCCATTAAAATGAATGGGTTTTAAACATACCCTTAAGCTAAATACACACATCAGTAGTTTCCTGATTAGACTGGGTTTAAATAAACACTTAATTTTTCTGAACAGGGGTCTGAGTGCCTAAGGAAAGTGTTAGCGTGGGCAACAGCGTCCAGAGCCCACCCCTGTGCAGACCCCCTCTTATGGATCATTTTGGGCCCAGTACCAGCCCAAATATTTGCATAATCCTGCAAATGCCTCTTGAGGAGTCCGCTTTGTTCGTATCAGTCACTTCGTTAATCTGAAGACAACTGCTACGTTCTGTAAAGTGGATGACATCTGTAGGCTGGAGACTAATATTTATATTTCTTCAGTGAGTCACAGGAAAAAACAAACATTCTGTTTTACAGCAGCTTAATTTCTTTGACTCACAACTTCAAGACAGTGCTCCGCATCAGACACTCATTGCAGGTACCCCTCAGGTTCAAGGATGGCTCCACAGAAGTCTCTGAAGTCACTGTATTTTTTTGAAGATAATTCTTACAGTTAAGAAAAGTTAAGAAAAAGCTTACAATTACTCACACAGAAAGGCTGGGAATATGAACTTCATACAAAGCAGCAGAACAAAATGCAGAATTGTCTGTGGGATCACCAGTTTTGCTGAAGAATTGAGCATCTCCATTTTAGATAATCAAAGTATAGAGAATAGAATCATAGAATCATAGAATCACCTCGGTTGGAAAAGACCTTTAAGATCATCGAGTCCAACCGTTAACCTAGCACTGCCATCCCACCACTAAACCATGTCCCTAAGCACCTCATCTATCCTTCTTTTAAATACCTCCAGGGATGAGGACTCCACCACCTCCCTGGGCAGCCCATTCCAGAGCCTGACAACCCTCTCGGTGAAGATGTTTTTCCTAATGTCTAGCCTAAACCTGCCCTGGCGCAGCTTCAAGCCATTCCCCCTCGTCCTATCATCTGTTACCAGGGAGAAGAGGCCGACCCCCACCTCGCTACAGCCTCCTTTCAGGTAGTTGTAGAGGGCAATCAGGTCTCCCCTCAGCCTCCTCTTCTCCAGACTAAACAACCCCAGTTCCCTCAGCCGCTCCTCGTATGACTTGTGTTCCAGACCCCTCACCAGCTTGGTTGCTCTCCTCTGGACCTGTTCCAGCAAGGCAACATCTTTCTTGTAGTGAGGGGCCCAAAACTGAACACAGTATTCGAGGTGCGGCCTCACCAGCACCGAGTACAGGGGCATGATCACTTCCCTACTCCTGCTGGTCACACTATTCCTGATACAGGCCAGGATGCCATTGGCCTTCTTGGCCACTTGGGCACACTGCTGGCTCATATTCAGCCGGCTGTCAATCAGTACCCCCAGGTCTTTTTCCACCAGGCAGCTTTCCAGCCACTCTTCCCCAAGCCTGTAGCGCTGCATGGGATTGTTGTGACCAAAGTGCAGGACCCGGCACTTGGCCTTGTTGAACCTCATACAATTGGCCTCAGCCCATCGATCCAACCTGTCCAGGTCCCTTTGCAGAGCCCTCCTCCCCTCCAGCAGATCAACACTACCAGCCAGTTTGGTGTCATCTGCAAATTTACTGAGGGCACACTCAATCCCCTCATCCAGGTCATTGATAAAGATATTAAACAAGACTGGCCCTAAAACTGAGCCTTGGGGGACACCGCTTGTGACCGGCCACCAACTGGATTTAGCTCCATTCACCACAACTCTCTGGGCTCGGCCATCCAGCCAGTTTTTAACCCAGCGAAGAGTATATCCATCTAGGCCATGAACTGCCAGCTTCTCCACGAGAATGCTGTGGGAGACTGTGTCGAAGGCTTTGCTGAAGTCCAGGTAGACAACATCCACAGCCTTTCCCTCATCTACCAGGCAGGTCACCTGGTCATAGATGTTCAATATGAGGACTAAACCCTGACATCCATAGTGCGATAGAACTCCTGCACAGTGCATCCTTACACCACCAGTGTGTTGGGCTATATAACGCCCTGAACCCAACACATGAAGCTCTCTATTGCAGAAGAAAGAGTTATTGTAAGAATCAGCCTTAAAAAAAGAAATTTGCACAGCATTCCTATTCACTTCAAAAGGCAAATTATGTTTATAGGTTGTGCCGAAGAGAAAAAAATAAAATCTTGCATTTGAAAACAATTTTTAAATTGAGTTGGAAAAATTCAAATTACTTTGAAAACCAAATCAGATTCTGGGTTCTTATGATACTGGAAGATATTTTAAAATTAGAGCAGATAGATAAATTTTGCAATTTATTTCAGTCACGGGCTAAAATTATTAGAGCTCTCTGATGTCTGGGGGAACTCGAAAACTCATCAGCTCTTCTGGAATAAAGCACTGATATTATTCCCCCACGTTCAAAGAAACTGCACAGCGATACCAACCCGACATTCAAAACAGACCACAAGGATTAGGCAAAGGTAGCTATTAGCTCTCTATGCAAAGCATGTTCACAACAAAGGAGGTATAAACAAAAAACCTTCCATTTCAGTAAAATTTTATGAGAACATGAAAAACAGTAAAATCATTATCTCAGGCACCTTATGCAACACCATCCTCCTAGCAGAATTCTTCTCTTTGATTGCTTTTACAATATTCTTATTCAAGAAACCATTCTTTTCAAAACACTAAATTTGTAGGGTTAGATCCTCATCTCGCTGCTTTTTAAAAACCAATAATTCTGTTTGAGAGATGTCAGTGGGTTTTGGTACTCGAGTAGATCAGGTAATATAAAGTTTGTTTTATTGGCCCAGTGTTTTTTGTTGAAAAATCAATAATTCTCACTGATAATAGCTTGGTTTTTGAAAACGCGGTTTTTATTTAATCTAATAGCAAATCTCCCTGTTAGTTTCTATTGTAATATTGGGACTTAGATCTGACAGTGACTGTGTGTTTTTATTATTAGGAAGTCATTTGGACAATATTGATTATTCCATAAGCTTATGGTGTATAAATCTGAGCGAGTGCAAAGTACAATTCCAGCTGACTTGTAAATTCAAACACAAACATACTGCCACCGTCAGATACAAATTAAAACATCAGCTCCCAGGACTATATCACATATTGCACAATATTCAATTTTGCTTCAACATCTCAGCGCGGGGAAAAGTATTCTGTTCCAGAGACTGTCACTTATGTCTGCAAAGATAACCTCAGAAATGTCCCATATCAGGGCAATAAATGGGTATTAAACCTAGCGAACAGCTTTTATTTCTAAATTTGGGAATTTTTAATTCAGTCGCATAACTCTGGTATCCCACCACTGGTCAACAGTTTTAAAAAAAAGGTTTCTTTTCAGTAAGAACAGTTTTATTAACATTAAGTCTTCTTGTATCACACTTGCCATTTTCAACATTCTCATTTTGGAAAAAGGCATGCCTTTCATAGAATCATAGAATGTTTTGGGTTGGAAGGGACCCCTAGAGGTCATCTAGTCCAAACCCCCTGCAATAAGCAGGGACACCACTAACCAGATCAGGTTGCTCAGAGCCTTGTCCAACCTGGATTTGAATGTTTCCAGGGATGGGGTCTCCACCACCTCTCTGGGCAACCCATTCCAGTGTTTCACCACCCTCAGTGTAAAGAATTTCTTCCTTATATCCAGTCTAAGCCTACCCTGGTAGCTGGCCCTACTAAAAAGATTATCCCATCTTTCCTGTAGGCCCCCTTTAAGTACTAAAAGGCTGCAATCAGGGATCCCCACAGCTTTCTCTTTTTCCAGGCTGAACAAGCCCAACTCTCTCAGCCTGTCCTCATAGGAGAGGTGCTCCAGCCCTTGGATCATTTTAGTAACTCTGCTTTGGACATAACATTTTTGCAAAAATATTACTGAGGTATAATTAACTTCTCTTTTAATTTAAAACAAAGTGGGAATTTTCCAAATCCTGAACTTTCACAAGTTTCCATATGGCACAAAGTCAGGTTTACACTTCCTAGCTCATCCCCCATTGACATCATCATCATGCTGATACCCATGGACAAAAGAACACCCAGAACAGGTTGGCCACAGGGACCTCAGCAGCCTGAGCATGAGATGCCCATGCTCTGTTAAAGGGAAGGGTGGGGAGCTGTGAGTCCTGCATCCACTCCTGCGGTGCTGCAGGCAGCTGATACTTCCATCCTTGGAAAGGTCAAATGCCTCATAACAGGAGCATTAGAAACTCAGCACCACGCTCTGCAGAGCTCAGCCTCAGCCCCATAATTCACATTGCAAATGCTGCGGTATGAATGCAAATCATACCACACCACGAAGGGGGGCACCATGAAAAAGTCAAGTGGTTTTATTCTTTCTTTTCCTGTCGTTGCAAGGGCGAAATCCCACACCAACAAAATTAATTTATTCCTTTGTTGAAGGCAATAACAAGCAGAGAAAAATGGTAAAAAAACCCAGACCTGACCTTATGACATTTGTGACACACTGATGAGAGTACAAAATGGCAAGAAGTCCTATTTTTAAAAGCCATCATCCTGCTGCTGTTAGACTGCACTTATGTCAGCAGTAACCCACAGCAGCCTTCTGGCTCTCTTTCGTGGCAGAAAACTGCCTCCATGATAGTCACCTGGAGCAAGAAGTTGGGCTACCACCTAAAATCGCCATAACTACACCTATGCCTCTTTTTTAAGATCTCTTTTAGGGAAAATGAAGTTTGTGGTTTTAAAAAAAAATATCCAGTTTTCATTTTATATCTGGGTGCTTAAAACTAGCCACAACTGATTCTGCTGAGGACTCCAGAGCTGTAAACGACAGAAACTGAGGAAGGCAGAACCACAATGCAAATGAACAGCCAAGGCACAAACAGGACTTACACACTCAAAGAGACATGGAAAGCTACAAAGAAGTCTCTGTAAGATTAGCTGCATGGTCCTAACATTGCAAATGAACAGTTAGAAGGAAAACTAGCATTTTCTAGGGGTCTGCAGGTTAAGAATGTATTTTTTAAACTCAGACTAATGAGATTGATTGCACTCACTCAAAGCAGGAAAAAAAATCTTTTTTAATTACTCAAAAGAAAAGCCCAATAATTAATAACCACCAGGAATAATAAATCAGCCAGTGTAATCTCATTTCATTACCCTTATTAGTTAAAGAGATTGGTAGATCAAACCCATTTCATTCTTCCAGAAATAAATATACCATTATTTTTAGCTTCATTTCCCAGGACAGTGAAGTCACTGCACTTGGGCTGCCTGCTTGTTTGGCCACTCCAGTAAGTTTTGGGCCTGCTGGACAACTTCAACTTAAATTAATGAAGACGTAGTGGTTTCAGAGATGTTAGAGTCATACCAGTTTTGTGAACAATCTCTGGCCAGGCAGGACTCAAAGAAATGCCCCCACTTTTACAGGCAGTGGCAATGCAGCATGAGACCTATTCTCCTCATTTCACAGAAACGGGCAGCAGATATGAAAAGCTGCCTGGCTGGGCACTAGCAGAGGGAAGGAATACAGCAGGGTATGTGCGGATAGAGAGAGGGGTTAAGAGGCATTGCACAGAGGGGTCAGAGAAACATCAATACGTAGCTAAGGAATACTGCAAGGATGTAAGGATAAATAAATACAGAAGCAACAGGGTTCAGTAATTCCACCACTCCTGGAACAATTTTTTACTAATTCTTCACTCATCCTGATGATTTTTTGCTACACCAATACCCACACAATCATCCTCAAATAACACAAACTTCAACACAAGAGAGCTGAGGGGGAGTCCTCAGGCTGGTGTTTTGGCTAAAACTCTTTGAAATTCTGTTCTGTAACTGGCATCTGTGTATGTTAAAGAAAAGCAAAGGTTACACCCAGACTCAGTTCTTCCTCCTAATCTGGAGTGTCACTACCACTCAGCAGCGGCACAGTAACAGCAAGCTGGGAACAGAGCTCAGGAGCAGGAATGGTTTGTCTGGAATGATGAGCACAGACAGAGAAAGAAGTTGACTACTTTGGAAAAGCATCCTTCCTTAAAGACATAACTGCAAAGCCTGGCAGAGCAGCAGCCATTCCTTTGCTCCAGGAACAAGAGGCTGACCTGGCAAGGTCCCCTCCTCTCTGCTTGCAGCACTATTGCAAATGCTCATCCTTTCTCCCTTCTTCTCTTAAATCAGATTTTGCTCGTGACTCGTGCTGGTTTAGCAGTTTACTGCACGCTTGTTACATGCAATCTACAGAAGACAAATTGCCTAGCACATATCTACCTTAGACAGCTTGAGTATATTACGTACTAAAAAGAAATACTGTAAGATAATCTTTAGAGATACAAGGGTGGTATAACTAACATGACAATGCTATTGGTAAAAGCTTTGCAAGTATGAGTAGATGTTTTAGAAGCCTAGATTAAACTTTGCTTTAGTTATGTTAATAAATAAGGTGGATGGAACACAGTGGTGGAGAGAAGATTCAGGAAAATAAATTATCTGGGGCTTTCCCTGGACAGAGGACAGAAAGCCTTAGTCACCCAATAGCCCGTAGATGTATTTGTAATATTATACAGCATAACTTATTCTCATGGTACATTTATTTATCATCAGTAGATCAATAATATTAGATATTTGGATATTAATAATATCCAAAAATTATCTAGATACAAAAAATTTTCTTTGAAAGTTCCCTCAAACTGTCCCTGAATTCCCACAAACTGAGGGGGACAATCCTTAGCAAGATGACGAGCAGGTTGGGTTCTCTGAAGTAAATTCCTAACCATGTGATTAGAACATATTTTACATTATGACTAAAATATTTACTCATGGACACAGTGCAACATAGCCTTCTGTTTGCAAAACTCTCCTAGGGCCATAAATAGGTCAGGACTTAAAATTAAGAGGCACCACTTTAGAAGTCAATGTAATACACCCTGACCAAGACCCAGTTAGAAGTGTGACACCTCATGACTTACTATTTTTAGCAGTAAATTAGGGTTTTTTTCCTGGGCATTAACGATGACTACTTTCTTTATGCATTGGTTATATAATGTGACTATCCATTTGCCAAATAAGATGTTTTATATACAATATTGTGGAAGTGTTTATAGCAAATACTGCAGAAAAGATGGCCAGCATTACCCAGAGGTTGTGCTGGAATGGCAAGGTGTGCTTTAGATAAACATCAAATTTGTCCCTGGTGCCTTTTTGGCTGAAGTCAACCAGCAAAGGAAGGATGACAAAGTGGATCGCGGTCGCAGCATAGGAGCCAGCTACTCCTACAATCACTTCTCTGTTCTCCATGGCCAGAGCACTTATGGTTAACAGTGTTGGACTCATACCAGGAAAGCAAAGTGATCAATCCAACGGGGAAGGAGTGAGCACAGCCCACAGAACATCTCAATCTGCTGCATTTAGGGCAAAGACAGCACTCATATTGAACGTTGGATATAGTCCAAAGAAATAAATGAGGAACAGCCCAGGAGCAAGAGAGCAGTCCCAAAAAAAAAAGTAACAGCATAATTGCTTGGATCTTGCCATTTTCACAGTTGAACAGAACTAGCGGTGAAAGGGTATAAAAGGCCCCAACCACCAGAAAAATGGTAGCAATCCCAGTGATACCTTAAGGGTCAAAAGACCCCCCAGATATAAGCAGCCTACATGCATAAGATTTAGGCCTCATTGTCTAATTTGCTGATGCTTTGCTAAAAATCAGTAGTGTCTACTTTGGATGTTTTTCTAATAGTGTCTAGCTTGGATGTTTTTTGTAAGTCAGTAGTGTAGCTACTTATTAAATTTGGAACCCTATTCAAGGATGAGAAGAATCGGAGGGGGAATGGAGCAGAAGGATAATAATGGTTGCCAAGGTTGCTAGACCAGAAGGAATGAGAACTAATTGACGCAGGAAGATTTGTGGCTCCTTACAAAGGACAGTTTTTTGATAAGAACTAGGAGTTTACCTCAAGAACTGGTCTACACCGACCCTGCAGTTTGGGCGAGAGCCAAGGAGCAACTGAGTCTGCGCAAGAACAAGGGGTTACTAGCGGTGACGAAGAGGAGCCATCAGCCTTCATCCCCACAACCCCCGACGACCACCACAAGGAGGCACTGAGCAAGCGCAGTGGGGAGGGATTTATGGAAATGACCACCTGAAGCTAATTTTAATACAAAGCGGAGACAGGTTATGCATATGTATAGGCATATTGGGAAACTTTATGCATATGTAATACTTTGCTACATATAAATGGGGCAAGTTGCCGCTTATGGGTATGCACGTTAGGGGGAGCGCCCCCGTGCATCCAGCGCCGAGAATAAAGAATGCCTGCCTTTTAACACTACATTGGTGTTACGAGGTTCGTTCTTCCCGATTTCGGTGACATAGGGACTAAAATTATATTCACAGCTTGAAATTAGTGCTTGTATTTTGGGACATGGAGCTAAAAGGAAGTTGTAAGCATCAGGAGGAATGATGCCAGTCCAGTGCTAACACCCAGCAGGACAGCACACTTTATGAAGAGTTCAGGTCAAGCTGTGATGGTGTTTGGGAACAGGGTGCTACCAGCTATAAGATGTTGGAAACAAAGCCATGATGCTTTGGAGTCGTTAGGGGGAGCGATCCCCCGTGCATCCAGCGCCGAGAATAAAGAATGCCTGCCTTTTAACACTACATTGGTGTTATGAGGTTCGTTCTTCCCAATTTCGGTGACACCAGCATGGAGGTGATTCCCTGCGAGGGAGTCTGCCTGGGGGGAATGATCTGGGGAGGGACCGTGTGGGATGCAGCCACCAGCTGGATATTCTGGGCCTTGGCTCATCACCAGGACTGGAAAGCCGCTGTGAACAGAGTGAGAAACTGCAAAAAGAAAGAAGAAAGTCAGCACTTACAAGCTCACAGGGAATTTCTTTGTAAGGATCTGTCACGTTTCTAGCTGAAGCCTGCTACAAGGTACTTTTGTGTTTTGTCTGGGCTTTTTTATTAATGTTAACCGTTATCACATCCTGCTTTTTGTAGTAATTACAGCAGACAAGAGAGATGAACCTGAACCATCAATGGATGCAAGTAGCACTGGACTTCGGGGAGATCCAAATCAATTCTTTTTAGTGTGGGCTTATCTTAAGCAAAACAAAAGAAATTTTTTGGAAAACAAATGCAACAGAGAGTGAAATGCAGGTTGTTAAGTAAGGTAAATAAGGCTCTGGTAGTCCTTTGAGGAGGACATGACACATTACAGAGTGCAGATACCCAAGCTCTCACTAAATGAACTGGACCTGGCATAAACTCAGAGTATGGTGTTCAGCCCAGACCAAGAAAGATCAGTCCCACATGATCTTAAATACATGCTAAATGGATTACCTGGCCAACATGGGGTTTCAAATAGTGCCAGCTCATCTTCAGTTGGCTTCAAACATGTGACAACATGTGGGCAATAAATTCCAAGATGCCAGCATAACATCCTGCATGACACCCACAGCACTGAGCAGCTCTAGCTGCTTTCAGTGGCACGCAATATGACAAGGTCAGACTCATTTCTTTTTGCTTTAAGAAGCAACCGAACAGCAACCTGCTGAGGTGCTCTAAATCATCCTAGCCAGGACGACTAGGGTGAGGATGTGACTGAGGAGCCCTCGTTACTCTAAATTCTGGCATTTCTCATAGAGCTTTATCAGCTTTGTTATCAGAGATGCACACACGTAACAAAGCTGGAGGCCCAATGGACACTGGTGCAGCACTTCACTGCTGAAAGCATCCATGGCTCGTGTTTCTACCTCTTCAGAAGCTGAATCTACAACTTGCCATTTGAGACTCCAGATATTCAAATCCATTAATTTCACCACTGTCTAACGAACAATCAATCATTTTCTGCACTCTTTTATTCTTTTTAATTAAAAACTTATCTGCCCTTGACCCTAGAGAGTTATGCAATCAAGTAAATGTAAGTAGATTATCCCTAAAATGGTGGCTTCTTTTACAGTTGCTTTCCTAGTTACTCCAGAGTGGTGCACACTGCCTTTATTTGGTGATTACAAGATCTTGTCTAAATGGAGAGGAAGATGTGTAAACCTCTGCCAGAAAAAAATGCTATGCAATTTCCCATATAACTCTTCTTTATCAATATTTTAGTCCATTCTTAGCCTGCAGCCCCTTATTTCACACAATCTTCATTAACTTTTAGTACTAACATTATTGTTCAATGAAATCTAAAGCAAAAGATGAACCTGGGCATGTAAAACACTTATACATTTTTACACCTTCTGTGGTGCAGCACGCATAAAAGGAATGTGATTTCTGTTTCTCAGCTTCCCTGGGGGACTTACTGCTCCAAAGAATCCCACCATCTCTTGAAAATACCGTTTTTCTTACCTTTTTTATCTGCCTGTACATAACTCTGAGAACAAACCCAACAGACCTTTGCAAGACAGCCAAACTCCAAACAGCCCCAGTGCAGAAGGCAAACTCACATGCAGCACTTCTGCTCAGTGGGAGAAATTTCTATTGCATCCTTGCTAGCAAAACCTTAGAACCATTTCACTGTAGCGGAGTTGTTACAAATTCATGAGAACACAGCAGAGATCAGGCTGGGCCTGTCTCATGTGAACAGGGCAGTTTTGCATGCCATCCGTGTCAGGCTTCTTATGGGGCCATCTCTTAAAATCTAAGAATAAGAAGAGCACACTGTCATTTCGTCCTCAGAGGGGTTGTGCCCCGCTCTGCCTGTTGCTGCTCTCCAGCAACACAGAAATGCCGTGCATGAGAGACCATAGCTCCACATAACAAAGCAGGTAGGCAATAGGCAGGTTGCAAATTAAACTCTGGCACTGGAAGCCATGCAGCACTGGGGCATATGCTGGGGCAAATCCTGCAAGGATACTTTTAAATGGTTTTGGTTTAGTTTAGGGGAAAAATGCAATAGTAGAATTGGTTTGGAACAGATCATTGTTATAATGGGGTAACAAGAAAAGGAAGAGGGATTATTTGTGGCCTTTCAATACTTAAAAGGTGCTCATAAGAAAGATGGGGACAAACTTTTTAGCAGGGCCTGTAGGACAAGGACAAATGTTTTTAAACTAAAAAAGGTGGATTTAGACTAGATAAGGATGACATTTTTTACAATGAGGGTAGTAGAACACTTGCATAGGTTGCCCAGAGAGGTGGTAGATGCCCCATCCCTGGAAACATTTAAGGTCAGGTTGGACGGGGCTCTGAGTTGAAGATGTCCCTGCTCCCTGCAGGGGGGTTGGGTGAGGTGGCTTCTAAAGGTCCCTTCCAAGCCAAACTATTCTATGATTCTATGATTATACTCCCTCCTGAGCATCCTGTAATTAAGTTAATTTTATCAGGATAACCATTACCTGGGTGTACCCAGCCCTGTGAAGACCTCTCTTTTCAAGCATTAGTTTCAATTCATTATCATCACATGCAGAAACCCATGCACACATAGATAATACAGGACTTTGCACCCATCTTTGCCAGCTGCCTCCCCTACAGAGTTACTGTGTTCCATGCTGTACTCGAGCACCTGAAAATCCTGCTGACAACCTGAGCTCATTCCCCACATTTAAATTACCAGTTTTGTGTATCATTACCTGGACTTAATTTATTCTTGATCTTTGGCTTCTTGATACAGAAAAATGCAATAAGAAAGAGCCAGCCAGAGGGCTGTTTTCATCAATAGATTATTCAGTATGTTTTTCTATTCTAAATTTGAATCACTTAAAAGTGCTCCTACTCCACTGTGTATTGAATCCTGTGGATGTTTCTTATCTCATCTGCTTCTCCTTGTCTCATTCTGTTAGAGACCCTCCCTGTCAGATAAAGTCATCAAGTCTTTGGATAAGGAGAAGCAATTCCTTTCACCTGATCAATTGCATGACTTAATGCTATCAGCTGCATTAGGGGACAGAAGCATGAAGAAAGGCTATCAGGGAATCAAAGTCAGCCATAGCCACACAAATCTCTGCAGCAACAACACCATGAGGTTTGAATAATTAATTGCACATTTCCAGGGAGTTCACTTGCAATAATAAAAACACTTCTTGTAGCTTTCAAAGGAATTAGGCAGATTGACAGCAGAGACAAAAAAAATCCTACAGCATCACTTGTTATAGTATTTGCAGAGCTTGAGATGGTAAGGTGCAATCCAGATGTGAAAGTCTGTTATTATGAAGATATGCTTAAGTAATGGGCAAGTATTAAACTGAGGGAAGTTAACATTGGCTCTACACTGGTGTGACCAGGCAGAAGAGCATCCATTGGAGAGTAAACTCAACTGCTTGAAGCCTGAGAGAGTCCTGCCAAGCTTTTCACACTAACAACTCAGTACTTTGTAAGTGTGAGGTCTAAGCCAATGCTAATCCGCTAAATGGCTGTTGAGTTTTTTAAAGAGAGCTGCCCATCCCACCAGGAAGGTGTTTCAAAGCCCAGAGAGCAGCACAGTCACGCCAGCGGAGGTACCTTAGCACGTGTTGAACCTGAGCTTTCCCAGAACCCAGATGAGAACCATTGCAGCAACAACACACTCAGCCCCTTCTTCACCAGCCATCTGCCTTAACAATGAGTTCACGTATCTTCAGCTCATGAACTGCTCAGCTGGAGTCAGGTTTAAAAGTTTTGCTGGGGAGGAGATAAAGTGGAGCATGCTAGCCAAGTCAGATAAGGCTTTTGCTTTTAAATCAAGCAGCTTGGTTCAAATTGCTAATAAATGCAAGCTATTTTTGTCCAATGGCATTCATCAGTCAACTCTAGTGCATCAATATCCATGTCAAAACTGTCATATGTGACATATTCCTCTTAGGGAAGTCTGTTGCCTCCCAGGAGCCTGGGTTAGAGACATTACTAGGAAACTTCCTAGCCTGGTCCGACCCTCAGACTACTATGCCTTATTGCTCTTCCACATAGGTGCTGATGAAGTTGCAGTAAGTAGCCCGAGAGTGTTTAAAAAAGAATTCAAAGCCTTGGGACGGTTAAAGAAATCTGGAGCACAGGTTATTTTTTCCTCACTCCTTCCAGTGGTGGGCAGAGACATTGGGCAATACAGGTGGACTCAATCCATTAAAACGAGGCTCCGTGACTGGTGTCACTGCCACAACTTTGGATTCTTTGATCATGGGATAGCCTACACGGCACCAGGCTTGCTGGCATCAAATGGGAGCCAGCTTTCTCAAAGGGGAAACAGGGTCTTTGCCCAGGAGTTTGCAGGGCGCAATGACAATACTTTAAACTAGAAGCGAAGGGCTTGCCAGTGACAGGCTAGGGGACGATGTGCAATGGTCAGAGGGATGGGGGGCTAGTATGAGCCCTCAACCTGTTGCCCAGTGGTGTGCCGGGGCGCTGCAGTCTGGCAGAGGTGAGCTGGAAGCTCCTGAGGTAGTATGAGCCAACAAGGAAGTGCCCATGAAACACCTCAAGGGAAACAAGGGGTATTCTGCTATGAAGGTGACGAGGCGAACAGCTCAGAGGCCAACAGGTTCATCCTCCCGCTCCAAAGCTATTGCTAATGATCTTGAAGTTTCTTCAGCCTTTGTGTTAACAGGGCTAGCTAATTTGAAAACACACATCTAAGCACTGTACCTCTCCTTATTTGAATCACCACCCTCTCTTTTCCTGCTGTAATCAGGATTTTGGTCATTTTATTAATTCTTGCAGTATTACACAGACATCAAAGATGCTTGACGGGACAGGCTATTTACTCCCTTCTTATTCCTATTAGGGACAGATCTATCCAACAGATTTTTAGGTTCTGGCTGGGTCCACCGTAATTTTTAGCTGCCTGTAGACTTTCTTCTCTTCCTCCACCTCAAGGGAAACAAGGGGTACTCTGCTATGAAGGTGACGAGGCCAACAGCTCAGATGAGATGCCTGTATACAAAAGCACGCAGCATGAGAAACAAACAGGAGGAGTTGGAAGCTATTGTGCTGCTAGAAAGCTACGACCTGATTGCCATTACAGAAACTTGGTGGGATGAATCCCACAACTGGAAGGTAGCTATTGATGGCTACAGGCTGTTCAGAAGGGACAGGTGAGGAAGGAGGGGTGGAGGCATTGCCCTTTACATCAAGAAATCATTACAGTGTGAAGAGCTGTCCCTGAAGAATAGCCACGAGCAGGTCGAAAGCTTATGGGTAAGAATCGGAGAGAGAGGCAGCAAAGGGAACCTGGTGGTTGGTGTCTACTACAGGCTGCCATATAAGAGGAGCCGACTGACGAAGTGCTCTTCCTCCAACTCCGTGAGGCTTCACACTCGCAGACTCTCGTCCTACTGGGGGACTTCAACCACCCCAACATCTGCTGGAAAACCAACATGGCAAGCTGTAGGCAATCCAGCAGGTTCCTCGAATGCATTGAGGACAACTTCTTAAGCCAGGTAATAGACACCCCTACCCGAGGGGATGCGATACTGGACCTGGTGGTCACCAATGCAAGTGAGCTCGTCGGAGATGTCAAGACCGGAGGCAGCCTGGGCTGCGGTGACGACGCGCTGGTGGAGCTCACGCTCCTGAGGGAAATGGGAAGAACAAAGAGTATAGTCAGGACCCTGAATTTTAGGAAAGCAAACTTCCAGCTCTTCAGGGACTCCCAGGAAATGGTCCTCAGGGACAGGGGAACAGAACAGAGCTGGCAGATCTTCAAGGATGTGATCCACAGAGCGCAAGAGCTCTCGATCCCTAGGTGTAAGAAATCGGGCAAAGAAGGGAACAGACAGGCATGGCTGAGACGAGAGATGCTTGTCAAACTAAGGAGGAAGAGGGAACTGCACAGGCAGTGGAATCAAGGACAGCCATCCTGGGAAGAGTATAGGGATGCAGTCCGGTTGTGTAGGAATGGGGTCAGGAAGGCCAAGGCGCAGCTGGAGCTAAACTTGGCTAGGGATGCAAAGAATAATAAGAAGGGTTTCTACAGGTATATCAGCCGGAAAAGGATGGTTAAAGAAAGCGTTCCCCCGCTGATGAGCGAGACCGGCAAGCTGGTAACAGCAGATGAGGAGAAGGCTGAGGTACTCAACAACTTTTTTGCCTCAGTCTTCACTGGGAACTTCTCTCCTCACCCCATGATATTTGAAAAGTCATGGCAGTCAGGTGAAGTCCCTGGTGACTGGAAGAAGGGAAACATTGTGCCCATTTTCAAAAAGGGTAGAAAGGAAGACCCTGGGAACTACCGACCTGTCAGCCTCACCTCTGTGCCTGGGAGGATCATGGAACAGATCCTCCTAGAAGCTATGCTAAAGCACATGGAGGCCAGGGAGGTAATTCAAGATAGCCAGCATGGCTTCACCAAGGGCAAGTCCTGCCTGACAAACCTAGTGGCTTTCTATGACAGTGTGACAGCATCAGTGGACAAGGGAAAAACAATGGACGTCATCTATCTGGACTTCGGCAAAGCCTTTGACACGGTCCCCCACAACATCATTCTCTCTAAATTGGAGAGCTATGGATTTGATGGGTGGACTGTTCGGTGGATAAGGAACTGGATGGATGGTCGCATCCAGAGGGTAGTGGTCAACGGCTCAATGTCCGGATGGAGACCGGTGACGAGTGATGTCCCTCAGGGGTCCGTACTGGGACCGGTGCTGTTTAATGTTTTCATCAATGACTTTGACAGCGAGACTGAGTGCACCCTCAGCAATTTTGCGGATGACACCAAGCTGAGTGGCGCGGTTGACACACCAGAAGGACGGGATGTCATCCAGAGAGACCTGGACAGGCTGGAGAGGTGGGCCTGTGTGAACCTCATGAGGTTCAACAAGGCCAAGTTCAAGATCATGCACCTGGGTCAGGGTAACCCCCAGTATCAATACAGGCTGGGGGAAGAAAGGATCGAGAGCAGCCTTGCTGAGAGGGACTTGGGGGTACTGATGGATGAAAAGCTGGACATGAGCCAGCAATGCGTGCTGGTAGCCCTGAAGGCCAAGTGTATTCTGGGCTGCATCAGGAGAAGCGTTGCCAGCAGGTCAAGGGAGGTGAGACCTCCAGCTCTGGAGCCCTCAGCACAAGAAGGACATGGAACTGTTGGAGTGGGTCCAGAGGAGGGCTACTAAAATGATCCGAGGGCTGGAGCACCTCTCCTGTGAGGACAGGCTTGAGAGAGTTGGGCTTGTAGAGCCTGGAAAAAGAGAAGGCTGTGGGGAGACCTGATTGCAGCCTTTCAGTACTTAAAGGGGGCCTACAGGAAAGATGGGATAATCTTTTTAGTAGGGCCAGCTGTGACAGGACAAGGAATAATGGTTTTAAACTAAACCAGGGTAGGTTTAGACTGGATATAAGGAAGAAATTCTTTACACTGAGGGTGGTGAAACACTGTAATGGGTTGCCCAGAGAGGTGGTGGAGACCCCATCCCTGGAAACATTCAAATCCAGGTTGGACAAGGCTCTGAGCAACCTGATCTGGTTAGTGGTGTCCCTGCTTATTGCAGGGGGTTTGGACTAGATGACCTCTAGGGGTCCCTTCCAACCCCAAACATTCTATGATTCTATGATTCTAGTACTTCATTTTTGCTAACACATTCACTAGAGCAGCAGTAGGCAAAGATTTCTTTCATTTCTTTAAGAAGTGTGCTTCAGCTTTGATCATCAGCTCAGGATACCTCACCTTATGATCAAGGAGATAAAAATTATCCTCTGCAGGCATGCATTTGTCAAGAGTGCCTCTATCTGTGCCTGAATCTTGTCTCTTGCCAGGAAAGAGCATAAGAACATTGCCTGAATCCCCAGCCTGGTGACATACAAAGGTCTCCCCTGGCAGTGCCAGTGGTGTCGATGGTGATGAAGAACTCGAGGCAGTGTTAGGTTATGGACTGAGCCCAGCAGCTGCTTGTTGCCATGTTGGAGCGGGGTCCTGGGAGGGAGCATATCTTTTGGAGTGTAGAATCCAACAGACAGATATATGTCACTCTTATCCTTGCAAGGAGTTTCTGTTCCCTCCCTGGAAACCCTTCCATGGATTGGGAATGTTGCTGGTTTTGGGCTACACAATCTTTCCTTCAGTGCCCATAGCACAGAGAGTGCACGGGAGTCTTTCAGAAACTGTTTCTTTGGACTCATTGAAGTGCGAAGGGGTCAAAGCTGAGCAAAGCTCCAAAACAAATTCCAAAACAAAGGGTAGGATTTTAATTAACGTGTCAGCCCTTGCATCTCCTCGGTGTACTTCCACAGGCATCTCATTGTAATACTAACTGACAACATGGACTGTCACCTCCTGAAGAAGGGAAAGCTGAGCCTTAATCTTTTCCACAATATTATCAGCTCCAGGCATCAAAGTGAGAAGAAAGCAGTCATGTTCCTGAGCTGGAACAGCACATTTTTCCAGAAGGTAGGAGCTAACATAGAAAGCATTCTCCCCAGCATTGTTCTCCCCAATATGGACGTTCTAATATATTTTGTGTTTGTTTTCCAGAATGTATGTTAAAAACACAAAGGAGCTGCAAGCAGCAAAAAATATCTGTGGCTTTCTTTGGATGGGCATTCAGCACAGTGAGCCTGGGCGTGGTTCCCCCTAACCTCTCAAAATTGCCAGGCCAGCGCAACTTTCTCTGCTGTTCCCTGTCTCTGCTCTGGATGGCAGTGGGAACAACTGGGCAGACACAGCTGAAATACAGCTTTATTTTTCCTGCTCATCTACTTAAATTTAGTGTAATTTCAGCTTTGATAGTGGTTGGGACCCATTATTTCCCCAAATCATCCTGCTCCATCCCAATGATTTTAAGGCTGAGTCTCTGACCGAATTCTTCATGCGAGGCAGCTGGTACAAAGACAACTTGCTTTCAGTTGCTTCCTTCAGTCAATCCTGACTCCTGTGAAAAAACAGGTGCTGTGTTTCTCGGATGAGGCAGAGACAAGCGCAGCTGAACCTGCTCAGGACCAAACCCTGCCTTGCTGGAAGGAAAGGACAGGAACACGTGAGCAAGACTGAGCTCATGTGAGACTTATAAAGAAGGAACGCAAGGTAAGGCAGTTGGCTGCTGCAGTGAACTCAGAAAGTGTTAATCAAGAGGTAGTAGGTAAAGCGGTGTTATTTAAGCTTATATAGGTATACTTTAAGGAAGGAAAGTGGATGGAAGCTAGGCTTATTGCCATGTGCCCTAGGGTGAGTATACCAACAGGCTGGGTGAAGCAAACCAGCCCCTACAAAGTGCTCTGAAGCACTTTTCCCATCCTGTTAATATTTGTGTTGTCAACTTTTGCTGCCAGTGACTTTCTTCAGGCTTCTGAGAGCTTCTGTGTGGGCTTGGCAGATGCAGCAGCCTCAATATTTCTGCATTATGGTTTATGTTGTCCCATACATGCTGTGGCAAACTATGTTTGCAGAAGAAAGTTTTTTGATGCTTTTTCCCCTAAATGTAATTTTCCTGGCTTATGACTAATTGAAAAAGGCATTTGTGCGTGAAGACTTCTATTATTGTTATCTGCAAATGAAACCAAGCTGCGCAGGTACTGGACAACTCCAAAGGTAGGTATGTGTTTCTCATAGGAGCTTTGGCTGGGTTTCCTTTTTGATATTCCAGTGGAGCAATTAATATTTGTAACTCTCAATCCAGCAAAGTGTATCAGCAGCGTGCTTTTGCAGGCTTTCCTTGCTGGTGCAAATAGTGCTTGGCTCCCCGTGGACTTGGTGTGGGTCCAGGATGGGATTTCTGTAGTGCCTTTAAAATGCCCCACTGCAAATCTCTGCGTTATGTGACTGCGATATCCTGCTGGGTCTCCAATACAGTGTCATTATTCAAGCTTCTGTTTTGAAGGCTGTGGCAGGTCCTGGAGTATTCCTTTTCATTTACTTGTTCTTAACTCTGTGGCATGAGCTGTCCTTGGAGTTCATCTGGCTGAAAAATAAGCTGCCAAAAGTAGTGGTCACTTTTAAATCCCTGTCTTTGTTGCTCAGTTCAGCGCTCATCTGAAGAAACAGCTGAGTGCGGTGTGCGGGTGGCTGGGAGTGTACGGCAGGAGGAGGTTCAGAGGGAGGGACTGTTTCAAAGCAAGGATGACAGCGAAGGAAACTCTCAGAAAATTGTAGCTTAGCTGAAGTGGATTTAGCTCTAAATATATGGAAAGCAAAGTAGGTTTTCTTTACTTCTGCTTCTGAACCTTTGGAGAGTGTAGGCATTTGACACATAATAGTGAGGGAACAAGAGGAGCCTCTAGGCTTGCTGGAAGATGGGCAGCCATATCCCCTATGGTATGGGCATTAGCAACATGGTTGTACTGGTGGAGCTTGGCGAGCCTTCCTCCTGTGGGTCCTTGTGCTGCTTTTTGTCTGATTCAGTTTCTTGTGATGTGTGAGAGTTATTAGATCCTGGGTAAGGGCCTCACAACCTCTCCTGTTCAAACTTTTACATGTTTTAATTTTTTTCTTAATATTTATTTTCCTCGGTACCATTTCTATTGAACCCAAAGGAAATGGTACCAATCTGCAGATTTCGAGAAGGAATTAGTTGTTGCTTTTCTGAGGAGCTCTCATCTGCCAACATGCAACAATACCATTTCCAGTAGGTGCTGGAAAGCTCCAGTTCAGTGTTGTGAGGTTTTTCCAATTGCACGGTCCTCAGTAATTGCCATTATTTGTCTAATACCTGCAGTGTATCGTGGCACACGGAGGGAGTGGTGTTCCTATGTTGCAATTTAGTGTTTCTTTTAGATATATGAAGATTTAGCTGTAAATATGGATATAGGGTATATTTATGAAAACTTAATTATTGAGTCTACAATTTCAGGCACAGGTCTTCTGGATTTTCTGAAGATCCTTAGAGATTTAAGCTATGGTTACCCTATTTAACTATTTCAAATTTTTGACTCTGCCTGTCTCTTTCTCCTGTGGTGTCACGAACTCTTATGGTCGCAGTTCTTACATTGTCTTAGTGTTTAGAAGCAGGCTGTGTCCAGAGGATGGAAAATCTGTGAGTAGGTGGGAGCTTTGTATAAAAATTGCTTTCCATGAGTTCTAGGTTATTTGGAAGTGGTGCCCTGTGTAGCACCTCCTCACCTTTGTTGGGGGCCAGATGGCTTTCTGTGGAGGAAAGGAGACCCTCTGCTTTTGTTCCCTGTGGGGAGACCACCAGGGAGAACTTTAGTTCCTGGAGAAATGCTGTCCAGACTCAGGAGGTGTAGAAGTCTCTCCAGAGGCACCCAACCTTCTCTGCTTCTCCAGTCATGAACCCGTTTTGACAGTCTCTATAGCCACCCAAATCATCCAATGAATCAGTGTTTACTTTCTCTGGTATTTTGCTGGTGAAACACGCTTTCTTTAGCAAGTCAGCAAGCTGTATGGGTTATGATGGATGGGGGCATAAACGTAACAGTGCGTGTATGGTGACACTCACTCAATTACTGTCCAGTTGTGCAAAACCACCAAACGAGTAGTTGTTCACATCGGCACAATCCATTCATGCTGTCACATGATGCCTCCTCGAGATCACCCAGGTAGCTGTTACGTTGAAAGGTAAGTTTGAGGATCAGATCCCTCACCCTCGCTGTTTCTCAAGCTAGCTTGCTGCGTTTTTATCACACTTGCCTGTGAGTGAGCATTTCCATAAATTTGCCTGCAGGGTGTTTTGGTCTTATTTGTCGTGAGATAGTATCATCATCTGCTTGGTGAAATCCTACATGGCAACAGTCTGACAACAAATACAGAACTTCTGATGTAAAACTGTTTGAATGGTCTTGTATTGTTACTGAATCTTTAAACTGAATAAGGTTTTTCTTTTAATAAAAGAAAAAGAAATGTAGATAAACATGTTTCTTTTGGGGGACAGCTTGAGCTTGTTGAGCTGGAAAACTCAGGTTGTTCTGCCGCAGGTGCTGTGTGATGGCTCTGAACATCTGGAGCTGCTGTTACATCGGAGACTGGGCAATGTATAGAGACTAAGGACATGCTCTGTTGTAGCTGTACGAAGGCATTACTCTCTATTACTCTTCCAAATAGGTTTATCAGTGGGAAAGCTGGACTTGGCTCCCTGTTCTGCTTAATTTGTGCCTGTCGATACCCTGCGAGCTGGAGATGTATGTGGCAGCAGCTGCAGCCTGGGACACATGCAGCATCCACCGCCGCCCCAGCTATACGACTTGCTGTCATTTCCGACATCACCTTACGTGTGCTTTGTTCCCCGGGGTTGTGAGCAAAAGAGGGAAGTGTGTCATCTTGTCCATAATTAAGATAAGGTTGAAAGTATTTAAACGTATGTTTGTGTGTGTGAAATCCATTTACTTAAATACCTACTTTCTTTTCTCTTCAAATATTTAAGGACAGTAGAGGATGTCTTTCATTTCCATGATATTGGATGACTCTGAGAGCAGTTAGGTGCAGCGTGTGAGGCTCGGACCCCAGTCAGAGGTGCTACCAGAATAAGCTTTATTCAAAAAGAGCATGAGTTTTATACTCAGTGCTCAAAGAAAAACTTCAGTTAAAACTTTTCCATTAGCTGTGCTGCAGGTACCGCTCACGTGATTGTCCTCCAATCACAGCGCTGATCTCGTGCTGTTCATGCCTCTGGCTTCACTTCTGCATTCCTGCAGTTTGACTCCTGTGATCTACATGACTTCTATTCCTTCTCACCCTCAGTTAGGTGTCAGAAATAACTCTCCCGTATAGTGCAAGCAGTGATTGCAAGCTTTTAACATGACAGCGCTTCCTCAGGAGCTCATGTTCTTTAAATAAGAGTATTGATGAACTTCTGCAATAAAGTGCAAGCGTGTCAGTACAATTTCATGTACTTTACTCCGTGTCTAATTTACATTGAATCTTGCCTCAGCTGATTTGTGTTATGTACAATAGATAAGTTAAAATAAGCTAAATTATTATATGTACAATGGATGTACAAAGATGTACTGCTATATGTAAAACAGGATGATATTAATACTGTGCTGAAATATAGACTTTGAAATGTAGGTGCAATATCTACAGTTGTGTACAAGAAAACTCTAAGATTTCTATCATGAAGTGAAGTGCAGGATGCTATAGCTTATCTTTGAATTCTTGTGCTTAATGAACATGTTTTAGACAAGTCCTCAATTTTTTCAATATTTCCCTTGCTGGTTTTCTGAAGTTATTTAGTTGATGTGGACATCCAAGATACACTCAGCATATACCATCCATGTTTCATGTAGTGAGTACCCTTTAGCTAGGACTGGTCCATTTTTCAGCAAAACATTTGAAGTACCAAACCCTATATTCACCCATTTTGTCTGTGTTTTTGACTCCCACAAGTTTTTTCTGTAAGGGTACCTGTGTCTGCAGCCTCAGTCCATACTGATGGAAAATCCTAGCAAATTCAAGTTGATCTTTTGTAAGGGTCTGAGGCGCACAGAATTTGAGAAGGATTTATGGCACACAGAACCATCATATGTCCTGCTGAATTCAGAGCTCACTCTTGTGAAACTAGCTAGAAGATAGGCTGTAAATTAATTCCAGCTTTGAGCTATATGTCTATGCAGAGTGCCAGGGCTTCATCCTCCACCAAGTAGCCTGCCTTAGTTGCTTCTGAGAGAGACCATGTGTAAGAGAAAATGTTGCCTCCTCCCCTGCGGTGCCATCCCATCCTGAGCCTTTCTACTACATCATCTACTCTGGAGTCCAATGGCTCTGAAAGAAAGGAAGACTAAGCTAAGGATATGCTTTAATCCCTTTTACCTTAAACACAAAATCCTATTCAGGTAACAATTACTGAAAATGTTTCCATTCCAAAACTCTTAATAAGCACAGATAAAGGAAATGAGATGGAGGATGAGTATGGTATTTGTAAGCAGAACTCTCCCTCCTTCAGATGTACCTAAAGACTGAACTCTTTTTTTTTTTTCAGTAGGCTCTTGTCTTATTCTGTAAGGAAGAGCTCTTATATCATTACAATCCTTGTCATCATAGTTGAAGGATCTCTGAGCTGGGAATAGCAAAATAAAATGAGGCAAAATATGCTACAAGCTATGAAAATGTGCCTGTTGTATGTCTTTAAGGCAGATGACATTTATTATTTGAAATGCTTTCACCAGATCTGCATACTGTTGAGTACTGGGATGGGAGGTTTTTTAATTTTTGATTTCTATTTTGTAACCTGTTTTTTTTCCTAATTACTTGCAGTAGAAATAAGCCAGGTGCACAATGAAACCATAAACTCTCTATAATAAAGCCGTACAGAACAAGCACTGGCATCGTAGTTCTGACCACGAGCAAGGGTGAATGCAGAGGAATCTAAGCATTGCTATCAAGTTACAATTAGCATTCCAGTTAAAGGCAAGAGAAGAAAACCTATCTCATTGAAGCAATAAACCTGTACACCTGTGGGTGGCATTATTTGCCTTCTTTTCAATTTCTTGCAGGGCAAGAAAGCCATTAGCAAAGGAGTGGTGCATAAAAATTCAGTTTCTGACAAATTTCTTGCTTCCTAATGTGAGGATTTTGCAGGGAATTATGGTTATGGCTAGTGTCTACCTCAGCTTCTGCCTGGTTATTAAAAGCTGCATGAGCAAGTATGGTAGTCTGGAGTGTGCTTGTGGCAAAAAGCAGTGAAATACCTATATAATAAATAATATACCTAGGTGTCTTTAAAACCTTTGGGATCTCTTTTAAATGTAGACAGATTGTTACCCAAGCTGCATTCCTATGATCAAATATATCTAAGCCATAGATCTCCCTCTCTGGCCTTCTTAATCCTCTACAGTTTTGGGTGCCCTGTTGGCAGAGCCCCTCTTGCCCTCCTTCCATTCCTGTGGTTGGTGCCCCAGGACTCTCTCCCACCTACTACTCTCTTGGTCTCAGAACTTGCATCTAGGTAACACCATTTGCAAGCATAAATCCCGCTCCATCTCTTAGGTGATGCTTCCCACTATCTGATCCATGTTCAAGAGAACATGTAAGCTTCTCTGACACCTTTGCAGAGCTATCTAGCTGCTAGCTCTAGCTCCATGTAGATACAGACAGATTAATCTTGCCCTGCTGCTGCCTTGGTAGACTGATATGGACAAAATCCTGCCTGTTAGGTGGAAGCATTACTCCTGACTGAGACTTTTCTGTAGCTGCTTTTATTTGACTGATGTCTAAATCTTGCAGATTCCTGCTGCAAAACACCTTTTTTCCCCCACATTCATATACATAAAGAAGGCCTGAAATGCAGCCGTAGTTGTGACCTGTTTCAATTACTATACCCACTGTTTTTCTCTTCTTGGTAACTGTGGTCTTCCTTCCTCATAGGTGTTGGGAAACCTCTAGAAAGGTCTTTTCCTTAACTTGTCCCCTTGACTGTGTCACCAACTCTGTTTGTATCCCTTTTCTGCTTCCCTCTTCCCAGTCACATCAGGAACAGGCAGGCTGTTCTCATTTGCAGGACTGCTCATGGCCTCTTCTGTCTTCTATCCCCCCCCCCCCCCCCAACTCCTGAATTACCATCTCTCACCTGGCTGCTGTTAAAACCCTTAGTGCTGCAACTACTAAATACTGAGGAAAACCTTCAAAGTACCTCTCTGTACGCTCAGCAGGAGCTCCCTGTAAACAAAGCCACCTCCCAACCTTTTCTCCAATTCCTCCAGAAAAGTTTTCTGAAAGAGTTATCAATCTTGGCAAAAATGTCTCAGCTGTGTAATAAATTCCATCTATTTTTCTTAAATGCCTAAGGCTGAATTTGATTTTTTTAATTACCAAATAGGATGTGGTTATATCCTGACCCAGAGCCCATCGAAATCCATGATCATTTCCAGTGGCCACGAGACACTTTGAAAGACTCTTGCATGAGGATTTGTTCTGTCAAGCTTTAGACACTTAACTGAGGTGCTTGAACTTAGAGCATACTTAACCTGTGCTCCCCGATAGCTGATGAGATGGTTGGCTTCAGCAGGCAACCTGACTCTGTTCATTGATAATGCTCTTAGTGATTGTGTTCTTTAGGTCCCTGAAGTTAGGTGGGATGAATATGAAACTGTGGTGTCAAGTACCCAGACTGGTAGCACTAGATACCAATGGGGTACTGCTTAAGGGTAGTTACACATTTAACCTATAAATACTTTTAAAGCAATTAAGTTTCTGCTAATGTGGACAGTGCAGTCTAGGTTTGGTATGGGTATGGATGTTACAAGTTTCCTCATTTCTTCTTGACTATGGGTTTGATTCAAGATTGATTGATTCAAGATGAAGCTGTTGGGAAGCTCCATCCACGCACATCTGCCAGTTTAAACCCTATCTTTTAATACCCAGATCCCCAAAAATATGCACAAGTTTTGTGACTATCCTTTTTTTGGCACCTGAATACATAGTTTGGAGTTCCTATGATAACTCTGCGTAGGCTTTCTGATAAAATACCATTACTTTTCTCCGCCACGTAGTAAAGAGCAATGTCTCACACCCACCAGAAGCATGGGATCTCAATGGCTGGGGGAATTGGTCTTGAAAATCTCGTATTTGTGCTCCCTTCTGAGCCTGAAATACTTTCTGCTTTGGAGGTGGTAAGCAAAGGCTGCATTACAGCCTCCCTGTAGTTTTGATAAGCCTTCACAATTTCTTTCCTATGTTTCAAGGCTGGAAAAAATTAGCTCTGAAGTATAAATCAAAGTCTTAAGCTCACAGCCTTAGGATAGAAAGACACCATAAAAAACAAAACTGTATGAAACGAAGTATTATAAGAGGTCTGTCTTTCCTGATATAAAACCTTCTCTGCTCCTGTGACTCCTACATGTACTCTCTACTCCTCTGTTTTTCCTCATTGCTTCAATGCTTCATATCTTTCCTTAAGTCTCTTCTCCTCAGGCTTGTGTTCAATTCGTCATTGTCATTGCGTGTCTTCAAATCAATGATTTCTCATTTTGATTTATTTACTACTTCGCAAACTTTTGCATTAGAACAAAATAACGAAGTAACTGCAAGGTGATGAGAATTTGAGTATTTTTCTTCAGGAGCCTGATTCTCATCTCGGTAAACTGACATTGCTTCACGGCAATGAATGCTGTCATCACTGTCTTTCATTTTCTAAATCTGCAGGCAGCAGAGCTTAAGGCATGCAAGATGAAGTAATTTCACTGGAGAAAAGCTCTGTGCTTTGCAGGAGCTCAAGTCTGTTACAGCCCTGGTTCCAGAGCATGGAGGTATCCTTATCAGGCCTTTGGAGCAATCTGAAGTAATTTTGTACTATGAAGATACTGCAAGTGCTTTTTCTGGAACTTACAATCTGGGGCATGTTTGTTCATAAAATGAAACAGCCAGTGGTGCCAGTTGCAAAATAATAATGTGATGTCATGTCCTAGATAAACCCTATGGCAAATCCCTGCAATGTATGTAAATCTCACCAGCACACATGCCAAGTCCATGAGAAGGAATCCATGTGGTTGTTTAGTCTCTGTCTGTGTCCGGAGGGTGCTCGCTCGCTGAGACACTCTGGTCTCCATTCTGGGTGTCTGTGGTGTAAATGACTGAATAATTTCTGCTCCATCACTTTGTTATTTTATGACTTTCCCATTGGATAGCTCCAGTACCACTGGGGTGCAATATATCAAGCATAAAAGGAATCTCCTGTGTTGCTGCTTCAGACCTACTGAAGCCATATATCTCCATGTTTATTGAATTTCCAGTTGAGACCTCTGTGGTAAAAGTGTTAGACTGCTAAGATGCTGCATGATGTAAAGAGCTCAATAAGACAAAAGATTTAAATGGCTAAGAAAAGAGCAATGTCCCTTTCCACTATTGAAGGGGTTACTTCTTGAGCCCACAACATGGTGGTTGATCCCCAGAACCACATCATTAATGAAATGCACAGAGCCTAATGCATCTGGCAGTCTGGAAACTTATGATCTCAACTTCAGCAAGGGGTGATTCTGCAAATGCAGATTTTTAGCCAGTCTTACTAACGTGATTAAGCTAATGTCTTTGGGACTACAGCAAAACACATGGGTTGTTTTCTTCTGATTCTACTGGGACTTGTCATGGCATAAGGCACTAGGAAGCATGGGTAAGGTGGAGAGGCTAAAATCAGCTAGTTGAGCCTGAGGCAGTCCCCAAGTGATTAAAATAACATTTTTATATAAAAATTCATTTTTTGTAAAAACATTTGATGAAACAAACCTAGAACTTTCTAGCCTCTTTACATAAAATCAGACAAGTAACAAGTATATTCAATATATATTCCAATAATTTTCTATTATGATTTTCATTCTAAGAGGAAATAGAACAAATTTTTAGACCTATGTATAAATTAAAAATCAGCATCATTGCACCCCAGTGTTTGATTTCCCTGATTTTCTGGTCATGGTTTTGTCACAAGGTTTGTTGCGTAATTCTGGCCAATTCTTTCCCTTCTATATTTTCTTCTCTGCCTCATCTGTGCAAGGTCTTGAGGACAGAGTGTAGCTTGGCACTGGATGACTCTATGTCCTCTGGAGATCCCAGAGGCTGTTTAAAAAAAAAAAAAAGAAAGAAAAGAAAAAAGTGTCACTTAGAAAAGAAAATTAATTATTTACAGGAGTATTTTACAAGAAAAGGGGGGAAGGGGCAAGGACAACTTCCCTAAATTTACTGTTGCTCTCAGTGATCCATGAGGGTGAATTTACCTTTGTGCTTATGTTAACCTTAAGCCATAGGCACTGTTTAAGGTTTCAGTATAGAGTTTACAAGAAAATAGAGATTATAGGTAGTGTTGCAGTCTGGTGGTGTTTCATTGTCCAAATTTTCAGAGCCACTGATTCACGTAACCAAATCTGGCCTTTTACAACAGGTTGAGTGGCAACATGGCATGATTGGTGCTCACATAAAAAATGCACTACGCTTTGCATTTGAGTTGTAACTTGTTTGGTTATCGCTCCCTCCTTCATGGCCTTTGGTAGCCGTCAGGCCTGTGTAGCTGTCGGGCCTTCTTGTTCGTGTACATTGAGCCCATAGGAGTATTGTCATCTTCTTCACCCGTAGAGGCAGACAATATGGCACAGTACAGCTAAACGTGTTCGCTGTCACGAGGGTTGCCTTACCCTTTTAACTCACCATGGCTGTTTAATATTTTGTGATATGAGAATCTTACGTGAAATGTGCTTGCAGCACTAATACTTACTGACTTATTTTTCGCATCAGGAGGCTATGTGACAATTTTACCTGTGACTTCTACTTGAGGGAACTACCATCAGGGTGACTTTATCTTTCAGTGAAGGACTGAATAAAGATAAAATGAAAGCAAAACCTATATTTGCACAATTTTAAGATTTAATTCTGTGCTCTGATGCTCTCAGATGAAGGTACAATGACTTGTAGCGGGATGGAACAAAAAGCAGTGAAATTCTTCCAAGGGATTAGTTTCCTAGAAGTTTCTTTGCCAAGACATTTCCTAGAAGGGATAATTTCCTTATTGATCAAGTTGCATTCTCAATTGCTAAAGCACATACAGTGAATTCTTAGGTTTTTACTTTTTATCAGGTGAAGATCTGGTGTCTGAGTGGCAATGAATGTCAAGAACCCATCTGGAAAAGATAATAGCTTTTTTTAGAATAAAATAGTTTTTAAAATCCCTTCTGAAAATAGTGAGACTGCAGAGGTTGGCACATGTCTTTTAAACAGAGGAGAAACCAGTAATCCCATCTGGCAGGAGGCTGAGCACATACATCATCACATTTTATCTACTCCAAGAGGTTGGAGTTGCACATTCTCAAGCATCTCACATCTTAAGGTCAGAAGACTATGAATGCAATTTTTATTTTTCAGAGAGCTCTGTTGTTGTATGATCTAATCTTTGTCTTTTCCTGGCCTGCTGCACTGTTACAGGCAGCATTTCAGTGGATGTTTCCTTCACTCTATGGGAACTTGGCTTTTACTTCTTTCATCCCTACGGTAACTTTTGAGTTTACAGCACCAGTTGCAATTCATGCATGCATTGTATATGTCTTGACACCTGTAATAAATATGGCTATCTTCTGTCTGGCATGGTAAGGTAATGGCAAACCTTTCTCCACAGCAATCTAATTTTTTCACTAGCAGAGCCTGAGAATGGCAGAAAAAAAGAAAGGTGTGTGTGGGCAATCTCTGCAAGCCCTATCCCAAGAAAAGATTGAGAAAGTGAGGTATAAAGACAGACAAAACTTGTAACAGAGTCAGTGCATGCTCCCTGAAACCCAGTGGACTGCAAAATTGGACAGGGCTGCATACAGGGCAGGTACTGAGCTCCTCATTCCTGTTGAAGATTTCTGCTCTCCCCAAATCCTGATGGGTTTGTGAGTGCTCCTGTTATGTCAGAACACTTAGATGAGCTTCCCTCAGTTGCTGTTTTCATACACGGTGTAATTAAACATCTCATGTACTTGTGAAATGACTGTGCTAAGGAAGAAACAAGAGTGTCTTTAATTTGATGTTGGCTATCAATGCATCAAGTAAAAATACCGCCCTTTACACCCAGTGCTGTAGATGTAGCAGATGCTGTAAATGAAGAGCCCTCCTTGTAGAGGAGTGCCCCAGAAGGGGTCAGACATGCGTGACACATGCTGGAGGCCAATCACTCCCAAGTAACCCTCACTGATGTCAGAGTCTACTGCTGTATGAAACTTTAAAAATATATGATCAAGGGGTTGAAATCCAGCTTCTTACTGTGTACTCCAAAGAGTGAAGTGCCATTAAGGGGGAATTGCTATGAAGAGAAAGGCTATAAACTAAATCATAAGTACTGTTTTACAAATCTTCTCTCAGCAAAAAGAAAAAGTCTAATTCTAATAAGCGCAGTAATATTAAAACTCTCTTGATGGGTATAAAGAAGCGCTCAGCTTTATCTGTTAGAAATGGACTAAACTAGGATCAAAATGTGGTGTGGATGCGGTACCAAGTTAACTTACGAGCTACCCCCAGCATTTGGCAAACTGGGTCCTTAGACTTAACTCAGGTGGGTCCTTTCTTAGACTGGTGGTCTCACTGGAGTCAGTGTGCTGCTGGAATCCATAGATCTGATTGCCATGAATAATCCCCAGCACCTCCGGTGGCTAAGGCGAGTGCTTATCTCCTGCCAGAGTCATGTTAACAATTGACAAAGCACTGAGCTGCTGTAGAAGTGCAGGCTCAGGGCTGAAATATCTAACTTTGGGACTGAGCCTCTCTGTTTATTGGTATTGCATCCTCCAGACTTGAAAGGTTACGAAAGTCTTGTTCTGGCCTCCTGAAGATATTTGAGGTAATTTACTAACACCAAATTTTCTTCACAAATATGAGAACATAAATCTCCCTCATCTAAAAGGTTTTACTGGCCCAATCCAGTTTATTTGCATGCTTTGGCATATCTAAATACTGATGTGAAGCTGATATTGTGAGAGGGACACAAAACTAGCTGCATATTATCGCAGTTATAGATGGATGATATCCTGGAAATATCTACAGTCTGTATCTCATCTTAAAATCTGTTTTCATCTTAAAACTGCTTTGGTTTTAAATCTGGTCACCGTTAGTGTTGACACATCACTCGTGGAGTTGTGTACTCCAGTTTGGTGCAGAAGGTTCAGAGCAGGCTGTAGGGATGGTACCGATAAATGATTCTCTGTGGTAATGGTACTGCTGAAACAGCCATATAGGTACAGAGAGGCAAGGCTTGGCAATTTAGAAGTGATGGGAGAAATGCCTTTAATCCCAGGAGGAATTAAATTTAGCTTAGAAAAATATAAAGTTTTTCAAAAAATTCAGTGGAGCTAGAGCGGATCTATCCATACATTAACAATCAAAATAAGCAGAATTATGTGCAACTCTGCCACTCAAAGGTATTTAAGAAAAGAAGTGTTGGGAATAATCACAGGCGGAAACGCTCATACTGGGGTCTTTACCCAGTGAAATGTGCAAGGAGAATGGGAGCTGGGAAGCTTTTAGAGCTGAGTGTCTTGGAAAACGTAATCCTCCTCAGTGGGTAGCATTTTGCTCTTGGCCAGGTAGTTGCATGAACTGTGACTACACCAGCTTCTCGGGCAGTAGAGAGGTTAATAATAAGAGTGGTACCACTGCTGAGAAAACTACCCATTGCAAGTTTTATCACACAAAACAATTTGCCAGAAATTTGGGTTCATGAGAGATTGATACATAGACAAAACCCAGTATATTTTCTTTTTATATTGTCTTTGCCACCTCTCTTCCTATGAGAAAGCCTGGGCACTCCAAAACTCCAGTTTGTTCAAGATCTGTTGTGAGGAGCACAAATGATTATTCTTGTGAGTTGCTCTTCTTCCCTTAGACTAATAAGTTGATGGGTTTTTTTTATCTGTGTCTTACAAGTAAGTCAGAAGAAAATATTGAATCTTTCAAACGGGGCATCAGAGCTGCTGCGTGAGGAATGCTGTCTAGAATTGTCTCGCTGGATTTTAAACATTTGTTTTGTTCTAGTATTGTCGTGGCTGAAGAAAGAAATGCTATATTTGCCCAGGATCAAGTTTTCTTATGGTATCAACTCAGCAGCAGTGCTTGCTTTCCTGAGCAGTCACCAGCTAGACAGAGGTGATGGCTGTAGAGCCTTCTGGAGCAGGATGAGAACATCGTGGTAATGAAGCACTTTCAAAGTCATACTGAAGCTGTCTGTAAATTCAGCATGCCCCAACTCCACTTAATTTTCCACTGCATTAACACTGGCAGGATAGTATGTGCTTTTAGTGATTAGGATTTAACAACGTATGTAGAGTAATTTTTTTGTTTTGCTTAGAAATCTTACCCATGTTGGCATTTTTGCTGTATTCCATTGTCGTGGGAAAAAAAACTGTTCCTCAAGTCACATGTGAGAGGACCATTCTGAAGTGCCAGGAGGGTGGACTGGAAGACCCAAGAGACCTTTACTTCCTGTAATTTCTTGACTTTTTAAAGCAAAATATGTGATTCGATATGTACTGAAGTAGACAGCTAAATATTTACATCCTGAAGTTTCTATGGCTCTCTATACTTTTTGGTAGTGAGTTCCAGTAGAGGAGCATGCTCCTTCTGCTTCTTTCCTTTCTTATACAGTAGCTGAAAAAGCCTACGGTATCCTTCACTTCATCTGTCTTTCAATTATTTAAAATCCTGGAGTCCATAACGGATGAAAGTTAAAAGTCTTGGTACCCCTACTGATATGCCTTACTTCACTATGGAATGTTTTTGATACTTCATGAATTTCATCCCCAAGGAACACATACAGATACTTTTGCTTTTATGTGAAACTATTTTCACTTCCTCTGAAATTGTTGCTTTGGGAAGCGATAATTATAAAGCAAACCTTTATCTAAATTGCTTACTGCCTCTGGTGAAATAGGGAGAACTAGGAGCTGCACTGGCAGATAATTTTATCATAAGAAGGGAGAACGTTTGCCGTACTCTGTGTGTGTTTGTTTTGCTTTTAAAATAGGAATACCCAACCATCCACTCTCCTATCACACTGCAACACAGGCAGTGTCATTACATTCCTGGGCTTAAGGTACTGCATCTCTCAATGTTACCTAAATGTAATCTTGTAAGAGTAAATCTCTTAAAATTTCCTTCACCAGGAGCTTGCCATCTCCACTTTTGGAGTCCTATATTCTTTGGAAGGTGAACTTTATCAGGGAGATACAATCCACAAAATACCGTATTGTCCTAATTCCCAGAGATACAAGATTAACTGGGGTGTCAGCTTCTTGTTAAATCAACTTGGCACACAAATGAACAAGATGAGGAAAGGGCGCATCTCAAACTCCACGACTGCCTGTATTTGTGCAATGCCTGTTAAATATCACAGATATAGGTGGTACTTCTTCAAAGGAAGAGTGGCTCCAGTTTTGTGAAGACAAGGCAATTTGAGGACAAAGGGATAAAAAGTGAACATTAGGGTACTCCAAAGATAACCAAGCCATATACTTTCATCCAAAAAGCATATATGTATTTTCCAGCAGTCAGAATTCAGTCTCTTCAAGAGATGAAAAAATTATTATTCCCTAAAAAAAGTTATTTTCACTGCCAGCTATCCCAGCTAACTTCTGTCAAGCTAAATTTTGAATAAAATCAAATTTTAGGGCAACATACAGATGGATGACAGGATGTGGAAGATTAAATTCACATCCAATAGCCTGGTTATCTTTTCTGCAGCTATTTCTTGTACAAATAATTTTCCCACGTCTCTGTATTAGCAAAGGTGTGAAGGCTACTTCTGATGCACTTTTGAGCAACCTTGATCTTGGCTTGATTCACAAACAAATGCCTATTTTGTACACAGTTTAGCCCACCATGTATCCCCTCCTCAGAAAAGGTACTGAATGTTTAATCTCTCTTTACATTAAGGGAAACAAAGGTCACATGTCATTTAGTCAAGTTGCACTTAATGCCTTTCTGCATGATGTAAGGAAATAGCTGTAGTGATAACACTTGGGTCTTTCTGAAGAAGGATGGCTTACATGGAGCCAGTGTATTATTCTGTGTCATCTTTAAATAATAAACCTAGATTGTTGCAGCAAAAGAACAAAATGAAACATTGCCTTTTATTTCTAGGTTAGAATGAAATAAATTCTCAAGTGAAGGATTCAACCTGCATGTTAAAACCAGTTTACAGCATAGATCAGTAAATTTAGCACACCGTGGCAGTGATAACCATCAAAGCACCTAAGCTCAGAAGTTAAATGACCATCTCTTTTCAGTTCCTGCTGCCGGGTTGGCAACACACCAACAGCCGTGGGCTGACTGTGCACATTTTCCCAAAAATTTTCTAGCATGGAACAGAGTATTTCATGTCAGTGTTTTATAAATGATCCTGTTTACACAATGTTGGTGTCTGTAGAGGTGATCTCAGTGCTGTTTAGTAAATAATTTTAGCTTTTTCTGTAGACACTGAGGGGAAAGAACTTTCTATCTTCAGAAAGTGAACACAAAACACTTTTCAACTTGTTTAATGCTTTCAAAAAGGGCTTAAAAATTGCCATGAGCTTTTGATGTCCTAGATTTTCACCTTAAGGAAATAAATTATTTAATCTTTTATTTATTTTCAAGGATTGTTCCCTGTAAGCAGTGAGCAAGAGCAAATCTCAATTTATCCTTCTACCTTAAAATGAGGACAGCAGGAAAAAAAACTTGCAAATACTTGACTATGAAGAATTTTAGGTATGTGAATAGCTAGCACATTTGTTGGCAGAGAGCTCTAGCTGTTTTTTAATGAATAAGGAGTATCGCTCAAATGACTAGGTACTTTCCTCTAAGACCTCAGTTTCTACACACAATGCGTCTTCACTTAACTATCAGCTGGGGCTGGAAGAGTAGGGTGTGTTGGTGTATTGTGGCTGTTGATTGATCTTGGGGATAGAAGAAGTAAGGTCAAGGTACTGCGTTAAACAGCTAATTGCATTAGTGTGGAGAAGAAGGGGAGATGTGTAATGAGAACCGAAGGCTGAGATTAGGAATGTAGAATCGCATTCCTGAGTTTGTCCTTCTACCTTTGCTTGGGTGTTGGATTTAGTTAACACATACAGCTTGAAAGTGTGTCAGAAAGGTACTGCAGACAATCCTTGAGGAAGGAGAACAGAATAATTGGTGATTTCTTTTGCTTTTCTGTATAACCTTGAAAAAAAGTTACTGATATTTTACCTGTAATAATGTGGGGAATAAAAGAATAAATGCACCTTGAACTTGGTCTGCACAGTCTGCGCTATTACAGTATTACACATGCTGCTATAGGGGTTTCGGTGGGCTGGCTGCACAAACATTTGTCATGCCTTTCACTCTATCTTCTGGATTTGTAATATTTTGAGGCTTTCTAACACAAGTCAAATCACTCAATCTGAAGGGAACTGCTCTGTTTCCTACAGAAACTAAAAAATTCTAATTTTTAACAGAATAGCCTATGGCAATTGTTTTCAGAAGCAGTGGAGAAAGTCATAAAGCTGATTCATGATCCTTCTTTTGAAGTATTCTTAAGATAAATAAAAAACCTGCACCACTTTAGCAAGCCTGGATTTTGCAAATCCCCCTGGGAGCAGTTACACAGACAGAAATCCCAACCAAACAAAAACTAACGCCTACAAAAATTAATGGTATTTAATACGTGCTTTATTATTGTTATTTTTTTTGCATCTAGCATTGCTAAAGCATCAGACTTTTGTCTCACTTTCTTCAATAAGATCTGCCAAGACTGTAGCATCCTCGCTTTTTAACCAGAATGAAAAGGATATATCTAGATAAAAATCTAAAAATGTGACTTGTATTTATTTTATTTACTCAGAGCATTTACATTAGGAGGCTAGTGTCATCCATCCATCTATAAATGCAGATGGAATTGCTATTAGGCATTTGGTTTGCCTATTGACAGATTTAGTTTGATGGTATACTTCTGGGTAGAAATTCAAATTGTGAAATCTTAAATTCAGATGATAATGCAAAGCCATACTGTCTCCAGCCACCATCTGATGAGCAATAATTGCAGATCTTTGAATTTTTCAAAGAAGTCAAAAGCTGTTACATTTGTCTGGAAGTCAGAAAAGTAATGGGAGCTCAGCCCTTAAAGGCATCTAGGCCTTTTTAATATATGAACTCAAGCCTCTGCATTCTTAACATAATCACGCCAAAGAAAGCCTGTGCTCCTTTTTTTTTAAATTGGGAATTCCAAAATCAACATTATCCACATTTATCTTCATAAGAAAAACATACAGCAAATCTCTATAGAAAAGCAACCAACTGATTGATACTCACAAATAAAGCACTGTATATAATATAGGTGCCATAACATGCAGAAATGTATTAGATGTAGCATACCTGATGTTGTTTTTTTCTAACTTGCAATAATGGGGAGAGTGTGGAAAAAAAACCCTTTCAAACTACTGAATAAAATGTAGAGCACAGATAATGAAGTTCTGAGAACCTTCCACTGTATCGCTCTTTGTTTTGACACAAATAACTTAAGCTACTTGCAATAACTACTTTCTGCTCCAAGCTTAGGAGTTACATAGTTTGCCTGTTACGGTGCGGTAAGTAAACATACCAGCCAATGTGTAAATGCTGCAGTGAGAACCTGGTTTTTATTCTCAAGCTCCTCAATTGTGGAAATTAAATCCAGAATGCAGTTTCACAATATAACATGTCACATGTGAGCAACCTTGAAAGCAGAGCTGGCATAGGCATCTATGTACTCTGGTGTCTATTGTGAAGATCCTGATTGCCATGAAATTTCAGCAAAGGCCCACATGAAACGGGTTAAGAATGTCTTAAAATCCTCGAATTGGAGGAAACTGCTATCAACTTCAGCTGGAAGGCTGTACTGAGATTGGTGTTGAATTGCTTTAGTTTCCTCATGTTTCTGTGCTCTGCTTTTGCTGTCGGGAAGCTGCCCTGTGTCCCGGCAATCATTCCATCCCCACAGGCAGGGCAAGGATGGGAGAGGGCAACAGTATGAAGCATGAGGATGGGAAATTCATCTACAAATGGTGTATTGAGTGAAAGAAAAACACTGAGGAGGTGTTGCAGGGAAGGACAATAGCAGCAAAGTTTCCTGGGTTGCTGGTGGGTCCCCCAGTGTGTGTGGTCAATGCTGGAATAACAAGAGCTGTCGGAGGAGTGATTGGGCTAGTTAAAAATACTGGCTAAAACCCGTATTTTCTTTTAATATCTGATGTTATTAAGGCTAGGAAGGGTTCTTCACAAACCTCGTCCAGGGTGTCCTGGTTTCGGCTGGGATAGAGTTAATTTCCTTCACAGAAGCTAGCATAGTGCTGTGCTTTGGATTTAGTACTAGAAGAATGTTGATAACACACTGATGTTTTTAGTTGTTGCCAAGCAGTGCTCAGACTGCTCAAGGACTTTTTGAGCTTCTCCTGCTCGGCCAGGTGCATAACAAGCTGGGAGTACAGCACAGCTAGGACCCAAACTGTCCAAAGAGCTATTCCATACCATATAACGTCATGCTCGGGGGGGGTTGGTGGGTCGGTCGGTCGCTCGGGTACGGATCGCTGCTCGGGACGGGCTGGGCATCGGTCGGCGGGTGGTGAGCAATTGCATTGTGCATCATTCGTTTTGTATATTCTGTATATTTTGTTATCATTCTCATTATTACTATTATTATTATTTTCTCTTATTAAACTGTCTTTATCTCAGCCCTCAGCTCTAACCTTTTTTCCCCTTCCCGATTCTCTCCCCCATCCCACTGAGGGAGGGGGGGAGTGAGCGAGCGGCTGCGTGGTGCTTAGTTGCCAGCCGGGTTAAACCACGACATAGGGTAATGGAGTTGGAACTGGAGAATAGATGGATCTATTTGCTATTTCATGGCTTCCTTTTCCAGGTGATGCCAGTGCATGAACACTGTGGGTAATGGGCTGCCTCTTCCTCGCTCACTTCCTGGCTGCAGGGTGGTGGGAGGCAATGGGATGGCTTCCAGGAGGGAGGGAGGAAGTAGCCTCTCTTCTGCAGCTTCAGCTTTCAAAAAAATGCTTCTTCAGAAACAGGACTATAGATATTTGCCAAAAAAAGAAGCTAATTTTTTAAAAGCTTCCTGTGATGGGAAAGCAGAGCAAGGAAATCTGTCTAAGTGTTAGCAAATCATGCACAGCGTTTGGCTGGGTGCAGCACATGGATGCTGAGGTGATGATTGCTTTGCAGATTGACTGCACTAATATGTTTTGGAAGAGGTATGTGCAATACAAAGTGAATTTGAACCTCAAATAAGCCAAAGTTTACAGAAGTGTCTGCAACTCTTCAAATGAGCAGTGCTAAAACTTGAGGAACAGGGAATACTTTAATAGAAGTGCATAAACTGTGGAAAAACACAGAGCAGCAGTTTTATTTACATGCACTCTGTAAAATTGACCGCTCCATACCTGGATTTGCTGTTCCTTATGCATCCTCTGCTCCCAGTTAAATATTGCCATCCAGGTAAACCAGTCACTCAGTTGTGCAGTAATTATTGTGAGTATCCTTGGACTTCAACAACATACATTGTTGTTATAAAACTTTAAATGGTAAATGACTGCAGTGATAAAGACTCTGTAAAAAGCCATATAATAAGCACAGTTTTCAATTATTTAACATACTACTAAAAAAATCTTTTAAAATGTCACTGGAAATAGCTATAAAAGTTTGTGGTACTAATTTAATGATGTGATAAAATCTGTAATGTGTATTTTGGGTTGTAGAGAAAGAATTGAACATGGACAGATTTTACGAAGGATTTTTTTTAACATCTGCTGGTCTTGGACCTGTAAATCTTGTGCTGAATTATGAATATCAGGACTTGAGCACAGTGTTAACATTTATACTTTTTTATTTGGCAAAGGCAATCTTGTAGATACTGCCTCACTGTGAATATAGAGTTATGCTTTCACTGCAGAAGAAACCTGCTGCATCTTAATTAGAAAAGTATAATATTGAAAGTTAAAACTAGTTCCTGGGCTTGATTATCTCTTCTTACGTTAGCGAAAGGTGGCTGCTGTGCGGTTGAGGCAAACCTACTTTTCTCCAATGAGTTGGTAATGATGTTGGGCTTCCATCCAATGACGCAGAACAGAGTAAAAGTATTGTAGTGACTACAGCTTGCCTCGTTCTGTACTCCAGACACCATTGTGACTTTCTGAGAAAGGATGACACTAGGCTGCACCTCCTAAAAATACAGCTACTGGTTCCAGGATCTCTTCCTACCAGTGAACCCTTAGCTAGAGAACCTGGACATCATGGTCTCCTGGGTTTCCTTGGGGGCCCATGGAGGCCTGTGGTTTTGAGGGAGCTACAATGTGTACACAGAGCTCCTGTGGTTTTGAGGGAGCTACAAGGTGTACACAGAGCTCAGAGACATCTTGTGCTAAATGCATCATGTACAAAGGTGGGAGGACTGAGAAGTTCCCACACCCATTCTGGCCACAGACCAAGACTGTGGTGGCTTTCGCAGGAGTTAGTTTGTTAGAGTTGATTTGCAGCATGACTGAAGTCGAGGGAGTCTTGGAGATTCCTCCCTGAATGTAGAATTTTGTAATTATGGCATAATCACAAAAAATCTGTTCTCAAATGTGGTTAGCAGTATCCAAAGACTTGAGCATTTCACAGAACAATGGAGTGAAGTCCTATCTTTTGAGTTACAAATTAGTACATGGCAAGATAGTGCAGGATTTCTTCATTTGCACCCAGTTGTTCTGCAACTTGGCTAATATGTTGTAATACATAGTCGTCATATAACTGTGGTTGTGCCTCAAGATCCCGTGTAACATAATGGATAATTAGGGCTAAAATTTCATTCAAACAGAAATGTTGCAATAATGTCACCTTGTACTTGCAGAGCTTCCAGCTTGGTTAGAGAGCTATGCTCAGGAAGAAATGTGTGCATTGTTTTGCTGGGAATGGATAGTCAGGCCTGCGGTTGCAAACCTGCATCTTCTTTCTGTAAATGGAAGATTTCATACTACTGCTAAGGGGACTAATCTCCATTTTCTCATGTGACTATTTTGTTTAATGAATTATGAGGTATATTTAAAAAAGACAATTATTAACCTTAATAATAAAGTATCTACGTATTTGCTGCTTGTCACAATGATACTTACTTCCTGCAACCTATTTAGAAAAAAATTCATTAATATGAATGACAGCATAGTCCATTGACTTCTGGTGAATCTTGTGCTCTGGGTCAGCTGGAAAGAGATTTGTCCCAGCTAATTTTCTCTAAGCTACATTCGCTTTGTAACTGTGGAAGAAGTAGTCTGTTCTGGGGAGCTAGTAGATATGCATTTGACTGATATCAGATAATGTTGAAAATGTGCCAGTTTCATTCAATTGGCTATGAGAGTGTTGGTAGAGAGTTTGGTGAGAAAGTCTAAAATGAATCCCACTAGTATAATCCTATTGAATAATTCAGTGTATCAATATACAAAACTATATGTTTTGAAGATGAATGGGTTACTACTGGGAGTTCAAATTATATGAAGCCTTTAAATACAGTGAACTTGACTCATGTGAGCTATTCTGAAAGGGTGAATATTCTTCCTTACTATCTTGTTTGTCTTTTGTACACGAGCTTCTTGTCATGCCTTGATTGGTTCCAAACCCATGTTTCATGTGGCTCAGGATAGAAGACAGAAGCATGGCATAGCACAGACCAGCATTAATTCACTGAGAATAGAAACAGATACTCAAGAGCTATAACCCACTTGTATTTTTCGTAACGGTAGGCCTCTCACTTTCATATACTGACAGTGATTGCATCTTGGTCCCTGACTGTACAGTTCCCAGATGGATATTTGTTTATACTTATCTGTATTTATTATATGATGTTCATTCTTGTATTAATGTTAGCCTTTTGGGACAGAAAAAATAGATTTTTTCTCATCCAGTTCCCATAAAGAAAATGAGAGACCCTCTTAGTTACCCTTTACCATGCCATTGTGTCTTGTGAATGGTAGAAAACATACAGGCAAATCAGTTGCATTTGGAGCTTTAGCTGGGGTCTGAACACTGCACCCAGGATGAGAGTTAGAGACAGGATTTTATTCCTGACCATATTTGATGTATAGAGCTGGCTGTCCTCCACAGCTGGTGCTCCTCACAGTGTGCCTGTTTCTTGGAAATGCTTCTGTGCAGACTCCTTCCAAGTAACTGAGGAGATAGACTGCAAAGTAGATTTTTATTTCAAATGTTTGAAGTGTTTATCACTGGTCACATCTCAGAGCAGACAACAAGTGTAATGGAATTTCAGAGCATGATGCCAGTAAAACAGGCAGCAGGGCAGCAGATGAAAGCAAGGCTTTAGGGTGTATATGGGTCTTTGGATTGTTTCCCAACAACAGGCCCTAAGGGAACCCTCTCTGCCCCTTGGCATTCCGCCATTTCATTAGTGGTATTTAAAGCTCTACTAAGTGCTCTACCCTTACCTCTGCAAGATATTGTTTTGAAGGTCCTGCTTCCTACATGATGAATTCTACAATTAATTTCTAATGTATTTATCAGTTAGTTTGCTTGTCTGTGCTGAAAAGGGGAAAATGCTGTGGAGAGTTTTTGCGTTTCTCACTGGTTACAAGACCAGCTGCTTATTGCTGAATTCTTTGTGACACTTTGACCTGTTAAGTTGGAGGAACACTTAATATACAAGACATTTATGAAAAAACTTCAACTTTTTAATTTATAGATCTATAAATCAAGAAAAATAATTATTTTCTAGGGCAGACTAGAAAAGGCTTCTGGACTCTTCAGATTCCAGAAAACTTTAATGAAGGTCAACACTTATTATTCCTGCTTCTGTGGCACTGTCTGATATGCATTTCAGTATAGCTACACTGAAACCAGAGAAAGACTTTTGGTTTGCAGTCATCCAGGTTACTCCACCAAGCAAGTTACCCTGATTTCAGTGTAACCAAAATGTGAAGTTACAATACCTGCGATACTGCTATTGAGCAGGGATGTCAAAAGCATCCAGTTCTTTTTGGAAGAGTTATTACAGTACTGATAATGAGCCCTACTTCCCTTAAAGTAATTGCTTTTAAAGAACTGCTTGTCCTGATTAGAAATGAAATTTTTGTTGGATTTTTTTTTGCTATTTGCTCATAAAAATCAAAACAATAAACAATATCCACTCAAATACCTCTTGTATAAGCTAAGTATTGACAAGTGTAACCAAACTGTATCAGAAAGAGTGTTTCATTTTCTGCTTTTACCAGTGAGCAGTTTTGAAGAAAGTCCTAAAAGGACTTAAAGAAGGCCCTTTCATTTTAAAGTTTGTCAACATGTCTAAATGCACACACCATCATCGGTATGTAGACTCTCCCCATCTTTCCTTTTTCCTAGCCCTTGGTTGTAGATTTTAATTTACATTACCCAATAATATGCTTGCAGAAAGGTGAGCAACAGGTTCTCATGTAGCACCAGCCCCAGAGCAACACAACAGCAGGATGACTGGTGGGGTGCTTGGCTGGGTCCTGAGCAAAGTGATATACTTATTGTAGGAAAAACCTTACAGGGTCTCACCCGCTGCACTGCGGAGAATGCCCAGGACAAGATGTTCTTCTGGGGGTCACATTGCTTTTCTCTTTCTGGCTGGCCACTGGCAAGTTTTCCCTTTTGTTTGTTTTTATTTTTCCCTAAAGTAACTTTTATTGCTAGACTTGATGTATGCTATCAGTTAGAGACTGCAAATAAATCTTTGTGCATGTCAACCTGTCTCAACATGCTTTCTGCAAAGCATACAGCTGCATAGTTTCCAGTTCACATCAAGAACTGGTGTGTGAGGCTTTATACACAGAAATAAACATCAGCCCTAGCTTTCAATTGTCTTCAGCTCTTTGACGATATTACTTGTTAAGAGTTAGAGAATCAGTTTTGCTATTCAATAAACCCCAATTTACATTAGGCCTTTGCTGTACTACTGTGCATTCCTGTAAGCTAGAGAAAGCCTCCACCAGAGATGGAATAAGATTGTAGGGAAACAACTGCCAAACAGTGGACAAAGGCTGCCCCTGAGTGGCATCATGAAAATTTGAAGAGGCTTTCATGTTGGAAAATCTCTGAAGCAATTGTCATTTTCAATAAATTATAATAACCTTCTCCTTTATTCATAAAAGCAAGAATGGATTTGCTTTTGGCCATGAGTCTGTACTCATTCAGAAAGTGACCTCTTTAATTTATTCATCATTAAGCATGCAAAATACATATCATATGTGATGAAATGTCTAAAATAAATCCCCTCCCCCCCAATCGAAATGTGTGTTATACCATATTGCAGAAAGAATATGTAGACATATTCCAGAAACAATATATACATACCCTTAGAGTCCAGGTGGCTAATGTATTCTTTTTAAAAAGTGCTCAATTAACTGAGTTTCCCATTTAAATAAATGCTCGAGGAGGCAATAACACTATATTATTATATACACTTCTCTTTCATTTCTCTACTATCTTAAGAGCGGTTTAAATAGTGCAGCTATTAAAGATAACAAAGCCCAAGTTTTATAATAAGAATGCAGCAAGTACTTTGTTATACAGCAGGGAGCTACAGCAAATTAGGCATAAAAAAAGGTGAAAATACAATGGAGTTGTTTTCACTTTTCATCTTCAACCTTGGCAGGAGCTGTTGGCTTTGGAATCTTTTGAAGCACTGTGGGTCAGTCCTTGTTAATTCTAGCTGCTAAATTTTCAGAATACTGGGGAAGCAGAATGAAAAAGGACAATGAACACAAAAGAACCCTAAAAGGGATCATAAACAAACGACAGGCCAATTCCATCCTCAGAAACCTCTTATGTGTCTATCTGGAAGCTGTACAGGTTGATTGACGAATGTAGAACCATTTCTTACCAAATATGTGTCTAGATGAGGATTTATTTTAAACACTCTGGGCTTAATTCTTACTTATATGAAGCTAATTTAGGACACTTTGGTCCTACTGCAGGCCATTTAGATTCAATTTAAGTCTTTAGACTAGAGCAAGCCTAAGAGAAAAGTTTTCAATAGGGAATAAAAAGAACTATATTTTAAAGATAAAATGTCTGTAATTGATGTGTGCTCTATGTCAAAATGCAATTGTGTGTGTGCCAAAAATGAGCTGTGATTTGAAGAATGCTAGTGGAAAAAGCAAAAAGTTAGGAAAATTTTTTCCTCCTTTCAGAAGTAAGTGGTTGGGAACGATATCCATTTGTGGGCTTTGCCTGTCTCTCTTCATAGAATCATTTAGTTTGGAAAAGACCTTTAAGATCATCACGTCTAACGGTTACATTGGTTTGGGCTCTATATAGGTGATAATTGTGACTCAGAATTTAGGCTGGAATGTAAGTAGAACTAGCTTTGTACTGGATGGCCTGGAGTATATTCTTCCATCAGAAATGGGATAAATCAGATAAGGACCATCTCTTCTCACGAGAGTATGCTCATTTGGGGCTGGAATCTCTCCAGCTCTTAACTTTTCAGTGCTGATTTAAGTGAAGCAAACAGGAGGAAACAAGTGAGGAGGGGCAATGTATGTTACAGGACAGAGGAGTACTTGCAATGCTACTGTTGTATCCAAGAGGGAGAAAGGTTAATATTCCCTTAGCTCTTTCTGTGTAGACTCACAATACCTGAAGTAAGCCTTTTTTAGGCAGATCAAGGATAAAGGGTGAATAGTGTATTTCAAATGCAATTTCTTACAGTGAATCTGGAAAAGTTTTAAATATACAGTTCTAATTTTGACCTGGCTACTTGTGGAATATAGTTATTTCTGTCTATGTGCTATATTAATCCAAAGCAGTCAAATACGAATAATCCAAATAAATACAACTTCTTCCTCCACTGAAAATCATGCAAAAGTGCACATGCCAGTGGTACAATGTGACCAGAAGTTTTGGGGGGCTTTCGTTTACTCTTATCACAATTACATACTACTGACTTTTACTCTTCAGATTCTCTTGAAAGTAAAAGATGTGAAATCTGAGCGCATGTGAAGTCTGAAATGCTGTAATGTTAAACAGATTCTGAAGCGGGACACGTAGTATCTATTTTTAGCTGCAACCTTGGCTGAGTGGCAGAGTTAATGCACTGGTTAGAATTTGAATAATACATGAGACTTGTACTATGAGAACAATAATTTAGCTATAATCTGATGCATGAAGTACTGAGTGGTAGTTTTCTCTGGAGATGCAGTAAGTCACTATGTACCTTAGTAAACAAGTGTAAATGGTGGGGCAAGCACATGGTAGTCATAACAGACTCATTTAGCCTCGTCTTGCAATCACAAGACTGATGGCAGGGCTACTCTTGTCCCAGTGCCTTACGGAAGGTTTGCAGCTGGAAAGAGGGATGAAGCATCCACTACTAAAAGAAATGTGCTTAGTTCAGAAAAGTAATTGAGACTATTTCTGTGCTTTATGGAAGAATAGTTCTCCAGAGACAAATGTATTGTGTTTGCAACAGATTCTGGTATAACTAAAAATTGCAATTTTGTTTGTTTTCCCTGGCTTTGGACCTTTTCCTCAGCAAAGGTAATGCCTGGCCCATATTACTTTCTCATGGGTTTTCCTGACAAAATTTAAAGCAAAACAGAATTTTACAATTATATACCTGGAAGGTAGGCACTGAAAGAGAACAGTGCCAAACATCCCCTGTTTAACTGGCTAAACTCTAGTCTTGGGTTAAGGAGAGAGTTCATCCAAAATCCACACCCTGCTCTTTTTCTGTGCTGATGGCATCTGTGGAATATGAATGAGGTCTGTGTACCTCAAGTTTCCTTTGGTATTCCAATACCCTAACTCTTCTTGTGTTTAGTGACGGAATTAGCAGACAGAATTTTGGGAATAGAATCATAAACAGAAGTCTTACAGCTCATGATAACTACATGATAGTTGCTTTGTATACCTCAGGCATAAGCTTCTCTCTAAACCAGAATTTCAAAGAAATTCAATGATGGGTTTAATTTGAAGTGTAATCTGAATTCTTTCAAAACTCTAGTCTCAATTTCTCTATTACTGCCAAATTCCTGATACACTCGGAGGTCTTGCTTTCTGTTTTCTATGCTTCAGGCGTCAGTATGCCAGGCACTGATGGAAGTCTCAGCCAGCTCTGAGTCATCCCAAAGAGAGAGAGGAAGGGGGTCCTAAAGATTTGTAGAGAAATGAATCTGTACAGCTAGGTACAAAGTGCAGTTGTTGCTAAAATCCTCCTGAGATGTAAGCGTTGAGCTCAGCTGTTTTCGTGGCTCATTTAATGTTACAATGGTTGAGTAAAGGTGAAGTGAAAACAGCCTTTGCTGGGAGTAGAGAAAACAAGACAATACTTCACTATCTTAACTTTTGGGCAACAGAGGAAAAGCCTGGATTTCTCCCTAATTGTAAAAAATAATATAGGTGTAACTGAAGTGTTCAATTCCGTCAGGACCATTGCTTCTGTTGCTCTACCACTCACTGACTTTATACTTGCCACCTCTTATTTATGGCAGATGTCAAACAATTTTATTATATGCACACTGTTGCTCCTAAACTTGTTATAAAGGATGATATAGATATGACAGTTTTAAATCTGAGTTTTACTGAAATATAACTTCAAAATCTTTTGATCAAATTAAGTAGAAAAATTTTGTTTAAGTAACATGATGGTTTTATTTGATCCCAGAAAAAAATCTGTTTTGTTTTTGCTCTGCAAAAAATGGACAGTTCTAAATTTGTGCCAGAACACAGTTACAGCATAAGTTACAAGTTATGTGCTATCAGCATCCTTTTAGTAGACAGCCTTTTTTCAATGGCAAATGGGTAGTGTGATACGTTATAGAGACAAGGCAATATTGAATTTGGTTAACTGGCTTGCTTAGTATTCCAGAACCTGTGGTCTGTGATGTACATGAAGCTGTAATTGTGGCTTCCCTTTCTTGTGTTACCCTATTTTCCTTGTTGGAATTTGTACAGTGGTTCTCTATGGCAGTGCCATAAGAGCACGATTAAGAATTTCAGATCACAGAAAGCAAGTATGAAATTCAAGCAATGAAGGAAACACTGACAACTCAGTTTTATTCATCATCTAAACAAACTTAGGCTGAAATTTGGTAAAGGCAGTTTCTAGTCCTCTTCCCTTGTAGCAGTAAAAGTGCAAACCAAAGTCTAAGCTGATGTAAAGCAAGATGGTTCCACTGAAGCCAACAGAATGGTCCTAGCTGGGAAGTTATCTCTGCTCATGTGTTTATATATGAGTGGTTTTAAGGCTTGCACTCAGGCACAGTTCTCTGAGGCACGCCCAAGTTTGTATTTGGAGACCAAGTCAGCGACTTTGGGAGTTTCAGCGAAGATGCTAGTTTCAGCTCATGAAGTCTGTGCCCATCTCCAAGGTGGTGAGGTACTCCCTCAGCACCACCCAGGACTTGGAAGACCCCTATGGGACTTCCATGGGCTAGATATTTTAGTCATGCCTCATTCCACTGAAGTGCAGGCTTGGGTCCGTATATCTATCAGGACCAGAGCCAAATTACTTAATTATGGGTTGAGAGCAGTAAGAATCTCAGGGGGGTGAGTAGTCTCTTTAATGGAGTAGAGGTAAGTCTGATCTTCCTACGCTAAAGAGCTGGGCACTGCAGTATGGGGGGATGCATTACTCTGTATTTATTTTAGCAGTACTCTAATAGAACAGCACTTCCAGAGGTAAGGAAATTGTTAGATGATTCTTTCTGAGTTATTCTCCTAAAAACATGGGAAAAGAAAATATTCCTCCTTTTTCTTTTCTTTTTCTTTCCCCCCACCACCCCAACAGGGTGGAGAAAAAGGCATTTTAAAATGTACTGCCAGCATGTTTTCACCATAATCAAAATTAAAGGGAAAAATGAGTGAAAGATTTTTTCACAGTTCAAAGTGGGATGGAAAAGGCCAAGGGCTGCCTGGATCAGGAATAGAGCAGTTTTTATGCAGGTGAAAAGGTGAAGCCAAAGTTTGGTACGTTCTGTGCTTCAGGGCTATGATGAGAGAAACCTCATATTGAGACTTCATTTGAAGAGGTTGATTACTTCCAAAACCTCGGCTCCTCTATGAATTCATTAAGTGATACTTTCACAATTTGAAAAGTTCAGGAAAATTACTACTAATCAACAAATTCAAGTTAGCTCTAGTGATGACGACTGTGCTCCCCATGTGCTGGAAGGAGCCCTGGGGAGGTGGAACCCACAAAAGCCAGAAAATGGGAAAGGCCATTTACTGTTGGGCTTAAACACCGAAGTGAGATGTGTCCTTGGCAAAGCAAGCATCTGTCCAAACCTCAAATCAGGAATGAGACATAAAAACAGAATAAAGCTAACTGCTGATTTGGTCTGCATCCAGTGAAAGTTGCAAAGCCCTAATTTTTTTGGGGTTTATTCCTTTGAAGTCACCTCTAGTTTTTTCTTTTATATTTTTTAAGTGCCAAAGCTCAAGAACTGTTCCTCTGACCTTCCAGATGTTTCCCAGAATACAGTTTCTTATCTTTGACAGCTATATCATATGCAGCTCATAGACTTGTGTCATTTTGCTCAATTTCTATCAGCTTTAAAATACGTGAATATGTGTATGGAAACAACAAAATCTTACCTGTAAGATTTCTTCAGTTTTTACTTGTAGTTTTAGATCTTTTCTTTATTAAAGCATATTCTTTAGCATAGCCAGAACCAAACTGCAGTTAAGGAACTGCCAGAGGAAAAAAATGCAGATAAGGAAATATCAGAGCTGTTTCACAAGAGGGGTTGCTGCTACAGTGATGTTTTGCCTAACTTAAAAATTCAAGGTACTGCTAAGTCAGAACATGCATCTTAGGAAACTTCAGCTGCACTTGTCCCAGAGCAGCTGGATGGAGCTGCCTCTTTGCTAGATTTAGCAGTAGCTGCAAGAAAAAAACCTGCTGATGAAGCACCTTGAAGGTGCCAAGAGTAAAGCCCTGCTCCCGCCTGAGTGTCCGTTCAGTCCTGTTGGCTGCAGGATGTCGGAGGGATGGGGAGAGCAGGGCAAGCTCCAAATCTGCACGTGGAGATGTGAAGTTCAAGGGCACAAGAGAAAAAGCTGTAAAGGAATATATAAGCAAAAAATTTGGGAAGAGGGAGAGACAGGGAGGGGGTGGCGAGATAGAGAGAAGAAAGTATTTAGAAACCAAGGCCAGTGTGTCAAGGAAATCTAAGAAATTGAGATTAGAGAAAGGAGAATAATGAAGCCAGCAGGCTTCAGGGCTGATTTGTTCCATGTACAGAACAGCACAGATCCCAAGCTGAGCTGCTCAGTGGAAGCATAATGTGAAAGAACAAAAAATAATCAAAAGAAACTGTTTATGATGTTATGAAACTAACTTTATGATAAATAACATACAGAACTTCTGAAAATATAGCACAGCGTGGGTTAGGGCAGGATGCTTCTTTATACAGCTCCATAACAGACTTTAAACAGTTTTACTGTATATCAGTGGAGCTTAATTTAAAAGCTGTTTATCTATATATCAGATTCCCACTCCTGGGCAGATTTCGTCTGGGAATAGATCAGTGCTGTGAAGCCCAGACCTGTATTACCAGAGTAGAACAGTATCTGGACAAGAGTTTTGCTGTGTTGATGTAACCACATCTACACCTGTACTACACTGACTCTGTTAATTCTTGCTACCAGGTAGCAGTGATGGAGACCATTTTTAATCACAGTAATAAAGCTTTGTTTGACCATAAAAAGGTAGTTAAGGGTAACTTATCCCTAGTGTAACTATATGTATTCACTGGAGTTACACAGAGGAGAAGCTGATGTACAGTATTTATAATGGAAGAAATTATCAATGAAGCACAAATGTTTGTAGCAGACTTCATTGTGGCTCATTTTTAATTATTTTATATCTTATGTACCTTTTTAATTACATAGTGGAGATTAAGCTGTATAAAAGTGACATTGTTATGATACAGTCACTGGAGATTCTGGCTTTTATCATTTGCAGTACCAACCATCATCTTCAGAGAGCTCCTGTTGCCATTTGAGCTGAGAATGTTTAGCATCTTCTAAGGAGCACCTCAGCTTCTTAAATGATTTGCCCAGTATTGGTTGTCATTGAAAACAATGTGATGATGACATAATGAGAAAACCTGGGGTAACATACTCTTCCAATCTATCTGGCTAGTTCTACATAAGTCTTAAGCAAACAAGCTGATTTGGAATTTTTTGCACTATCTGCACACTGCAACCTGAACACAACCTTTTAGGATTCTCATTTAAACCCCTGCTACCTAGTGCATCCAGCTGCTCTGTGCACCAGTTAAGAACATGCAAATCTGAATGGAGCTCAAGAGTTGAGAGAGATTAAAGAACATATACATTAAACTAAGAAAAAAAGCTATTTTTCTAGTTAGAACAGTTTCACTGTTCATCTTAGCTTCATTATGTTTACATAATTGGTTCCTAGAAAGAGTAAGAAAAATTGAAGAAATTTATGTGTGTCTGTCTTTCTGATGGACAGTTCAGTGCAGCACCATCTCAGTGGTCAGTACGTCTTTCTTATGGGAGGGACTTTGAATGCCTAAGATACAGTTAATAGGCAGATTTAATTAGTGTCCTACTTAAGTGAGGAATATTACTGAGCAGGTTTAGAAAAGTTGTTTTTATCATCAGTTTCCTAGACTGGCATGGAGCAAAATTTCCTTTGGGACTGAGTAAATTAGTAATGTGCTATCAAAGCTCATGGAGTTGAGCCAGTCTACTGCAGCTGAGCTTTCTGTGGACCATCCTCTCTGAACTTCTGAGCTAAACAACAGTGTTACTGGTAATTTCTCCTTATCCTATCCAAAGCAAGAATACATCTACTGGTTTGTGTTTTAGGACCCGTTTCGATCTGCCTTGATGCTGAGTCTCCAGCCCCGTTGGGATGGGTATCAGCACAAGGCTCCTGACCCCACTCCCCCTGAAGGGGCCTGTTGGCACCTACTGCAGCAGGGTGGGAGAACTGACCTGGGCTGAGCAGCACGGTGCTTGCGTGGGCACACCAGGGCAGCCAGCATGGCTGCATCTGCATGGTGTTGCTTGGTCCTAGAGTGTTTCCCAAAGCAGGCGATCCTCCCAGTGGGAGTTAGACGAAGCTGACTGGGTAGTCATTAACACACAGCAAGTCATAGCCAGGAGAGATTCCTTTCTCTCCTGGGAAGACAGCCATGAGCGCTGGAGGGAAGAACCTGCATATAGCTCTGGTGCTGCATATCAGAGACACCAGCTTGTGACAGATGTAGGGAATGAGACTCTCCAACTTCACTTGCTTTTGTCTCTTCTATTGGAACAATAAATTAAGTCTATAGAGTACAGTGAAGAAGAGCTTGTGCCCCGAATCCAACAGTAGCACCTGCCCCTCTTGCATGTGAAAGCACAGAGACTCTCAAGAGGATTCCAGCCATTAAGTTACTTACCCTATTTCTCTACATGGGAGAGCACTTTTTGCCTTTGCCCTTTCCATAGCCTATTGCCAGTGAGGTTTATTTAACAAAACTGTTGGCAAATATGCATATATATTAACTGCCACGTCATGTTAAGTCTCAGCTTGTCTGGTTTCCTGTGTCAAACTTAATTATGGTCGAGGAGACAATGTAACATGATACAAGTGATAAAAATGGACAGAACATATCACAACAAAATATGTCAGCCTGGAATATCCAGAGGGCAGTCCCCCAAGCAAAGAGTTGTTCCCACTTGTCCCCCAGCTCCTCTCTCAGCTTCCTCTTCCACAGGTGAATTCACAGTTCTCAGCTTGACTTACAACGTGTCTAAAATATTAAATTGTTTTCTTTCCTGATTGCTTGTCAAATCAGAAGTCATGTCCTGAATATCATTTACTAAATGTCCTCTTTTGTATATTATTGTTCTATAGGACAATTCCTTCAGCCTTGTTTACATCTGGCCTTGTTTCTAACTCCTAGTTCCTCGCTAGCTTATAGCTCCTTCTATCAAACCATCTTCTTCAGTCAGACATCACATCTGCTTTCCTTGCTCTGGAGCATTCTTCTGGGCTTTATTATTCTTGTCCATGCAGTAAATAATTTAGATTCTGAAGAGATAATTATTTGCCTGGTTTTGGTTGATACTCTGCAAAAGCTGCGGTTTTAAGCTTAGAGGTTACAGCCATGTTCTCACTAAGTAGTACAGTCAGAGTAGATGGTGGGACTAGTATGAGAAATTCCCTGCTAAATACATTTGAGAGAGGAAAAGATTTTCTTTAATCATATTAATGATGTCATCATGATCAAGAAATATGTGAAATGGTCATTTTCTCCAATAATGATTCTCCCTCTGGGATAAGTCACTTCTACTCTTATTTTGAAAACTCACAATGTTGAGTATACATCAGTTTAATTTCTTACACTGGCCAGCCTCCACTGAAATTTTGTTTTGATTATGAGATGCTATATTTCAGAATGACTTCAGGAACTTGCATTTGTTTACTAAGTGTCTTGGATAGGTAACCGCTGAAGACTTGTAATCTGGAAAGGACACAACATGTATGAGTGATCATACTTATGAATTAACTCCTTTTCCCTGTTAAAAGAACACTCAAGAATCAAAATTAATTGATTCCTGTCTCATATTTTGGTTTTTTTCCACTATATAGAAGGAGAGAATTTGGCTTTGTGAACTGATTGCTTTATAGATTTACTACTGAAGCTGCTGAATCAGATACCTTGTTAGTTTGGCTTTCTAGGCAGCAGAAATAAAGGGGTATAATTAAATCCAGATAAGGTGTTGCCAATCTCATGCAGCCATTGAGCCTAGCCATATCTATACACTGCCTCTTTGTATAACATACTCTTTTGGCTTTGGAAAGACAGAAGGCTGGGTTGTTGCATTACTTTGCTCTTCTGAATAATTGATTCAAGCAAGTGATACAGTGGGAAGTACAACTAATGTATTTGCCTTAAAATTATTGAACTGAACTAGCTGATCTTGATTTTATTTAATTTAAAACTGAACTTCAGATATTCTCAGGTAAGTATTTTTAAAGTTATAAGATGGAGATCTGGAAAAATGCAGATAAGAAAAGGTAATTGTGAATAATACTAGATAACAGACTATTGTTTTGACCTGGATACTTTAAGAAGAAATGGAACCACCTGGCATGGCCTCAGTGAACCCCAGGCTCATTTCAGTCTGAAAGGCTGAAGTGTGTGTCTGTGCACAACTCACAAGCTCAGAGCAGAACTGCAGTTCAAAATTTTGACTGCTGGAGCCTGGAAGTCAAGGTAAGAGAAATAAGAAAAAATGAGCAAACACATTAATAAAGCTAAAACAATAATCTGAATTTTAAAAAATAATTCTTAAGCTCTGTCATGACTTTTTCAAGCTTCTAGTGTGAAAGGGTAAGGCTTGTCTGCCCTTTGGCACTTAAGTTCCTGTAGAAAGTGAATTTTTGCTTCAGATCTGCTTGATTTACTCCAGTGTTTCATTTCCAGTGTCCACAGCTGGGCCATAGCTGCCACAAAATTGTTCTCTTCTGTTTCAGGTAGTTTTTCCTCTCCTGGAGGAATATATACATTTTTCAAGCTATAGATTCTTCCCAGAAAATCAGTTTGCTGCTTGAGATGACCAACTCTTCCTCCGAGAAAATCTTTTCCTTCTTCCTTCTTCCTTCTTCCAGAAAACTATATCATCCTTCCAGAAAGCCTTGTTCTTTCCCTGCAGAGCTTTATTCTTTCCCTGCAGGATTTTGTTCTTCTCATACATGGCTTTATTCTTTCTTGGATACCTTGTTTCTGTTTTAGGAAAGTCCTGACTGCTTTCTGACAAGCCTTATTCCTTTCTTCAAGAACCTGGATCTCCTCCTCAGCAGCATTCATTTTCTTCCAGAATTCTTCAAGATTTTCCTGAATGCTACCCACTTGCTCCTGGAAAATGTTTTTTATTCATCTGGAAGTCCCTAAACTTCTGTGGCAAGCTGTTGCTCTCTTTGAAAACATTCTTGATCTCTTCCATGCAAGCCGTGTTCTTTTCCTGAAAGATCTTTATTTCCTTCCATAAGGCTTTGGCTTTGGTCTCCTCCTAAAAGGCTTTGATCTCTTCATGGAAATTCTTATTGGCTTTGCAGAAAGCGTCAGTTTTCTTCTTGAAGTCTCTTTTCTCTTCTTTCACAATCCTGCAAAACTGCTGATTCTGGAGGCTAGACAAATGTGTCTGGAAGTTCTTATTCTGTGTCTTTGAATAGTAGAAAGCAGGTATTTCACTACTTTGTTTTATTTTCTCCATCCTTTGATTAGGCTTTTGCTTTCTTTCATTTGGATTACAGCTGACACTATAGAAACTGGATGCTTGGATCTGACAGGGTGAAGCAATGAAGTCTTCAAGTACAAATGCACTGTAATGCAGGATGCTGGCTGCTTCTCCCAGTGAACCAGGGAAGGTGTTTGTGCAAAGACACTGGTAGGATCCCTAAAACAAACTGAAAGAATGCAAAAGCATATAGGATTAGCTATAAATTCCATGAACTGTAATTAAGCTATGTTACATCAAGAAATTCTCAGATAAAACTAATTGGCTCATTCCATAAATGTGGTACGAGTCAGGATATTAAAAATTAACAGTGAATGATTTTTCAAAGTGACAAACTATTTGGGTACCTCTATATTCAGAATCGAATGCGATGTACTTAAAAGGAGCTTACAGCATGGCATTCATAGTCACTGGTCACAATAATTTTGGAATTATTGTCTTATCCCATCACTAATTCTTTACCAAATAGCTTACAACTGGCCTGCTGACTGCATCGTCAGATTTGTTCAGTGCTTACTGGCCAGTGTGTACCTTAATTTTAAAGGAAATCATAACTAACACATAATTGCGCTCTACACCTGTATTTCTAGTTTAATAATACTATGAGTGTAAAAGCATTTGTCCTATGAATTATGGTCCGTGAGAAGATATGAATCCTTTGCACAGTTGTTTAAATGTTCTTTATCATTTTTGATCCCTCTTTCAGGAACAATTTTGTATCTCTTCTGCTTTAGACTTTATTTTGTAAGGTTTATGAATTAATAATTCCATGAAATACACTAATGACCTTTTTTCACCCCATAGACTACTTCTGTTAGCATATGGGAGTGCACGTGTTTGTGGGTATACAAGACAAGTTTTTGGTTTTTATGATGGTATGGTAATATAAAGGTGCAATGCCATGTAATTTACACTTCATCTGCTTCTTTTTATACTGTGTTGTTTGGGAAGTGGAGTTAACAGATCCAGTAATATTATATTGTTTGCAAGGGATAAGAAAAAACAACTCATTATTGTTAAGCAATATATGACATAATGGCTACGAGGAGAATTTGACTTTGCCAATGAGTAGTGAAAGCCTTGGATACATCTATGAGCTCTGCTTGTGGGGAGGGTGAACACCAGGCAGATTCACTATTGAAGTCTGTTTGGCCCACAGAGATATAGATACTGCAACTTTATTTCAGAGGATGCTTTCTTAAGAACATGAGTCACAAGACCTTTCTCCAAAAGACCATTCCCAGAATGGATGAAGAGGCTGGCAGGTTCCTTTTTGCACTCAGTATCTCTCAGTGCCTTGTGATGTTACATTTCAATAGTTAGTTTTAAAACACATGAAATACTTAGGATCCCTTTTTTGGTAGACTAATTTCACTTATTTTCTTTACCTATAAGTCAAATCTTCAGTATTAAATTCTAAGTAAATATTTTCTGTATTGTAACTCACCTGCTTCTTTGCTGTCACACTGAAGGTGCTTGTGCTGCCTTTGTTAGCAGAGCTTGCATCTTACAGGTACGGAGCTTGGAAACCGTCACAGTCAGTTCTAGAATGCAGAGGACTTTGCTAATCATCCCTAGCTGTGAGGTCATACCATATAGCTCATTTGTTGGCCCTAACCTCCTCTCAGGACTAGATCCAATGTGTCTAAAGGCAAACACATCACAAAATAGGAGTATTCAAAACTAAAGACAGAGTTTGGAAGACGTGTTCTTTGTTTATCACAGTTTCCTCTTCAAAAAACCAAAGATATAATTTAAACTAATTCAGTACTAACCAAAGCATGTGTTCCTTCATGAGGACTTTTAAATGTTGGTTCTTGTATCAACTTTAAGGTTACCCGAAGGATCATGCAGACACCCTGCCATCTGCGGGTCAAGGAAACACAGCATACACAGTATGGATGCTCCAAGTGATGCAGTTGATTTTGGAGCTCTAAACTTTATAGCAAAGCCGCATTCCAGTCCTGCCAGTCACTGTGTGGTCACGGTGACATCCTCTTGCTCCTCCTCTTCTTGGCCTTGCGGTTACTGCCCACTTGGCTTCTGCATTTCTTGCATTCCACATTTCCCCTCCATAAGCTCTATTTTATTTGTGCTACAAGTTAATATGCAAAGTTATCTAATGCATTTTTTGGAAGCAATTCTTATAAGTGTCGTGCTACAGCTCTTAACAGTAGTGGTAATACACATGCAATAACAAGGATAAAGCATTGATATAACAATACCTGCAATTAGAATTATCTGCAACCCAAATCACAGATTAGTTTTGTAACTCTGGACGAACCCATTTCGTTGGAACCCATCGTACCTCTCCATCTTTCTCTACACAGGCATAACCTCTCCCTAAGCAAACAAGACAGAACCCTTTCTCCCACTGCCCGGTGTCCACTCCCCACACTCGCACTGGCGGCTTGATCCGTCTCTGTAACTCTTCCGGTGTCAACTCTCAATGTAATTGTGACACCACCTGTCCTTGTGCCCCTCTGGCCAAATGATTTAATACATACAGTGACTTTGCTAATACCTCATGCTGCTGGTTCACTGGGAACCCTAATTCCCCCTCCCTATGCCGATCTAATTGCTGCTTCAAAGTATGGTGAGCCCGTGTACCCAAATAGTTTGCGGGGCAATCCCACTTGGTCTTCTGTTCCGCGATATACAGCTGATGCTGTGCTAAGGAGCACTGGACCTCCCAGAATATTCACTCCAAGCAATTCTGGTCAGGGTGTGCCAATACAATATCATCCATGTAATGGATAATGTAACTATCAGGGTACCTTTGCCGTACTGGTGCTATCGTGCGCACCACCACCATCTGGCAGATGGTGGGCGAGTTTTTCATTCCTTGCGGCAATACGGTCCACTGGTATCACTTAGATGGAGCACAAAAGTTAATTGCGGGTAGTGTAAAAGCAAAGCATTCACTATCCTCTGGTGCTAACGGAATAGCAAAAAAGCAGTCCTTAATATCTATAACTACTAAAGGCCACTCTCTTGGAATCATGCTAGCTGACGGCAATCCTGGTTGTAAAGGCCCCATATCCTCTAACACTGCATTAATGGCTTGTAGGTCATGCAACATCTGCCACTGACCTGATTTTTTCCAGATACCAAATACAGGGGCGTTCCAGGGGCTCGTGGATGGTACAAGATGCCCAGCTTCTAATTCTTTCTGTACAATTCCATTAATAGCCTCCAACTTTTCCAAACTGAGGGGCCACTGCTCCACCCATACCGGCTTGTCTGTCTTCCACTTCATAGAAGTTACCAATCTCTCAGCAGTGGCCCCTATTAAAAAAGTGACTGGAAAACAATTCCCATTTGTGTCAAAGTATCCCTCCCCAAGATTGCAAATGGAATTTGCATCACATATGGTTGAACTCATGCGGATAGACTCTTCTGCTTCGATTCGTGGTGCTGGACTTGAATTACCTGTGCGCTCAGTGTGGAATGCTGCGCCCCCCCACTCCCAGCACTGGCCCCGAATCCCGGAGCGGCCACTCATGTTCTGGAATCACTGTGACATCAGCCCCACTATCTATAAGTGCTACGCATTTAAATTCCTTAGGCCCCTCCCCAGGCCCCAATTGTCCCACTGATATCAAGAGTTCGGGGCGCTTTTGCAATCTCATTAATAGGTTGACGGAGGGAGCCATTGCGGTACCCCTCCCTGCTGTGGGATTTTCCCCATCTCTGTTATCACCTTCTCCTCCTCCAATCTCCCCTCCAGCGTGGTCTGAACACGGGGTGGGCCCGACCATTGGTCCTTGCTTGGTCCAATCGGCCGGGCTCCCTGACTGTGCCGCCTGTTTCCCGGCATAGTACAGCCCCGCACTAAGTGCCCTATCTTCCCACATCTCCAACACTGCACCCCGTCACAACGTCTCAAGGGCATTCCAGCAGAAACTTGAGGGCAACTCCTCTTCAAATGCCCTATCTGACCGCAACCATGACAACAACGCTGTATTGCCTGCTGCAGTGCTGCTACTAGAGGCTGCTGAGCGTGGGTGGTCTCTCGCTCTAAGACATGCGCTATCATAGCTGGGAGGGAGGCATCTGATGGGAGTGTGGCCAGAATCTGCTTGCACTGCGGGTTGGCTTGCGCACGCACACACTCACATACCAGCGCCTGCTTAGCCACATCTGGCATACTTGTTGACTCAACGGCTTTTTGTAACCGAGCCAAGAAGGCGGTGAAAGATTCATCAATGCCCTGAGCAATCTTAACCCAGGGCTGCGGAGGCCGGTCATATTTAGAAACGCTCAGAAAAGCCCTCGCTGCACATTGGCTATCAGCACTTATTATTCATCCTCGCAAGGTCGCCTGCTGCTGGGGCGCCACCCACTGCCCTTCCCCCAGCAACTGATCTAAACGCACACCTGCAAGAGGATGATTCGGGTTTGCTGTGCTCTTGATTACCATAGCCTCCGCCTCCCGCCTCATCGCTTCATACCACAGAGCTAACAGAGGAGGAGGGAGGCACGCTCGAGCTAAATGCTTCGAATCATAAGGGGGTAAAGGAGTTGCAAAAATACAGTCAAGCAGCATCTGCGACCGGGGACCTTGCAACCCCTCCTCAGAAACCGCCTTCTGCAAATCCTTAGCTAAGCGGTGATCTAAGGGCTCCCATTCTACTCCCCCGCCCGGGGCTGCCTGAATCGGCATAGCAATCGGAATTTGTTGCCAGTTTACCCCATCCAGCACACATTTCTGAGCCACCAGCCGCCGATTCGTGCCTGGCAGGGCAGCTCCCCCTCCCATCGGACCCTCTCGTGCCCGTTGCGCAGCCCCTAGCACGGTCTCAATGGCCCCCTCTGCCCCCATCACCAAGTTCTGTAATTTGTCCAACAACTGTTGAATTTCCTCTGCACCTGCATCTGCTCCTCCTGACTCGCCCCCCCCTCTTTTTGGTTCGCCCCCAGTCACAAATGAAGAGCCGCTCTCCTCGGGCGGCAAAGGAGGCGCAGTCGGCGTAGAAGCACAGGGTCCTACCGCCGCCTGCTCCGAGGCACTCAAATACGCTGGTGGAGCAGAAGGCTGCTGTGCGGGTATCGGGACAACAGGCTCTTCTTTCGGCACTACAGGCTCTTCAGGTCCTACGCGATGGATCGGCTTCCCTGGAACCCAGTCAAGATCCACATTCACCGCATTCAGAGCGTCTCACGGGCATCCTGGACAGCGGACTGGGAACGCACACAGATCCTTGTTCTCTTCATACTGCCTACTGTCCCACTCACTCTGCATCACCGGCTCAGCAGTTTTAGGCACCGGAGCCTCGTCTTTAGTCTCTCCCTGAAGCGCTCACTGAGCAGCCAGCCGCGTTATCTCAGCTCCCTTCTTCAAAGTTCTCTCATGACCCCCAAGTCCCAATATGAGCAACAGCTTCTTTGGAGCCAGCTTTCCCCGGCTTCTAGAAGTTCTTTTTGGGATTTCAGTCCATTTTTGTTTTAAAACCTCACTAGGAGCATTAAGTACTAAACGCCACAACAAACCATTGGATGCACGCAGCCGTGGGTTTAGAATGTAGTTCTTCACCCACTTCTTTCACCACCGCCTTAAATACCTTAGTAACAGTGTCCTCTACTGTCCACGCCATTTCCCTGGCAAGCCGGCCACTGCCTATCCCGCGAGCAGCCGATCACGTCGGGGTCACCACTTGTTGGTTCTTGTATCAACTTTAAGGTTACCCGAAGGATCACGCAGACACCCTGCCATCTGCGGGTCAAGGAAACACAGCATACACAGTATGGATGCTCCAAGTGACGCAGTTGATTTTCGAGCTCTAAATTTTATAGCAAAGCCGCATTCCAGTCCTGCCAGTCACTGTGTGGTCACGGTGACATCCTCTTACTTCTCCTCTTCTTGGCCTTGCGGTTACTGCCCACTTGGCTTCTGCATTTCTTGCATTCCACATTTAAATGCTTTTTTTTGCCCTAGAAGTGAACAAAACTCTCCTTTCCTTTAATTGCAATAAATTAATTCCCTGTATTTTACGTTCTAAGCTGTCTTAAGCAGTTTTTTAGTCTTACTATTTTCAGTGTTTATGTACTATTGACTATTGGGTTTTCCTGCATAATTTTTATATCTCCTTCATATCTAGATAAACTGACTCTAATGTTCAGAAACTTTGAACCAGAAATGCATAGTGGGACAAAGCTAATCAGACAAATTGATAAGTGGACTAAAACTTGGATTAAAACCAGAAAACCATGGATATCCAGCCAGAGATTTAAGTTCAAGCCCCCTCCTGAGTAGACACTGTTTTGTGTGAAGCACTTTGTGTTTTGTGATTTAAAGAATAATCCTGCAGAACAGCTACCAGTGAACACAAGTGTTTATACCCTTGTACATAGTCTTTTGTGAATCTAGGAACAATCTTTTTCTTCTATTAAATCTATTTTCCTTCTCCCTTAGAACTGACCAATATCTGATCAAACATCATCATTTTTAATATGTGAACCTTCAGGAACCCATTTCTCTGTCCCTCTCTTAGAAGCTTGAAGAAATCCATTAAGGTCTTGAAGTCAGTGTAAGTCACTTTTATTTTGCTGAACAATAGGGAGAAAGACTGGAGGGAAATAAACTACTGCATACAATCTTTTTTTGTGGTGCATGCACATGTGTTGAGTTTCAGCATAATCAAAAACCGATGAACTGTCTAGAATGATCTTGGAGAATCTTCTTCTTTGTACTTCTCTGAAATCTTCTCTGAGGTGCCATGTCTCTAATTCCAGTGTAAATCTAATTTTTAAATTGGCCCTGTTTTAAGCATGGGATTGAGCCTGATGACCTCCAAAGGTGCCAACCTCAGTTATTTAATGATTTCAAAGTTGTTTTTAAAATACGCTACTGTGTGTTACTGCAAAATATTTTTGTGCCTATCAAAGACCTGCTGACACTAAAAATTTTGCTGCTTTAGCAGCTCATCAGCACAGAGGTTTCAGAGCACCTTTGGATTAAGTCATTACGCTTGATATCTGAATCACCTCAGGCTAACATGAATGAACAAACACTAGAAAAGCAATGGTTTACTTTCTCACTGAAATCAAGAGGGACACAGTATATACATAAGAGAAAATGGGCTGCTGCGCATGTGTGATTATTACTCTGGAAACGTCAGTATTTGTGCTTCACTATCTGAGTTCATTTTGAGTATGAGGAAGGGAGAATTAGTCAGATGTATTCTTTTCTTGAAAGAATAGATATGATGGCATGGGAATATGCAACGCTGTTGTATGAAGCTGTGAGTGTCCAGACATTTCAGAGGTCAAAGCACCCTCTGCAGTCAGCTCAGCTTTACCATAGAAATGTTTTCTGCTTGTCACTTATGTGTTTATCAGACTGGCTTGCCTTCTTTCTCCACTGCCCTCTTCCTCCTCTTCTCTCTCGTAGTAGTAGAAGATAGCAGGGATGTGGATTCATATACCTGATTTCGGTAATTTTCTTGAAAAGGAATGAATTGTAATGCATAAACATTCAACAAGGCCAAGTGCTAGGTCCTGGGCTTTGGTCATAACAACCCCATGCAATGCTACAGGCTTGGGGAAGAGTGGCTGGAAAGCTGCCTGGTGGAAAAAGACCTGGGGGTACTGGTTGACAGCCTGCTGAATATGAGCCAGCAGTGTGCCCAAGTGGCCAAGAAGGCCAATGGCATCCTGGCTTGTATCAGGAATAGTGTGGCCAGCAGGAGTAGGGAAGTGATTTTGCCCCTGTACTCAGTGCTGGTGAGGTTGCACCTTGAATACTGTGTTCAGTTTTGGGCCCCTCGCTACAAGAAAGACGTTGAGGTGCTGGAGTGTGTCCAGAGAAGGGCAATGAAGCTGGTGAGGGGTCTGGAGCACAAGTCTTATGAGAAGTGGCTGAGGGAACAGGGGTTGTTTAGTCTGGAGAAGAGGAGGCTGAGGGGAGACCTTATCGCCCTCTACAACTACCTGAAGGGAGGCTGTAGCAAGGTGGGGGTCGGCCCCTCTTCTCCTGGGTAACGGGCGATAGGATGAAGGGAAATGGTCTGAACTTGTGCTAGGGCAGGTTTAGGTTAAACATTAGGAAAAAAATTCTTCACAGAAAGGGTTGTCAGGCTCTGGAATGGGCTGCCCAGGGAGGTGGTCAAGTCCCCATTTTTAAAAGACGGGTAGACGAGGTGCTTAGGGACAAGTTTTAGTAGTGGGATGGCAGTGTTAGGTTAATGGTTGCACTTGATGATCTTAAAGGTCTTTTCCAAGCTAAATGATTCTATGACTGATTCTATGATAAATGAGCATTTTGATACTTCTAGAGAATGAGTTCTGTTATGGGACTCAGACTAGTGAAACCATGATTTTTTCTAAGCAGTATCCTCTTCCTTTTCAGTCTCCCAGTATCTGCTAGGTTTCACCCATTATGCACCTCTTTGAACAAGATGGTATGTACGTGTCTCATTTCTTTTTGAGATGGACGGTGCCCCAAACCTCCTCATGTGTAAGAACAACCATAAATCCGAAAGTTTTTGGAGTTAATTTTCTTTTTCAGCATAAAAGTCAACTGAATACGTATATTCACCACTTTCACTGATTTTGAATGAAAAAGAGTAACCAACACTAATGAAATTTTTGGTATCATTTTATTAGAAGGAGTAGAAATTTGATGGTTAAGAGTTATCCTTGATGGAGGTAAAATTTAACAACATTATCCACCTGCTGGTGAGTTAGGACCAGGCAGTCAAACGGTGCTGTCACATCAGAGAAAACAGAGAGAATTAACCAATATTTGAACAGATCAGCAGATGAAATCTGGAGATAAAGGACAGAGGATTTCAAAGAGCAGTCAAGGCTTTATTAGCTTAAGAAGATGGAATTCACACTAAGCATGCAAATGCCTTATCTTACGTTTCTGGCTGTGTTTTCTTCTGTGAATGTTTTTAATCTCCAAAGAATTCCTGTTCTTCTTCCCAAAGGTCCAGTTCCTTCTTCCAAAGGTCCATCCCAGTTTTCAATCTGTCTAGATCCTCTCCCCAGACCTCCACTTCATGCATTAGTAGGGTCATGACATTGCCCCAAAGGGTCATGGTTTCTTTCCAGAGAGTCATATTCTTTTCCCAGGCAACCTTGTTCTTGTCTTGGAAGGCTGTGATCATATTCATGGTTTTTTCCCATAATGACTTGATATCTTCTCCCCTGATCTCTTTCCATTTCCTAAGGCTCTGGTTTTCTTCCAATAATATTATCACTTTCTCCTGTAAATCTGTTATTAGTTGTCTCGCCATATTCTTGAAATAAGCCATTAGCTTGTAACAGAAGAAGAGAGATGATCTTGCAAGTTGGGAAACCCCAAAGTACCACCTTGAAAGTGACATGGCTGCTGGCCGCTTTGTGATGTGAAGCAAGATCTTGTAATAGTAATTACAAAATTGAGTTAAAAGACAAAACCATAATCCCATCAATGAGTTTGCAGCATAGAAAATAATTAAATAAGTCTATTATCAAATTTATTTTCTTTCAACCTCAATATAAATTCACTAGAAATATAGTGCTATCTTTTAATTGTTGAAATCTAACAAGGACTGAAAAAATGTAAATTAGCCAAAATAATAATTGGAATTGTGTATTCATTCTATGTCCTTTCTATAAACAACTACTATAAATTTAAAGCTTATTTTTTCTTAGGGTAGAAAAAAAAGAGAACTTTGAAGGACAGCTTTGAAAGTTTTCCATGCTGCCTTGCTATTATTCCTCCATCAAATCTGAAAAAGAGTGAGATGTAATGATAGTTTTCTTTAGTGACAGAAAATGCTTTTTCAGTTGGTTTGTTGTCATGGTTGACTCATTGACGTGAAAAATATAATTTATAAAGGGAATCAGAAGTACTTTGGGCATAGTTCCACACTGTCAGTATTGATGTATCAACCCATATCTAAAGAATACACTTTTGCTTAAATAGGATTCCTTGATGTAGGAATTACTACATGAAATTTTTATGGCCCATCATAAATGGGCCAGATTAGATGATAATGATGTTTCTGCCCTTCAGATGTGTGGGTACCCACAGCTGGTATGGTGTCTTAGTTAAATGAAACCCACTTGCCACAAACAAACCTCCCAGGATGCCTCAGACCTTTCTGTTCTGCAAGCTGTCAGTAAAAAGCCTGAGAAAGTGTCCTTTGATTTGCATAAATTTTGTATGCACTGTGAGCTGGAGCTGGGCATATAAACATTTTTGGAATTGGTGGTGGAAACAGAAAAGAAAGGAAACCCAGACCTTTGAGAGGTGCAGGCTGCAAAAACAAAAAATGGATATTCTCCTTCAAAGAGAATTACATGTTTTCTATTAGAAGTACACTTTGTCTTGCCTCTGTGTTTTCAGCACTTTTTGCCTGTCATACCAGTAGCTTCTTCCCCAAGAATACTTGAGTCTCTATGACAAAAAGGTCAATAACAGAGAAAATGTCTCCTGTCTGCTTGGCTTTTAACACACTTAAAAAATCTCCTTTTCTACCTTCATGTACATCCCAGTCCTATCCCTGCCTTAGCACCTCTGTATCTGTTTCACGAGGTCTTCTGTAGGTTGGTTTTTATATATATGAAGAAAGTTCTCCAAACTCACTTGTGTGCTTCCTTGCAGCCAGCTCTGTGCATTAATGAACTGTTGGGTGTCATCACCTATAGTGATGTCATATCTGATGGCTGGTGATGCTAGTGTCACATTACTGAGTATGCCTGGTGACCCATAGGATGGGGCATAGTTGTAAGTGGAGGAGTGGCTCTGGAGAAAGTCAGCAGTCCCTTCTTGCCAATTTTTCTGTTGATGTTGGCAGTGCTGGAGGGCAGCCTGTTTGACCTGACTGTTTTAGGTTGGTTACATGCACAATTTTTAGTCCAGATGTGAATTTTCCAGGGGTTGGTGTAATTGGAAATCTGTTTCTTCTGAAATAATCTACAGCTTGATCAGGTCTCACAAGTGACCTTAGCCATCTTCTGCCTTACTGTATTTTGGGATGTTGAGAAGAGGGGATTTCTCTGTATAATGCAGCAGTACTAAAGAAGAGATGCACAACCTACAAACTGTGAAATGATTGCACTTTTTAGGACCTGCAGGCAACAACACAGAATTTCAAGGATGGGTTTAGAGCAAGAAAGATAAGAAGATAATATAATAATAAAATAAATGTAGTCAAACTTAGTACAGTCTGTTTCATTTGAAAGCACTCACAGGAAGGCCAGCACTGAGATTCGTGTGGGATACACCAGGGAAGAAAAACTGTAAGAGGTGGGGTTTTTTTTTCCGGACAGAAACAGCCAGAGAGGCAGAGAGAGCTCAGGAGCTGGAAACAGTGGGGCTAACACTGTCCTCCACGAATGACTGTGTCCTCTCCTCCTCTAACGCTGTGCCATACGAGCATTGTCTCTTGGTACTGACATTTCCTGATGCCTTCTGAATGCTCTGGAGGTGGGGAGCCTTGCTGCGTTCCCTGCCTTGCGCCACAGAAACGAGCACCAGCAGCCCCCAAAAATACAGATATTTATTTTACTTTGGAACCTTTGCTCTTGTGTTGTGACAGTGAAATGGGGCTAATTACAGGCTTGTTATGTTGTTTTTATAGATGAGAAATTAGTCAGGGATGTCTCCGATATATGAGCTTGGTTTCGCCACCAGGATATGGATTTTCCCCTTAATTAAGTGCTTTCTAGTGCAGTGCACTAATGCAGTACTATGCCACACTGAGGACAGCAGCTTGAGTCACCGAAAGAACCAAATCTCTATATATAGACATCTCAAATTGCACTGTAAAAATGGCATTACTTGTTCTCCAGGTATTTCTCTAAGTTACTATCTATTTTGCTATTTTTCCCCACAGTGTCATTGTCAGCTTTCTTACAATTCATAGAAGCCATCAAGAAAACACAGTGTTTTTATGATTACATTAAGGCCTTTAGATTAATGGACAGTTTAATTCAGTATCCTTCAGAAAAGAATGAATTAAAATGCCTCCTTGCATAAGATCATCTGTACCTCTCCCAGTGCTGAAGGGTGGTTCCCATGCAGGTTCTCCCTGCTCAGATCTCAGGACATCTCTCCCCATGACCTGTGTAGTTACTTATAGCTGTGCTAAAGAATACAGAAGTATAATGAAGGTTCAAAAACCCTGTATAAGGAATTAAGGTCAATTATTAAGGTAGGCTTTCTGTCATATAAGTGTTGGAGAAACTTACTGTCACAGACTAACTGTATTTCATATTTGACAACAAAGAGCTCTCAGCAGAGTTTTTTCCTTCCCTCCCTCTTTCCTCCCACATTTTCTTTCATGTTGCACGAATGTGCAGAATGGGCTTTTCACCGCTGGTCAGCAAAGCTTTTGATGGTCAGATGCTATTCCTGTCCTCTGAATCATGTTGTTAGCAGATTTAAGCAAAGAGACTGATTTCTCAGGGCGGTGTTTGAACTTTGGTGCTACACAGCAGTCTTCCCTTCTTTGCTGTTGCAGATCTTCTGTTTTCTCTTTTCCTCCCCCTTTGTCTCCTCTGTTCAGATTGTTCTTTGCTGTCACAGCCTTCCTTTGTTAAATCCCAGCCCTGTACCCGGATATCAGTCCCCAAAATAACTCAGTCACAGTGGTATGTGTTTTGTCCTTGTGTTAACTCTGTCTGCAAAAAGGGTCTCTGTCAAAAGAGTTGGGGAAGCTCAGCTGGGAAATAGAAATGCTGTTCTGGAATGAGTGTGGGAGACTGCATCTCTATGGGTGTGCTCCATGCATTGCTTTTACATTATCTGTCCCAAATACCTAGCTGTCAGACAGTACTTCAACAGCTAGTAAAACATCTGCAGCAAAATCTATGAAAAGTTATCAGAATTCCTAACATAAGCTTGACAAGTAAATCAAAATGTGTGGTCTGACATGTACCCCCAAACTAATCCTTAACACTCTGACAAACCTGAACAGTTCACGTACTCTTCTATTGCTCCCTAGAGCTTTTTTTCAGTGAGGATACAATTAAGATAGAGAAGGTGATCATGTTAAGGTCTGACCAATTCATGAATATTTTTGACTTGCTGGAAACAAAACCAGGCAACACGGAAATCATGCAAAAACTTTCAACTGTATTCCACGCACCTCCTACATGACATAATGTCACCTGCGATTAGGAGGTGCATCAGCTGCCTTTACAGGCAGGCAAAGTCTTTGAAAATAGCCTGCCTGCCTATTTCAGCAGAAAGGAACAGACCAATAAACCTCCCCTCCCCAGCCCCCCTGGCTATATACTGCATAGCTGGAGCGCTTTGCTTGCTCCTCTGGAATCTTCCTCCATAGCACAGTGCTTCTGCACAAGCCTGCGACTGCCAGCTATGTTTAGGCACTCGGGCACCTCATTTGGCTACTGTGGGTGCCTGTGTTGCTCCAGAACCCCTTCTAATCCATCATGGGTTCTGCCCTGAGCCCCCAGCCCCACTCTGTCCTTCCCTCGCCTCTTCTCCTCCTCAGAGGACCGTTTCTACATCTCTGTCCTATCAAGAACAAGGATTTTTTGGGTGGTTGTTTCTTCTGTCTTCCAGGAAGATCCCTGATCATAAAGCAACATAGGTTAGCCAGATGATCACTGAGCTCTAATAATCCCTTGTGCTGTGACCACACTGTGACCCAGGCAGGCCAGCCCCTCCGATGGGCTGCACAGGCAGAGGGATCCAGTGATGTAGTGATTCATATAGAGAAAAATTTATAGCATCATTCAGAATTTATATGCTTTATGCATAGATCTTTCCAGTGACTCACACACCTATGGTGCCTGAAACTAAAGATGTGCTTTGAAAGCTCCTTTTCTGCTAGCAGTGACCTTGGTTTATCAAGGCACTAATGCAGCATTTAACTAAGATGGTGTTGCACTGCCTGCTCTGTTGGTTTCTGTGCTGTGTCCTTTCTCTATTGGAGCAGGAATAATACTGCCTCGGAGCCCTGCAGTCCACCACAAACATTTCAGGACAAAAAAATGCATTGTCTGGAGCTTCTCAGTGTAGCAACATAATGTTCCAAAAGGCTTGGTGATAGTAATATTTTATCAGCCAGTTACACAATGCAGAAGAAATTAGAAGTTAATTTAGTGGCACCGATCATCTCCTTGTTCTGGTATGTGATTAAAGAGGTGCTGTCAAAGTGGGTAGGCCAGAAATTAACTTAGTTTGACAAGTGTCTCGTTGAGTAGCTCTTTTCTTGAATATTCTGCTCCTGCTTTGTTGACTTTTAATTTAAAGCTAAGCCAAAATACAAACGTGACTGATAACAGCTTTTTTCTTTGTCTTTTTTCAAACAGACTTTCAGAAAGATGCGAGCTGCCTGACAGTGATGCATCAGGAAACAAGTTTCGTAGGCAGTTGTTTGCTTCTTAATTTTCCTTGACTGTTATATAGACTGCTGCCACTTCTCCTCAGGCAGAGGTTGATGGCAGCAGGGCTAGCCTGGAAGCCTGCTTTTGCATTCAGCTCGTGGAGCCAGACCCTGTGCAATGACAGCCTCTCAAGTTGTGTCTCCGGTCTGGGCTGGCAGCAAGTGACACCTGCTGCTGAGGCTGGCCCAGCATGCGGAAGCAGAGTAGGGGCAAATCCATCAAGTGGCACTAGGTGTAGATGTCAGTTCTGCTGCTTTTAGTTCCTCAGTGTCCCCACTTCTGGAGGAAAGTAAACAATTACATCACTGCTGGAAACGGTATGACTCAGCCAAAGATTCATAGGAGAAAACACGATGCCCAGGAGATGAAACTGCTCTGCTTATAACAAAAGCTATTAAAACTAGCTAGCCTTTTCATACTGCTTCTTAAAATACAGCCATCACAGTCCATGATGAGAGGGGAAGAGAAAGGAAAGGTGGCTGAAATAGAAAATGCTGAAAGGTCAAAATAAGGGCTTCACGTGATGGGTACATGCCACATTCAGACACCTAAAGCTCACACTCATTGGAGGCAGGACACAAATGCTGAGTGGTGTTTATTATTCCCTCTCATGCTGGCAGTATGATGATGGGAATCATCAGTGACACTGAGCTAAAGCTCTCTTCCTGCAGACTCACTGCAGATCGTAATCTTGCTCTCTGCTTTGAATGCTGTAAGGAGTCGATGCACACATGGGAGCAGGGTGAGGAGCAAATCCTTGCTCTGAGAGGGAATTCAGATCACCAAAGTCAGAGCTGTCACTGCAGAGTTCATTTTTTTGTCCACAAATGCAGCACAGCTTAGCTTGGAGCTTCTCATGATAACCTGTCTGAATTGCAGTTATGTTATAAAGCAAATAAAGATGCAGTAATCATACAAAGTCATTGCTGGATATCCCAGGCTCCATCTTCTTCTAAAACCAGGCACTAATAGCAGTTCAAGTGTGGTCATGGCTGTACTTTGGTCCCATCTGTACACTGTTGATGATATAGCTTTTTGCTTCCTAATATTTTTCATACTGACAGTAATTACTACAGAGCTAGCCAGCACCATTTTCCCGCTAAGTATAAAAGCTTTTTTTTCCAAGATGATAAGCCTGAGAGGTGTCCTATAAAGAAAACTAACACTTTGTTAACTATGGAATTGATGTGCACAGCTAGGTTTGCATTTTCTGCATCAAGCTAACATTGAATGGTATTAAATGGAGGTAGAGAGGATGAGAACTTTTCTTCTGGACTCACAATAAATATTCTGTCTCTCTTGTACTGTGCTTAAGGTAAAAAATATGACATTCACCAAGCATTAGGTAAAGACAATTATTCTTGCAGATTTGGGCTGTGGCTTATTTGCCCATAAAAATGGTTTTGTTTCTTGCATTATACAATGTTGCTTGCTCAGATCTGAGAAGCAAGAGGAAGTGCTCGTTCCTCCTGTCCATTGCTGCATGGATGAATTTATTAATGGGATTGCTGTGGAATTTTTTTGAGGGTGGGTGGGTTGTTTGATCGATTTTTCTAAACTGGCCAAAAGGGGCAAGGCACTTCCCAGTGGTGAGAGCTGAATTCCAGCGAATCAGAGTGTGTTCTCACATGTTCTGTAGCTGTTTCTCTGTTCTCTGACTCCCATTTTTTTCCTTACCCATGTACACTGCTTTTCAATTCTTTGGTGCTCAACACGAAGACAAGCATATAACCAAGCAAGTCTGGGACTGGACAGTTCAACTTTTCTATATCTCTTGAGTATAAAACAGGCATAGTAACACTTAGCTTTCTAATTCCTTTAAAGCTTTGCTATTCTTTTGTCCTTTACAAATAAATCGGGGTAGGATAATATTCACAATTGTTAAGGTTACATGGCATTTCCAATATTTAAATATAATTAATGTATACTAAGATTTCCTACCCTAGATATCTGCTTCTGTCTTTTTTGTGTGCTGCATTTTCAAACATTTCAGCTGAAATGATCAAACAAATTTTAGAAGAAATGCTAGGAAAAATGTTGCATGCAGTTGCAGGGATTTGTTATTTCATCTCCTTTGACTATTTTCCTTGCAAAAACCTGCATCCCACTCCACTAGTCCACTGTACATTGCCCAGATTGCTGTGTCTGATCAAAACTCAGATACTTTTCTTAAAAACTTGCTTGGCAGAGTGAACATATATTATAGTTACTTTAGTCTAAAGCAAAGTAGTCTTTTATGACTAACTACTTAAGAGTGACTGCCAGTCACAATGGTTTTTTATAGCTGGTTAAACACACCCCAGCTGTTCAAGCAAAATCAAGGTATTTATGTTTGTAGTAGACTTTAAGTAGTTTATGACAACATACATACAATACAGTATATGTATGACCTTTTCTGCTTTCTGTTTTACTTCTCAGCTGGTGTAATTTCCTTAGGATGTAATTATTAGCATAGACATTTTCTTCTCCATTGCCCTGTTGCTAGGACTATGCTCATGAGTCTCTCTAGCCCATAGATGGGGATAACAACATTTCTAATCTTTTGGGTATAATGCCTAAAATGCTAAGTCTAGTTCTAAGTATTAAAAAATTCTGCACTAAAATAATAAATTAATTTTAAGCATGGAGGGAGGAGTCCTGAGCAACCTGATCTAATGGGACCTGCTTTCGGTGGAGTGTTGGTGTAAGACACTTCCCAGATGTCCCACCCTGCCAAAATTATTTCTATGATAATTCCTGTTTGTGACCTTTACCATTTGACTAACCATCATTGCATGCCACTGCTCCAAAAAATGTCTTTGCTGGGCCAAAGTGTCTGTCTGGAAAAACTGAATAAGACCACCATGAAGCTGTCAAAACCTCCAGTGAGAGGTCCCAGCCTTTGCCAAATCCATATAGACTTTTTATATTCAGACTGCCCTGATTTCTCCCTAGCTGGTTATGAATTCTGCACTGCAAGACAGTCATAGGACATTAACAGGAAGAGGAAAAACTGGGCGGAGGAACAGAATTAGTTGGTGTAAACAGCTACTGTCCAGTCTTCCCTTCTGTAGTGTCGTGTTCTAGTTTGACACCTCTCCCTCAAAATCTTGGGACCACGACTTTATCAGGCTGCAGGTAAATAGTGTGGAAATGATGTAAATCACGGTCCTGGAAACACAGCATTTGCAGAATTGTGGAGCAGCAGTGGGTGGGAGGCAGCTGGGGGGTGACCTGCTCATCGGCCATATTGGGGCTGGAGGAAGGTAGTGCAGCTTGCGGGACATCTTGCCACCAGTTCTTGCTGTAGGCTTGCTGCAGCATTTTTGTGTCCAGGAATCAAAACCCTGCCTTGTCTGTGAAAGATTGTCAGGTATGCCTTTGTATTGGCTATAAACAGCAAGGTGTTGGCGGGGGGGCTGTGGGGGCCACTGTGAGGAGAGGCCGGGGCTGCCCCGTGCCGATACCTGCTGGTTCCTGTGCAGGGCAGGGCCGAGCCCCTCAGCGAGGCCAGTGGCGCCTCTGGGAAGACCCATTTAAGGAAGGGCAAAACCCTGCCCAGGCAGTGAAAAGTGAGAAAAAAAAAAGTGCAAACCAGGCCTGTGAGCAGCCAGGTGAGAGCAGGAGGAAGGCGGGATGTGAGAGATTCTCCTGCAGCCCCTGAGGGGTAGACCATGGCAGAAGAGGGGAAGAGTGTGAGGAGGAAGGAGTGGCAGAGAGGAGCTATGGTTATGGGCTGACCACAGCCGCCCCAGGCCCTTGCAACACTTGGGGTGTGAGGAAGTAGAGAAATTGGGAATGAAGGACAAGTAGAGAGCCTGGGGTAGAGAGGAGGAAAGGTATTGTTTTAAAGTTTGTCTTTTTGTTTCTCACTACCTGAATCTATTTTAAGTGGCAGTAAATTAAATTAATTTTGCACAAGTAGAGTCTGTTTTACCTGTGACAGTAGTTAAGTGACCTCCCTGTCTTTGTCTCCAACCATGAACTTTGTTGTCCTGTTTTCTCCCACTGTCCTGCTGGGTGGGGGAGAGTCAGGCTGAGCTGATCACTTCACATCACTGTCACACTGCAGTTTCAGAGCCATGTCAGACATTCATCCAAAGTAGGCGAAAATGTCGAGAGCTACAAATGAATCAGAGCAAGAAGTTTTAAATAACTGCACCCTAGATTGGAAAGCAATGTTAGTACGGACTGTGTAAAGAGAGGAATGTGTGATCGGGGAAAGAAGGAAACTGGGAAGAATCTGCTGGGGTTGGTTTGTTGTGCCTTCCACTTGTCCTGTGTATTACTGTGAGGAAATGGGAACAAGCTCTCACTAAAATATCATATGAGCTGCATTAAACTGTTTTCAGAAGCAGCAACTCTTCTTTTTTTTTTGCCCATGTCTTTATAAAATTGTATACAGGATCTTGAGATAGGTAGTATAAGAGCTATATGATGTTGCTAATGTCAAGATTAATGATGACTGAAGTAACTTCAGTGGAGAGTCATTTGCTGGACTGGACTTTACACTACTGTTGTGCTTATATTGGTGGGTTTCCACCAGAAGCTGCTGTCAGGGGAACAGAGGGCTGGGCTGTGCACTTGTCTTGCTTGTATCCTCCAAATCCCTGATGACAGCATAGTTACTGTGTTTTATGGGAAAACTTTGAAGTGAAAAACTCTAGTTTTCTGTTTTTCACTTCTTTATTGCTACCACTGCAGTTTTACCTCACTTATAAATTATGCACTGTTTGCCCTCTTGAAATTGTCTGGTTTCTGAGTTTTATGCTTTCCAAATGTTTTTTCTTTCTGTGCTGCTTTAGGTCACTTTTAATGGTACGTGACTCTGAGTGCTATTTATGGGGATTTGATTTATTGTCTTATTCTCTCAAATCTAGCCAGTCTATTTATGTATTTTGTTTTGCTCAGAACCACATTTTCTCCATAAACTAGTCTAACTTGGTTTTTCAGGTAAGTCCTTTCTGAAAAAGATCTACCTCGCATATAGTCCTCAGTACTTTTTCAAAAGAGAAAACCAAATCAGCCAAACTGATCATTCTTATATGACTTTCCTTTCTCTATTTCAAATAACATTAGAAGCCAGCACCATTCTGGTTTCAAGATTTATTTCCCCGAGTTCTAAAATGTATGTTGTACAGCAATAGATCTGTTCAGTTTTTGTACAACAGATGGTGACTGCTTAGATGGGAAAGATTGTCATAACTGGTCAACAGCTGGGATTTGGCTGCCTACAGAAAGATGTCTATTGAGGTTGGCTGGTACAACACAGGACTTGTTAGAAACCAAACCCTGGTTACCACGGGTTATCTGAAATGGTATTAGATGCTTACGTTTAAGCAACTGAATATCCCAGCTGGATTGTGTCAGCCTCCCTCTCTGAACTAAATTGCATAGGTAGAGACTCAAATGTGACTGTCCAAGGAGAAAGGGACGCCAATGTTTTCCTTTCCTGTACTGCAAACAAGGCTTTTCCTGCCAGCAGCATTGGGTGTGCCTGCTGCTGTTATGCTGCGTGGAGCCCCTGTCCACAGCTGGAGGAGATTGTGACAGCAACTTAGTGAGTCTTCATGAAGCTTGGAAAATGGGAAATGCAGAGGCAAAATGGAATGATTTTTCTTGCCATCCTCTGTTCCTGAGCCAAACGCACTTCAGAGTTGAGGCTTGAGGGCAACATCACCCATACCTTAAGTGGATATAATTTCACTGATTCTAAGGGAGTTGTTTTAATGCAAAATAGACTTGAATTTAACCCAGAGGTAATACAACCCTTTGGAAGTAAAACCGGTAGCTTTAAAACATTTAAAAAATACGCACTACACACTTCTTATGTCTGCTTTAGAATCAATGCTGAGCAGCTGTTTTTATAGTCTAAGGTTAAAGTGGAAGGAGTTATGAGCACTGTGTAAGATAATGAACCTCCCTATAAACTATCTGCCTGAGAGAATACGTGTCTACACGTTAATAGGGCCAATATGCAGGGACAAACCATCTTGAGTACTTTGTTTCATCTTTTCTCTATGCCTCTTTTTGGGCTCTGTGAATGCTCTGACGAGATCTTACCTACATCCTGGCTGTGTGGGAGTCGATTCTTCCTCCAAATTGTCTGTTGTTATCCTAGCAGGAGGTTGGCCCAGTAGGTTGATGCAAATTAATGATTAGACAAGGGTTCCATGTGTTTTCTGCTTTGGATCATAGCTATGTGGTTTCACAGTTCTTTGAGATTAGCTTGGTATCATTTTAACTACCTCAAATTAAGAGAGGTTGTTCTTGATTTTTGATGAAAAGAAGATGAGAAACAGGACACAAGTCCTTTGTCATTTAAATGAACTGGAGAAACATGGCATATCCATTCTAACATAAGCGCCGTGCCTACCCTGCCTGCCCTGGTGTTAATGATGGGGAGCAGCAGGGTGCTGCAGAAAGGTCAGGGGCCAGGGCACAGCAGACCTACATTCCGAGTGTTGCTACTGAGGGCAACTTCATCTCTCTGCCTCTGTATCTTCCCTCATCCTATGTTCAGATGATGAACTTCAAGACAGGAACTGCATATTGCTATGTAAAGGCAAAGCGTGTAGCTCAGGAGGTGGCCTTGGCTAAGTCTGAGACTGTGATTGTCCTGTACAAAATACAGTCATGGTACAAACACTGCTGGTTTTAGTGTTCTGGTATTACTCATTTGGAAGGCTGCCATCTCCAGAGTGCATGGAGAAGGTGTGTGTACAAACCTGGGATGCTGAATCAGAGTGTGGGTGTCACTGACTTTTCGTGCCTAACAAAAAAATTTAAATCTTAGTGCCATGTTGTTTTCCTGTCAGCAGTTGTTAATGTAGCAGTTTCATTATCCAGCAGCAGATACAGCCTATTGAGCATAGAGTTTGTTTCCAAGGGAGTTGTTTCCTGGCTCTAATCAAGTGGATGTGTTTTAATTCTATAATATTTTTGTGTTGTCATATGGGCACTCTGCAATGTTTTTCTGTTGTTACGACACCAACATTTCATTAAGCTGAACGTTATTATGCAGTTTCAATTATCTGAGTCTTGCTTTTGCAGACATTTCTAACACCTCAATGTTAAAGCTAAGTGTTTAATTTATATATTTATCTGCTTTATATGAAAGAGAGGAAAGCTCCTAGTTCTAGCCAGGCAGCGGAGAACTGGCCTCCAAATGTGCCAGGAAGGTTACCCTAAACTATGCATGTAAATCCCTTAGCAGAACTGCTGATTTACCATACCTTTGCATTTGAAAATATGATTTGAAATTTAAGTAAAACTAACAGTAAGTGTAGCAACTTGAAAAAGAAATATAGTCTGATGACTCACAGAACACCTCTGGGCAAAGCAACCTGCTTAAGATGTAGAAAAAAGATTGAATAGGGTTTTTAATGATCTAAAAATTACTGACTGGAGTTTAGATCAGGTGAATTCTTACTGGTGTTTGACACAACTACTACAGACACAGCAGCAATTAGGAAAAGGAAGCAGGCAGCAAAGAGTATCCACTTTCATGCTGACTTCTGTATGCATGCTTCAGTCTTGTTTCATTGGGACAGTGTCTGTGTTTTTAAGATAAACCATACCTAAATGCTAGATCAGGCTAGGGATCAACAGGGGAATGTATGGATTTTTTAGATACCTTACCACCCTCTACTCATGAGAAGACAGGTGCATAGCAAGCATGATGACTAGTACTGGCAGAAATCTCCTGCAGGAAAGGTGTTTGGGATGCAGTTTGTTGTGCAGTTCTATGCACATCATTGGAGAGTCTGTTGGAGACCTGGCTGTGTGGACTGAGCACCAGGAAGCTCATAATCTCAGCTGCCTTTCACAGCAGAATTTGGGCCATCCAGATGGGCAACTCTGTCTTGCTTGTTCCAGGATAAAACCAAGGAAGAACCTGGAGCCTCGGGACCTTGGAGAGAAGGGATAAACAGTCTGATAGTTATGGCAAGTCAGAGAGGGGCTTTTCTTCTGTCCTACTACCACCATTTGCATTTCCAGCACCCAAAAGAGCATTTATACAAAAAATCCAAGGTAATTTCATAACTCAGAGCAAACACAGGAGACAGGAATTTTCTGTCTGAATTTTCCTCCATCAGTTAATAACCAATTCAGACTTTCTCCTGTATGGTGCTCATACATGTGTATCCTGGTCCACTGCAAATCCCTTTCCAAGTCCCACTCAGATATAGCTTTTGCCTTCTGGCCAGTGATGTCTCTGTAAGTCTTGCTTGAACTGGTATGCTGTGCAGCCGAACTATCTGCGCTGAATGAGTGATTCTTACTGGGAGATGGCCTTGATTTTTCATCACAATTTATATTTGGGTAGTGTGGGGCATTGTGCTGGGTACCAGGAGCATGAGCATCTTTAGATGTTTAAAATATTTTGCAATCAATTTATGCTACTTTGAAATAATGCATGTAGCTTAAATATTAAATAACCACTGTGAACTCTCTGATAAAATTTCAGATTTTTTACTTAATTTGCAAACAGATCAATAGACATGAGGGCAGAGACTTCAGTGGTGCTCAGGGGATTTAGACACACTGGTTCCACTCTTTTTTAAATTAGATTAGAGATTCAAACTGTTTAGCTGGCATTAAAAAATTCAAACACTGGTTGTGTGTACATGATATCAAATAGTATGATTTTCATTGTGCTTCAACATAATAAACACTCTTTATGGCCACACTTTGCCTCAGCTCCTATGCATCCATATGACTTCAACCCTGCTTTCACTGCCATAACATTGTGATCTATGTAGGTTTTTATTCTGAAACTAGTACATTAAACTTTCACAATGAGGAAGTTAAATCTCAAACAGCTCTTTTAATCATATAAAAGCCATGATTTTTGTTATGCATCTTCACAGAGAATTTTATGCATAAAGAATTGCCTGTTTAAATCTGAATAGTCTTCACAGACTCTCAATAACAGCCTCGAGAATGCAGTGGTGCTGTGCTGATGGACTAGAGCAGCCAGGCCAGTGACAATCAAAGAAAGCAGCAGCAGTGATCAGAATATTCCCAGGTAATTTACTAAACCACAGGCATTGTAATGGGTTCTTCAGGGGAAATGGGATGAGCTGCTAACCAGGCACACCACTAAAAATGCAAAACTGGTTCTGAAGTCAAGTAGATATTGTCATGTAAGTAGAAATCTGCTTCCTATCCCTGTACAGATTTCAAAATGAATAAAAGACAGAAAAGGGAAAGTAAAGAATGTGGTGCGATGTTATTTGATCTGTGTCTTAGAGGGAGAACTGATTGACACAAGGCCTGCACCCCATTCCCAGGTTGCTGAAAAGATGTTTGCACAAGTGAAGTGCAGCTTCCATGTTATCTGCTGTCACCTCATGACCATCCTTCATTTCTCACTAGACAAGTATATCTTACATAGCAGACAGTGTACAACCTGCAGAAACAGTCCATCATATTATGGACAAAGGGGCCCGCTTACTGAATTTAGCATTATGGGAAGACCATGAAGCTTGGGTCAAGCTATGTTAAAATGGTGTTGATGTCGAAAAACCTATGTATTTAAGTGACTATTTTTGCTAGCATCCCAGGAGCTGTGAAGTTAGTAGCAGCCAAGAATAGGTAATGGTATAACCAATTTCCAGGTTTTTCCCTAACTATACTATAAATATAAGATTTTTCCTCAGTTTTGGTGTCTATTTTGACCAACATATGGACTTTACTTATTGCAGAATCTGGAAGCTTAGAATGCCTTCCACAAAAATGGCTCTAGAGTGTGCATGTAATCCTCTGATTTATACAGCAAGGCAGGACTTCAGTGAATTCAGTATTTTGGGATTTTTTTTCTTTCCATTAAAAAACCCTCAGTATCTTCCACAGAAAAATCCTCCAGTATCCTCTTTGTAGGAAGCTCATGTACTAAATGCACATAACTATGTCGTGGCTTATCTTACTTCATGTTACTAAATAATCCTGTCAGAAAAAGTCTTCCGGGCATGTTGTTGTTACAGCAGCAGGGGGTTTACAGTGAAGCAAGGTGAGAAAGTATATAGAGGTGAAATGGAGTTGGGGGTATTATGCTCACACTGTAGGTTGGGTCAGAGTCAAGAGGAGAATTCAGAGATTTTGTTCTCCAGAGTTGTCGTCTTTGGTCTAGACTGAGTTATGTCCCTAATCAAAGATTACCTTTGCCTTAACTCTGCTTATGGCTCTTATCTTCTGTGCTTGGGTTTTCATCCTTGGCTATATACTAGACAAATACATCCAAAACCAAAAGGATATTTTCAGGTAGCTACTATGAATATTAAACATTTATCTGGGGAAATAAAGGCCATTTCAGATAGCTAGTTTAGATAAGAAAATCTCTAGCTTACAATGAGAAAGATAGGTATGCTTATCCAAGTCTTACAGACTTTGGTATAAATCTGTATTTATCAGATATTATCCTCTGATTTGAGCAGCAACATGTTATGGACTAGTGTTTGGCAAAGCTGAGGCTGTCAAAAGGAGTATCTGCATAAATAAGAAAAGCACAATTTGCAAGAAAGGACATCCTTATGCAAGGATGTAAAAATTGCAGATTTTTGAAATGTGAGAAAATCTTTTCAGCTTTAATAACATTTACCCACAGAAATGCAAAGTATGAAATGCCAACAGCATGGCACAGAAGAAAGGGAAGATGGAATGAAATGGGTCAAAGCCACATGTAGTGGTGTTTTTTATGTGAACCTGGTCCCACAGTGCCATGACTGCTTCTCATTTTCTTCCTAAGTCATGAGAACAGTGTATTCTAGTTTTCAAGTTACAGAGAAGATTAACCAAAAAGTCGTATTGAAATCCACTGTGTTGGCCTTGCACATGTTCCTAAGGACTGAAGAAAATCAAATGCAATACCAGTGTCAAGTAAATGAAATAGGGTGGTCAAGATGACTACAGAGGCATTAGATTGGCACTGGCTCAGGAGAAGTCACAGAAATGCTGGCTTATAGTGTAGTCAGTAAAGGATTAAAGGATAGTAGCATGAATTACATGGTACTATAGAATGTTAGTCACACCATGGATTTTGATGGTGTGTTTACTGCAGCTGACCAATGTGAATTTTATGCCAGAAATGAGGTTAAGAGAAGTTAAAAAAAGTTTCAAGAATGATTTGAAGTCTTGAAGACACATACCATGGTAACAGTGTGAAGAATTATCTTTGACCACAATCAGTCTGTTTGGTTTATTCAGAAGAAAGCTAGAAGTTACTTGTTATCTACAAGGACCCTAGTGGGGCTGTAGTTTCTGATAGAAGAAGGTTCTTTAACCAAAGATAAAAAGACATGTTAGAAGCTGAAGCTAGACAAATTCACGCTAGAAATAAAATGTACATTTTGCAGCCAGGAGAGTCGTGCCAGAAGAGTCTACCTTAGGAATGGGGAAAGTCTGTAAGGACTTAAGACTGAATATTAGATGTATCTGAAATGATGTGTTACACCTCGGTCAGAAGTTATGGGACTGAGGCAGAAATTTTTGGGTGGGATATTGTTGCAGCATGAGTTACACAGGCAGCCAGGCTACGTATTTGTAATTGTCCTCCTAGCCTTAAAGTAGATAGAATAAGCCCATATTTGTTAAAGCTCACAACGAAATTGATGGTCTAGACACAGGAGACCACTATGCTGAATTAATTTAAAGGACACTTGTGTATGCTTTTGCTACTTAAGACAGAAGAGAGGAAGGGGGGATCCCTATTTCTCTGCATTGGTATGGAGAATGAGTATAGGCAACTTGATTTAATGCTTGAGAAATAAGCTTGGATTAGATGAGGGGACAATCTGGAAAGATCTGCAGAGGTGAGAAGGATCAGTGCAACAAGAAAGAGCAGTCTGACTTCTGCATCTTCTGAAATGCAGAGTGGGGCAGAGAATGGAGAACTCAACTTTGTGATCAATTTTTATTTTTTAATTTATATTTTAATTGAAATTCTGCTCTGTGGTTGAGCTGGATTTTGAGTGGTTTGTCTTCCAGGATATGCTACAGATACTATGATACTGGATTCTTATTCAGGAGAAAAAGAAACATTTGGAGGCTTCCTGGCATCAACATAAAAATGTTTAAAAGAAACTTCACCATTACCATTTACAGCCTTGTGTAGGTAAAGCATTTTGTTTGGTTCATTGATTGGAAAGATTCTCCATTCTTGATAACTCAGCTACTTTTATTGTTCAAGTATAAGTCTAAATCTTGTGGGAAATGAAACACTGTTGTTTGTATGTTATAGTTCCTTGTCTTGGAGTATAATTGCAATTATGTTCTGTAGTTATAACAAATACTCTGAATGTACTATAAGAAGGCAGGAGGGAAAGAAAAACCTGCTGCATTGCCGTCCAGAGCTTATTCCCAGTTCCTAATATAATTTACTGACAATGAATTCTGCAAATTATTCATAAAACAGCAGTGGGCCTTATTTAACAACATGACAGGGCTGCATGTAATTAGAGCTATTTTAAAGTGGTTTTTTCCCTATAGATCAATTGTTAATGCTATAAATGTTGCTGAAACAACACATGCAGTTTTTCACTGTAAAGTACAGTGCAGCCATCTGAAATATCTGGCTCTTAGTCTGGGAGTACCTGGTGAAAGCTCTAGGTGATTCAGTCTCCAGTGACCTGCTCTGAATATGGCTTATCTATCTCTTCTCAAGAGTTAGCAAATGTATATAGCTTTGCAGAGACACACCTGGAGCCATGCTTTACCCAAGTTTAATCTAAAGACTGGGAAGAACCACTGTAGGTCACCATTTTCGGGATGGCCAGAGGCTTTCCCTTTTTGCACCAACAAAGCTAGGGAAGTAGTTAAAATATCGTTGAAGGAAATAATACCAAGATTTGGGGTGCCAATAGGAATGTCCTCTGATAGAGGATCATATGTTGTGGCAAATGTGGTTTAACAAATTAGTAAAATTTTGGGTATAAAATGGGATCTACATACCCCCTGGAGACCACAATCAAGTGGTAAAATTGAGAGGATGAACCAAACATTGAAAAGACACGTAAGTAAAATCTGTCAAGAAACATCTTTAAAATGGCCACAGGCCTTACCATTAGCTCTACTGAGAATTAGAATCCAACCGAGATCTAAGGATGGTATAAGTCCATATGAAATTTTATATGGCAAACCTTACCAGACTCCTCTCATCCCAGGGGATATGAAGGTAGCAGGGGAAACAGATTTGAAAATGTATTTGATTTCTTTAGGAAAAGTCCTTGGAGCCCTCCGAAGACACATAGTACTGACTAGATCGCTTGCCTTGGATACGCCTGCACATCAGTATCAGCCAGGTGATCTTGTGTACATAAAGATGTGGGACTCTGAACCACTGCAGGAGAAGTGGAAGGGACCCTTCCAGGTACTGTTAACAACTCATACTGCAATTAAAGTGAAAGGAGTGGAACCATGGATGCACTACACTCGAGTAAAGGCGGCCCCTGCATGGAAAATCGTCAATAGAGACCCAGAGACTGCAAAATTGACTTTAAAACATGATTAAAAGGGGGATATCATTGTAAAACATGGGAAAAATGGATTTTAATCTGGAGACTGATGATGGTGGGAGCATTGTTTAGAGTATTGTTTAGGCAAATCTATGAGGATTAAGGGCAGAGAGTGAGGATGATTTGAGTTTACTGGGACAAATAGAAAAAGATACCCAAGGGATTCAACAAGATATGCAAGAAAATTGGCTAGACAAAATTCTCAGTGGATTAGGATGGGATTTGAGTTCCTTGCTAAAATCCTTAATTAGTACTGTGTTGCTATTGTTAATAGTATTCTTAGCAATACTACTTATTTACTATTTTCTAAAGAAGGAGTTTACTCAGAAGACTGCCCTCAACCGGTTAATTATACAAGCAGTAGCCAAGGGACAGGATTTGAATGATTCAATCACAGCGCTCCCACCATCATGTAAGAAGTAAATTGAATCGTTAGCAGTGATATGTAGATTTAAGATGGAAGTATTGAAAAGATAATTATTTCAAAACTTCCAAAGGGGGGAAATGATACCTTAAGGGTCGAAACACCCCCGTATATAAGCGGCCTACATGCGTAAGATTTAGGCCTCATTGTCTAATTTGCTGATGCTTTGCTAAAAATCAGTAGTGTCTAGCTTGGATGTTTTGCTAAAGTCAGTAGTGTCTACTTTGGATGTTTTTCTAATAGTGTCTACCTTGGATGTTTTTCTAATAGTGTCTAGCCTGGATGTTTTTTGTAAGTCAGTAGTGTAGCTACTTATTAAATTTGGAACCCTATTCAAGGACGGGAAGAATCGGAGGGGGAATGGAGCAGAAGGATAATAATGGTTTGCCAAGGTTGCTAGACTAGAAGGAATGAGAACTAATTGACGCAGGAAGATTTGTGGCTCCTTACAAAGGATCGTTTTTTGATAAGAACTAGGAGTTTACCTCAAGAACTGGTCTACACCGACCCTGCAGTTTGGGCGAGAGCCAAGGAGCAACTGAGTCTGCGCAAGAACAAGGGGTTACTAGCGGTGACGAAGAGGAGCCATCAGCCTTCATCCCCACAACCCCCCGACGACCACCACAAGGAGGCACTGAGCAAGCGCAGTGGGGAGGGATTTATGGAAATGACCACCTGAAGCTAATTTTAATACAAAGCAGAGACAGGTTATGCATATGTATAGGCATATTGGGAAACTTTATGCATATGTAATACTTTGCTAAATATAAATGGGGCAAGTTGCCGCTTATGGGTATGCACGTTAGGGGGAGCGATGCCCCATGCATCTGGCGCCGAGAACAAAGAATGCCTGCCTTTTAACACTACATTGGTGTTACGAGGTTCATTCTTCCCGATTTTGGTGACACTGAGAACCGAATTCTCAGGTGAGCTTAAACCAATAGTGTACCATTAACTTCTGCGGGCTGTGATGATTTATCTCCCCTGGTGACCAGGTCCAGGCAGTCTCCAAAATAGAAAAGACAATTTATAAAAAGGGACGAGACTGCCAAGGGACAGGTCCCTCATGACTTCTGCTTCACAATTTGTGCACAAATATGCTGTTCCATTTTACATTTAAAATAACAGCTGAACCATACAAGACCCAATTTTCCATTATTGACTCACTGTAAAGACTAAACCAGATCATTAAAAATTTAAAAATTCAGTTTCTGACACAGTTTTCTCATAAATGAATCATATTTGATGAAAGCGGAAGAAAAATCAGCAACTTTGATTAGCAGTGCAAGTGTTTTCAGTTCATTAAGTCCTTAGAGTAATGCCTGGAGAGTGACAAAGTCCCTAGTGTTTCCTTAGGGTCTCATCAGGTGCTTCTGAAGCCCATTTGTGAGGTTCCTGGGGACTAAAAAGTTAGTACAAAGAGACATTTATGGGGATCTGATTCTGTCCTGCACTTCAGTTCAGCACTCCATCCTCCTAGTCATGGCACTTCAACAGATGCTTTAATAGGCTATTGCTTGTGCATATGTTCAAGTGCTTTGATGAAACGGTGCAGATAGGAGGAGAGGGAGTGGAAGATAGGCAATTATAGCACAGGTAGAAAGAGGGAAGGAGATGTATAAGGGAGATATGTTTATTGGAAAACATTTTGCAAAAATTCCAAGGAGGGAGAGGCTTTAAGCAGGCAGTTTTTCCCAGTATGGTGGAATCTTTATGGGAGGGGCAGGGAGCTCCCCTGAAGTAATTTTTCTTGAATGATACTGTTGACTGGAATAAGAAAATCTTACTTTCTCTCAAGAAATGAAGCTAAATTCTGCCCTAAAAAAAGGGGGGATTGAAAGTAAGTTTTCAATCTATGAAAATGGAACTTGTCTATAACTTCCAGAACTGTTAATAAAGAATGAACTCAAACCTTCACGAAACAGCCACTGGTTGGCAGCTCTTACCTGGCCTGCTACAACCTTGGCTCACACAAAGATCCTTGACTTGGGTTTTAAAGCTTTTGTGACAGATGAGTACCCTAAATACCAGGTCAGGCAAGGTGCAGTTAGTGCTGTAATGTTAATAAAAATATTCAATGCAGTGCGTTGTCCTTGCCTGTCTGAAGGGCAATAGGAGAGAGACAAGATGGTAAAAAGAGCTTTACTTGTCTGGTCTGCCTGCTTCAGGCTCTCTTGCAATGAGCCACACTTTCCTATGTTGGTCCAGAGCTCCTTAAGACAGGAGCTACAGTGCTGCAATAAAACAGTGTGAGGACCCAGAAGTGTGGTGGGCATGTTTCCTTCACTTAGTTGCTGCTGTGCCTGCTCTGTTCTACACTCACAGGTAACAAATCACTTAGAATAAGGAGAAGACAGAATTGTGGCTCCCTTTCTTCTCTGCATTCACCTGGAGAATTTATTTGGCATTGAAAGGCATTTTGGCTAATTTGACATTTCCCTGGGCATACAAAGGGATTATGTCTCTGCTCAGGCTATGGCTAAGGGATAACCAGGAGGTAAGTGAGCCAGAAATTGTGTTCCAAATTGCTGCATTGGGATATTCATAGCATCTTCTTTTCCAGCTGTAACTCACTACAGCATAGGTTGTGAAACATATACTGTAGAATGGGGGAAAAATAGGTAAGGCTGGTGGCCATAATGCACGCAGACATAAAACAGTGTAATCAGTCTTTAAAAGCAGGTTTTCTTTTTCTATGTTCAAATATTCTAGATTAATTTCTTCTGCTAAGTTTTCTGGGAATTTTTGTTTACTTTGCATTTGTTTCTCAAAAGGAACTGTGTAACGGCTGTGGCTTTCCATGCTACCAGTGCATTCCTGCATTCAAAATAAACTAAAAAATGGCAGGTATTTTATCTTAAATCCTTGAATTATCAACTCTGAATCAACCTATGGCAATAGGGATTCATGACCAGTGTACTCTTGTATATGGCCTCAGTCCAGCAAAGCACTTAAGCACATGCTTAATTTAAATTTTGAACCAAATGGGGCAGTGAATCACATGCTCCAGTCTCAAATGAGGTTAAAATTAAAATTAACCATGTGTCTCTGCTTTACTGGATAAGGGCTGTGTAGACTGTTTTCACTTCTTGCCAGCATTTCTATTACTGAGACATGTTAATTCTTCTCACTTTTTACCATCTATTTCTTCATTGTTCTTGAATGGTTTTCTTTGCCTCTTCATCAGATGAATCTTATTTCTGTGAAAACCTGGGATATCAATTTGGTGTACGTAAACTGATATCAAGATAGAATCCCAAGGCAATTGCCCGGTGGAATTGTTTCACTTTTGTCTTTTTGAGATTCTTTTAGGTTATTCCCTTTTTGTGGTTTAACCCCATTTGGCAACTAAGTACCACACAGCTGCCTGTTCACCCTGTGGTGGGATGGGGGAGAGAATTTGGGGGGGGGAGGCGGGAAGTAAAACCCATGGATTGAGATAAAAGAGAGTTTAATAGGACAGCAGAGGAAGAATGATAAAAGAATATAGAAAACAAGTGATGCACAATGCAATTGCTCACCACCTGCTCACAGATGCTCAGCCTGTCCCTGAGCAGTGATCGCTGCCCCCTGGCCAACTCCCCCAGCTTTATATGCTGAGCATGACATCATATGGTATGGAATGGCCCTTGGGCCAGTTTGGGTCAGCTGTCCTGGCTGTGGCCCCCTTCCAGCTTCTTGTGCCCCTGGCAGAGGATGGGAAGCTGAAATATCCTTGGCTGGTGTAAGCACTGCTCAGCAACAACTAAACCATCCCTGTGTTAGTAACATTCTTCTCATCCTAAATCCAAACCACAGCACTATGACAGCTACCAGGAGGAAAAATAACTCTATCCCACTGAAACTAGGGCATCCCCATATAAGAATTAAATGACAGTTTGAAACAGGTATTGTTGCCTCTTCTGATGAAAGAATTCTAAAATCATAGGTACTGTATTGAAAATACACTAGAGACTGGAAGGATTTGTGGCAATTCACACTCGTCTGATTAGAAGCAAAAAAACAGAAATTAATTTCAGCCAGTTCTATGCTCAAAATCTTTTGAAAGATGGAGATAAGGTGATCTCATTCCTTCATCTTATGTGGAAATTAATTAGCTGGAAAGTATCAAAATGATCTTCCATACTTTTTATTAGTATGGCACAAGCTCCTTGGTATCTATCAGAATAATGGGGTAATGTGCAGAAAGAAATTAAGGGAACAAATGTAAGTGGCTGACCAGAGTCTGGTTGGTTGGTTTTATTTTATTTTAAAATGTTATTCTGTGCAGGAATGGCCCTGTTTTCAGTTTCTTGTATTTAGCCTTGAGCTGTGGACCTGTAGATATCTGAGGGATTGAATACATGTGGATTGTGGTAGTACTTAGAAAGGAGCAAGGCAAAACAAGTTATCAGAAAAAAAAGCCACATTTATGGTTGGTATTCTTCAGCTGCTGGTTTCCTGTTCTTCCTCCCTTTGACTGCATGTTATGAACTCAATGAAGAGCTTTTGCTCTCATAATCGCTGCATTTCCTTGAATGATTTCTTCCCAGCTCTCAGCGGAGCCTCATTCCCACTTCCTTTTCAACACATAAGGAGAGGGGGAAAAAAAAGATCCCTCCTGTTGATACCAGGATCAAATTCTGTAGTACAATTATTGTTAAAGTTGTTTTCTATGCTAATTTTCTGTGGCTGAGTCTTACCTGTTAATGCTTCTAACGTAAGAGGCTAGTCCTAGTCCTGTTGCATAAACAGGAAAGATTGTGCTCCAGGAGCTGCATTCAGAACTTGCACCAGCTAATGTACATGTTGCTAAATAATGTTTTTTAGAGCTTTTCATACTGCCTTTTTATCTCTTTCATGGAGGAATTTTCCTTTAAACTTGAGAAATATATATTGATTCCTTGGAAATATTAGATTTCCGGTTTTGTTGGCTTGAGTAATTTCCTATGTATAATGTTTTAAAAATGCTAAAATTATGAATTTATTTTAATAGTCCTTACTCTAGTAATTCATTTTGGATCCATACATTTGCTGTATATTTCCCTTTGTATTTAAATCTTCCACTTCAGCTAAATTGATGTTACTCAAGCATTACGTAAGGGCTGCTTACAGGAAAGTTTAATTTATGGATTACTCTGAAGAGCCACCAGTAGTATGTGAATTGAAATTGAGGTGGAAATTCCTCTCTCTTTACATTATCCAGTGTACACGGCTGATTTGTGTGTCTGCCTTACATGCACAGCATTTTGGGCAAATAATCATTATCTTGATAAAGTTTAGGCACAGTAAATATGCAAAGTGGGGAGAGATATCTCAATGCTCAAGCTGGATGTGCAAAGACTCATAAGAGCTTAATGGAACTTCTGTTAATTTAGAAGTCCAAAGGAATTGAGGACTATAAGCAAGTACATCCAATCCCAAGTGAACCATCCTTGACTAGTTTTTAATACAGAGAAACACCATTGGTGCTGGCCTGATCAAGCAGAGAAATTACATTAGTTTATAATTAGGGGTAATATCTGTGCTCCTCTAGCCAACATGGACAAGAAAGAGGACAGGCATGAGGACAGATGGAGGTTCATTTTAACTTGATTGCTCTTGTTATCTGTACTATGGTGGGATTGGCTTGGTATGCAATGGAAGTAACACAGCTCATATGAATTAGAAAGAAATGCATTAATATAATTTCTTAATATGCAACATTTAATTGTTTTACTTTTGTAAATAAAGCTCATAATAGGAAATATTACTGTGTGCAAAGGCCCTAGCAGTAAGGTAGGTTTCCTCTCACAAGTAACCAGCACCAAAAGATCCTATGTATGGGATCATGGCAAGCACAAATGTTAGCTGACAGGCCAAAAAAGGAAACTTTGAAGCTACTTGAGAGGGCCTCCTAGAGCAGAACTTAATTACATGGGCAAAGTTGCTACTTGTGTTTTTTTTCCTTCATATTTGATAAAAATTAAGAAAATCAAGACTGGGATTTTTTAAGGGCTGAAGGTCCTTAAAAGACAAGTGAAAGGTGCTTTTTAGTGTTCCAGACAGCAGCCCTGTTCAGAGCTGCACAATAGGAGTTGTTTTAAATATTCTGACTCCTACATAAATGTCTGAGGCCTTAATCCTGTAATGCATATGCACTATTGCACATAAGTAAGCCTTTCCCCCACAATGCTCTCCCACTCTATTTTGTCTTTCTCAGATTTTCCTCTTTTATCTAAATACCTTTCACCCTCTTTTTCTTTTGTTTTTGCCTTCATTGCCTGCCACTTGCCATTTCATTGATATTTTTTTTCTAGTGCTGCCGTGATCCTGTGCCACTCCAGCATACACTGGCAGTTTTGGTGTTTGGGAGGAGAAGGAATGTTTCCGCAGACCCCCAGATCCATGCCTTCATCACCTGCTGCTGTGTCATATCCAAGATCCTGCTCTTGATTAGTGTCTTAACCCTTTCCAGGCTGAGTGTGACCCTATCCAAAGTAATTTATACACTGAGGGAGAGAAGAGTTTTTCTCTGTGAAAAGACCCAGAGCCATGGGCAACAGGTAAGAAAAATCAGCAAAGCCAACCAAATGGAATATCCTGCAAGCTCAAGGTGAACTTGCATCTGCACAAGACTGATTCTTCCCACCCTACCTAGTGAATAGTGTGTCTTTAACCAGCTTTAAGGGGGACGGGGGGAATCAAGTAATGGACAAGATAAGAAATCTTAATGAAAAAGTCTACAGTGATAATTATGTCATAGAAATTAAAAAAGGTATTTTATCATTAGAAGATAATCCTAGCTTCAATTTAGAGCAGGGATTCAAGGATTTTTGTGATATAAGCGAAAGTGAATTGGAACCCTGGGAACTCCCAGATTATCATTGCCTGCAAATCTGTTGTCAGAACCTTGATACTTTCACAGGACTGGGGGCATATACTTTGTGATAGCACAGCTTCAGTTCCCACTTTTCTAGGGACTGTACAAACACACACAAGACCTCCAGGTTATGCAGTTTAAAAATCACTGGTACCAGAAGAATACTGTGGCTCTGCCATGGACTTGCTGTTTCACAGACACTCCAGAGACTGAGGGGGGCAATGTAGGGGCACACACTTTCAGAGCAATTCTCAGGCAAGTGTCGCCCTGAGATGCCAAATACCACCTCTGTGACACTTGTCTCTGCACATTTCACCCAGACTACATCAAATTAAGCTGAATTATTTCCGCTACTAAGCAGATTTCACAGAATAGAATCATAGAATAGTTTAGGTTGGAATAGACCTTTAAGATCATCAAGTCCAGCTCATAACCTAACACTGCGAAGTCCACCACTAAACCATGTCCCTAAGCACCACATCTACCCATCTTTTAAATACCTCCAGGGATGGTGACTCAACCACTTCCCTGTTCCAGTGCTTGAAAACCCTTTAAGAATTTTTACCTAATATCCAATCTTATCCAATCTTAACCTCCCCTGGCACAACTTGAGGCAATTTCCTCTTGTCCTATCACTTGTTACTGGGGAGAAGAGACTGACCCCCACCTCACTACAAGCTTCCAGGTGGTTGTAGACAACAGTAATCTCCCCTCAGCCTCCTTTTCTGCAGGCTCCTTTAGCCGCTCCCCATCAGCCTTTTGCTCCAGACCCCTCACCAGCTTCATTGCCCTTCTCTGGACACACTCCATCACCTCAATGTCTTTCTTGCAGTGAGGGGCCCAAAACTGGACACAGTATTCAAGGTGCAGCCTCACCAGTGCTGAGTACAGAGGAAGGATGATTTCCTGGGTCCTGCTGGTCACACTACAAAGTACGTGGAAGAATGGCTACAAAGACTGCTCACCAGAGAAAGGGGCATGAATTCAGAGGTAAGGAGAATGACAGCACTGTGCCTGACATGAACTTAGGTTATAAATTTAGAAAAAAAACACATTAGTATCTTATTAACAGGGCTGCTGGTACACAAGCTACTCTATACTCCAATGATCACCTGTAATGCTAGATGATGACTTTGTTAATGGTTTGAAGAAAAGGGATATACATGGGGGTTTTGTTAATGGTTCTCTAGAAAGAAAGAAAGAATGTTTATGTAGAAACTTTGATGTGGTTGTCTGTGCTGACAAGAAATTACTGAAAATAGGTCAACACACAAGTGTAACAAGAAAGAGCTACAAAGGTCACTTAATAAGAGATCCATTTTGATGTCAGTGTGACTAGAAAGAATGTAAGCAGGGCTACTAGAATAACAGCCTGGTTTTGAAAATCTATTTGATGACAGTCATCTTGCAGTACAAATAAAAATGTAAGTAATTTTTTTACTTACATAAGTAAGTAAAGGGAATCATAGATTAATATACATTTGAAGGCACCTGTGGAAGCCTCTATTCCAATTGCTTGAAGCAGGCCTAATTTTACTGTTAGTTTGTGTATCTCAGGACCTTATCTGGTAAACTTTTTAATATCTCCTATGATGGAGATTTCACACTCTCTCTTGGCATTTCTCTTGTTGTACCTTGTGACTGTTGCCTCTGCATACCTCTGAGAAGACTCTGGTTTTGTCTTTTCTATCATCCCTCCTTCAGGAAGTTGAACACAGTAATAAGACCTCCTCTGAGGGCTTATCTTCTCTAGGACAAACAAATGTGGCCCTCTCAGCCTCCCCTTGCAGGGTAAGTGCTATACTCCAGCCCCCAGCCATCCTGGTGGCCTTCTGCTTGCTTCCCCCACTTGGTAGATACCTCTCTTGGAAAGTGGCACCTAACTTTGGACCTTCACTTGACATAGGCCGTGAAGATAGGTTCTTGATTTAATGTCAATTCAGAAAGATAAAAGTTGGTGTGGACAAATTCATCCCACCTAACTCTAGCTGGTACCCACTGGAGGTTATTTCCACATGCACGGAGAGGCCTCCAAATTCCTGGTCAGATGCATACTACGTACTCCTTTATTTTTATTACAAAAATCAAACTCATGAATACATACCAGAAACATCACACTAGAGATTAAACGGTTGCTTCTGTGCACTCAGTCCCACAGTCTGGGAGCTTAAGCTTGCAAGTCCAGTGCAACTAAACCCTTACATCAGTTATCTCTATATGACATCATACATGGTGTGTGCCAAAACTTTGCCTCAGAGTGGAGACCCCACAATGGATGTTTAGTATCCAAAAATTTCTGGTTTTTGTTGGTTTCAGTCCACTTCTCTTTGTTCCGATTATGTATGAAAGGAATAAGATGGTTCCTCTTACCTGTTTCTTCTCTTATTTGTCATGTATTGATTGCTTTACACTTGCTTAGAAAATTCAATATTCCATTAGGTAGCAGAGGAATAGCACTATAGCAGAAAACAGCCTGGCTGTTGCCAGAATGGAAAGCTCAATCTTGAAAGACAAAAGTTTTTTTTCGAAAGTAGAATGAAAATCTTTTGGGTAACTGAGCAAATGATGGTGTATTTCTACAGACCTGCTGGCAGGGTGTAGCTGTTATTGTCAAGAGAAATTGTTTTGCCCATCTCCACCAAATCTTCATTAAGTCAGTCAATAAAGTACCTGATAAATGTGCTAAATGAGACACATTACCAAGTAGGAACAAAACAGAAAAACCATGCAGTGATGTTCTCTTTAACTTCACTGGGACACACTGCATAGAGAGCCACAGAGATGTTGTCACTCCTAATGCCTGTTTTGTCCTGAAGCTTGTGTGTCTCTACTGTGAGACAGCTTGTGCAAATAAAACCAGCACAGTTAGGCCTTCTTAGCAGCTATTTTCCATTTTTTTGGAAGGTGTATGTGATGTTGTTCTTCTTTCATTTTCTTAATTGCATTTTTATAATGAATAGGAACCTGTATAATCATATAATGAGGCATTGTAGTTATGATGGGTACAGGTATAATTAAAAATCTTCACAATATATCATGAATAAATGCAGGTTTTCTACAATGAAGATATTTTTAAAGATTAACAAGGGAGTTATTTCTGTTTGCAGGTTTGGACTCAAATCATTTACTAGCTAATGGGAGGTACGAACTTATTGATTTCCAGCAGTTTGCATATTTAGCAAAAAAATTTAACCTGGCATTCCTGGAAATTTTCATTAATATTTCCAAGCCTCTATAGAGCCCAGATTTCTCCCTGTACAGATGCTTTGCAACAGATGTGGGGAGCCCTTAAGAAATTTTATTATTGAGAGATTGTTTCTCTGATGTCCAAAAAAAGGGGCACCAACAAATTTGAGGACTGGACCCACTATGTTCTCTAAGGAGTAACACTGGTGATAAGTTTGACTCTTGATGCACAAAAGGTTGCTATGCTTGTTCAAATGCTTGAATGGGCCCTGGAAAGACTGAATTCCTGTAAGTCCCGTATATCAGGTGCATGGTTTAACCTTAGGACACAATGGTGTCCTTGGTATAACCCCAGAATTCTTCCATATTATTATTTTTAAGAACTTGTTTTTGTAAATATATATAGAATTCAATAATGAGCTCATTTTACAATTCATTTTTTACTAGATGAGAATAAATTCCTTTAGAAATAGAGATTTGACTTAATGTATTTTTTTTAAATCAAACGCTTACATTAGGACAAAGTGCATTATGCACACACAGAGCTTCCCATTATCATATGTGGGGAATGTTCTTGATAAAAAGACCCCTTGCTCAGTGTACTGTACTCTTCATTACACATGTCAGGAAAAAAAAAGATATAACATGGTTTGGATTTTGTCTCTAATTTTGACTTTTCTCCTCAAATAGTATCAATCGGGATTATGCAGCTAAATCTATGCACACTTAACACCATGAAACCCTTTATTGTGCTTGAGGGAAAAAATGGGAAAGCAGAAAATTGTTACTCAAGGACATAACACTTGAAATGGCCATAAGCCAATAGAGTAGAAGTTGTTGTAAAGCCTGGAGAGTGGTGATTAAAAGCGAATGCAGTGATGCTGAGCAGAGTTGTCATTTTCAATGACATTAAACAGTTTCAGCTGAAGGTGAATAGAATTTTTTTGCCAAACTAACTTTTTTTGCCAGTATTTCTAGAAGAAGGCCACAGCTGACAGGATACTAATGGGGGTTATTTAGTTCTCTGATTATTTGGGGGTTTTGTTTTGATAATTTTTTTTAGTGGGGGAAAGGTATTATGATCTGTATTTCTAATAAACTATGCTAAATTTAGAGATAAAGTAAAGAGGAATTACAAATTTAGAGGAGGAATTTCTCATACTTTCATAAATTCTCCTCTTCAGTCCCATCGCTGTTAAATCTTTACCCTTCTTTGGTGCAAAGTAATTTTGAGCACTTCCAAGTTACCATTTGGGAGGACACTGGCCAACCCCGAGTGATAATGAGATAATGTTGAGGGCATGAGGAGGATGGGAGTAGTACTTCATGCAAGATGAGTGGAACTAATGAATTCATTGGCTGGTGCTATTTGGGAAGGGAATAGTTCCAACCTTGGTTGTTTTTGAGTAAGCAAATTGATAATAACCAATAACTGGGGGAAGTGATAGAACATGATCCTAAATAATGTACTAGACTTGATTTGGTGGGATGGACAGAAGGGGAGAACAGCATTTCAGCAGTTCCTGCAGAAGACAGGAGCAGAGATGCAGAGGTAACGCTTAAATCAGCCCTGACTCATTGAAGCTGTTCCAGTATGACAGCAGGATTTCACAAAGCTATAGGTGGGATTTTCTTCAGTAGCTAACTTTTCTTGACAAACCTGTCCATTCATGTGGTTTTTCTGTAGTAGGTATTTCGCAAAGGTGTTCCAAGGGGTGAGACTAGCGTATCTGCTGAAAGCATGGGCATAGCAGCAGATGCCTTCTAATTAGGCCAGGCAGCATCTGGGCCATAATGGCAATTGTTGGTGACAGAATTTTCTCTCTGCTCTGTGGTCCTTTGGCAAAAAAGGATGGATTTCTTGCCAAGTTCATAATTGTGAACACTCCATTTTTTTTTTCCAAAGCAATTTGGCTTCAACTTCAAAGCTCATTAACTGTTGAGTTTTGCTACTCTTACTTTGTGATGAATAGAAACTGAGTTCAAAAAGGTAAAACAAATGGCATATATTTTGAGTCTCACTTGTTTTTAAGTCAAAGCATAAAGCATATGTCTTTCTCTTGCATCTCTTACCTACGGATTTTGTTAAAGGTGGAAGAAAAGGCATTGTGTCCACTCGTTTAAGCACCAGCTACTAGTTTACAAATTCTCCTTTTTTCTTTTTTTTTCTTTTCCCCCCAGAATGCAGGATTCCTGTCCTGATGTGAAAAGTAGGATTACACTAATTGCTCAGTTCAGTGACTCCAGGCTTATGCCTGCACTATGGGGAGCAAAGCTTGGCTTCTGCTTTCTTCCAGTTTCTCTCCTGGCTGTTCTATATGAAGAAGAGGAGCTTTTAGCCCTTTTGGCTTGAGATCTCAGCTTACCTTCCCAGTATAGTATTCCTTGGTTTGTGGGGAAACTTCTCCCAGTCATGAGAGTAAGCAAAGAATAGTCTCTATCTTTAGTAACATTGAAGCCAGTAGTGTCTTCTGACATGATGCACATTTGCATTACCAATAAATATGTTTGTTTGCAGTCCTAGTTAGAGAGTTGTGATCCAGGGCACTGCCTGTGGGAATCTTCTAGGCCTTTTGTTTCTAATTAATCACAGAATATATATTTTAAATTATTGATAGAAATAAGTTATGCCCTTCAAATGCACAAATTATTCAAAAGGCTTTTAATACCTTAATCTTTGTTCTGTCTCCTAAACAACTCTTGCAGAGAAACCTCAATTCTGGAGGCTTTTAACTTGCATCATTTTTTTGTTCCCCAAATTTGTGATTGCATGTGAGAAAGTGTGTCCTTCTATTTTCTACACAATGTGATCTGACAGGAAAAGCAGAAAATAAGTTTGTGGAAAGTGGAGGTAGTAGGGTTTTTTTGAAGGCCTGTGTGTAGGCCTTTGTAGGCCTGTAAGGTCCTGTGTAGATTTTCAAAATAGCAGCTGGGCATTTGAAATTAGATCATGTCAGTATGAGTAGGCACACACAGACTTTGCATCCTCTGCTCGTGTTTCCAAGCTGGCTGGATGCAAGGCAGTGCTGGTCCAGAAGCCGCTCGCCCAGTGTGTCGTGGCACTGTGCCAGGGCTGCTGTACTGCCTCACTCGCCATGATTGCCCAGGCACGCAACCTTCCTTCAGTAACTTTAGGGAAAAAGATGCATGTGGCTGGTTTATTTGGTGTAAATGATTTTCTTTAAACTCACATTCCAGCTAATTTACGGGAACTGAAGGTTAGATAGGAGGTAGTGAGGCCAGAAGACTCTATTGTGTGATAGTGAGGAAAGTGATGAAACCTGGATAGCAAATGGAGGGGCTGATCCTATGTCTGCTGAATGTGGCACTGCCACAGGAAAACGATCTCATTGGGGAGCGTAGGTGTGTGTGATTCTGGCACTCACACGCGAAGATATAATCTACAGGTTTAAAAATGGAAAGTTACCTGAAAATGTCATTGCAGGAACTTTTTTTGCTCTGAAGGTGTTATTTATGTGTAAAAAGCACACAGCTAAAATCCATGTTTAAGGTATCCATGGGCATTATTTTCTAAGCACCTGGCAAACTGTTTCCAGAAGGGGCTATAATTAACAGTGTTTTAATTCTACCAAGGGGCATTTTTCTGCCTGCATTATCATTAAGGTAATTTTTCTCAGTGCTCCACTGCTTAGCAAAAAACAAACAGTTAAGAAAGGACTAGTCACTAGTGCAGAAAATCAGCAAAGCCCAATTAAAATTATTTCAATGGGCTATAAATCAGTAGAAACCAATTCTCTTGCATTATTTGAAAGCCAAGAATTTTCCCCATTAATAAAGTGACCAGAACACTGACCCTTTAATGCAGCTGAGGAATGGTTTGGATTCCACTGGAGCAAAATTCATCCTAAAAGCAAGTTCCTGAAACCAGAGGCTTTGCACCTGTACTGAACTTGTCCAACTCTGCCTGTAAGCATTCAACAACATTTATTATATTCATACATTGCCAAGGCACTAGGTTTTCTTCTACTGTGTTAAACGCATCACCAAATATCCACCCACATGAGTAGAAATTGTGCATTTATCTAGGACAAAAGCTGTCCTTAGTTTTATAAACCTTAAGTCCTAAAAATAGGTTTCCTGTGGCTGATGAGTGCCAGGGTTTCCTTAGCATTTGGAGGCTGACATTTTACATAATTTGTTCTTTCTTTGTTGAAGAAATAAAATGGTATTTTGATTTAAATAGAAAATGAAATTATGAGGAGATGGAACCTATGTAACCACAGGGTGGAAGGTAACTCCCACCCGAGTTGGGAGGTTGCTAATGTTTATGAATTAAAATAATTGTTAATGTACATACTGTAAAAAGGTGTGTTTTAATATTATGAGTCAGCCTTCTTCAAGGGACAAGAATGCAATCTGTTTACTGTTTCTTGGCTTTGCAGAAGAGATAATAGAAGCTTTTTCCTCATTTTCTGGAGTAACTTGCACCAGAGAGGTAAAAAATTATGGCAACTCTTTATTCTTTCTGGATGAAATTTACCCTGTGTGAGTGAGCAGTGTTTGGACTAAATATTTAAAAAAAAAAAAAGGCGTGGATTGTGTGAGGATTTTCATTGCACTTATTCTTCTGGTGAAAGCACCTGTGTCAACTCAGCTGTACATCTGTGATGCACTGTGTGTCTACCTGTGCTCATGGAGTTTGGCTAAAGAACCATTCCTTTTCCAGGAAAAAAAAAAAGAGAGTATTAGGAATTTCTGGCAGAAACTCCTATTGCTGAGTCTTTATTCATGCATGTTTCTGCTTATAAATGTGTTTAACTGAATCTAATTTTGCTTGTAAGCTTTCTGGGACTGGGGCTGCCTTTGTTACAGTGCTTGCATGGCATTAGCCACTTCTATAAAGTGTCTGTCTAGATGGGAATACAGGCATGATGAGAGGAATATATTTATTGTTCAGGAGACTGCAGAGCTCCATTAAAAGTAGCAATTGTGGTCTCTTCGGCATAGAAATGGCTAGGAATGAAAACCAGATTTCAGATCCAAATTTTTTTTTTTAACTGATGTTAATTTAGATAACAGAACTGGGAGTAAAACTAATGCTTTTTAGTTATTTTAGTGAATTACATTTTCTTTAAAAAAAGCTTTCCGCTCATTCACTTTTTATTGTGCAGTGAAACAGAACAAGTGAAACAAGAACAGCTGATCACTTCTTTTTTACCTTGGGCTGTTCTCTAATATTAAAATACTAATATTATTAATATTAAACTTTGGGATTACTCCAGTTGGATGAAGTAGATTTTTCTTTTTACCCTTCAGTAACTTAAAAAAAGTTTTAACTTTTCAAAATTGTACTGATTCAGAAGGAAAAAAAATAGAAGAAAAACTGTAATAAAAAATTTTACTCTTTCATTCTGTGTCAGAGAAGGACAGAGGAAAATACAGGAACAAAAAGACAAAAATGAAATGGTCTTTACTGAAATAGCATGGAAGCAAACAACACCGCTAAAAAACTTTTCAGCTTTAAAAAATCATTACAAATAGAAATGTTCACCAGCTCTCCTTCTAAAGAAAGGCTGAATTAGGTCAGACCAAATTACCATGTTACAATCAGACTGAAAATTAGATCTAATAAGACACAAGAAATTACATTTTTTTGCTTCCTTTGTGCATGGTTGGAGCTCTGACAATGCCAGCAATAGTAGATGTTTAGGAAAAGAGCGCAAAAAAAAAAAAAAGCAAATGTTGCTTGTGCTTTCCTTGTTATGTTCTCCCCTGCTTTTACCAATCAACAATCTAAGGACTTCCAGAGCCAGGGGTTGCATCTGCTTTGTTGTGTTTAATAAGCATCAATGCTTTCACCTCGTAGCTTTCAGGGGTCTCCTTTTGAACACTTTTATTTTTATTCTTTGCAATACCCTGTGACAATTTTCTATGACAAGAAACAAGTGAACAAGGCATTTGATTAATTTTTAGTAGCTGGTCTATATACTTATTTCAAAATGACTGTGTTTGCTCCAATTTATACCAGTCTAGGCCAATAAAACTCTTTGCTACATCACCTCCCCTTGCCGTTAGTCCTACGATGGTTTCTACAAAGATAAAACCACTTCTGCGATTCCATCCAATACAATAGGTGTGGACCAAGGAACAGGTTCTGTGGAGTGACAACAGTGATAACTAAGACCTTTTGAATCAGTGTATTGAATGCCTTAGGACCTTGCAGTAAACCCGGCATGCTTTTTTGTATGCTGCGCTTCCCAGACAAAGCGCTGCTGTCCCCACCTTCCTTTCTGCAGGAGCTGGAAACCAAGGTCAGAGTCAGTACCTGACACTTATACAATGCATCAGACAAGCCTGAACTTCAGCTGTTGTATTTTGGATTGTTTGTCAGATTAACAAAAAGGGAATGAATGCATACCTTGGAGCCTGGGAAGAACAGTAAGCATACTTAATGCCATAGGTTTTTTCCTTCTCCAGCATCTATTGATTTAAAGTAATCCTTGTATGTGCAGTCCTTGCATAATCCATTTCTGCACTTGGGAGGGAGAGAGTGGGAGGACCAGAGAGCCGATATATGTTGCCAGAGTCATTTCTTCACTTACTGCATTATGCAGGGCCTGTCTGGCCCGCAGGAGCTGTTTTGGGCATCGTCATTCTTGCCAAGGTTCTCGGATTGGAACTGGCAGTCACACAAATGTCTCCCACCTCACACTTGCCCTGCAGCTTGGCTTCTCTTTTGCTCATTCATAGTTCTGTGCTGTATCCCCTTTCCTCTGTGGTGTCTGCCAGGTGCATCGGACTCCCCTGGGAAACAGCTGAGGGGGGTTCTGTGCCCCAGCCAGGAAGCATCTGTTCCTTGGCTCCTTGCAGCTTTGCTCTGTAATTCTGTCTCTCCCTTTACCTGCATCCTCTGCTCTAAGGATTGGAAAACATTCAGTTCAAACTGCAAATTCCCCATGTCTTACTAGACCTGAGATGATTCATCCTGGATGGGGCACACTGGTGCTTTTCACACTGATCTGCTTTGAGAATCAGCTGTGAGAGGGAGTAAATCAACTGTTCTGGGATAGGCAGTGCGTTCTGCAGCTTTGCAGGGTTTTTGCAGCATGGAGCAAAATGGTGTCAATGGCCAAAATTCACCCCTGTACAAAAAGCCTGTGCAGTAGTTCAAATCCTACTTTAATTCTTAGATCAAGATTTTCAGGTTGTGTTTTGTCCTGGTCCTCTGCAAACTGGGAAGACTCACCTTTAAGTGAATGCAAGTTTTTGAGTCAGTTGCTCTAGAATTAAATGCCTGCAGATAGTTTCCTAAAATGGATGCAGTTTGTATTATATAATGACTTCAGATGATGCTAAATTGATTTTCAGAAGATGAAAGAATATCAGGAAGATATTTTGTCCAAAAGAAAAAAGCTGGCTGGAATATAGTGTTCCCAAGCCTTATCCCATCTGAACAGTTCAAATCTTGCTGAAATTTCATTGTGCATTTTTTTTATTTAGTTATGTAGTTACTTGTAATTACAGAGGTATATCATCATCTTAAACAGAGAACTGGGGAAAAAACTGAATTAGTTTAACTGTTGTTCTTTATTTTAATGTGTTAGCTTCTGTGTTCCTATGATAGAAACCTTTTGTCTATCCAGCAGAAAATCAATGCTAGTTCTAAATCCCTGCTTCAGAGGACTTGGCAAAAACGTAACAGAATAGCTATCATTTCTTAAAAAATCCAAACCAAACTGAATTTTCCCATTACTCCTGCATAATATTTCCAACATCATTAAAACATGCAGCTCACTCTGCCATAGGAATTTTCCCCTTTTCTTTGTTTTTAATAAAAGATGATGGATTAGAGAATAGTTTTTCTTCTCTGTTTGCTTTGTGCCTTAAGCACTGTGTCTTTTTAATAAAGTGTTGGAGATAAGCAAATAAAATACCTCATGAGAGTCTTCTACCAGTGATGGAGAAATTGAATATTCACATATATTCCTAGATGACCCTTCTCAAAAGCTTTGCAAGAGAACCTGAAGGCTTCTTTTCCTAAGCCTTTTAAGACCTTGTTGTGGTTTAACCCAGCTGGCAACTAAGTACCATACAGCCGCTTGCTCACTCCCCCCCACACTCAGTGGGATGGGGGAAAGAACTGGAGAAAAGAAAAAAAAGTATGGATTGAGATAGAGACAGTTTAATAAGAGAAAAGAATAGCAATAGTAATAATAATGGTAAGAGAATATACAGAATATACAAAACAAGTGATGCACAATGCAATTGCTCACCACCTGCTGACTGACGCCCAGCCCGTCCTGAGCAGCAATCACTCTCCCAGCTGCGATCATTCTCCCCCCGACCGACTGACTAACTCCCCCTGAGCATGATGTTATATGGTATGGAATAGCTCTTTGGTCAGTTTGGGTTAGCTGTCCTAGCTGTGCTCCGTCCCAGCTTGTTATGCACCTGGCCAAGCAGGAGAAGCTCAAAAAGTCCTTGAGTAGTCTGAGCACTACTTGGCAACAACTAAAAACATCAGTGTGTTATCAACATTCTTCTAGTACTAAATCCAAAACACAGCACTATGCTAGCTACTATGAAGAAAATTAACTCTATCCCAGCCAAAACTAGGACAGAGCTTAATGAAGTAGAAATCATACTTTTTTTTTTCCTCCTACAAAAGAGGGTGTGTGGTATGTGTATGTTGGAAATTAATTTGGCATTTCACATTAAGGAGAGAAACTGCATGAGAAACCGTATGACACTGGACCCTGGCATGACAGAGGATGTCTGCAGAATCCTCTCCATGGTTCTGCTGGTGCAGCTCAAGCCCAACCCACGCTACTCCTGTTCTCACTTTGGCTTTCTTTTGAGATGGGCCGGTCAATTGGGCTGAACTGCAGAGTGGTTTTGTGATGCCTGTAAACATCCACAGAGGATGTCATCACTGCTTCCACTTCTATGTTCTCAAGTTACTTCCCCAAAGATGAAAAACTTTAACCCACTGAGAGGTCTTCCCTGGTGAATGTATTCTAACATCCCGTGAATCTAGATGAGGAACGAAAATTATCAGAAACATTGTAAGTTCTCATATATCTTCCCATGACAGATCATTATTTTTATTTTATTCATCACTACTTTTTTAGAAAGTTTAGTTTTTTCTGTTAGTAGCAGTCCTACCAGCAGTACTGGGCCTCTGGATCACGGTTTCTGCTGGAGCATGCTATGGTTCCTTCCTTGACACATTTCAATGGAAATCAGGCTGAAGAGGGGAGATGGAAAGAGTGCAGGAGAGATCAGGCAGAAGTGATATTTGTTATGGACATAAGCAAATAACCCTGAAGCAGAAAGCAGATGTGTTCTTCTACACCTCTTTGGACATACACAGTGATTTCATATCTGAAGTGAAGGAAGCTAAAGAAAGTGAGCCTTCCCATAAGATGAGAGAAAGAATAATAAAAAAAGAAAGAAAAAAATTCCTGTAATGCCATCATGAGCATGCTGAAGATGCTGGACTGTTAAGTAAAACATGCATATGTTGCTTTTTTGTTTTTTTGCTTTTTCAAGATATTTACAGCCTTGAAGGCTTTTCTTTCAGCTCTGCAGCTAAAGGTTTGTGTTTCTTGCACAGTATTCAGCATGCTGAATTGGCACCAAAGTAGCGGGATGGCTTGCTCAGAAGAAGGATTAATATAACCCATGGACCAAATAAACAGGCCCTGCTCCTTCTGACCTCTGTCCCAGAAACATGGATGTAAGTATGACCACCATGTGAAGAAAAAAATCTTTTCCTTCTGCATCACCTTTCCACTCCCCTCTGCCTAGCCATGCACAACACTGTCACAGTTAATCTTCTCTCTGACAAGCAGTTGACAGTTGGATTGCCAAACAAACGTGTTTGACAGTCACCTTAGATCTTGTTCAATGCTGTTGCTCCAGCATATAAGACTTGAGTTGCACCATTTTTGACCAATAAACATTCAGCTTTTAGGTATAAACATGCAATTTTGTGTCCATTACCTCCAGTTGTATCACAATGTTTTGCATAGAAAATATAACATTAACCTGTACAAACTGTGTCTTTAAACTGTAACATGAAATTATTTAACCTTCCAAGCATAAGAACTCTGGGCATTTTCTGCAATGAAAACATTACAGAAAGAGTCAGTGAGGCATCTTTGTGGTTTCTTGTACTGAGACAGCCCCTCATTAATTTCCTTCCTTCTCTCTCTCCTTACTGAACATTGTTAAGTAGAAGAGTCAAAGACATGCTATGATGGTGATTACTAGAATTTAGGAATAGCTCAAGTGGAAATACTTAAGTGACGCAATCTTCTGTGCTTCAACTATTCAGCTAGAGCTTATAGGGACTTTGGAAATACTGAGGTGGCAGAATGGCATAAAGGAGCTGTGTTGGAAGGGAAAACTGAGTTTAGTAAGTGCAACTTCTTGTTAAAATTATTGAATTATGGTATGTTTTTTAGCTTGGTAGTTAAGAACTCCAAAGGACACAAAATAAGGTTTCCCAATTAAATTTTGACATTAGAGGATGTATGGAAGGAACAAATTAAGGAGCTTACTGACTTCTTTCCCTCCAGACTCTGACAGATTCCTTACTTGATGTGAACAGAACATCTGCTCCCTGCCCAGTATCCCTCTGCATTTAATTTGGTTGTGCTTTGTGCTTTGCAGAGGGCTCAAAGTTTTTGCAATAATACCTACTTGGATCTGCTGAACTCTGTTTTGCAAGGTATTGTGGGAATGCAAAATAAAAATGTTACATAGCTCAAAGAGGTAGCAAGCTATATGTCATAGAAGAGATACCTGGGTTGGCAGATAAATTTGGATGAAGAGATGAGCTGGAGGAAGCAGTGTGATAATGTTGGTTAAAATGAGACTAACATTGTGAAAAGGCAGCGTGTAAAGACGTGTTTGGAGAAGGATAAAAAGAGGATGGATGGAAAGGTCTTCTGGCAATTTGGGAATTCTGTGGTAGACACTGCTTCTCCTCCTACCACTATGGCTGCATTGTGATCTGCATACGTGCATATCAAAAGAACCATTTCTGTATTTTCTCTGTTCTCTTATTCATTGTCTGACATTGCCTAAAATATCTTTCTGATTTTTTTTTAATTACCAAGTTGTTTTACATTTTGTGAGCATCAATTCTTTCCAACTTTTTCTCAGTACTCCAGGAGGTACTCTACATTTGTCTTGTCCATCATATTGCAGTTGTAAATGCTCATGTGTTGTTATTTCCCTAGTCATTAAACTGAGAGAGATGGAGTGCTTTCATTTCACGTTTGCTTTCACCTTGACTGCCCTCTGAATGTTCTTGGTAGATGTATTTATTAAGGCTGCACTCATGAGCAAAATTAAATAAATTATATGGAAAGAAATATCCATCCCCTGCTTCTAGAGAACGGTGTTACATGTTCTGTAGCTGACCTGGCAGGATATTGGAGGGGGGAAAGGTTTTTTCCAAGTCTCATTGAAATGAATATTGGAATCCAGAAAACCTGATTTGTTAGTAATGGTGTGAAATCAATTAATTAATTTTGTTTAATATAGATATTTTAATGTGCTCTCTTTCTGAAATGTTCATGGAGCCATTAAAAACTTCTCTTCTAGTTATTCAACAGTATCTTCACTGAAGTCCTTTCAAAGCAATGAGAAAAGGGGTAATGAATAACAGCAAAGAAAACCATTGGGACTCTTTGTAGTAAACAAACTTTCATTCTATATATCACAATCACACAAATTCACAAAACCAAATTTTTTTGCTGAAAACACATAATGAAAAAACCACACAAAACACACAAACAAAATGCCAGCCCAGGTGTCCTGTATTATCTTTTAAAAACAGCCTTAAGAAGATTATTCTATGTTCTAACTAGTATGATGAAAATAGTTTAAGTACCTACATAAAAGAATAAATATTTTTATACAACATAAACCACCGGAGCAGCTTTTTTGAGTTCCAAAACTACATTCATTTGTTCTAATGTGAAAAATATACAATAGCAACCTGAATATACCAATAGTACTAGATTTCTGATTTAAGCAGATTTGGCCTGAGATATATTGTTCATTTAGTTTTTCAGCTTTTGGAAACTCTCTTTGTTCCTTGATTGTAAACCTCAACTTGCATAAATGACACAGCCAAAATCTCCAGTGGTAAAATGCAAATTGGTTTGTGGTAGGGATCACGGTTAAAGTGTATCAGCTTCTATTACCATTATTATTAATTAATATTGCTATCATGTTTTGAGCTACTCCAATCCCTGTTCTGGTTTTTGATCCTATTATTCAGTATTCTGGAATAAGAGAAAATCAGTATCATCTTCAAACAAGCTTGTACTGTTATAAATTGGTCTTTTTCGTTATAAAAAGAGACAGATAGCAAGATCATTCAGAAGCTGTTCCACATATTTTTTTCACTGTGTGCATGATGCTTGATTAAAATAGAAGCCTACTCAATTTATTAAAGCTCTATTCAGCAGATATTTTGTATAATGTAGGCATTCTGCTCCTGTTGTCCTGTTTAGCAGAAATGTAGCTGAATAGACCAGACCAGGGCAAAGGATGCACAATAAGCACTGTGCAGTTTAATAATCTTAACTTGCTGAGGCACTTCTCAGTACAGTCTATGACATGTAAATCCAGCTAATGGAAAAACTGACTGTTTCAGTATATTTAATGGTAAAAGCTGCATGGATCTAGTCGAATCAGGATTGGATCTTTGAGTCACTATAAACTGATAATTATGTAGCAATTATGTAACCTCAATGAAGCTCTTATGAGGGTCTTTCTGTGTTCAACATGCATAAGCAAGTGAGCCTGTACAGGGGGATATCTCTGGAAGGGTGTATCCCCTCGACCCTACAGGCACCAGCAGGCTGTTAATGTGCTCTTGTATCATCAAATCTCTCTTACATGATGTCTACTGTCTAAAACCTACCAGAGTGTTCAGAGGAGAGACTGAGCTTGTGTCTTGTTTCAGAATATCACATATTTGAGAATCTGTGAGGGTTTCGAATTACTACCAAATCATAGAATCATAGAATGTTTTGGTTTGGAAGGGACCCCTAGAGGTCATCTAGTCCAAACCCCCTGCAGTGAGCAGGGACACTGCTAACTAGATCAGGTTGCTCAGAGCCCCATTCAACCTGGTCTGGAATGTTTCCAGGGATGGGGCCTCCACTACCTCTCTGGGCAACCCATTCCAGTGTTTCACCACCCTCATTGTAAAGAATTTCTTCCTTATATCCAGTCTAAACCTACCCTGTTTCAGTTTAAAACCAATACCCCTTTTCCTGACACAGCTGGCCCTACTAAAAAGATTTTCCCCATCTTTCCTATAGGCCCCCTTTAGGTACTGAAAGGCCGCAATCAGGTCTCCCCACAGCCTTCTTTTCTCCAGGCTGAACAAGCCCAGCTCTCTCAGCCTTCAGGGCTACCAGCGCGCATTGCTGGCTCATGTCCAGCTTTTCATCCATCAGTACCCCCAAGTCCCTCTCAGCAAGGCTGCTCTCGATCCTTTCTTCCCCCAGCCTGTATTGATACTGGGGGTTACCCTGACCCAGGTGCATGATCTTGAACTTGGCCTTGTTGAACCTCATGAGGTTCACACAGGCCCACCTCTCCAGCCTGTCCAGGTCTCTCTGGATGACATCCCGTCCTTCTGGTGTGTCAACCGCGCCACTCAGCTTGGTGTCATCCGCAAAATTGCTGAGGGTGCACTCAGTCTCGCTGTCAAAGTCATTGATGAAAACATTAAACAGCACCGGTCCCAGTACGGACCCCTGAGGGACATCACTCGTCACCGGTCTCCATCCGGACATTGAGCCGTTGACCACTACCCTCTGGATGCGACCATCCATCCAGTTCCTTATCCACCGAACAGTCCACCCATCAAATCCATAGCTCTCCAATTTAGAGAGAATGATGTTGTGGGGGACCGTGTCAAAGGCTTTGCCGAAGTCCAGATAGATGACGTCCATTGTTTTTCCCTTGTCCACTGATGCTGTCACACTGTCATAGAAAGCCACTAGGTTTGTCAGGCAGGACTTGCCCTTGGTGAAGCCATGCTGGCTATCTTGAATTACCTCCCTGGCCTCCATGTGCTTTAGCATAGCTTCTAGGAGGATCTGTTCCATGATCCTCCCAGGCACAGAGGTGAGGCTGACAGGTCGGTAGTTCCCAGGGTCTTCCTTTCTACCCTTTTTGAAAATGGGCACAATGTTTCCCTTTTTCCAGTCACCAGGGACTTCACCTGACTGCCATGACTTTTCAAATATCATGGAGGGTGGCTTGGTGACTACATCAGCCAATTCCCTCAGGACTCTGGGATGCATCTCATCAGGTCCCATGGACTTACGTGTGTTCAGGTTCCTCAGGTGGTCACGAACCTGATCTTCTCCAACAGCAGGAGGGGTTTTGCCCTCCTGGTCCCCCTCATGCCATCCATCAACTCGGGAAGGGTGAGGAGAGAGGTTCCCAGTGAAGACTGAGGCAAAAAAGTTGTTGAGTACCTCAGCCTTCTCCTCATCTGCTGTTACCAGCTTGCCAGTCTCGCTCATCAGCGGGGGGACGCTTCCAACTCCTCCTGTTTGTTTCCCATGCTGCGTGCATTTGTATAGAGGCATCTCATCTGAGCTGTCGGCCTCATCACCTTCATAGCAGAACACCCCTCGTTTCCTTTGAGGTGTTTCATGGGCATTTCCTTGTTGGCTCATACTACCTCAGGAGCCTCCGGCTCATCTCCGCCAGACTTCAACTTTGCTGCAGCGCCCCTGGCATGCTGCTGGGCAATGGGTTGAGGGCTCATACTAGCCCCCAGTCCCTCTAACCCTTGCATTTCATCCCCTAGCCTGTCACTGGCAAGCCCTTCGCTTCTAGTTTAAAGTCTTGTCAATGCGCCCTGCAAACTCCTGGGCAAAGACCCTCTTTCCCCTTTGAGAAAGCTGGCTCCCATTTGATGCCGGCAAGCCTGGTGCCGTGTAGGCTATCCCATGATCAAAGAATCCAAAGTTGTGGCAGTGACACCAGTCACGGAGCCACGTGTTAATGGATTGAGTCTGCCTGTATTGCCCAATGTCTCTGCCCACCACTGGAAGGAGTGAGGAAAAAATAACCTGTGCTCCAGATTCCTTTACTAACCACCCCAAGGCTTTGAATTCTTTTTTGATCACCCTCAGGCTACTTACTGCAACTTCATCAGCACCCACGTGGAAGAGCAGCAAGGGATAGTAGTCTGAGGGTCGGACCAGGCTAGAAAGTTTCTGAATATGTTCTTCCAATTTTGTAAAAGTTTAGGTGCATTTTCAAGGTCATGTTAATTATTAAGTAGTTCCTTTAAAGCTCTATGATTGCTGGTGTAAAAGATGCTTGTTCTAGAAAGATGTGAAAAGCTCACGTTTCACTGGGATCAAGAGGGCACTTGATACAGTTATAGTTAAGGAACATGGGTAAGTGCTACCTTGCATCAGGAGAGGATTGACTATGAGAAAAATGTAGTGTGCAATTTTGTGTTGAGGCAATAAGTCCAGGAAATACACATTTTTATCTATGAGTTCTGAATCAGATATCACTAGAATTTTTTTCTTTTTAGCTAGCTGAGAGGTAACTTTTTGAAAATCAAGTAAAGTGGAATCCTACTCATCTTGTTGATTCTACTTCTGAATTTTCTTTACTCTTTTTATCAATAACAAAAGTAAGGTTGCACCAGTCTTTGTGTATAATAGCTCATTTTTCTCCTGTGGAAAGTTCAAAATAGAAAAATGGAGAAGTAAAGGGGGTAAATTGTCAGTTTGTTCACATACTGAAAATACAATCAGTGCAATTTGTCAGACTCCTCTGCCCTTCACTAGATACGTATTGATAAATATTCATACTTACGAGTCCTTAGGTTAATCCTTAAAGTTCCTCTTGTTCCAGAATTCTTTGCTAACAAATATAGTTTTCATGCTGCTCATCACACTGCAGTGTTAGATCCCTTGTAACTACCCTATAAACAAATTACATCTTTTGACGCTTCTTGTATTTTTAGATCTGTTCTTAGATATTCCTAAGTGTCATGGAAGTTGGTAGCAATGCTTCAGAGAGCTAAGCACCTGGTCCTGGGAACTGCTGCACTCCTTATACATCACATATTTAAACAAAAAATAAATTATTATATCATCCCAGGTGGTTGCTGCCACTAAATTCCTTACTGCAGAATCTGGGACTAGAATGAAGTGAAACATGGAGAAATTTTTATTCAGAATATAAAAATGAAGCACAATCTTAGACTTTGGAGAAGGCTTTGTTCTAAAGACTAAATTAGATGTTCTACACCTTAGTCATGTCCACGCAGAATTTACTGTGAAAGTTGGACCATATACCAACAGACTTAAACATTTGATATACATGAATGAGAACTTTAAACTACTTTTCCAAGTTTCCACATGCTGCAAAGCTGAGTAAACAAAAGGTAATGCTTATACTCAGCAACTTTTTGAAGATACTTCTACTCTTCTCAAATTTCAATGACACGCATATTTTTTAGATTAATTAATTTCTGCAGCTTTTATTGTCTAACCCATTCATAGCTCTAGAATGAAAGCATTGACCTTGATTCAAGAAATCCATAGATACAGAAGGAATCAATTTAAAAAATAAAGTGCTTGTGAAGGAGATAATTCTCCTCTAACATTTTGAACTATGGGGTCTTGCAGATCATTACTGCAATGCTTTCTAACTCTGCTAGCACCTCTGCCTTGCTGACATTTTCATGACCTAAATTTATAAGAACTGAGTTATGTTTCTTATTATTATCTATTAGAAGTTGGTGCAATATGGCTATACAGTGAAAGGTCATTAGGCCTGCAGATAAACTGAATTTTTCTTGGCTGATCAAGAGACACATAAATCACTCACAGCTTAACTTCATGATCACTTCTTTTCCATGTATTTTCATCCTCCTTTAAACTGTACTTTAAACTGTACTTTTCATATTTCAATATCAATTTTACTTTAAAAACAGAAGTTAGAAAGGGAAAAAATCAAAAATATGAATTTTAAAATCTATTTCTCTTTTTAATTGTAAACTTTACCTTGGAAAATCCCTTCTACCATGAAGTCATGTGCCCCAAAGGATTAACCAAAGAAATCAAAATAATAATTTTGTTGCAAGGGGGTGTTAGCTGGTAAATGTTGCCAAAGCACTCTTGAGACTTTCACGGGACTAAAATGCATATGTTTGTAGTGGAGTGGTGTTAACAAACCAATGTCCTAATGCTGCATCCAAGGACTGCAATTATTTAAAGTATAAATGTGTAAAGATGCCTTTTCAGACTCCCCATGGACTCAAATTTGGTGTTATTGCTGCTGTTACTGCTCCTCTTTTGTGTGGATTTTTTTTTCAATAGATTATTTCAAAGTACATTTATATTAACTGCATAAATCTCACTGTGCTCCCAGGAGCTGTATTTTATTGTTGCATTATATTTACAGAAGATAAGACTGGGGCACATAGGGGTCACAGGCTTGACCCTCTAAAGTAACTTCCATTGAGGTTAAGTTGGCATCACACCCTGAGGGGATGCTGTAGGACTTGGTAAGGACAAAGCCACAGATGACTCTAGCCCTAAGGCATGAGAACCTAGTCCAGTACTCACTTAAGAACTGGAGCCCTTAGAGCCCTTTCACAGCTAAAGCCAAATCACTCTATTCTTGCTCACTTCTGTAGCAAGTAGCCCAGATGTCTTCAGAGGGACCACTTGTAACAGAAAACAGTAGTTGAGGATTGCGTTCTGGCCCTCACAGGTCCCCCACAGCTGTCTGTATCCAGGCATGGTGATTTGAAGAGGTATCACAATTTACTACACTTTCAGGCTATTGTGTTTGTTTAGAATCACCAATTTCAGAAGCAAAAGGAAAAGGCTGTGTACAGCAAATACTGTCCTGATGGCTCATGTTGGCTCTTTGTTTGGACTTCTCAATAGAAGAGAAACAAGAAAATGTCATTCCTTGTTTGTTTCCCTCCAAGGACTGTTTCTGTCCATGTTGTTAATTCTGCCTCTAAACCTACAGGACAGAAAGGCAAATACAAATTTGAAATGGTTAAAATGAATGCCTTATGCCATAGGAGTACGTAGCCAGCTGAAGCAGCCCTCTCAACCTCCTCAGTCACTCCTTCGTTGAATCCCTTTCTCTTGTTGTGGAGTAACGTGAGTAGGTGTTTGCAAACATGGGAAGGACTTTGTTGGCAGTCAGACTGACAACAGCCCTTTAGGTACACTTCTGTGATGCTGTCTGAACTCAAGTCCTGGGTAACTGACAGATTCATCTTCCCTGAGTGTGGATGTGTTTTTAGAATGAGATTCAGACGGGCTGTTATTCCAGGATCCACTTTAGCAAAACTTGCAACTGTTAAGTGATGTTAATGCAGATGAGTCCCATTATTACCTATATTGTAATAGCACAGGATGCCCTTCCCATTTGTGACAACAATGTGCATACAAATAAGCACTGTTGCCATCATAAAGAGCGCTCAGCCCAATAACCAAGCCATAACTAGGTTATGGTAGGAGAGAGGACCACCAAACACCTGTGTGTGTTACTTTGTGCCACATCTTCTATATTTAGCTGTGCCAGGGAACCCTTCTCTCTCTTGGCTCAATCTGGTCTGTGATTAACCAAGCAACATCTCATCTGTATGTGAATTATTGCAAACACTGTGAAAGGATTAAAGCCATTGTGTTGGTGTCAAACTCTGATGGCAAACAATTTTGGAGTGGTTACCATAATTGTAATCGTTTCAGTCATTTCAAAGAGTTTAAAGTACTTGCTAAAAGGAAAGCACCTCATCATCCTGGGCAATAGAGGCATTCTTGGCCCTCAGTCAGGCATTCTGCTTCAGAGCCAGTGACACATTTATGTGATTTCAAATGATTTTTCTGTCCTTCTCTGTTTGTATAATAGAGGAGACGTGTGTGGTTTTTAGGATGGAAGGAATAAGGGAGGATGGGATATTGACATTTCAAATATGGGAAATTGCTTAATTCCCTCATTAATAAAAAAATCCCCAAATCACAAAACAGGAAAACCAATTTGCAGTTTTAACATGAAAGTTGTAAGTCTAAGACATGTCCTTACATCGGAATTAGGCAAATGTAACTGTCTGATTTCTTGGACAACCTGGGGCATATTTTGTCAGTCTACTGAAAGGCCAGGTAACGCTATTCTGAAGCCAGCTGAAAAAGGTTCAAAACCTGCGATCAGCTAAACTGGTGCAAATCACATGTGATCAGATATACCCCAGACCTACAGAAACTGAGAGCAGAATTTGACACATTGTATTTCATAAGTACAATGCAATAATATGCATACAGATCGATACTCGGACTGAGTGTGCTGACAGAATTCTGACTGAGTTAAAATCACTACTGGAATTAGTCATCTTGATTTGTTTCCTTTACTGTAGCTATTCCACAAGAGCATTTCACATTTTTAGAGTAAATACAACACTTCAATAAAGTGTTTAATAGCCCCAGCTGCCCACTAAACATCTGTTCAAACAGTTTCAGGGGGGAAAAAAAAGCTGATTCTGCAATATGTAAATTTAAATTTTGATTTATAAACTTTGCTGTCAGTCTCCACTGTTTAAAAACACACATAGTTTTTTTTCATCTTCTCAAAATGCCAACTGTGTTGCTACTTAGCCGGTCTCTTTTGTCAGCGTGTGCCAAGACCTGGTCCTGCCGCAGTCAGGGAACTTGCCTTTGCACCTGCCAAGGCCCAATCTGAAAAGTGGTGCATGATGAAGAGTCAGAGAGACAGTCCAAAATTGTTCATGCAGCAATCTTTAAATGCTTGGAGAGACTTTTCTTTCATGTTTTAACTATACAGTTTCAATTCCAAAAGTCCTGTTTTCTACGCCAAACAATTTTCAGGGACAAAAATAAAGGAAGTCTAAATCTGTAGCTAAACCCTGACATTCAAGTGCTGGGGTTCCTCAGAGTGGGGCATATTGAAAAGTTATATCACTGAGAGGTTTTCCATTGAATTCATATTGTAAGATGTGGGCTACTCTTTCAAAGATCAAACGATCTGGAAATACAGAAGAGTTAGCATTGGATTTCTATTTCTTTTTAGTAAGCATGCCAGCCTAGATGTGGTCCTGGGCAACCTGCTTTAGCTGACGCTGCTTGAGCAGGGGGTGGGAATCGTTCTCCCAAGGAGCCTGCCAACTTCATCTCCTATGCAATTCTGCGCATTTCAACAAGATTTACACCACATTTATGCTTGATCAGTGGACCAAATAAAATGAATACTCTAGCAAAACTTTGTCCTTAAACCATGTATTACAGTTTTGTGACTTAATATAAATAAATGCAAGAGAAAGAATGCTTCATCTTCACCCCATGAGAAACTGTAATAGCTTACACTAAATAGACTGTCAGTATAGAATAAGCTATTTCCCGTATTGGTACCTAGTTCTAGCACTTTTTTTTATTAATTCCCTTCACAGCACAGAAACACATCTTGAAATTTTAAAATGGCACTTTGCTTAGTATCAGAGTTAAGCTTCAGTACCCTAGGTGGAAATAATTGGTATAGTTTTATGATACTCAAAAACTAATGAGAATTAAATCTTTTTGCTCTCAGGAAATTTATCCTGTTTTTATCATCAGAACAGTGAAAATTGAGAAAGAATAAAGATCTACATTGTCAAAAAGTATTTTAGATACATAAGTTAAGAATGTAGTGTCAATTAACAACAGTAAAATTAGATTAATTTTTATATTACCAATGTGCTAGTAACTTTGGTAGTGTTTAGACAGTACATGCTGAAAAATAATGTTCTTAAATGCTCCCTATTAAATGAGCCAAATAAATGACACTACTGTTATATTGCAAAAAATCACTCATGTCAAGGTCATGAGGGAAAGTATAATAAAAAGATAAGATGAGCTGACTGGATTTTTACATGCCAAAGTGACTTTTTTGTGTGTTGTTACAAAGTGAAATGGGACTTGTAGCAGCCACAACCCATTCAGTCTCAGTTCTACTAAAGTTTTACAATCAAAAACATTTCCAGTATAACTAAAAGGTCATATGCTAAAGTGAATAAGTCACATCATTCTAATGTAAATATGAAGAACTTATTACAAGTAACTCCGGTTACTATCGTTTGGAGAATGTCTGTAATTGCTAAATAGATCACAGAATGGCCACACAGCAGTGAGATTTCTCTTTTGTTTTTCTTCTCTAAGATGGAGTCCAGAGAATGATGTCACTATATTCACAAAGCTTTACTACTGTTGAAATGACTTCCTGGTTTTTACCATTTTTTCATGTGCTTGAATGTTTATAGTACATTTCGTCTTTCTTCCAGTCATTATGGACAGCTGCACTTTCAGAGACTGGGACTACTAAGACCACATTCAGTTGTTACTGGGTGATCATTTGGCTAATTTTGTTAGGATAGTGACTATAACGCAGTATAAAACTAAAGAAATGAAGCAGCAAGTACCCATTCCTATAGCAGTCAAAAAGCTTTCATTTATGTTCCTAATTTATCTGTTATACAATTCCTCATTTCCAGTCAGCATTGCTGAGTTTATCACGATGTCCCATCCTGCCTTTCCTAATGGGCATTTCCATCCACTGATGCCTTTACAGCAGATGTGTTCTGTCCAAATTAGAAATTTCACATCGTACTGAGCCCAAAGGATGTTTTAGCACTATTTAATTCTCTTTCAGCCTACTGCTTACTCTTTTGACAGCCTCTTTCTCCCATCCCATATGTGTGATTTTTCCCTCTTATTAACAATAGTATATGATTATGCACTATTTGTGACTAACACCTATAATGACTCCTCATTGAATGGATTTTTCATACAAGTACAGAATGATAATTTAATAACAGCGTTTTCAGTCAACTTTGGTGAAGTCCTGTTAAACAGTACAGGAAAGCCTTACTTTTTTATTTGCCTGCATGACTCTCCATTCTGATTCTAGTTTGTGTCTTTTACTATCAGTAAAAGTATTTAAAAAATATATATTAATTATTTTAAGCAGCACTAATGAAAAACCAAAGCAATATTACTTCACATATGGCAACTAGAAGGTCAGAAGGAAAAGCTAACCTTCATTGCATTATTTAAAACATCAATTATGTATAAGATACATTTGTATAAAATATTTTCCCTATTCATTTTTCTTTCACTTCCAGCTGAACTAAGGATATTGAATAAGTCTGACTCCTCATCTTTGTCTTGCAGCCAAAAAAAGTAGTGATATGGAAGGTTACATGAATATGGGGAAAGGCAAGGCCTTTTACTTGTTTAATTTTTGCTACCTTTATAACCTTTTAGGTTGGAAGTTACTCTTGTGTCCTTCATCTAAGTTTTTAATATAAACAATCCTCCTTTGTTATAACACTATTGTGGTACTCTTCAGGAATAACCTTTCTTTACCCTGTTGAGAAAGAAACTTCATTAATAATTATATCAGTGCATTGATTTGTTGTTGCTTTTTGCATTATTCTAATTGATAATAGGTCAAGCCTATGTTCTTTCATATGGAAAACATATGTGAAAATGTTGCAAGGCCTGTCCCACTGCTCTTTATCATTAAAACAATAAATATTTGAGTAAAATAAATGTGATGTCTGTTTTTCCCTGGACTATGGGATGGAAGAAATCTCTGGTGGATCCCATGTCCTGGCATAATCTATTGTCTTCCAGGTGAATTGTATTGGTGGTGGAGAGGAAGAAGAGAGAGACCTGCAGGAGAATGCATCAAGCAAAAGAGCAGCTTCTGCTGAAGAGAAGCGGATGTGATGTGATGTGATGTAATATTGCTTTCCAGGTTGAAAAAATTCTACCTAGAGAGTTTCCTGAACAAAAGGTAACTTCTAAATTTGAATGAAGTCACTAATTAATTGTTCTGGTGTTCTGCAGATATTCCATCCTTATCTGCAGAAGCATGTCTAAGAATCCATAGGCTTTCAGTCTAAAATGTAGCTCTTCTAAGATTCAGCATAACTAAAAAAAAAGCTGTATGCTTTCCTCTTGGGTTTGCACACACTATTCTGTCTTCAACCCAGAAAACTTAGGCTTTGCTAAGTGAACAAAAATCAGTGGGATTTTACTGGATGGTCTTTGCTACGTTTATGTTAGGTTTGAAAGGTTTGTGTTCTGTTTCTTGTGGTTTCTTAAGTTAGATGGTCAAAGGAAGTCATTATGAGCTTTATTTCAGACCCAGCATGAATATTGGGAGAATGTTTATTCTTATGAGATTTTAACTGAAAAATGGTAGAATTGTGTCAGAGGCCAATCTCTTGCAAATTCCAGTATGATGCACTAAAGACTTTTGAGGGTTTTGGCATTATTTATTCTGAATATAAACTAGAAGTTTGGCTAATCTTTATTCTGATAGACATAAAGCAAATTAATGAATTAACAGAAACATTGTTATATATCTGAGGTAAACATAATACCATTTCTGTATTTTAGATTTGCCTCAAAAAGGTTTTGTAAATGTAGGAGTTGAAAACACTAGGGATCATGAAGCTCTTAATTAGGCATCAGAATTCCTCTCACTCATTGTAGTAAGTGCCAGAGAAGGATGTTCTGCAAGAAAAGAAGGAAGGTTGCCTGTAAGAACAGGGTTTCATAACATGACAGCAATGACTGCTCACAACAAATGGAGTTCAGAACAATCTTTATAGGTTCATGTCATCAGAATACATTGGGGAGGAGGCTCAGTATCACAGTAAAATTGGATATTTTTTTTTCGAGGAAAAATAGGCCTGTAGTCTTTGCAGCTGTAACTTTGGTCACAATAGATAGATATGACCTATGTAAATGGTGTACAGTCCATATTTAAATTAAAAAGGAAGCTTTACAAAATATAAGGGATGGAATAAACAGAATTAACAGTTAAAAATTTGTGAATCCATTGTATTTTCCCTTTGGTGTTAAACCACTGCTTTGATCATTTATCAACTGCAACTCTCCAGTGTGTCTGCTGAATAACGAGTTTACACAATATCTGCTGTAGTATGTCCCACTTAATGGTTAGACCTTCAGCAATTCTGTAATAAATAATAATGCTAATAACTTAAGGCACAGAACTGTTGTATGGCAGAGCATATGTAGAGTTTAGGCTTACTTGAAGTGTAGAGCATATTCTAAAATGACTTGTGTGGCATAGCGAATTTGTCAGGCTATTATGTTAGTCCTACTAACAAAGAAAGTGAATTTTTGTGGAGATGAGTTTTCATTGAGTAGGGAACAGATTTTTTTCCTAGGTTTTACTAATCAGCACATATTACTAAGCTTAATTTTCCTACTGCTTCCTACAATTAATTACAATGTTTATGTAACTCAGTAATTAAATCTGGGGCATCTGATTGTCTTTTGGCACTTATATTAATTTCTACAGGGTGAAGCTGCTTGAGAGCGTCCATATGTGATCATAAATTATATGATGAAGGCCGGAGAGAGAAAATTATGCCTCTGTGTTCTAACTATTTTTTAGGTAATCCATGATGCATTTTCACTCTCTTCCCTGTCAGCATCCAAATCCACAATAAAACAGAGATTTAGATTCTCCACTTCTGCTGGTTCTAACAGGAAAATTATTTCCAGTTAATAATAATTGTTTCATGTTTGCAAATACTTGCTTGCCACTCCACCTTTTTCCTAGAACAGGTAGCCATATAATCCCTTCTGACTAATCCAACCTGTAGAAAGCAGCGTTATTGAGTATGCGCTTGACAAATGTAGAGCATACCTGAGTGCAAATTTCTGAACACCTTTTAATCATAGATCTCTAGACATATCTAACGGCTTCACCACTTTTTGTCATTATTTTCACAACTGATTTTGTGCTCAAATGTCTTCTTTTTCTCATTATAAAGCGGGATAGTTCAAGATAAGAAACAGCAGGTTGCCAACTTCCCAGAGAACTTTTTTTCAAACTATTTTTGTCTATAGAGTTTAAAATTACTCCTGTGGAAATTTTCAAATACAGTTAAGGAGTAACTTGTCAAAAATTAGTTATTCATCTAACGATAGATGTGAATATCTTACGGGATTTTAGAAAGTGCCTGAGCAAGTTGGAACTGATGAAATTTAAGCATCTAGTATGTTTAGCTTATCTTAAAAATTCTGTGAGATGCTGGTGCAAAATTGTACGAGAATTTTTTACAGACTGACATAAAATGTTTTAGAACCAACCATGTTTTGTCAAAAGTTTCTCAGCGACATTCAACTCATTAAATTAGAAGTAAACCACCCACCCTAGTATTTAAAACACTGGATTTAAATACGCCAAGAGCTATTGCATTTGTGAAGGTTTAAGGTTGGGAAAGAAACAAGGCTTGTAGGGAGAAGTGGCTAATACCATTGAAAAACAGAACAGTTTTCCAATCTTTTCATTATATCTCCTTAGTGCATCCAACAGCCTGTTTGCCTTTTCCAGTGATATCAACTAGTGTATTAAAATGTATTGCTTCTCTGAGAAAACCTTGCATTTCAACACCAAGATCAATCTGTTAGTTATTAAAACAAGAGAGCTTAAAAAATGTCCCCTACTTTGTGCTTAAAGAAAAAGCTAAAGCATGAGAAAAAGTAACAGGAGCTCGCCTTGGGATTACAGGCAGTGATAGGAACAATAAGTACTTCTTTAAGAAGTGCTACATCTTCCAAAGAACTAACTCTTTTCTGTCTGAAAGACAGATCAAAAGAACCTCTAAGTCGCACAGTAGCAAAACCAAGCCCCTATTACTTTTCTATAGAGGCAGAAACTGCATATCTCCATTATTGCCACTGAGGCGAAGGATTCTGGAGCAGAGGATCGCGCCGAGGGACCCTTTCTGAAGGGACAAAAACCGCGGAGGCAAAATGCAAAAAAGCACAGGGAGAGAGGGGGGACCCCAACCCGCCCTTCCCAGGGCGGGAAAAAGCAGGCTTCTGACGAGCGGCAGCTCTGACTCAGCGGGGGCAGAGTCAGGAGTGACGGCAGCCGGATCCCCTCACGTACAAGAGCAGCCCCCAGGGAGCGCGAGTGACCCGGAGCACATCAGAAGGGCGTGGCACATCAGAAGGATGCGTTCTCCCCTCCTGGCTCAGAGGGTCACTCGATTAGCACCCATAGACATCCCAAAAGAGGAGCAAGCAATGGTTTCCACTTGTTCGAAAGCCGTTGCCAGAAAGAACGTGGTGACCCAGACGGAGTCCCCACCTAAACAGAAACATGTGGCTGTCCAGGTCGCTGGATGTAGGGAGTGCCTGAGCCTGTCACCTGTACCAGAGAATCGTAAGGACAGTGGTTGTCTCAGGTGTGAGCAGGTGGATGATGAAAGAGGTGGCAGAACTGAAAGAGGAGGTGGAAAGATTAAGGAGCATTAGGGAATGTGAGATGGAGATAGACTGGTGGAGCCACACCCTACCATCCCTCAGGCCAAGGCAGCAGATGGAGGGTCCACATGAAGCAGAGGATCCCCTGCCCTCTTGCCAGCGAGCAGAAGTTAGGGACACAAGAGATGGTGGCGGGGAATGGAAAAAGGTCTCTGCTCGGGGCAGGAGGCGAATTGCCTCCCAGGCTCCCTCACCTTCCTAGCTGCCCTTACATAACAGATATGGGGCTCTGGAACTTGAGGCCAAGGCAAATGAGGATGGGGATGAAGGTCCATCCAGGGGGTTGGCTAGGGAGAGTAGGTCACCCCTACATATCAAGACTGACTGTGCCAAGACAAAAAGAAGGGTAATTGTTGTGGGCGATTCTCTTCTGAAGGGAATGGAGGGCCCGATATGCAGTCCAGACCATCCCAAAGGGAAGTCTGCTGCCTCCCTGGGGCCCGGGTCAGGGACATTGCGAAGAGACTCCCTGGTCTGGTAGAGCCCTCTGATTACTATCCGCTATTGATTGTACAGGCAGGCAGCGATGAGATACCAGAGAGAAGCCCCAAATCAATCAAAAGTGGCTTCAGGGCACTAGGAAAAATGGTTGAAGGATCAGGAGCACAGGTAGTGTTCTCCTCGATGCCATTAGTGGCAGGGAGGAACACGGAAAGGAGCAGGAAAACTAGACTGGTTAACACGTGGCTCAAAGGTTGGTGCCATCGGAGGGGCTTGGGGTTCTTTGATCATGGGGAGGTTTACATGGCACTGGGCCTGTTGACAACAGATGGTGCCCAGCTCTCTCAGAGGGGGAAAAGGATCCTCGCTCATGAACTGGCGGGGCTTGTTGAGAGGGCTTGAAACTAGGCCTGAAGGGGGGAGGGGATATAAACAGGCTCACTAGAGAGGAGCCTGGGGGGTGTCACCCCATTGCTGGGGGTGAAACCGATAGCCCAGCTCAAGTGCATCTACACTAATGCACGCAGCATGGGCAACAAATGGGAGGAGCTGGAAGCCATTGTGCAGCAGGATGGCTATGATGTAGTTGCCATCACAGAAACATGGTGGGATGCCTCCCATGACTGGAGTGCTGCGATGGATGGCTACAAACTCTTCAGAAGGGACAGGCAAGGAAGGAGAGGTGGTGGGGTGGCTCTGTATGTTAGGGAGTGTTTTGACTGTACAGAGCTTGACGCTTGTGGTGAGGCCAAGTGCTTATGGGTGAGGATGAGGGGGAGGCCAACAAGAAAGATATCCTGTTGGGAGTCTGTTACAGACCACCCAACCAGGATGAGGACGTTGACAAAGTATTCTACAAGCATCTGGCAGAAGTCTCTCAGTCGTGAGCTCTTGTTCTCGTGGGGGACTTCAACTTCCCAGACATCTGCTGGAAATACAAAACAGCAGAAAGGAAGCAGTCCAGAAGGTTCCTACAGTGTGTGGAAGATAACTTCCTGACACAGCTGGTAAGTGAGCCTACCAGGGGAGGTGTCCTGCTTGACCTCCTGTTCACTAACGGAGAAGGACTGGTGGGAGAGGTGGTGGTTGGAGGTCGTCTTGGCCTTAGTGATCATGAAATGCTAGAGCTTTTGATTTTTGGTGAGGCAAGGAAGGGGATCAGCAACACCACCACTTCTGGAGGGCAGACTTTGACCTGTTCAGAGCGCTGGTTGGGAGAGTCCCTTGGGAGACAGTCCTGAAGGGCAAAGGGGTCCAGGAAGGCTGGGTATTTTTCAAGGAGGAAGTCTTAAAGGCACAGGAGCAGGCTGTCCCCATGTGCTGTAAGACAAATCAGTGGGGAAGATGACCAGCCTGGCTGGACAGAGGTCTTTTACTGAGACTCAGGAAAAAAAGAAGAGCTTACCAGCTCTGGAAGAAGGGGCAGGCAACCCAAGAAGAGTACAGGGATCTTGTCAGGTTACGCAGAGAGGAAATCAGAAAGGCAAAAGCCCAGCTGGAACTTAACCTGGCCACTGTTGTAAGGGATAATAAGAAAAGTTTTTATAAATACGTTAACAGCAAGAAGAGAGCCAGGGAGAACCTCCATCCTCTAGTGGATGCAAGGGGGAACATTGCCACTAAAGATGAGGAAAAGGCTGAGATACTTAACTCCTTCTTTGCCTCAGTCTTTAATGGCCTGACGAGTTATCCCCAGGGTACCCAGCCTCCTGAGCTGGAAGATGGGGACAGTGAGTGGAACAAACCCCCCATAATCCAGGAGGAAGCAGTCTTTGACCTGCTATGCCACCTGGACATCCACAAGTCTATGGGTCCAGATGGGATCCACCCAAGAGTGCTGAAGGAGCTGGCAGAGGAGCTTGCCAAGCCACTCTCTATCATTTATCAGCAGTCCTGGAGAACAGGGGAGGTCTCAGATGACTGGAGGTTGGCAAATGTGACACCTATCTTCAAGAAGGAGGATCAGGGGAACTACAGACCTGGCAGCCCGACCTCAGTACCAGGGAAGATTATGGAGGGGTTCATCTTGAGTGTGCTCACCAGGCACATGGAGGACAATCAGGGGATCAGGCCCAACCAGCATGGGTTCATGAAAGGCAGGTCTTGCCTAACCAGCCTGATATCCTTCTACAATGAGGTGACCTGCCTGGTAGATGAGGGAAAGGCTGTGGATGTTGTCTACCTGGACTTCAGCAAAGCCTTCGACACAGTATCCCAAAGCATTCTCCTGGAGAAGCTGGTGGTTCATGGCCTAGATGGATGTATTCTTCGCTGGGTTAAAAACTGGCTGGATGGCTGAGCCCAGAGAGTCGTGGTGAATGGAGTTAAATCCAGTTGGCAGCCAGTCACAAGCGGTGTCCCCCAGGGCTCAGTTCTAGGGCTGGTTTTGTTTAATATCTTTATCAATGACCTGGATGAGGGGATTGAGTGTGCCCTCAGTAAATTTGCAGATGACACCAAACTGGCTGGTAGTGTTGATCTGCTGGAGGGGAGGAGGGCTCTGCAGAGGGACCTGGACAGGCTGGATCGATGGGCCGAGGCCAACTGTATGAGGTTCAACAAGGCCAAGTGCCGGGTCCTGCACTTTGGTCACAACAATCCCATGCAGCGCTACAGGCTTGGGGAAGAGTGGCTGGAAAGCTGCCTGGTGGAAAAAGACCTGGGGGTACTGATTGACAGCCGGCTGAATATGAGCCAGCAGTGTGCCCAAGTGGCCAAGAAGGCCAATGGCATCCTGGCCTGTATCAGGAATAGTGTGACCAGCAGGAGTAGGGAAGTGATCATGCCCCTGTACTCGGTGCTGGTGAGGCCGCACCTCGAATACTGTGTTCAGTTTTGGGCCCCTCACTACAAGAAAGATGTTGCCTTGCTGGAACAGGTCCAGAGGAGAGCAACCAAGCTGGTGAGGGGTCTGGAACACAAGTCATACGAGGAGCGGCTGAGGGAACTGGGGTTGTTTAGTCTGGAGAAGAGGAGCCTGAGGGGAGACCTGATCGCCCTCTACAACTACCTAAAAGGAGGCTGTAGTGAGGTGGGGGTCAGCCTCTTCTCCCTGGTAACAGATGATAGGACGAGGGGGAATGGCTTGAAGCTGCGCCAGGGCAGGTTTAGGCTAGACATTAGGAAAAACTTCTTCACCGAGAGGGTTGTCAGGCTCTGGAATGGGCTGCCCAGGGAGGCGGTCGAGTCCTCATCCCTGGAGGTATTTAAAAGAAGGATAGATGAGGTGCTTAGGGACATGGTTTAGTGGTGGGATGGCAGTGCTAGGTTAAAGGTTGGACTCGATGATCTTAAAAGTCTTTTCCAACCAAGTGATTCTATGATTCATGATAAAGGCAGCCAAAGCTCCTTGGGCTTTTTTGAGAATGCTGTTCAATACCCTCAAGCAGACCTGTGTCTAGAGACTGTTTATCAATCCAAGCAGTACTACATGTTGTACTTAGCTGCTAGGCTTAGGCTTCTATGTATTCAGGCCTAACTGGCATTTGTATTACATAATATTCTGAAATGCCAAGTCAACATTCTCATGAGAAGTGTGGTTGAGCAAAATGAGGCCCAAAGAGGTCAAATTCTGTCCAATTTCACCAGTGGTCAGTGGTGGACACGACACACTGGACTCAGGACCCATACCAGCATTTTACTTTCCCAGTCTGCAATTTTTCTAAGTAAACTGTGAGTGCCTGCAATGACTTCTCAGCAAAATCCATGATACTGCCTCTGCATAGAGCAGTGAGATGCCTTGATGCTGTAAATCATCTCTTGAGACACCTATATTTCGCCTTTAATGCAGAGGGAATAGAGGGGGGACTAAGTTCCTGACTTAGCTGCCTCATTTAAATACCAAAAGTTAGGATGAAGTTGCATATGTTTACTTTCATCTTGAATGGAAATGCAAGAGGTTCATTTGGTGAAGGAATGGGAAGATACATCCTGAGCTGGCTCTGTAAGTGTTCTGTAGGTCGTCTTACAGGAGCTAGTAGCTAGTTGTATCTTTTGTTTGCATTTGCCATGTCTCTTCAGATCCTACTCACTCTGGCTGAAAGGTCCATTTGTACCAGGTTTTGAATGTTTTGTCTTACTGTCCTGAAGGAGAGTTTGCCAGTTATGTCATTTCAATAAATTGCACATGCTTTGCTATATTTTTACCTTCTGTTCCTTCACTTTTGAAGGCTTAGCTGGAGAGCGAGAGCTGCCAAAATTGCAACTGTGCAGAATTTCCTGGCCTGGCAAGTTTGACATTTCTCCCTCGCTAACAATGCCACAAATAGCTGAATGATAATGTGGTTGTTGCTTTTTAAGCCTTTCCCACACCCATCTTTGCAGAGATTTCATGTTCTCTTTTAAATGACTGAAATGGAAGCATTTCCAAAATAGTAGAAGGAAAACATGCTTACAAAAACTCCTTTCCTTTATACTGGTAAGGTATAGGCCAATTAAAAGCAGCTTTTACTGGAATTGGTCAAAGCCCTTTACACAGGGGAAAAGAATCATAATATGTATATGTAGTCCAGAGCTGAGATTAGGCCTGAGTTTGTCTAAAAGCTACCGGAAACCCAAAATATCATGGTTTAGATACCATCCCTTCTTTCCCACAGGGAAGACACTTTCAAACCCATACAGTTCAATCATAGAGTTGAAGCACCAGGGCTCTGTGACATGTACCAATCTTCTAAGGAACTTACTTGCACACATAAATATTCTGCCAGACATGAATACTTTTTTCACCCTCTGAATTTAGGGAGAAAGAACATTGTGGTTTGTCATTCGAATACCAAAGTTGCAAGTTGATAGACTATAGATTGTTATAAATTGAGGATCTGAGGCCACATCTGTTCTTTTCTATTGTCCCATTCCTGCACTGGGTGAGTAGAAGAAACCACTGATAACAGCAACATACATCTGTAAGTCGCCAGGATGCCTTGCAGAGGGAGCAAGTGTCTCCTGTGGAGAGCTCTGCACTTCAAAATATATGGCAGTAATTAAATTACTGCTAATTAAGTTACTAATCCAAAGGCTCAAACACTAACCAGCTAGAACAGGAAATACAAAAAAAGGGAAATACCTTTTTTGTAACTTTACGGTTTTCATCTCATAATTGCCTAACCTGCACTGAGAATTGTTTTTCTGTCACATCTCCCATCTCATTTGAATGTATTATTCTTGGGTTTCTTTTCCTTGGGGGCAATTTTGTTTGCAGTTGCTGTTTGCTTACAGGATTGGAAATAAAAAAATTTCACTGCTTGTCATAAAACAATTTACCTGGGAGAAAACAATAACATTATTGAGGCGACTGTACAGTTACATTTCCTGGTAAATATGTGCTTTCTACTGATTACTTTCATTTTCACAATTCCTCTCTCACAGCCCTTGACAGCCTCTAATTCCAAAGGATAAATTCCCTCCTGCTCCAAATATATCAGTTAGACTGATAAAGACAGTTGTATTAGCAGTGGGCAATAACACAGAATAGAGACAAATCAACAATCAATAATGGTAATAATCTGTCATTAAAAAAAATTCTAAAATGGCAACAAAATTGATATTTGCATTTTTTCCTCCAAGTCTTCAAACTACGGATCAAGATTTTTGAAAGCAAGCAACCACACTTAGTTTGTATAGCGCACATCTTAACGACATCTGAGAAGGTAATCTTAGTGTTGTTGCTTAAAAAGCTAATATTGGTCTTAACTGTGCTGGCTAACAATTTTCCTCTTCTGGCCTTCTCAGTTTTCTACAAGTTCTACCTCTTGATTTATATGTATCATCGTAAATGTCCCTATTTTTGTAATTTATTAAGTATTCTTTTCTTACTACTTCATGGATTCTTTCATCTCTACAATGAATCTTTAAAAATTAGTAGGACTTGAAAAAAATAATAGCATTGTAACCTGCTTTCACTCATGCTTCTCTGTTAAACTCGCATCAACAACCAATCTGTTTTGTAATTGTTTCTAGCTTTCTGGAATGGCTCCTTAAATGCAGTGTGGTTTAGACTTTATTTTGTTTGCACATAAGAAATGCAGTAGGATGACTATCACAATTTTTTAGCTCTAGGAGGAATTAGTCTATATCTCTCAAGGTAAGGTTTAATATAGATTTCCTAGCACATTGGATGCAACCTTTTTGATTTAGGAAATTATCTTCTGGACTAGCACCAGTCTTTTAAGGTACACATTTCATATTGTAGCCCTGCATGTTAATGCAACGTTTTTCTCTAGGTAGAAACTACAAATTGATAGAAAGAACCCAGGCATTCTTTGCTTTTTCTGGTTTTATGGTCTGTAAAAAGTGTCGTTTATATCCCATCTCATGCTTTATCTGTTATCATATGGAGCATTCAAGATCACTTTCATATTATTTTTCAGTGAATCAGAGGAAAGTAATTCAATTTTTTACACAGTTTTCTCAAATGCAAGTAACATATTTTGGAAATCTCTAGTTTCTGCTTATGAAATGGATACAGAATCTATACCTGCAGTTGCTCTATAATGCAACATCTTTCTTATATTAGATATTTTTCCATAATGTCTTTTGTACTTGAGGATGAGAAACAGTAGCTTATATTTAATAAATGTCAGAAAGAAGATGTGCCAAATTTTTGATAGCAAACTGCAGTGAAGTACACAGCCTAAAAGCTGCAATATATTGTTTGGATTCACAGGCTAGCAAGGGCTGTTAAATACATCCTGATCCTTTTATGCTAATATTTTTGGTGGAAATGAAACTCTGTAGGTTAAACCAGATACTCAGCTTGCTCACTCATTCTCAGCTTCTTCAAATTTTGTTTTAGTTACAATGCCCTTAGAATTAGGAAATTTACACTCTGCGAGCTTTCTCGTTATACCTTCCTGAAACAAAATCAGTATGGACAATAAATATTAGTCAGTTATTTATGGAGAAAATAAGAATTCATGTTCTGCTCAAAAATCACTTCCCTTTGCAGCCAAGAAATGGTGCCATCCTCCAATGCAGTTGAAATATTTGAAGCTTGGGAATGCATATCTCTCTTATTGACTTCCCTCCATAGCAAAGCAGCATGGTTTATATATGGGAACACAGTTGGTGCTGTACTCCAGAGGCTGGTAAAGAATGGGGATGGATTTCAGGGTTGCCAGAAGGATATCTGAGGCCTTTTTGAGGATCTGTCTGAATAGCTCTGCTCCAAGGGTAGCCCCCTTTTTTTTATTTCTTCTCTGCATGTTGTCACTTAAAAATGCATCCTGATCTGAAAAGAACAGATCTTGGTTTGCAAATTTGAACAGTGATTTTTTTGCTCTGTCAGTGCGGTATTATCACATCCCCACTGGTTTTATTCTTCACAGTAGAAATTTTTAAAATGCAACTTAAAAATAAAATCTCCTGACTGCAGCAAGGGAGGGATTATCGCACATTAATGCTTGCTCTGAGTGATTTTGTTGTTTTATTGCTTTTCGCAACATTTTAAAATTTCAGTATTCATAACCCATTTTAGAAATTATCATCAGAGGATGTTAGTCTTAACCATGAAGGACAGATGATATATATTTTTACAGCTTATTAGGCTCCTAGATTTACCCTGAACACATACACAAAGTCTGCTTGAAATATTGGCCTCCTACACAGCTGCATTCAAATTACTGGGTAGATGGTCCCACTGGGGTTCCTGCTTTGTACCCTGCAACTATCAAGATTCAGTGTGCCAGTGAGGATCCTAATGATAGGTAAGAGTCCCGAAACTTTCTGTTTTCATGGCAACCACACAGTCTATTGTACAATAACTACTGCTTTGTCACTTGTTTTAAGTTGAGCTTTGAAAACTTTTGGCAGTAAAAAAGCATCTTTTTTTACGCCTTCTCTCGACAGCCTGATGCAATTTGTTAGCAAACAAGATACACCTCTTTCCATTAAGTTAATTGGCGGGGGCTTTCAGCAATGTTAATGACTATGTGATTAGCTTGCTCTTCATGACACTGTGGTAATGAGAGTTTCCTTCAGGGAAACACTGATCTGATCCTCAGATTGCATGCTCTTCATCTCAGAGGCTTCAGCTGAAGCTCATAAAGGTTATAGTCAGAGGTGAGGGAAGGTGTAATGTCAGCAAGAAAAATACCTGTTAGCGGCAGATACCCAGTTAGATACCACCTAGATGGGGGTGAATACAGTCATTTGGGGCGGGGGGGATATTAGGCGGAGAAGGGGCCTGTTAGAAATACTCCTCTCAAAGGTCTGTTGTCTCTCCTGATTGCTCTTGACCATAGTCCCAGAATGGTGCTGGGGCAGGAGCTTTTGATACAGATGGCAAAAAACCACAGTCTGGGCTCCTGACTGTTATCCCACAAATAGTGGTAATTTATACAGATCTGTAATTTTCATCTGCTGCTCCAAATGGCAGTAAGATCTGAGCTGCTGCCTGCTGAAAGCCATGCAAATGACCCAATAACTTTTAATGGGCTTTAGATCAGACCCAAGAAATTAATTTTTGCAACAGCCTTTAGGACATGATTCCAAAAGAGCATGCAGATGCATGCCTAACTTTAACAACTAAATATGCTCCATCTGGATAAGGATGCTGTCTTGACTCAGGGTGTGGCTAATTGTTATGACACTGTTATTAATAAGAAGCAGTCTACTGCAGATTTGGCTGTGCGTGGGTAGTTGGTAGAGTGGTGATGCATATAGATCCTTAGGTTTCCTAAATGGACTGATGAGGGAACTTCCCGAATGAATAGCTTTCTCAGATATGACAGCCACAGGAGCGGTTTCAGAAGGACCACCTACTTTAGGGTGGACCTCAGTATAGTGGTAATTTTTCTTGAGAAGTTTGATGGCAAGGGAGTTAGATCTATTTCCTTTTTTCTTTGTTTTTTGCATGCACAACTGTAACCAATTTATTCAACAGGCAGCATCTGGTATGTTTCTGTATCTTCATGGTGCCATAAAAATTTCTGAATGATTAAGGAGAAGCAGTCATTAGAACCCCTTTAATCTGGGTGAGGAATCAAAGAGTTTAAGACCAGGGAAAATTGGTCAGATCATCTAACGTGACCTTCCCGGTATCACATGTATGTTGCATTTCACTCAGGTGTCATTGTATAAAACCTAAATATTTAAATTATATTATTGAACTTTCAGGGTAGCGAACAGTGTTCCATATACAGGAAGCAGATGGACTAACCTTGCTGCTACTTCTGGTAATCAGGTGAAATTGGCTGTGGTAGCCATAAAACATGTGTCTCTGTCCTCTGTTTTTGAAAGGACATATTGTTAAAAAACACTGAAACGACCAAGAAACAAAAATCCCCATGATCTATATAATCTTCAGCTGGTCAACAAACTAGGCATCAAGAGAACAACTTTGCCATAGAATCATAGAATTGTCTAGGTTGGAAAAGACCTTTAAGATCATCAAGTCCAACCGTTAACCTAGCACTAAACCATGTCCCTAAGCACCTCATCTATCCTTCTTTTAAATACCTCCAAGGATGGGGACTCTATCACCTCCCTGGGCAGCCCATTCCAGAGCCTGACAACCCTTTCTGTGAAGAGATTTTTCCTAATGTCTAGCCTAAACCTGCCCTGGTCCAACTTCGGACCATTTCCCCTCGTCCTATCGTCCGTTACCGTACTCCCTTGTAGCACATGTTCATCCCGCCTGTTGTCTTAGCTCCAATTGTGGCCAAGCACTGACTATCAGAAAAAAAAGTCAAGGGAAAAAATCCTGGAAAAATCCTCCCTCCTCTAATGCCTCTGCATCAGAATATGCTCTTGGCCTTCTGCAGTCTGTCTTGCCATGCTGCAGAGCCAGTACCACCAATCAACATCACCTCCAAAGAGAAATTTGTCAATAAGAGCTCAGGTACCGCTCCATCAGCCTGTGAAGCAGGCTGCAAGTTCTAGTGGTAATTAACTCTTGCAACTGCCTTTGAATGACTGCCCTTTTGCTTCCTGCACTTGATCTGACCTACACATTTTCTTTTGTTTTGCTAAAAATAGGTGGTCTAAAGCTTTCAGCACAATGAATTGGTCTGTTCAGAAACAAACTGCAATGTTAAAGTGTGCATTTGCCTTTTAGCAAACACAATATGCATCAAATCAATAACGGCTAAATAGTATTTTACTGTACTGACCAGTGAGCTCCAAGCTTCTGTTGTCTCATACAACATTTTGTTGCTTTGAGAACAGTTTTCTTCATAGAAGAAAACAGCACTGGTTAGGAGTTGTTTGGAATTAAAATACTCTGCCAGGCTGGTGTTTTGGATAACAAGTACAATGATGAAACGAGCAATTGGAACAGAAAAAGTGATTTTCATTTTCATTGTCTAAATTGAGCAATTAGGAAAGAATTAGATTGGTGTGGACATAACCAAGAGATGTCAATAGGTAACAAATGTCAAGTAAATCACAGTAGCACTGTAATTTGGCTTAGTCTTTAAGTATTATGTGCTTGCTCTCTCCCTAGCTATTTTATCTGTAACTTATAAATCATTGATGGGATGAAGAGACACAGGAAGACCTTAGAAAAATATGAGGATTCCTCCAGTCTCAAGGTCTGGGGTTTCATGACAAAATAGTCAAAGTATCTATGTGATTCAGGAAGCCAGGTCCCATTCTCAGTGGAGTACAAAAACACAGCTGCTGCTCTGAAAAATACACAGCCTACATCAATGTGACAGAAAAGGGAGGGAGCCAGGAGGTGTTGTGGGGGTGGGGTTAAAAGGAGAACAGGGCAGAGCCAGATATAGATTTAGTTTCTGTACAGTGCTATTTTTCAAGACATAAGTTGTAGCATAGACTAAGTGTAGAACCAGGTGCACATTTTCAATCTGGAGTTTTAGACCTGCCACTGTCTGAAGCATTGCCCCACACTCCTGTCTTATTCCCTCTATAAGTGTAGCATGAACTGACAGGAAAGGCAATTGCAGTCTCTGAATGTGCTAGTCTGTTTATACATTTGCTTGTTATTTCCATGATATTTTGAACAGCTGCTTTGGGAAGGCTTTCATGTATGGAATTTCCCCTAATACTGTCACTTGGAAGTTTGAAATGCTGCTGCAGATATTTTGACAAATCCTGTCAGCAGGGGAACTTCCAATGCCATTCAATTCCTCTTGCTCTCTCATCTAAGTTTAAAAGAGCCGCAGATATAGCTGTTTAACCGCATTTTGGGGGGCTTGGGCCTGGGATTATGGCCAACCAGGAAGTACATTTTCTCATTCACAAGAGTAGTATCTTGGCCACTTTCCCAGTAAGTTTCCAGATATAAAGTAAGAGTGGTATTCTGTTTGGAAGACTTCCTTGCTAGCCCTGTGGATTGCATCTCTTGCTGTGATCTAAGAGACAGCGATACCCTGCTCAGTTTTCTCAAAGCATTGACACATATCCCAGTGGAACTTCTAAAATGTCTCTCTGGGGAGGAATTAGACTTTCTTTCTTCTGTTTCCCTTGCCTTTCTTATCTACTGTCTTGGGAACATAGATACCCTGTCTCCAGGGACTGGATTCCCCAGAAGGGGCTGTCTCCTGGGTATCCACGTTTGTTATTGATTATTGTGTATTTTGTTTTGTTTTGCTTTGCATTTGTCTTTCTGGTATACAGTCATTACCATCAGAATTGACCTTAAATCAATTCCCTGATGTTGACAATGGGTGTAATTTATTTTCAAAAAGCAATTATCTTTGTTGTGGAAAAAGTCCAGATATAATTCACATTAAACTATACTGAAACCTATAAGCCAAACCATTGAAGTATGAGTGTTTTAGCAAGATCAACCCTCCAGTTTTAAGTGTATGTCACTGTAAGATGAAAGGCACTTTCACAGAGCCATGAAGTAGAAAATGAAAGTACCGCAATTGCGTTGTGTTGGGAATACACAGATAGATTTACGTGTGATTAGATCCTTCCATGTACAAAGAAATGTCATGCCCCTATAGAACTGAACATCACGTGGACCCTTTAAGAAGGTCAGGTTAATTTTAAATCAATTATTTTTTCCTCCACTCTGCATTTGCAGGCAGGTTTTGAGGCAGAAATAACAATGTGCACAAAGTGCTGATACCTAGTGTTATGGAAATAATATATTTTTACAGTCTTCTGAGTCCTAAACATTCCCACTTCCTTATTAAAGGTAAACTGGTTTAGATTCTGTATCTTTCCTGAATCCTCAACTGAATGAAAATATCAGCTCTTGAAAGCGGTACAGTTTCTAAATACTGAGTCTCTAAACGTGGCAATTAGCACAGCATTGTGGATACAGCAAGGACTATTTGAATTAATATTGACATGTGAAATGCTCATAAAACCGGGGCTGTGTTTACTCAAATTCTCATGACAGGCCCATGAATTTCATCAGGTAGTTCAGCCCAGTAGCACAGAACTCAAGATCAGATTTGTTTAAAGTAAGTATCGAACAATATACAACTCAGCCTTTCATTACCACACGTGAATGGTTTATGCATAGATTTTTTTAGTTAGTCTCAAAGTTGGCAAGTCTGTCTGGAGAAAACTCAGCACAGTTGTCTGGCTTCCTTGAAAAGATCGCAAACTTCATTCCCTTTTCATTCCAAGCTGTAATTGTAACACGCTCATCATCTGAAACATGTTCCAGTGTCATGATCCGCTTCAAACTTGGGGGGGCAGCAAAAAACCTTGTAACTCAATAGCTTTATCTGATGTTTTCATTATGTTTCAAAACTTCAAAATACCATATCCAGTCATACCCAGATATTTTCAGTTAGAAATAAATTAGTTTTAAGCCATGGTTGTGTCTGGGTGGCTCACTGTAATTTAGAGTAAGGCATACTTTGTAAATGTATATTTTTGTGCAGAAGTAAACTTTAGAATTAGTCCCAATGAAAATGGAAAATCCTTGTGGGAGAACTTGCGTCTAAATGTCTAAACCCTAGAACTTCTATTAGCTCACTTCTGAGTACAGTGTCCAGTGAAGTTACAAATAAAAATGTGTAGTATCCCACTCTTCCTTTGGAAGACATTTAAGCTTAATTGCCAGCAGAATTAACAGAAATGTCTTAAAGTCGATGGAAGGAAGCAAAGAAAACAAATCTATGGGATGTTTGTCTCACAACTGTTTTGGGTTTTTTTTATTAAAAATAAATATTTGCATTACTGTAGAGTTTCTGGGGAGTTTATGATCACTCAATGCCCATTTATTTAAGGATGTCAAGATCAGTTTAACCTCAAGATGGTGCTAGATGGTTAAGTTGGCTGTCACAACAACGGTTGTTTGTCATTTAAATTTTTGCAGAATGAAAAAGCATCACTAACATGTAACTGGTTAATAACTGATAAGAAAGGATAAGGGCTTAATATTAAAGTGCATCACTTTTATAGATTAATGTTCACCTACCTGAGCAAGACATGAATTGATTTGAAAAGATATTGATTATATCAATGTTTCAGAATAAAATAGTGCTTGGGAAGAAACAGAGCATATATAAAAGTCATCAGAACAATAGTGATAGGGGATATACAATATGCAATTTGGCAGCTTACCTGGTTATTAGAACCAGACAGTCTGGGAGTAATGGGAGTGTCATTATGGCAAGTTAAAGCAACTGAAACCTATCAGATAAATAGTATATACTTAATGTTCTTCAAGAACTTAAAGAACTTTGACTCTTTCATTCAAAATAAATAATATGTAGGAAGTACTTTATTCCAAATCAAGCAGTTTTCATGCTAGAAGATGGTTACCCAGGGCATGGCTGTAGTATTTAAACTATAACAGTGCTATGAAAGTCGTAAGATCCTGCTGGTGCAAACATGAAGGACTTAATATAACACATCTCTATACCTGTCCTTGGATCAGCACAGAAATGAGCCGCACTGATACAGCAGAACCATTATTCTGGCAACTTTGTTAGCACATCAGCTGCATAGTTGATATAACTGCAGAACAGAAAACAGACTGCTGCTGAGGTTTTTCCCTTCAGTTACGGCACCAGCTCTGATTTTCTAGTACAGCGGAACAGTGGCCAGATAACCAGAAATTCATCTTACAGCTTCCTTCCTTGTGAAACAGTTAAGGGAAAGATTTTTAAAAGGAGCCCTTGACAATGTTGTTACTGTTTATAGCAAAAAAATAGTGCTGGGTTTGTATAAACGTTTTATAACTCAATGTGGCGGTCACTAAAACAGACCTACTCACTTTGAAAAAATATTTTCCCCAAATGAGATGCGGGTCTGCTTGAATATCCCAGTTCCTAGGTGTGTCTCCTGTGATTGATGGGTGTTGGAAAGCAGAGAATATCTCTTCCCCACACTTGGTATTTTTGTTGTTCTTTTCTTTTGTCTTTTTTAATGCTTGCTTTTTTGGCAACAAGATATAATCTTGTTGAAAAGCTGCAAAATGGGAACGCTTTATGTGTCAAGGTAATTTATTTTGCACCAGAAAGGCCTTTCAAAAATATGGCTGTTTAATATATAATCTTATAAATGAATCAGCAAAATAATGTGGGGACTTAGAGATGCGTGGTGACTGGATGCTTCTTATTAATTTTTTTTTTAATTTTGAATTTTTTATTTTCATAGCCATTTGTCTTGATATCTTCCAAAGTTTTTATAATTGTTTAATGCAAGCAATTACTAATGAGGTGGCTGAATCAGCCAAGACAACATTACAGAAATTTGAAAAACTCTAGCACTGAAATAATTGGAAATTTGCCGCCATTCCTTTGTAATCTTAAAAAAAGTTTTTACAGTCCTTATCATTTGTAAACCTGGAATGATATAAATGAATGCTCAGAGTCTTCATTTCTTTATTGTTTATATAGTGCATTTCTTGGAGAAAAAGAATTAGCCAAACGTAGTTGTTTGGCTTTATAAAGCAGGGAAATAGAAACTAGACCGTCCCCTACCTACAGATTTCTGTCAGATACAGATAAAAGTATAAATAGCCTAGGAGACAGTGTCCCCTTAAATGATGATACTAAGGTTAGTAGGGCTTTTCAAGAAGATTTTTCTTGTCTAGACAGTTATAAAGAAACTGGAAGTTGATTTAAGTTTTTATTACAGGGAACATAATTCTACATCACTCATATTCAGTATTTAAGCAGGAAGGTATTTTATGTATAGTTTTAGAAAGCTGTTCAGAAGGATATATCACACAGGTCATCCCAGCTATCCAAAAATCTATTTTAAAAAGTATTTCAGAAGGAAAATAGATAACACTTTTTACAACAGTGGGGAAATGAACATACTATGCTTTTTTTCGTTAGATTAAATTCCAAAGTGACATTCCAGCTGACAGAAGGAGAGAGCCAGTAATAAAATTCATGCTTACATGGTTCAGGATTAATCAAGGGGAGAGCTAGGGTAAGAGTGTTTAGCTAAAAGTCATTTTAAGTCACAAGTACATAAGGATAGATGATTAATTATGTTGTCCACTTTGGGCAATGACTGTGCAGGACAAATTGCATTTGAACTTGGCCACAAAAGAGTTTAAAAAAAAAAACACTGAGTGGCAATAAAAAAAAGTTACAATACTTGCTTCCACTCAAAGCATTGTGTATTGGTACAGGGAAATGATTCCCTCTGGCTTCATAGAGGAATTTAGGAGAAACTTGTCTACAGATATCAATCCTGACAGAGGATCCTTCCAGTAACAGTCTCAGAGATGCAGCTTGCTGAGAGGTAGAGGCGGTTTGCAGTGACCTCTGCCACACAAAGATCATAATCAGCATCTGGATCTCCATATGGAGGATAAAACTTTTTGTATTACAAAAAAGCTTTCCAACAACTCTTTTGGCAGGGACAATCATAAAGAGTGTATTTGAGCATCTTATTACACTGTTAATGTATTCCCATCAGGAAGTTAAGCTAATTAACTCCACTCTTACGCATACCTTGGTGATATTTTTACTTTTCCCAGGGCACATAACCAGTCACAAGAAAAGGAAAATATCACCTTCCAATAGTCACTCCATAGCAGGTGCTGCAGGACATTCTTAAAGCAAAATGTTTCGTGTGCTGTTAAGTTTCTTGATGAGGTAGAAAAAAAGATCATGGTCTCACCTGACATCTTTGCTTCCACTTGGTGCGTATCTCTTCTTTGTCCATTTTTTTAAATATTTACTTCTTTGTGCTCTTGATGTCACAGTTGCCTATTCTGTTTGCATTCTCTAATTGCCGGGGGGAAAAAAAAGAATTATTTCAGCATTGAGAGATACAGTGCTACTGGAGTGTCCAGCAAAGGACCTCTGAGGTGATTAAGGGATTGCAGCACTTCACATATGTGTAAAGGCTGAGAGAACTTAGACTCCCCAGCCTGTAAAAGAGAAGGCTCTGGGGGATCTCATCAACATGTACAAATATCTGAAGGGAGGGTGCAAAGAAGACAGAGCCAGGCTCTTTTCATTTGTGTTCAGTGACAGGACAAGAGGCAATGGGCACAAAATGAAACACAGGAGGTTCCCTCTGAACATCAAGAATCACTTTTCTACTGTGAGGGTTACTCTGGTTACACTGGCACAGGTTGCCCAGAGAGGTTGTGGAGTCTCCATCCTTGGAGACATCCAAAACCTGTCTGGACACGGGCCTGGGCAGCCTGTCTAGGTGACCCTGCCTGAGCAGGAGGGCTGGACAAAATGACCTCCAGAGGTCCCTTCCAACCTCAACCATTTTGTTATTTTGTGAGTAGCTAATGTTGCTGTTCAGTGTTTTTGATGTCATCTGTGACTATAAAGCAATGATGCAGGAATATAAGGTTTAGATCTTTTTAGCCTTGAACCAAACATGCTAACCTACTTGCCTTTTTTTTTGTTAGGGTTTCATTTCTTCAATCTATCTGTAAGAACATGGCCTAAGAAAAGCATCCTTCTGAATAAAAGAGATTTCAGCAATGAACATTGGTCAAGTAGAGCAAAACATAATTTGAGTAATGAAGGACAAAACACAATATCAGTGTCTGTATGCAAACTCATCCTCTGATGGCAACTTCTGTCATTTATAGTATTCTTCCTATTGTGAGGGACTACATTTTTTTAAAAGTATTGTCAATGTATTGTGGAAACCAACAGTACAACTAGGACCATTGTCTGCAACTGCCTAATGCTTCTAAATGAGATATTTTTAGTGAATTGGAATCTAAAATGACTTGTGTGTCAGTCAAGGTCATTTTTTTTTTTTGAGCTTGTCTGATGCACACAATGAAGCTACCGTATTAAATGCAATTCAGCATAATAACCCTAATTTAAGATGTAGACAATTATGATGGATTAACCAGAGATAATAGCTGTGAACCTGATTCTTTATTACCTGGATCAGCAGTGTTGGAAGAATAAATGGAAGACATAAATGAAATAATCTATTGCTGGGCAGTTGAAGAACACACTAAATCACCTGGCTAACCAAGAATGAAGATTATGTTTTTGAACTGACAGAAAAAATCATGGTTAAGGTCGCTGTAGATTTATTACCCCAAGGAACATTATAATAAACTGGGTTGTCTTTATATTATAATTAACTAAAAGAAGCCTCAGTCTTCTGTGAATTCTCTGTTGCAGTCAAATTTGTACTAGAATTAATTAGATGACAATGTCATCTGATCAAATTGATGGAAACCTGTTGAACTGCATGAACTATATGTTTTCAAAAGAGACAGTGAAGATTTTGGCAGCACTTCCTTGTCTGGCTTTTAGGAAATTCCACCGTTGGATAAATTTATGTTCCAAAGACAGGATGAGCACAGGCCTTGGGTTTGGTTTGGGGTTTTTTGTTTCTTTTTTTTCCCAAAGCAGATTTTGTGAGAGGAAAGAAATTCTGGATTATTTAAATATGATGTTCCACCTTCTATTTTAAAGTGTCTAGACTGTTTAATAGATATTAAATGCAATGTATATTAAATGCAACAAACTTTAACATATATTTCATGAAAAAATAGAACATATTCTGAAAATATTTTGAACTGTTATTTAAATGTTTATAATATAAAAAATACTCTTTGATAAAAATCCATATTTAAATGAAATTTTAATTCCTGTAAAGACACCATTGTTATTGAAAAAAATTGGATGAAAGCATGCTGTAAGTCCTAATCAAGGCTATGTCCTCTTAAACATTATCTTCCTGTGGGACGCAGCCACTTTGGAAAACCTAGGCCCATATTTATCCCATGTAACTTTAACAGTTTCCCTGACGTGCTGGAGTCTCTTTTCTGGTATGGCCAGTGCAAAAAGATAAGCACCTTCAGGGAGGCTGCATCCCATGTGGCAATGCCTTTTCTGCTACTGATAGGAGTGGCAAGGTATTTAGGCCTCCAGCATTTAGAAGATATACAAACCAGTGATAATGAGGTAACTGAGTAAAGGACCTGTGGTTTATTCCTGCTGGTAACCCTAACAAAGACTGTTACAAGTTTTGGCCATTATAAATGAGGCCATTTTTTAACTGTCAACAGCCCTCAGTTGGTGAGGAGCACAGCGGCAGCAAGGCAAGTCCTGTGGCTCTGCGCTAGTTAGGGGCAGGCCCAGGGGTGGGAGCCAGGGAGGCCCAAGGGTGAGCGGAGGGACACATCAGGAGCCGGCAGCTCTTGCGAGCAGGGGTGACATGCAACTGACGCGGCATGGGCGTTGCCAGAAGCAACGGCGGGAGTTTTAAACGGTCCCTAGGGAGTGCGAGCGACCCGGAGCGTGGCGAACAGGGCGTGGTGCATCAGAAGGGCGGGGCACGGCAGTTTGCACAGGCAGGGCAAGTAGGAGGGGTGCTGCAGCCTGCTTCTAGGTCTTCAGCCCAAGGGAATGCTTTTGGTCTCTGGCAATATGGTGGGCACTTTGCCTCAGAGCTCAAACCTCTGTTCCTACAGAGAAAGCCCCTGAGACATCTGATGCATCCACCCAGACGGATCTAGCAAGAAAGGAAACATCAGTACAGGCGGTGGGTTGCAGCAAGTGCCCAAACCCTTCTCCCCATGAAAAGGTAAGTACCTGTACAAGGTGCGAACAGATTGATGACCTGTTATGCCAGGTGGCCAACCTGCAGGAAATGGTTGAAAGACTGCACAGTATTAGAGGAGCAGAGGCAGAGATAGACAGGTGGTTTCAAAACCACGCTCCTGTGGTGAGAAGGAGGCACCTTGGACCCTGGTGACTCACAAAAGCAGGACTCCACATCAGCCTGCACCCTCCACCATCTCAACCAGAAACAGATATGAAGCCTTAATGGCCGAGGACACCCGTGAGCAAGGTCTGCAAAGTCCCCTGCAGGGGGAAACTGTACCAGCAATACATAGCGGACACTGTAAAAAGAAGCGTCGAGTGCTCATAGTGGGTGACTCTCTGTTGAAGGGTACCGAGACACCCATCTGCCGACCTGATGAGAGGTATGCTGCCTTCCAGGAGCTAAAGTCTGAGACGTGGCCGAGAGGGTGCCACAACTTGTCAAAGAGAACGGACTACTATCCATTACTACTATTTCTTGTAGGCACAAATGACACAGAAAGCAGAAACCTGGGTAAAATCAAGGAAGACTTTCAAGCCCTGTGGGAACAAGTGAAAAACATTGGGGCCCAAGTTATGTTTTCCTCCATTTTACCAGTTCAAGGGAAGGGGCGGCCAGAAATAGGTGCATAATGTAAAAATAATAATAATGTAATAATATCAACTCGTGGCTACATGGCTGGTGCTGTCGTGAGGGTTTTGGCTTCTATGACAATGGGGCATTCTTCGATGACTATAACCTGTTAGGGAGGGATGGGGTCCACCTCTCTAACAAGGCAGGGAATCTAGGCAGTAGGCTGGCACTTGGTATGTGGGCTTTAACTAAAGGACTGGGGGGTGGGGTACACAGTCAGGACACTCAGGCAATCGCATCCAATGGGGGAACATGTGTGACTGTTCAGAGCAGCAATAAATGTGCCGTAGCTGCCTCTGTATTTAAGAACCAGAAGACCAACTGCCTTAAAGGTGGGCTTGGCAGTGGCAGATCCTCTTTCATCCCTCCAGGGAAACCTATGTGCTCAGTTGCCTCACTGAAATGCCTCTACACCAAAGCAGGCAGCATGGGGAATAAGCAGGAAGACCTAGCGTTCTGTATGTGGTTGCAGGGCCATGATCTCATCACAGTTACAGAGACATGGTGGGATAACATGCATGACTGGAATGCTGCCATTGATGGCTATGTACTTTTCAGGAAAGACAGGCCCATGAGGCAAGGCGGTGGAGTTGCTCTTTATGTGAAGGAGCAACTGGAATGTATAGAGCTCTACCCAGGAGCGGATGAAGAACAAGTTGAAAGCTTGTGGGTAAAAATTAAGGGACAGGCCAGCATGGGTGACACTGGGGTGGGTGTTTACTACAGACCACCCAACCAGGATGAGGAAGTAGACGAGGCCTTCTACAGACAGCTAGAAGTAGCCTCGCAATCACAGGCCCTGGTTCTCATGGGTGACTTCAACTATCCTGATATCAGCTGGAAGGACCACATGGCAAGGTGCACACAGTCCAGGAGATTCCTGCAGAACATCGATGATAACTTTTTGACTCAAGTGGTGGAGAAGCCAACAAGAAGAGGAGCACTACTGGACCTTGTGCTGACAAATAAAGAAGAACTGCTTGAGGATGTGAGGGTAGGGGGCAGCCTTGGCTGCAGTGACCATGAGATGGTGGAGTTACGGATTCTAAGAGGGGGAAGCAGATCAACAAGTAAGACTACCACATTGGACTTCAGGAGAGCTAACTTTGGCCTCTTCAAGGACCTACTTGGAAGAATTCCTAACTAAGGCTCTTGAACGTAGGGGAGTCCAAGAGAGCTGGCTGCTATTTAAGCAGCACTTCCTCCATGCTCAGGATTGGTGTGTCCCCATGAGTAGGAAATCAAGTAAAGGAGGCAGGAGGCCCGCATGGATGACCAAGGAGCTTCTAGTGAAACTCAAAGAAAAGAGAAAGCTCTATGGACTGTGGAAAGAGGGTCAGGCCACTTGGGAGGCATACAGGAATGCTGCCAGAGCATGCAGGGAAGCAACTAGAAAGGCCAAGGTTCACCTGGAGCTAAGTCTGGTGAAGAATATCAAGGATAAAAAGAAGGGCTTCTTCAAGTATATCAGCAGCAAACGGAAGACTAGGGGAAATGTGGGACCGCTGCTGAACGAAATGGGCGCCCTGGTGACAGAAGATACAGAGAAGGCGGAGCTACCAAATGCCTTCTTTGCTTCAGTCTTCAATGCCAAGGCTAGCCCTTACACTCCCCAGTCCTTGGAGGTAAGCGAGCAAGCCTGGAGAAAGGATGACCTTCCCTCGGTTGAGGTGGATCAGGTTAGGGATCTTTTAAGTAAGCTGGACACCCACAAATCCATGGGTCCCAATGGAATGCACCTGCAAGTGCTGAAGGAGCTGGCAGACGACATTGCTGAGCCATTCTCCATCATCTACGAAAGGTCCTGGAGAACAGGGGAGGTGCCTGAGGACTGGAAGATACCCAATGTCACTCCAGTCTTCAAAACGGGCAAGAAGGTGGACCCAAGGAACTACAGGCTGGTTAGTCTCACCTCTGTCCACAGAAAGGTGATGGAACAACTCATTCTAGGTGTCCTGTCCAAGCAAGTGGAGGAAAAGAAGATGATCAGGAGTACCCAGCACAGATTCACCAAGGGGAAATCATGCCTAACTAATCTGATACCCTTCTACGATGGCATGACCAGCTGGGTAGATCGGGGAAGAGCAGTTGATGTTGTCTACCTTGACTTCAGCAAGGCTTTTGATACTGTCTCCCATAACATCCTCATAGGGAAGCTCAGGAAGTGTGGCTTGGATGAGTGGACAGTGAGGTGGATTGGGAACTGGCTGAACAACAGGGCTCAGAGGGTTCTGATCAGTGGGGTAGAGTCTAGTTGGAGGCTGGTAGCTAGCGGAGTTCCCCAGGGCTCAGTACTCGGCCCGGTTTTGTTCAATTTGTTCACCAATGACCTGGACGAGGGGACAGAGTGTACCATCAGCAAGTTCGCTGATGACACAAAACTGGGAGGAGTGGCTGATATGCCTGAAGGTTGTGCTGCCATTCAGTGGGACCTGGACAAGCTGGAGAGTTGGGCGGAGAGGCACCTGATGAAAATCAACAAGGGCAAGTGTCAAGTGCTGCACCTGGGGAGGTTGAACCCCATGCACCAGTACAGGCTGGGGGATGACCTGCTGGAAAGCAGCTCTGCCAAAAGGGACCTGGGAGTCCTGGTGGATGACAAGCTCACCATGAGCCAGCAGTGTGCCCTTGTTGCCAAGAAGGCCAATGGTATCCTGGGGTGCATTAAGAGGAGTGTGGCCAGCAGGTCGAGGGAGGTTATCCTCCTCCTCTACTCTGCTCTGATGAGACCCCACCTGGAGTACTGTGTCCAGTTCTGGGCTCCTTGGTTCAAGAAAGATGAGGAACTCCTAGAGAGAGTTCAGAGGAGAGCAACTAGGATGATAAAGGGACTGGAGCATCTCCCCATGAGGAAAGGCTGAGAGTGTTGGGCTTGTTTAGCCTGAAGAGGAGAAGACTGAGAGAGGACCTCATCAATATGTACAAATATCTCAAGGGTGGATGTCATGAGGACGGAGCCAGACTCTTCTCAGTGGTGCCCAGTGACAGGACGAAGGACAATGGGCACAAACTGAAACATAAGAGGTTTCAGTTGAACATGAGGAAGAACTTCTTTACTTTGAGGGTGACAGAGCACTGGAACAGGCTCCCCAGGGGGGTTGTGGAGTCTCCTTCTCTGGAGATATTCAAAGCCCACCTGGATGAAGTCCTGTGTAACATGCTCTAGGTGAACCTGCTTTAGCAGGAGGGTTGGACTAGATGATCTCCTGAGGTCCCTTCCAACCCTTGCCATTCTGTGATTCTGTGATTTTTGTTAAGCATAAAAGGTTCTCCTGGCCAGGTGTCTCACTCTGGTTTGTCTGAGGAAGTTACTTCCAGTGCAATTCAAGCTGGTCAGTTAATCTACGCTGTAAAATTGTCTTAAAAATTAAATTGAAAGCCTCTCGTTCAGCCTCTTCTGTGGGGATCCTTGGGCAGCCATAGAAACAACACAGAAGAAATGGATTTCATAGCAAATCCTTATTTTCTGTCAGCAAATGCATTCAGAATTACAGGGTAATAATTCCAGACAGATTGAGGAGCTTCATGGATGTTTTGAAGTTATATATATTGTCCATAGATTTTGAGCTCAGTGAATTTGAGTGTGAAATAGCCTGTGATGAAGCGTGCAGGCCTATCAATGCCCCTGGAGAGAACTCTGAAGCCATTTCACACTCTGTGCTGAGCAGATCCTGCCAAGCCAAGTCCCCAGGAGTTAAATTCCCAGACAGAATTTGAAGATATTCAGGGTGCTACTAATAATGGAAACACCATTATCTGCAGTCAGAGTAATTTACATTCTATATTTTCAAAGAATGGAATTGGGATTAGTTAGAAAAGGGCTGACTGTTATTCCTCCCAGTCAAACGGGTGAGCAGTGGGGTAATGAGGTGTTACCCAAGAGACTTTTTGATTTCTTGTTCTCGTGTTGATTGTCAGCCTATATGAATGACATGCAGTTACAGATTTGAACTTGAAATAAATCTGTCCTTGAGTGTTTTGACAGCCTTACATGCATCTTGTTTAGATTTTAATAATTTAATAGCCATAGTTGTAAAATCAGCATGCTAGAATTTGTGTGTTTTTCTACTGGACACTGAAGTGGTAGCATACGTGGTGTCTCTGGGCAGGACAGTTTCCTTAATGTAAGGTTAATTCTTTAGCACCAGCTGTAGTCCTTGATTTTGGGGGTGGTTTTTATGTGATTACCTCTCCTTTTTGTTAAATAGGGACAGGGATTTTGATTTTCTCTAAGTTGTCATAAGACATAGATGAATCAGCATCAATTTAGATACACAAACAATATAGTAATATGACGTAGCAGTCAGAGAAAAAATAGCCAGCATGTATTTCTAGAACCGACATTGCAAATGTTTCCAAAAGACATGACCTATTTTGAGTGGAGGTTATTGGGCTCAAAGCAGACAGAGTGGGTACAATTTTGTGGCTTATATTATGCTCAAAAAGTCACACTAGATGGCAATAATGGTCCCCTAAAAGCTTATTGTAGGACCCACAGAACATGGACTCATTTTCTGTTTTGTAAAGTGAAAAACCACCTTTTGCTGTCCAGCTCTACCTTTCTCACAGAAATAAGTTTTGCTTCTTCCCCATATATTGTTAAAAGACAAATCTGAAGTCAGTGGTTTCATTTTCTACAGGAACACTGTTCAAAGCACTAATCTGAAAACCAACAGCCCTGTTAAGTTTTTGTTCACATGCACTCCTGTCCTATCACTTGGGGAATATTATCTCAGCTTCTGCAGTGGCCATTACTGTTCTATCTGTCTCTGATGCCCCAAGTACCAGAATGATTTCAAATATCATTGACAGTGAGCTAATATTGCCAAAGAGATTTCAAATACCAACCAGAATTTGCTAATCACACCCAAGTAGTTTAAAGTATCAGCACTATAGCAGAGTCATGAATTAGAAGCACATTAGATCTTTTTATTACAGATGTGGCAATGTCATCCAAGACAGTTAATGACTTGGGCATCAGGAAATAGTCTTCCAGGTAGCAAATGTTCAGCAGACTACAGTATTCCATCTATAGCACAGAAGATGATCTAAAATATCACCATTGCTCTGGAAAAAAAAAAAACAAACATGGCATCCAAACATGTTGGAGGCTATGTTGTTGAAAAAATACCTTTTCTTGCTAGCTCATGTAGTTAACGTTCATGCTCATCTAGCACCTCACACATTGTCTTTAACAACTCTATGGCTTTGTGCAACAATATGTGGTAATTTTCTCATGATAGGTATTGATGGTCAGGACTAGAATAGTGGTGGGTTTTTGAATGTTTCAAGGCACGTTACAAATCTCAGCAACTCTTGCTGCCTCTCTGTGATGTTGGTCTTGTTTAACTATCTCAGGAACACATACATTGAGATAAAGAGTGGGAAAAGAGTTGTCCAAGGTTACCTCCATGGCAGACAGACTGCGGTACCTCAGTTCTCAGTCTGCTGACCTCCTTGTTACAAAATGAGATGCTATTTCCAAAAAAATGGGGGTTTGCATGCCTTCCTATGGGGTATATGTGATTCTACAGCATACCTAGGTGATACTATTTTATGTTAAGCTTTACAGCAAAATGTCTTAAGTTCGTTCCTTGGAATTCCTACAATGTGTACCTAGAGTATGGGGCTTGACTAGCTATTTCACATAGGAGACTGGAATAGTGTGAGGTATCCTGAAACAAAGGAAGGGATATATAAAGTCAAAGCGTTTTCACGAGTTTGAGTTTTTGCTATCACATTCACTGATGTTCAGCTTCCTAGGAGCAAATTCTAGGTGATTTCTGGGTGGGGATGATATATATTTTCATTCTTTTGGTGTCAACTGCAGTTGTTAAGGTGGTGCGGAAACATCATCTATTTTAGACTTCCTTTGCAATTTCTTAATATTTATTTACACTTAGTGTCCACTTTGAGCTAGTTTCATTTCACTACAAGTACATCTCTAGATGTGGCACCAGGAGGCTTTCCAGCTGGAATAGTGGGAGAAGAGAGGGGAGCTTTGCTCCTGCCAGGCTTGTGGCAGGGACATAATTCTAAAGTCCCCAGAGCTGTTCTCACCAGTTTGGGCCAGAAGCACTTGGGACTCAAAGCCTGTCAGCATTGTCGCTTATCCAACCTGTGTAAGAATTGTGCTTGCAGAAGGAGCTCACTTAGTCGCCAAGTTTCACTCTTTCCAGGACGCCTAATAGGTGCCCTGGAAATATGGACTGCCTGGACAAAAAGGAAATGTCTGGCTCTAGGCCTTTGCATTGCTGCATTTCCCCAAAATATTCCCAAACTATCACATAGAGAGTATTGTCGACAGAGTTCACGGTTGCTCAGACATTTTTTACAGTGCCCACCTCACATTGTTTTCAGTGCCCAGGAACATTCAGAGCTTCAAAACCTGTATGGGTAGACTTAAAAAAAAAGGAGAAGAAAAGAGGGGAATGCATTAGTGAGAGTTTAACAGTTGCTTTCCAGGAAAGTGTCATGTCTTTGCAAGCTTGAAAGTTTTCCCCGGATACTGAGTCATTTCTGCACAGAGTTATTCTGGGACATCCAGTCCATGATACTGAGCTGTATTCTTCACACAGTTGCATAACAAAAATAAGTTCTGTCGAATTCATTCAACATCTTGCAGATGATTCAGGAAAGTATGTGACAATAGCCACAGGTCAGGGAAGTTGAGAGTCAGGTTACATTATTACAACTTGCCAGAAACCAAACCAGAGGGCAACATTCAGTACGGCAAAGCCCATTCTGGAGATTTCATCATCACAGTTTCCTGTACCTAATTTATCTTCTATTCTCGCCTTCATGGAAGATGGAAACGAAATTGTTCTAGACAAATTAAAATCAAAGGCTTGAACTGTAAATAATCCTTTTGTTGGTAACAGATTGGGAAGAATGTTTTAGTTATATGGATACTGTTGCACCTGAAGGGGCAGAGCAGCCTGATCTCCTCCAATATATGTAAATCTGATTGGGTCTTTGTATTTTTATGCTAGGGTCACAGAGGGAGAATCTTGTGTATAAGTTTACCAGAAAGTCACCACATAAAAAAAATAATTCTAAGTGTTCACAGCCTTGTGTGAGAATAGAAATGAAGTCCCTGCCAAACTCTTTTTTCTTTCATATATCACTGACCCACCTTTGCTCTCACAGATTCCTCCATCTCTGAAGAAAGCCTCCATATTTCTGACAGTAAAGGCTGTCTTTGAAATATGCCTTTCTTTTTCTCTCCTCACTGTCAATATATGTTGTTCAGACTTCAGTCAGGAGTATCAGTTTTAGTTCAGTACTAACATCTGATTTGTACTATAGCTAGCCAATTTTCTTCACTCTTTTCATCTTGCTGAGCATCCCAGAGGCTGAGGGAGTTGTGTTGCCATTCATTCTCCCAGCTTTTGACGCAAAGATCTTTCATGATCAACCCCAAAATATTCAAGATCTTGTGTGGAAGATGGTCATCATGTGAAGTGGTGAATACTATATACAGAAAGCAGAAAAGATTGTGAGAACTTACTTTAAAATGGTATTTATTGTACTGTATTTTCCATATCAAATGATAAAATCTTGGTTAGTGGAATATTCCTCCCCTTTCACATATATTCTGAAGCAGCAAAATATTGAAGTAGATTTTTAAATAGAAACTTGTAAAGCCCAGCTGGATTAGACTGATCAGATATTGAAAGTTAGAAAAACCTTGCTTAAAATGTGGGTTCTGCTGGTTAGATATTTTACATCGCACCCTCTCTTAGAAGGTAGATGGTGATTAAACTATGTATGTCCTGTGTACACAGTAATAGTGAAATTTTAATGTGTTTGAGCTCTGTTCACATGTCAGGGCATGATGTGAATCTTATAGATACCATGTAGGTCTTGATATCATCATAAAGGTCTTGACTAAATTGCAGAGCTCACTCAATTAACGCAGTGCTCCCACGTCTGCTCCCAGGTCAAGAATAGATTAGAAAGGGCTTTCTCACCATTTGTGAGTGAAAGATTTTCTGCAGACTGACTACATGTGCCTACATGGTAAATGACACCCCAAGATTTTCCAAATCGGGCATCCAACTGGCTGCATCCTGTTAGCTCCTGTAGAAATTATTTGTGTTATTCCATGTAAAGGTACCTCGAGAAGCAGAGTGGATCTCCTTCCTGCTGCCTTTGGAAAATAGCATTCAGAAAGTGATGGGAGGGATGAAAGTGGAGGTGGTTTGGTGCCCATTCCTTGTGTCTTGTACTCTGGACAGCTTCATTTTGTATTGTGAATGGCCCATGGAAGGTAGACCGTTAAGGGGGATTTCTTATGAGACAGAAGGGAAGGTAACTCTGCCCTTCAGTGCATGATGTATTCATCTTGGGTCTTGTGATAAGAAAGTAGCTGTGCTCACATGCATTATATAACAAAACTGTTCTGGCATCCATAGTCAGATGATTTCAGTCACATCCAGATTTCCCTTTGTACTGTAGTTAGAATGGGGCTGGTATCTTGTTTTACAGAGACTTGAACCATCCAGGAAGGCCACTTTCAAAAGGGTGTTTACATCCTTTGAGTCTACCTTTGAGTTACAAAAGATCTTTTACGTGATGGAGAATCTAACCCTCCTATATTAGTGTAGAAAATCAGATAAAAGATAGAAGGTAAATATTTCAAAAGAAATAGCAATAAAAAGAAAGGGAATTGAGGAAAGATAATTTGGCTTTCAGAATTGCCAAAGTATTAATATAAGCTGCAATTCAGTTTCTATCCAACATGATCTGAAAATCTCCTGAAATTCTGTCTCTGAAAAGGAGAATGACTGAGTTTGTAAAAATCCACTAGTATACAGTGAAATACCTTTGAAAGCCTGTCTGCAGAGCAATATCTTACAGTTTATTTTGTTGTTTCAAGCTATTTTTACATAAACTAGAACAGCCTCTAGTTATTATGACCCTCACTTTGTAAAATATTTTGGTATTTCTTAATCGAAGACGATGATACTCAGGCACTCAGAGACAGTTTGATTCATCCAGAGAGTGGAAGAAGTGATTTATGGGAAAGTGATAAAAGAGAAAGTATAAGAGAAGTAAGATTTGAAGGCGGAGAGAATATTTTTCATTAGAGGAATGGAAAAGCATTTGACTATACAGTCCCATTATCAGGTTTCTGATTTTCCCAGCTGTTTTAGCTGCTTTGATATAAAATATGACTCCTCTACAATCTTGCTTTTGTAAGTTGAAGTTTATATCCTGGATGTAACAGCAGTGTTGCTACTACAGCACGGAATAAAATATTACTATGGCATGAGCTGAACAGCACTAAGAGCAAACAGATGAATCTGTAAATGTGGGAATACTAATGAATAACAGCAGAGCTGTAGTTTTATCACAAGCACTTTGCAAGCATCAGTGCGCACTTTGGCTGTGAATGAAGCAAATCTAATATGACAGAAGGCAGGTGATTACCTGTTGGGAAACACAATGTGTGTTTAAGCAGTGGAAAGGATTCTTCTATCTTGAATGACCATCGGTGTTAGGTAGTATTTGCCCAATTGTAACGTTGTCAGATCCAAAGGTCTGGTGAAGTGATCTTTCCTGCCGGTTTCCCTCAGAAGAAGTGTGTCCCTGAGGCAGGCAGAGGCCAGGCAGATCCAGGGTGTTTAAAGATGAAGAGTGAAGTCTCTCTTCCAGGCCTTTCCTCACAGCCCTGCTACCTCATCATCTGATATTCTTTGCAGTATTGGAGGAACACCCTGATGTTCGCTTTACTTACACACCCTAATGTGAAAATACATGTTTCCTTTGCCTTTTTTTGCAGTGGCCAAATACTCTTCTATTTATTAAAAGCTTGTCATTTCACTGTGCTGAGAGTGTCTCCATTTGTGAGATAGCCTTTCACATGTAGTGTATTGATTGCGATATCTTAACAAGTGAAGCATTGTTATTAAACTTCCATTTTCCTTAAACCATCTGTCATGAAAGGTCGAAATACTTTAAGTCTGAGGCAACGTATCTGCCAATGATTGTCTCACTGATTTGCCCATATATATTGTGCTTTTTCCCTGACCAATCTACCTATTCAATGAATTGAAAATAATTGATGGAAGTCCTATGCCAAGTTTTCAGTCAAATGCACTTGGTTGCAAATATTTTGGCAGGGTATACAGGACACAGAATTGCAGTATCTGTAAGAAATTATATCAGATGTCAGTTTGCTTCTGTGAGGCTTCCAATAAAATGGATGCTCTTCACAGTAACTGATTAAAGCCCTTGGTCCTGTGCAGAGAACCATTGCAGGTATAAATAGCAGATTCCCAGCCAGACAGTTTTGTGTGTGGGAAGCTGTTTCTTTTCAAAAGCTCGGGAGTGCACAGTAACTTGCAATGGTCTTGCTTCCTTTTCAGCCTGCTCTAGTGTTGCAGTAGGACATTGGGAAAATCCTCTCACAAGATGAGAACAAGAAAGCTGCTGAGAGCTTGGAGAGGGTTCTGTATGTGTGTGTTTACATCACAGCTCTCATGGCCATCCTTGTAAAGGAAAGGTGAGCCCTTCTGTCAGGGGCAGGGAGCTGCCAGAAATGTTGCCTTTCCAAACAGGTAGTGCCCAAGCCTCTGAAATTATGTCTAAGCAGCTGTTCCCACACACTGGCTGCTCTGTTACTCTGCACAATTAGGAAATGGCAAGAAAGTCCTCAGCAGGGTGTATTTCATGGCAGATGAACCCAAAAAAATGTTGTCCTCCATTATCTTATTTTACCAAGCATGAGATCACATCTATCCAGAGAAGAAAAAATGTAATTTCAGTCCAATGCTTCTTTAGTCTTCTGTTTTGTTTACAAGCAAGCATGATTTAGAGCTGAACGAATAATGGGCAACATTATTCCTCAAATAGTTTAGGTGTAAAAACATAAAATTTAACAAATGAATAATTCACTGAATATATTTGTGAATGATTTACCCAGCTCTATATGCTGAATAAATACAGCCTGATGCAAAGCTCAGGGGAGTCAGTACCTTTCTAATGACTTCAGCAAACTTTGGATCAGGACTTACAAGGAAAAAGAAAATTGACAAATAATTTATTTGAAAGCAATTCCATAAAATCTTGACAAGTTGTTCTTATTTTGTGATGTGTATAAATTGCATTCAACCAATGCCAAACACATTTTGAAAAGAGTATGGTCTGTTCAAAGGCAGTTTGTAAACAGAAAATTTTAGCCTTTCCACCCACCGGTTGTGTGGGCGTAACTTTTGGGCACACCACATTTTTGAGAAAGCCAACATTTTTAAGGTGTAATAAATTAAAACTAAATATATCATATTAAAGGTGATTAAAAATTAATTTTTAACAAGAAATGGGAACTTTAAAAGCTCGAAACTTTTTTCAGTCTTTGAGGAGACAGATTTATTGAGTTTTATAATTAGAATCATAGAATCGTTTAGGTTGGAAAAGACCTTTAAGATCACCAAGTCCAACTGTTAACCTAACGCTGCCATCCTACCACTAAACATGTCCCTAGAGTTGCAGCTTGTTGAAAATCTTTTTTTTTGGTAGGATTACAAATTTGGCTGATAAAACAGGAAAGGTGACATCAGATGGGAGCCTGACTGAATGCTCTTGGTCTTAAAGAGAAGAAAGACACAGGTAAAATATACAGTAAGCAGATGAAAACATCTTCAGAAGTGTGTATTTTTGCACTGTAGCCCTATAGTTCAAGGACAAATTAATTAATGGTAATCCCATGACCTTTTTTTCACAAGTTGTCTGGTTGATCACAAGGTCTTGTGCCATCCCAATTTATGAGTTTAATGGCAAAAATCTAGAATTACTAGCATTTGTAATTTTGTTGGCAATGTAACAGCTACCATTTTGAATGCTTCTTTCCTGAGAGGGTTCTGTTTAATGACTGAGCAATCACTGATAGAGTTGGGATTTTAGACATGCTTTGCCATTTTTGCCTTGTCTAAAAAAGTATTTTTACCTTTGTGTTAATGAGAAATTTTTCTGAGAGCCTGAATAGCTTATTTGTTTTGCTGGGTGAGAGGAGAAGTTTTAAGGAAAACTGAGCCAGACTCTCAGCTGATACACCAACAGAGCAGCATAGTTTTATCTGTTTCAGTGGGACTGTATTGATTACTATTGATCATAGCACAACCCCAAATCTATGTGCTTTTTGTGAAATAAAAGTTAATTCAGTAATAAGGTATTCTGAACTATATGCTCTCACATCAATTAACTTGTTTACAAGAGGCAGTAATTGCATTTGTCCATGGAAGCATATGGATCAGAGCACAATTTCATGCAATTAAGTTCTATTTTTGAAACTCACTGAATTATAGAACCTGAAGTTCCTTTCTCTTCTGATTTTTGATGGATTGATTGATTTGTCCTACTTTAATCTTAAAGTAAAACTCTATATTTCATATAGTCATACTTGCAAATTTTTTGGTTGAGTGTTGACTACTTAATTCTTAAGTATTCATTCTGATAAGTTCAGATCTGTAATATTTAGTTGAGATGAATGAGTAGATGTTATATGTAGTTTGCCCTCTGCCTGTTGTCTTAGATCTGTCAGTTTTAAAATGTGACAATGGGAAAAAACAGGATATTAGCATTTATGTTTTACAATCTGCAAAATTTAAAAAATGCTGGTTTTTTCTCTTCAGATGCTCAGCTGTACACATTAGTGTTATCATTGTTGATTGATAGCAGCTCAGGACCTTGCAGTTTGTCTTTTCATCACAGGAAATACCATGCTTAGGCTCTGGCTCAACCCTTCATGTTGAGCAATACAGCTGAGCAGGTGTGTTAAAATGCTGATGCATCTGGTGCACCAGAAGTTGATAGGAAAAACCTAGTCTTCCTAAGGAAACAAATCATGTTCAATGTGTCTGAGTTCAAACCAGAAATCCTTGAATAGCTATAAAGGCAACAGGTTTTTTACACTATTGCATAACTCAAAAGAATGGATACAAAACATTAATGTTCTTCGGGTTTGGGCACAAAAAGGAGCAGGAAGTATTTTTGCAATGCAGTTTTTATGCCTCTGCCTTTGTCCATACTTTGTTTCAAAGGTTTTAAATAGAAGCTTTCAAACACTATCACTTGTTCAGCATAATGCACTTTAGCAAAGTGTAGAATATTAAACCCCAACAAATGTTGTTTGATTGACTGTGTTTTAAATTGTTTAATAGTGTGCATAAAATCTGTAAGAAGAAACAGAGAATGCTGTTGAATGTCTGTCGTGGTTTAACCCGGCTGGCAACTAAGCACCACGCAGCCGCTCTCTCACTCCCCCCCCAGTGGGATGGGGGAGAGAATCGGGAAGAAAAAAAAGGTTAGAGCCGAGGGCTGAGATAAAGACAGTTTAATAAGAGAAAATAATAAGAATAGTAATAATGAGAATGATAACAAAATATACAGAATATACAAAACGAATGATGCACAATGCAATTGCTTACCACCTGCCGACCGATGCCCAGCCCGTCCCGAGCAGCGATCAGTACCCGAGCGACCGACCGACCCACCAAACCCCCACCCCGGGCATGACGTTCTATGGTATGGAATAGCTCTTTGGACAGTTTGGGTCCTAGCTGTGCTGTACTCCCAGCTTGTTATGCACCTGGCTGAGCAGGAGAAGCTCAAAAAGTCCTTGAGCAGTCTGAGCACTACTTGGCAACAACTAAAAACATCAGTGTGTTATCAACATTCTTCTAGTACTAAATCCAAAGCACAGCACTATGCTAGCTTCTGTGAAGAAAATTAACTCTATCCCAGCTGAAACCAGGACAATATCAAAGGAGGGAGAGTGGATTTAGGTTTGAATCGTACCCATACTCAGGTAATCACCGAGACAGGACACAAAGATGCTTTGAGGACACAGGCACTGTCACACAAAATCAGACAAAGGTACATTTAGACTAGATGCAAGGAAGAAATTTTTTACAATGAGGGTGGTGAAACACTGGAACAGGTTGCCCAGAGAGGTGGTAGATGTTCCAACACTAGAAACATTCAAGTTCAGGTTGGACGGGGCTCTGAGCAACCTGTTCAAGTTGAAGGTGTCCCTGCTCATTGCAGGGCAGTTGGAATAGATGACCTTTAAAGGTCCTTTCAACCCAAATTATTCTATGATTTAGCCCAGTATTCTTTCTCTGCTGGTGACTAGCAGCTGATACCTTCAGAATCAATTGAGAAAGATCTCTCAGATGTCAGATTCACACCTTATTACAGTATTCAAATATTTTTGGTGCCTGAAGAGCTCAAAAGCATTTTGATAAAGTCTCAGGACTTCCACTCTGTGAGTACCCCCCCAAAACTAGCAGGGGAATTCAGGAGGTGAGCTACCTACTGGTACAGCAGGCAGCAGGAAGTGCATCTTTCTCAGCTGTGTGTGGGATTATACCAGCTACACAACATGGAAGAGGCACTATTATCACATTCTAGCCATTATTTTCATTGCTTGTTCACCCATGAAACCGATTTGTGGCTTCAGATGGGGCAGGAATGCCAGGACAGCATTGTATAGGTCCTTGGTGGGATGATGAGGGTTTTCAGAAGGACAACACTGCTCATACAGAAATGTCCCCCACTGCTACACATCCACAAGTGATAAAAAGAGTGTGACTGTGTGTTTAATTACAGCAGGCCATTTTGCCAGCATGTTACTAGCAGCAGGACTGGAATGAAGCTCTAACATTTGTAATGACTGTCAGAGATCATTTAACTCATTTTTCTGGGGAATCAGAGGTGGCACTGATGATTTTCTCTATTTCCACTTTTTTCAGTACTAAGACAGTTTAGGGAAATACCATCTCTTCTCTGTCTGTGTTGGGATACTATTATATATACGGTGTTTGTGAGTAATCCTGCCTCAAGGACCCAATTATATTCCCTGGTGGAAGGATATGTTGCCATGTGACATATCACGTTTGGTGTGTTTGGGTTTTTGTTTTAATTTCACTTTCTTACTCATCTTACTCTCATTCAGCCTCAAGAGAGTCATGGTATTATATTTAAAGTGCAGATTTACATATTAGCAATTTGTCAGTTAACTAAAAAAAAGCAAGTGTGATGCTTCAGCTCATAATGAGGACATGATTCCTAGCTGAACAAAGCCTGACACACTTTTAACTGGCTTGTTTACACCATCAGCACTGCTGTTTCAACAGCCACACTCTCCAGTATCTCATATTAATTTGGAACTGCAGCCAGAAGGTATCAAGTGTTGCTGTAAAACACTGGTGGTTGAATGACACATATGAAGCTGAATCACAACTGTAAATGTGATATAGCAAGAAACATAGCACACAAACTTGTTGCTCCTGCAACTCCAGCTACAAAAGAAGGAATATCCCCCTAAACCACTGCACTCTTCCATTGTCTCTGAGGGTTTCTAAAGAAGCTGGGAATGCTGTGAGTAGCAGTAATGCAGATGTACACAGCAGTAAATACAGCACTATCAGCTCGTTACCAGCTCTGTTTACTGACTCACTACTAACTGAAATGTGGCAAAGCAAAACAACTCAGTTGTTAGTTTCAATAAAAGCTCTTGGTGTATCTGTTTCTTAAGGATTTCCTCCGTCCACTTCACACCTTGGTGTCTGTTCCTTGCTTTTTCTGTCAGCCTGTCATCTCTGGTACCTGTCCTTTTCAGCCACCTTGAAGTGCTACCCATCATCAAACTCAGTCTTCCAAACATTTTCCATCATGCTTTCACTTTATTATTTTTGATTACAATGCCAGTCTTTGGTCTTCTGTTGGCTACTGACTTAGTGTTCATTTTTAGGTCTCTCTTCATTTTCCTCTAAATGTTAAATCTCTGGTCCATCTTTCAGACCCCTTAAATCTGCACTTCTGTCACTTCTGTACCTCTGAAATCCTGACCTGAATTTTGGCATCTCTTTTTGACAACTGTGGTCTTTCTTGTCTTTTTATTTTTAGTCTTCTATCACCCTAAAACAATAGCAGGGAAACCCTCTTCTGAGCCTTGTACTCACATATTTAATCGTTCTTGAATATCTTTTATTTCATTAAAACTAATCTGAGGTGCACTATAGTCTTTCTCACTAGCACTGGGGATTTCATCGTTATGACACTTCTTATTCCTTTCATTCCGTCCCACCTATTACTCCTCCTTTTGAGGCTTAAGTCAAACTGCAGCACTCATTTAATGGCTTAGTGGCTTTTGGTCAATCCCTACAGCCCTCCTTCCTGTATCTACAGAGAACCTCTTTCCCAGCCTGTTGTACATGTCACATCTGCATCTTGTATCTCTCATGCAATAAGAGGAGGGAATGCGTTGCTCTGTATTTGTTAAGCCTTGTGCCCCTCTCCAAATTATACAAGAAAATCTCATATTTATCTATTATTAATAGGACTGAATCTCCAATCCCCTTGGATCACCTCAGTATAAATGCAATAGAAAATGCTCAATATATTTGCTTTGCCACGATGAGAAAATTAATGTTTTATTTCTTTTATTAAATAATGTTTTGCAGGATAGTTGTCCTTTGACAAATATAGAGATACTGCATTAATTACCATCCCAGCCCTATTTCCTTCAATCCTATCAATGAACTAAAGGAGAATCACTGAAGTGCTTTGAGAATTTATTTCAACCTCAGATGAATTTGTGCAGTTCACAATTAGTTCTGTTATGAGAATGCTCTTTCCCTCCTCACATTTGCTTGGATAAATGTGTGCTCCTCAATGCAGGCTTGCTCATTTGTGGTAGCACAGGCTTGAAGATGGTAAGAGAGCAGCTGTAAGTCTTCAGCTGCTGAAACTTCTTTCTCTAGCTCTCTCTTTATTTTGACCTCTTTAATAGCTATTGGTAGCATCTTTATCAAATCAGGAGTGTCATTCTAGTTAAGTTCTCTGCATGTTCCTCTCCTGGCTGTTCTGCCATGTTATATTTGCTTTCTGTAATGAAGATGACTGGAAGCTATATATCCACTCTGTGCAGCACTGCAGGGTCTTGTGAAACACACTGGGGAGCCTATTTATTTAAACATTACCATAAATGCAAAATGAATGTCATACTTTTCACAGAATAGCCTTGAGTAGGTTCATATTGTGAAATGCTCTCTGTTTGCGAAATCTCACTATGTACTAAGAGAACAGCAAAATATTTTCTGGGGAAAGTAGACAGAAGATAGGGAGTCATCAAATTTTAAGAAATTAATCATAACTGGATTTTCCTAGCTAATCAACAGTTAAAAAATATTAGTGCTTTTGCAGAATGTCTTCACCTGTAAACCCTATTTTTTATTGTATTTTTTCAGTAAGTTTGATTTAGAGCCCTTTGGTGTCAATAAGACTTGTAGTAATTTGTGAATACAGGATGACTCTTCATAGTGAGAAACAACTATTACTGTCTTGTAGTTAGGAAGAATTTTTCCTGAAGCAGATCATTTGAAAGTGGTTCACTGTAAAGTTCCTTGCATTCTCTTCAGAAGAATTTAAGACATCTACTTCCAGGGACAAGATTCTGTGCTAAAGTGGCCCCGCTCTGATTCAGCATGGCAAAAACTGTAAACTTCATGAGATTTTTCTTAGGACTGCTGGCTCTACCTCTATTTCTGACAACAACCTAGGTTGAGATGCTCAAGAAGACACATTACAATGTGTGTCATTTAAACCTCTCAACCTCCACATCTATTCTAAGAGTGAAAGCTTCTTTAGGAGGAGTTATGCCAGGAAAATAACTTACTACAATTTTTCTACCTATTCTGCAGCACAGTGTTTAAATGTTTAAGCCAATTATGCATTATAAGTCTGGTGGGTGCGTTCATTGATTCTCATTGATTACAAAGTCAGCAGCACATTTTACTAAGGAGAAGGACATAACACAGCTACTAAATATATGTCATGCCATCATAAAAAGTGCAAGGTTGCATTGGCAAAAAATTTACTTAATATATTTCTAACAGTACTGAAAAAATCACACAGTATGCTTCAGATCTTAGACCTCAAGATTACTTACTCTTTTTATATGAAGTTATGCTAGATGTAAAACCAAAGCAGTAATCAGAGGAGCAGAAATCAAGCTCAGGACTCTCCTGTTGCCTGCAAAGAGAACTCTAGAATTACTTTTACCTTTCTGCAGACTTGTAGTTTCCTGCTCTCTACATTTCTACAGGAGAAGGTTTGAATTCCCTAAGGCTATCAAAGCCTTCAAACCCTTATCTCCAACTTCTTGGCCAAGTGCTTTAGCTACTAGACACCATAGTCCTGTATTCCTCAGCTGTTTTTAGGAAAATGTTCTTGATTTGGATTTTTCAGTGATTCCTAGTCAGGGTCCATCCAGGAGTGAGCTCCCAGGTACATGATTTGAACAGATAGGAGCATCTCTGCTGCTTTGCTGACTGATGGTGTGCTTAATGCTCCCTACCAACATCTCTGCATTCATCATACAGGCTTTTCTAGTCTGTTGCAAGCCACCTCCTTAGGTGCTGCATGAGGAAACCACATCTTTAGCTGGAGGTTAGGTCTGCTTGCAAGAGATGTCTGCCTTCACGCTGGCTTGTGAATGAATGAGGATTTAGTGTATAACGGCTGATATTGCAATGCTCAGAGGACCAAGCCTTGTGCCTATCTTCTCCTTTATTCAAAGCTGAGAAAAGTTAGATGCTTGCTTATGATTTTGGGTATTAGACATCTTTTGTCTTGAAACAAACCATGGAAAAACTTTGTTTTGGACTGTCAGGAATAACAGTCACCCCTAAAGGGAGATATTTGGCTTCCATCTGTTTGGGGGTGGCTTTTAATTTGTTTCTTTTTTGTGCTTCTAATCTCCTAATTTTTTAACTAGCTTTTTCCTTTGAAGAAACTTTATTTAACCTTCTTTCTGAGATTTGAGTATTCAAGCAAAACACAAAGAACTAGCAAAGTACTAGCAAAAGGATTAGCATAATTTAGAAATATAAATTCATCCTCTCTAATGAAAAATCTGCTAGCAACAATTTGATGTCTTTGTTCATACTGTTTTATCCCTCATGTAGTTATTGATTTACATTGCTGTGTGAATGAGCAAGAACTTCCTAACTTTGTCTTCTTCGGTATTATCACGGCACAGACCTTGCTGCCTGCCACTGATGTCTGTCACTTTTAACGTGTGGAGGGTCACTTGCAGTTTGTGATCATGTCTTTCATTCTGCTAAAGAGCACTTTGTCTTCTGGTAATATATAGTGACTCAGGATCACAAGCTGAGAGCCTTTGTGGGCAATTGTTTTCTGTCATTTCTATACAATACCTTATGCCACTCTTTGTGCTTTATTTTCCATTTGTGGTTCCATTTTACAGAAATGGTTTTGTATTCAGCCACAAGCAGGGGTAAAATGCACATATTTCATTAATTCTTTGTAGTTTTTTTAGTTTAGTAGTAAGGCATATTTTGGTAACTGAAATGAAAAATAATGTATTGTTGATCTGAAACCAGTAATAAATGTGCTGCTATTAACAGAAGTGAGCAGTAATTTTGGGAACAAAACATAGTAAATAGCAGAGTCCAACTTCCAGCAGCCACTAGCACTTTTTAGGAAAACACTGATTTCTTAGCTTCAACATGTAAGTAAGGTGATCTGGCCAGCCAGAAGCAGTGATCCAGCCTGTAGTGCCTTCTCTCCTACCTGAGACCAGACCAAGACAAACCTTGATCACCTCTGATCCCAGGTGCATTCTCCAGATTGACTGTTAATGCTAGTGTTAGTTCAGTAGTTTCATTGCTAATATTTGAAGGGATTCTCAGAATGTTTGTCTTCCAAAAATGTGTTGCTGTTTGGGGAATAGATATTGCAGGGTACAAACAAGCCAAGTGAGACACATCGTTTTAGGGAACACACTGGTTATAGGAAAGTAACTGAGAATTCTTGGCCTCTGTTTTTCACCTGCGGAAGGCTGTGGAAAATACCCTATTTTCTATGGCATAGGATGCATATTTCCTATAACTTTTGTTTTTTAAGGCTAAGAGAAGAAGGAGTATTTGGAATGATGGGGAGGGAGAAAAGAAGGTTTCAAACAAGAAGTCTGGAGAAATACAACTCTAATATAAAGAAATTAGTTAAAACCAAGTGAACAGAAATTTCAAAAGGCCTTTGTGAAAGTGCACTGAGTTTGAACACCCACAGTTTGCTCAGAAAGGCAACTCAGGCTCAACAAACAACAGGTGAAACCAATACCAATTAGTTCTCCAGGGAGGTCCAGGAGAGGCAAAGGCCAATCAGGGTCAGGAAGGCAAAATAAAAGGGGTTAGCAGCCTTTTCCATGTTTATTATTTGAAAAGAAGCTGTAAAAAGAGAAGCTGTAGTATCCATGATCCTTTTCTGGAAAGGAACTCGGGATGGACCTAACTCTGGAGAATAATATCCCACTCTAAGATAAGATGATTAGATGCTTTTCTGGCTTAACTGTGTAACTTGTTTTGTTGCTTCTGGGAGGAATTAAGTCTGACTCTGAGTTTGACTGCTGTCCTAATTCCTTTTTACTTCTATATGGATTTTAATACTGTCTTATGCTAAAGTTGCAGAATTGGCTCTTTAGTGTTTTTAGTTTGAGTAGGCAATACTTGGTTGAGTATGTGAGACCATGTAAATATGCTTACGTTAATGAAACATGATTTCAGTCCTAATATTGGGAGATATTAAGTATGATGTGCTTTAGCATTTATTGTGTATGGGGAAGGTAGAAGCTGCTAAATGTAGGGTACCTGCGTGGTCTCTTCCATGTTTCTACCAGAAAGGTCACTTCAACAGTATCTTTCACTTTTTTATTTTCTAGCTCCTTATCCTCTGTCTTATGTGAAGTTTTTTTGGCTTTTGGAACTGAATATGCTAGGGAATTCCTCAGAAGCAATGAGGAAAAGCATGGTTTGATAGTGCTCATGTCTTTAGTTAGGTTTCAGTCAAGTTCTGAATTGAAATCCCTGGGCTGAAATGTATGCTGTTATGAAAATGTTTCGCTATAGAAACAGAGGCAACTTTATAGCTTGTCTCTTGAGGTTTATTAAGATATTAAGCTTTAATATAGAATTCAGTATGCTAATACATATGTTTCCTCTTAATCATTGTGATCTGGGTTGTTGAAAGAATTCAACCTGCATTCTTGGAGTCATCTCCCACAATCTTGTGTAAACTGGGTCAAATTCACCTTTTAGCTGCTCTGGACTGACTTCTCTTTGTGTAAAACGAAGGTGATATATTTTGAAGGTATTTTTCTCTGCTGAGGAACAGACACAGTACCAGAGGTGTTTTCTTAATGGAGCTCTCATTTCGCCATCCATTTGTGTAAGGAGAATTGATACCTTTTTTGACAATCTGTCATGAGGTAACACTTCTAAAGAAGTGCCAAGGACCTTTGAGCACTGATTTAAAGAAATATGTAGTTCACCATTTGAAATAAGGAAGAACAACATTTCTTTCCTGCAAAAAAAACCCATGTCTTGGAAGAGCATGGTGCTTTGAACTGAAAATGCATGATGCCCTTCAGTGAGCATATACTACCAGCTTTACTGTAGAATGATCACTAGGTTCATTGTTGCAGCTGTAAAAGCTGTGATGTTCTATCTAGTAAAACTTTGGGTTTGTTTTCTTTTTTTTTATAAATCTTGTCATGGCTTCTCTCAAGTAAAATAGTTTTGCAACTCTTCTGCATTCAGGACCCAGTGAAGTAAGAGAATTAAATGTATTATCACAGACATAGTGGGTTTTTCTAGATAGTGTCAAGAAATAGTATTTGTTTTGGATGTGGCATACTGCTTACAGTAAGCATATACAAGTTTATAACCTTTATTGAGTTCTGTTCTGCTTTACTTTGTTATTAAGACCTACAGATGCAACTGGTGGCAAAACAGGACCCGAGTTTAATGCTGGGAAATGCTTGCAAGTTTAGTCATAGACTTATAATACTGACTAGGAGGAAACTTGTGTGGACACCATCAGTTACTGTTGCATGTGTAGTAGGAGCAAAAAGAGGCCTCTGAAAGTCTTTGAAGAGCTAATACAGTAAAATCTTGTCACTAGTAGCACCACATGGACTTCTCTTGTACTTCTATGTACCATAAAAAACTTACCTTGTCTTGGAGTCCAATGTACTGTCAGTGATAATGTGGCTTTGGTTACTATGGCTTGTCTCTCTAGTAGTCCTTCTCTTCCTCTTGCTTTCTGCAAAAATACTAGTGTTTTCTGGCTGACTTGCTATTTTGCTAAGGTGTGAGCTGGCTTTGTCCTAAAGGCTATGCAGGAAGAGTGAAAGGCAAAGCATGCTTTCTTATATGCATTCATGAAATGTCAGTACACTAAGTTCTTATTTCTCCAGAAGTCTTTCCTCCAGTAGTGATTATCCTGTTTTGTTCCCCTAAAGATGTGGTTCATAATTTAAAAAAAAATATTGTTAAATCTGGCATTAAATATCACATCTGCAAACTCTGTAGTAAAACAAATGGACTGGCAATGAACTGCTGTTTCTGCATGATATCCAGTATTCCTGTTTTGTGAAATCCCATCATGTTTCCAAAGCAGTACCTGCTGTTCCCAAACAACACATGCTGTTAGCAGTTCCACACTAGACCAGCTGGCATATTCATGACTGGGGGGATTGACTGGGCAGGGCAGTTGGAAGGAGGAAAGCCCAGTGTAAAGGGAATTGACCTGCAAGCGTATTTTTGACTGTGGCTCATTAAATAAATAACCTTACACCCTATTGCCTCTTCAGCTACCAGTATTGTTTCATGAGCTTTAGCATTGGAGCACAATCCCACTTTAAAATACTTATCCTCCCAATACTGCTGTGAAGTTGGGAATTACTTCTCTTGCTATTCATGCACGGGGCAGAGCCTGTAAGACTGAAGGGTCTTCCCTGTGTTGCTCTGCATGCAGGAATGCTACGACACAAAATAAAACTGAACCCAAATTTTCCATGTTCCAGTTATGGTTCCCAAAAAAATAAGAAGCAACTTTGCTTTACTGTGGGTGTGCTCCAAATAATGAATGTCTGGCAGGCTTTCTTAATGTCATTAATCACTTATTTCCCTAGACGTAAATCAGTACCATGTCATATGCATCAAAACTATGGCCAGATCCAACCAAAGTGATTCTATGATTCTATGGCAGTAAACCACTATTTTTGGATATTGGCAGGGGGATCAATCTCCTTTCCCTGGATTAAAAATATTTTTTTCTAGCTTTACCTCCCATTTCACAGTGGCTAATGCAGTTCTAGACACTGATATTGTATACAAAAGATAGCATGCACAGGAAGTTGCAGGGCCATTAATTATAGGTGCCACCTCATGCAAACAATGTATTGATATAATGTAGCAGCAAAATGAAGTACGAAGTATTATCAGTTCTCTTAAAAATTCTGGATTAATTTCATCCCAGATGGTGATAAGATTAATGTATTGCCAAAATTGCCCCTTGTCCTTTCTTGATGATTAATAGCTTATCTGCATTGCTTTCACTCTAGAGTAAAGCAACACTAATAATTTAAGTAACGGAAAGTTTCCTGTGGAAGCACTGCTTGCAAAGCAAAGATCCAATATATGGTGAAAATATTTTGGGCAATGCCAAATGCAGTTTTGACTTACTGGTAAGTCCAGGACCTTGAAGAAAGTTGACTTTAACATCTGTTGTTGCTTAACCCCGCAGGTAGCTGAACATCCCCCAGCTGCTTGTTCACTCCCCCTCCCCAGTGGGATGGGGGAGAGAATGGAGGGGAAAAAAGTAACACCCATGGTTTGAGATAAAGACAGTTTAATGGAACAGCAGAGGAAGAGAATTATAATAATGATGATAAAAGAATATAGAAAACAAGCGATGCACAGTGCAATTGCTCACCACCTGCTCACTGATGCCCAGCCTGTCCCTGAGCAGTGATCGCTCCCCCTTGCCAACTCCCCCTGGTTTCTATACTGAGCAAGACATCATATGGTATGGAATAGCCCTTTGGCCAGTTGGGGTCAGCTGTCCTGGCTGTGTCCTCTCCCAGATTCTCATGCCCCTGGCAGAGCATGAGAAGCTGAAAAGTCCTTGCCTGGTCTAAGCACTGCTCAGCAACAACTAAACCATCAGTGAGTTATCAACATTCTTCTCGCACTAAATCCAAACCACAGGACTATGTCAGCTACCAGGAGGAAAATTAACTCTATCCCCATCAAAACCAGGACAACACCTTGCACATACATATACACAGTTTCCTCCTTCTCTGTATTACCTATCTGATGGTATATTTAACAGACTGCAGTGATGTGGAAAATGTCTTCCTGGACATTGAGATACAGCACCTGGGAGAGAAATTTACTGTCCAGATGAACAAAAATCAATGAGCAGCTTCAGATGGTAGATGAGGTTAAACCGCTGTATTCCACTTGTTCAAGTTACAGGATAAAGCTTAATAGTCTGGTGGTTCTAAACCTGCTTATTTGTGTCTTGAATAATTATTTTTGAGGAATAAGCAGGTCTGCTACTGTTCAGGACTTTTTCTGCTCGTATTTAGAGCCCTAAATTTCTGTGAAGTCAAAATTTCACAATAGTAGATCTGCTGGCTGTGGACAAAACAGGAATTGAATGCAGCTGGAGCAGTATCTGCCTCCCAGCATAGGGAGGTCCCTGCCGCATATCTGTCATCAAATTGGGTGGAGGGGAGTGGTAGGGGGCACTGCTGCTATTCTAGCTGAAAGGGGGTCAGTGCCAAGACTCTCTGCTGGCTCTAATTGACTTTGAGAAGACAGGCTCTTATTGATTTTTTTCTTTTTTTTTTTAGTTTTCTGAGCCAGTCTGAGGTCCCATTTTTCTGAGAGTTAAACGACTTGCATTATACAGGAACAAGGCAGTGTGCTGTGCAAGACCTGCTCACCATACAGATAACCCAAAGTATCCATCTAACAAAGATCAATAGGTTGGTTCCTTCTCCAGTACTTAGCCAGCACCAATAGGTACTATCAGTGACTTGTCCCAGAGTAGGGTTGACTGCCCTGGGGAGAGGTGTGGCATGAGCCTAGAGCAATCTTTGACTCTAGAACTGACATTAAAGCATGACTGGTCTGGATCAGCAGGTAAGGTGAGGGTGCACTAACCTCTTAAACTGAATAAGATTATCATAAATTTCTGGTCATCATATAAATGTGCTATACTCAGCAAAATATCCCACGAGGCTGAAGTGAGACAGCTCACCCTGAGCAAGGATCAGGTTTTGGTTTAAAGCTTTCTGTAATGTTGCTTTTACTTCTCTCTTCAGGTTTAGAAGACGCAAGGGCATGGACTGGGAAATCTTACAGATTCTTGAATAAATGTAATGCTGTTTAACTTGCTGGCCTAAGGGACAGGGAAACGCTCTGTGTTCACACAACTCAAGTGGGCCTGACCCCTATAGAATTATATAAAATCTTGTTCTGTTAGAAACACAATCTTGTCCCACTCCTTTCAGTTTAGGAATATGTCTCCATTCCATTACTAAAATGGCTCTGTGTTGTCATTTATCAACTCTGCAGTGCATGAATAATTCATCATGGATTTCTATGTGGTCTGAATTCCTGTTAGACACTGCACCTTGTACCCTACTTTTTCAATGATGCTTAGAGCTACTTGTGCTATTTTGAAGTTGTATCTTCCTCCTGTCACAGTTATTCTTTCAGAACTTACTTTGAACAGATTTCTGAAAGAAGCCCTGCAGAGGTGAGACTTGCTGGATATGACTGTCTAATATTGACTGTCTCTCCCTATATTTCATCTCTTATTGATGTTTCTGCTAAACCAGCAATGGATAAATGGATACATAATTCATCAGACCTAAAGGAGAGTAGGGAATGATGGGAAATAGTAGCTTGTATTTCAGGTTCAAGAAAACTGCTCATCAGTTGAGATTTTCTTTGCAAGTCTAAAATTTTATTACAAAGGGAACTGATTTTAAGCTGCGGACCTCTGGCATAGAGTGCCCACTGTGGTAACCAGGCAGCAGTAACGCCATCCACCATGGCATTATAGGTGGTTATAGTAAGGTTTCTGACCTTTTACTTAGGTTCAGATAACTGATTTACAATAGAACAACTAAGGGATTACCCAGAAGTTTTAATGATTTACCCCCAGAACCACACATTCTCTGGTACTTGCTAGTCCTCAGTCTCACAGCACTGCATGATTTCTTCTGATGCCTCTGGCTGGGAAGTAGTTGTGTCTAACTTCCAGATATGAGCCACACTGAAATGACTGGAAAATTTTGTAAGGGAAACAAGTATTCCAGACAAATAAAGAAAAAATAATAATAAAAAGCTGATTCAGCCCAAGCAACAATCTGCCCAGAAACTGCATGTTCCATCAAAAGCTAAAATACTCAGTCTTTTCGTGCTAGTGGCTACCTCATATTCAGCTGGTAGTTAATGTCTGTATTTGACCATGCTTGCTCATATGACTGTGAGGTTTGGGGCTTTGAAATAGCATCTGAAATTTTTTAAAAGACTTTGTATTTAAGCTGTGTCTAAACAGAATAGAAGGCAGCCAGTCTAGGAGTTTGTCCCTTTTACTACTGAAGACTTGGCTTAGCAGATTCAACGCTGAAAAAAGTCTCTTGGAGAAGCAGAAGACCAATTAAATGGATCTTTTTGCTACTGGCAGCACACCTCTTCCTCAGCATTGCCCGCCGCTTCCATTCATTACAGATTTTTCAACATGACACTACATTTTTGCTTCCTGCTTTATTTACTGTACGGTGCCACTTTGCCTGCCTTCATGCCACTGGCTACTATTCTTTCTTTGATTGCTGTACAGAGGCTTCTTGCAGTCAGAATAACAATGAGATGCTATTGAGCAAACTATTTACATATGTATCCAGGATTGTTTAAGTCCATATCCAGCGTTGTTTAAGTCCTTTTAAAATGAGAATGAAGCAAAAAGACTCTATTCTTAATTTGTTGCTAATTCTTCCATGGCTTCATTTTTACTACGTTCAATGATCACAGCATGCCTAAGGAAAAAATGCAGCTTCCATTTGGGTGGGACTCAATTATCTGACTGTCTCAATGTGCTGATGCACGTGCATAGGGTAATGTTAATGTGGTGTCTAATATATTACACTTCTGTAGCAATATCACAGAAGGTGATGAGGGTGGGGAAGAAATGAATGGATTACTACAGCAGTGATGCATTTATATTTGGAACCAGCATTGCCATGCTGTTACCAAGATGTCTTTGAGTAAATTTCAGGATTTAACATCCATCAAGCTGCCTGACAACAATAAGCCTGCATTTGTGAAAAGTCTCATAGGATAGAGGCATAAATTTGAGTTATCTACATAACAGGGATATTGAGTTATGATACACAGGAGAGGCCATAGACATAGCTGCTCAGGAAAACATATCTAAGAATAGAGACCTAAAATACAATTCATTGTATTACAGTAACTTTTTATTATAGCTTTAAATTTCAGCAGAAACAGAAGGAAAGAAATTATTTTAGAATTACCTCTTCAGGCTGACTGCTTAGGCCACACACTTATGTGACATTTTGCATTTAGGAAACATGGGAAAAATTGGAACAGCCACTTCTATAATCCTTATTCAGAGGACAACTTATTCAAGTGTCTTAGCTTAACAAGTACTAACTAGGGACATGCAATTCATTGAGCAAAAGATGAACAAAGCTTTTGCAGATCTCATGTACTACTGAAATTTAAAGAACTTTATGCTTAGGTAAACTTAGTTGAAGCTAATAATTTTGGCCTTAGCTTGTTACCTGGGTGTCCCAATCCAATGTCGGGGAGGTTTCAATACAGTTCCTAGGATGAGATTAAGACACTAAATCTGGTCAAATGTCATACAACCTTTCAACTTTATTTTTGATGCAGAGGGAGGAGGGAACCACGTGAGGAGGTTAGAGAGGAGGTGAATGGGGAAAGGCAAAGGGGAAGAACTGAGGAAAAAAGAGGGGGGAAAAAAAGGGGGGAGAGAAAAAGGAGAGCTAGAAAGGGAGCGGGTTTACATCAGGGAGGACGTGGTGAATGAGAGAGAGAGAAAGAGAGAGAGAGATAGAAAGAGAGGACTAGCTACCACCGCCCCAGGTCCAGCGATGTTTCGGTGCCTCTGTCTGTGGCATAGTTGACACTCCAGTGCCCCTGTCTGCTGTTCCAGGTTCAGTCCATGCGATGCTGGCTTTGGCAAGGCAAGTTCAAAGAGGTCCGAAGGGGAGGGACGAAGACAAAGAGCCCCCTTATGGGAGTGCACACATTCCTTTTATAGGGGTTGGGGTCCCTTTGCTCATGCACAGATTGCACTGGCATACGTGCAGTTCGTGCTATACGTGCTATCTCCTTAGGACGCCTTCTACCTTTTTCACACCTTGGGCCTTGCACAGGCGCATGGTGGTGTTTGTTTGCAGACGGTGAAGATGGGATCTTCTGAGTGGTGGGAAGCAGTGGTATAATGGCAATGTCAAGACAAACTACATTAAGTAATGGTTCTCTACACTGGGATACTTAAAAACAAACTGAAATGTCAGGTTTATTGGGCCTGATTTTTTGTCATTGTTACTACAGCAATTCTAGTGACTATCTCTTCTATACAGTAATATTATCTGGGAACTAATGGCATCTCAACAGAATGAGATGGATCTGACAAGAGGGAATCGAGACTATCAGTGCATTTTTTATTGAGTTGTGTTGCTGTTTTGAATTGAATAAAATATTTGTATTTAATATATAATATCTAAGATTCTGCACTGGTACATAAAGCTCACATTTTAGTAATTATATTGAGATGATCTTTCCATTTCTACAAAATTTATTGCCTTGGAGAAAACTGATTTCAATAGAATGAAGTACACTTAAGCCACTTGTTGGGATGTTTCAAGTCATTCTGTCTTTAAAAGGGCTTTCTAGGTTTTTGTTCAAAAACTTGGAGTGGATTGAAGTAAATTGTGATGTGAAACTGCACTGGGTTGTGGCTTTTTCTGCAAAGAACCTGACCAAGTGCTCAAAGCACTGGTGTTCTGGATGAGCAATTGATTTATTTTTATTTAAAACATATGATGTATTACTTTGCATTTCACATAATATGATGCCATGGTTTAACCCCAGACAGCAACTGAGCATCACACAGCTCCTTGCTTGCTCCCCCCCAAAGTGGAATGGACGAGAGAACTGGAAAAGTGAGAACTTGTGGGTGGACGTAAAGACAGTTTAATAGGTAAAGCAAAAGGTGTGCATGCAAGCGAAGCAAAACAAGGAATTCACTCCCTCCTTCCCATCAGCAGGCAGGTGTTCAGCCATCCCCAGGAAAGCAGGGCTCCATCACATGTAATGGTGACTTGGGAGGGCAAACACCATCACTCCCAATGTCCCCCCTTTTTCTTCTTCCCCCAGCTCTATGCACTGAGCATAATGTCATATGGTGTGGGATACCCCTGGGGTCAGTTGGGGTCAGCTGTCCCAGCTGTGCCCCCTCCCAGCTTCTTGTTCCCCTGGCAGAGCATGGAAAGCTGAAAAGTCCTTGACTTAGTGTAAGCACTGCTCAACAACAACTAAACACCCCTGTGTTATCAACATTGTTTCCAGCATGAATCCAAAACATAGCCCCGTATAAGCTACTGTGAAGAAAAATAACTCTACCCCAGCCAAAGCCAGCACACATGAGAATTATTTAATGGAGTGGAAAGTGATATGATCATACATGATGTGGCTGCTGGCCAGAGATGTTAGAGAATTTTTACTTCTTTGAAAACAAAGAATAATGGGGAGTTTGGACTGCTCTGATCCCTGCTTTGTCACCTAGACTGACTGTAGGAACATTATTTGGCTCCCTGATTCTAAGCACATTAACATCTAGAGCAATTAACCCTGTGGTTTTCTGGGGCACCATCCATTTCAGTTTGTTTTGAATTAGATGCTTGTGGTGTTTCATAGACTTTTATCTGAGTTGGGCTGAGAGCCCTTCAAACCCTCTGACTTCAGAAAGAAGGGGGAATGCAATTACTGCCAGGGTTGCACGAGCTCAGCTTCAAAAGCACGCTTAAGTCTCCCCTTGCTTTTTAAAGCCTTTCCCTGGCCTTTCACAGACATGATGCAAATATAAAAGGAGGAGCAGATATGATGGGAAGTCTAGGTTGTGTTTTCACTTCACCACTGCGGGGAGGTCTGAATACAGAGTGGAAACTTGTGATTAGTGTGGGCTTTGAAACAAAGTGCCATCATTGGTTGTGAACAGTCTTCATCCTGTGGGAGAAAGCAGAAGAGGAAATGTGAATCAGGGAAGTTTGTGTTTCTATATTGGTACCTGGACTAGAGGACTTGCCCCACTTCACAGGGGGAAGGAGCATAATAAGAGGCACACAATACTTCCAGTCCATCTGGAACAAAGAGGAACTGAACAGCCAAGGGATAAGCTTGGTCTTATGTGACCACATTGAAAACGTCTAGCTTTATTAAGATTGAAGAATCATTAATTCAGCTGAGGGATAAAACCATGCCTTAATCAAGGAGGATATGCTTCGGATAAAAATGACCAAAATTTAATACTAAATAACATGCACACATGATCAGATATATGTGTGTTTGGTTGACTTCAGGGTCATTAATCGCTCCCAGTATTTCCCAGACATCTAGCATAATTCATCCTTCACTTCCTAGAGGATTAGAGAAAGACAGGCCCAGCAGTGTGCCCTGGAGCTGTATGTTTAAATCTGTGGACCAAAGCAGGGTGCAGGTTGCCAGTGATGTGATTAAGCACACCAAGCAGCGATTTGCTTCCCGTTCATCCCTGATACAACAGAAGTAAACCTAATTACACACCCTGTGTGCTTAGTGAAGGTGCCATAATACTTTGCTTAAGCAAGGTGCAAAATGAAGCTTAGAGTATCTCTGCTTGCAAAAAGGATCAAACGGTAGGTTTAACTGCACACTTGAATGTGCTGAGACTTGTCTTAATTTCTGGGAGGGCAGTGTCCGACGTGTAATGAGTGGGGTACCATGTGATAACAGCAGCAATAACCACCTTTTTTTCCCTAAAGAAACTTGTCTATGAATGGCTGAGAGAAAGGGTAAATCCACTTACTAGTTATACTAAACAGACAGTGTGAAAACAAATTAATAGATTAGAAAAGGGGGGAAAACAAAGCCTTTATAAATGGAGAGACAGCCTTGGCAGTTACTCATTTTCATGCTAAAAGAACAAATGCAATTTTGCCAGCGTTTTTGCTCATAGATAACCAGGAACTCAACAATTTGTAAAGCCTTATCCTAAAAATAACGTTAATTACTGCAAAAATGAAAGGTAGAATGTACAGAATACTTTCTAGAGGCATTGCTTCTTAATTCATTATATCTAATCTTTACCTGATTGTTAGGTCTAAGCTTTTATATACACAGTCTAGATAGTAGCTGCTCATCTGAGGGGAAAAATAGTCTGTCTAAAACTCGGCATGTTCAACAACCAGCTGAGCTTTGGAGGTTGTGCTTTGAGTGGCTGGTACCTGGTGCTTATGGTGTCCCTGGCGTGGAGATTTTTGTGAAGATATATCATTCCATACTCAATATCCACAAGGTGGGTAGTGAAGTGCAGTTTTCTGGACAGAGGTGTGTATTCAGTACAGCGTTCCTACAGGAAGCCCCCCTGTGTGGGATACCTGTGAGCTGTCCCAGTGATATGGTTTGCTTTGACTCTAGAAAGCTGAGTATGAATGTTGGAGGCGCAATCTGGGGTTGCCCTGTAGTGTTTGCTGTCTTCATTTCCTGTGCTAGAGAAACACTTGCTCTGACCCAAGATAAACAGTCCTGTGATCCTACACTGAGCCACAATAGTTGGACTGCCAAGCTTCAGACAGTTCTCATAAGCTCATTTGGGACCTAAAAAGGTCCCAAAATGAGAGAGGAGCAAACAGAGTTAAAATCCTGGGCCCATAACTATTTTCGGCCCTGTGGCTGATATGAGCAGAAAGATCTCTGCAAGCCAGAAAGCGCTGTGGCCTTTCGAGTCCACCCAGAGGGAACAGATTTCACCAGGTGCATTGTTCTTTGTTCTCATTGAAAAACCTAATCCTGCCTAATCACTGTCTGAAGTAGTTGAGTCAGAGTAGTATTTCTCCAGTGGCTCTGGGAGTGGTATCACAGCAAAATGAAGCATTCCTTTTCAATTCTTAATGTAATTCAATATAATAATTCTCCCTATTCTCTTGTCATTTCCTCTGTTTCCTCTTCCCCTTAGAGGTTTCCTTATTGAGAGAATCTATGATTGAAGATAACAGAATGATAGAAGCAGCATACCTGGAAAACAAGTGGAGTCATTCCTTATTAGTAGCTGTACAATGTAAGTGTGTGGAGTTGCAGTAATTACAGGATTTAGATAGTGTGCTGGGAACTGTTTTTTCTATTTTAGTAGTAAAATGGTTGTGACTTAAAGGGATCATCTACTCCATGCACTAAGAAATGCTGACATGTGGCCAGGTCAGCACAAATAGGTGTATTCAGTACATTAATGGAAAAAACCAACTTCATGTCCAAGCAGGAAAGAGTTGAGTTTTTTGTTGGGTTTTCTGAGGGATGAGGTGGGGTGGGTTTTTTTTAAGCAGCTTAGATCAATTGTTCTATGAAGCAGTTTTAACAGAAAATGAAATAAGCCAACTGCACAAATATGTAATTTTGAGTACTAAAGAGCCCAGTGTATCTATACTTCTGCTAAGTACAATAAGTATGAAATAGTGCCCCAAGTCTTGTCTTTACATATTTTATTTTACAAATAAATAGTAGTGGAACTTTCAGGAAAGCAGTTATTTTTGTGGATTGACAAGAGACTTCTATGTAAGTCAAAGTGGGAGGGGAACCACTCACAAGTTAAGGCAAGTGGAAAAAACCAAACAAACCCCAAAATCAAAAAGCAAACAAAAAACCCCAAACAATAAAAACAATAAAGCTGCCAAACCAGAAATGCCCAGGTACCACTGAAAGCTGAGTGTTACAGGAGATTGTATAATAAAACTAAATCATGAGTTTAGTATATGCAAACTTCAACTCCTCACCTTTCTCCTTTCATAAAGTTTAATTTTGAAAATGAACTGCAGTTGCTTTACTTAGAAGAGCAGTTGTAACTGGTGTGCAATGCACAGCTCAGACTAGCTTACCTCCCCAAACTGCAGAACAGTTGAAATGATGCCACAAGTAACAAGGCAAATGCAGCTTTAAACAAGGGTGTCAGTGTTTACAACCAATGCATAAAGAAATTAGATTATTAAAAAAAATAAAAAATTGCTTTGACGTTTGTGTTTATAGTTTGCAGATGTACTCAGCTGTTTGCTAGAAAGGTTTCACTTGCGTAGTATGAGCTTTGACTTTATTTGCAACTATTTTATTTAACCTGTGAGTTTTGGAGATGCTAATTTTTCAGTTTAACACTATTTTCCAGAGTTAACCTCTAATTCTCACCTTTTATAAAGTAAGTAATCCTCTCCAGCAGAACTACTTAAGGCATGTAGAAAAAACCCACTCTTCATCCTCTCTGGTTTTTGGCCAAACTCCAGATTAATAGCCTTCCAACAAGAGTGTAGGCTGGCAGAAAGCATAACATCATTGAATAAAAACAATACTCATCACTGTCAGCAGAAGTATGAGAGTTAACTGTGCTTGCTAATGAGAGGAAAAAGTGGAAGTTAAATGGAAAAACTAAATGTTCTTTGATGCTTTTATCAAACTTTAAATCTTTTGTACTTCATATGGGATATACTTGTGTGCCCAGCATTGCATCACTTTTCTGCTTCAGGTCAGGTAGAATAACAACATTGCTACCTTAATATAATGAGAGGATGTGAAAACAGTAGATTTGGGCTGGGGAGGAGAGGAGTTGAAAGGGAAGAACTAAATGTTCTTTTGCTTTGTGTTTGACCTGACTTAACTACTTAAATGTGAGTAAATTTCTCTTCCAAGAAAAAAAAGACTTTCATTTCCTCAGCCTACAGTATATACCAGAAGAAAGGAGTTTTGCAGGCTTAACTGGCTTCCTGAGGAGTAGTTTCTGGCTGCTGAAGGACAGCAAATGCAGCCCATCCCTTCTGTCCTGTTGTCTGTCTTCTAGATTGTGGTGCTGATTTGGGGAATATGGAATAGGCAGAAAAGCCCTAGCTGAGGACAAGTGGTTTCTTGCAGCCAGACTCACCGACTGCTTCTGCTTTGGGTCTCCCCCAACAAGTGTTCCAAAATAATAATTGGTAACAATTAATCTATTAGCGTTTTCATGTTCAGGAAGGTAGAAATCCTATTCTTATGAAACAGGTAAACCAAGCAGGGAGTATGCCCTCTATCACAGTGCAGGGGCATCTTTTCTGGCTCTGATACTTAAATGAAATAGGACTGCTTCCTAATGGAGGAAAATCAAGTAGCTTCTCAGAAATCAATCGATACTTCAAAGGCAGAACTGGAAAGGGAACCCATATCTCCTGACTCCTGGCCATGAATTCCATGTAACAACATGGCATCACCATAACCAGAGGTTGCAGAACGACTTCTATTTTAGTAAGGTTTATAATCTGTGCTCCTGCCAGTGCTGTTGAGTCCTGCACTTGCTATTTCAAATATAGGCCATACAAAATCACTGGTGTCCATAGGATTTTGTAATAAAAGTGAAGAATAGGGCTATAACACTAGAAAGCAGAAAGTATGCAAGAGGCTGCTGTCATAGGAAATAAATATTTCTGGTTAGATGGGTGAATGCAACAGGTAGCTCTTAACAGGTAAATTCATAAGGAAGAAATATCAGTGTGTTAATAACCATGCTTAATTATGACAGATGAAAATTGATGTAATAAGTTTAAGATAAGATAAAAAGAAAAAAGTCCTTTGAAGTGCATCTATTAATAAAGTACTTTTAAAGTGATCATATTATGATCCATCAAAGAAAGATCAGTAAAAAAAAAAGATTATGGTAAATGTTATACTTGAAATATACTTCTACATTATTCAGCATAGTGATTCATGCTATAAGCTATATTGTGCTATGCCTGAAGCACGGCTGGGGAAACTTGTGACTAATATACCAAATGGACCTGATCTGGAGAGATAAATATCTTGAAGTATGAAATGAGTATTCATGTTGAGGTAGGTAACTTCAGTGAGTGAACTTACCATTGCTTTATGGGACAGATCTTGTAGTTCTTTAAACTAGTATAACTCAACTGAACTCAGGGTAGTAGTGACTCATACCTGTCCAGCATTTGTTTCTAAGTCTTGCTAAAAATTCTCTTTTTAGGTAACACAATAGCGTGGCCCACAGTACAACTGTTTGTTGGATCCCATTTGCCTGTTAAAATCTGTGTATTGAACTGCTGTAGCAATGGCCGCCTGGGGGGATGGAGGGCAGTGGGTGTGTATGTATCTGTGTGTATATATACATGTATGGTAAAAGCAGGGTGGCATGGGCTATATAATGTGGAAAAGTATGAAAGCAGTTATAAAAGGCATTTTCAGTAATGTATTGCCGGAATCCTATAACTACAGCAGTGATGGAAATGTTTCAGGCTGTTTGGATGCTACTTTATGCACCAATGAACTGTAAAAATGTGGAATAATAGGGAAGAGGCCCTTCAGTTTGTGCGTACATACAGTTTAGTTCTTCATGTTCAAAGAGCAGGGATTTGAGTTGCTGAGTCTTTCATCTGCTTTTGTGGGAATTCATGAAAAAGTTGAGAGTATTTATCCTTTCACATCTTTGCAGAAATTTGTGAGAGAAGAGGAAAGTGGCTGTTCAGTTCAGCAACAGCTTCCTCAGATTAACAGGAATTGATAGGTACATTCTGCATATGACTGAAAATCTCTCTATTTGTTTGTGCACACAAGGGATTTTCTGCAGACACCAACCTTGTGTTAGTAACAGCTTTTTATAATGGAAAAAATATGTAAATGTACTTCTTTCTAAATCCTTGTTGTTAGTTTCTAATATGAGCTAGGCTACTCTGGGGAAAACTGAGCAACTACATCCTTATAAGAACTTAGCCGATTTGGATTTAAGCCTAGGCTCAGTACACTTAAGGAATGCCAATAACTGGTTGCCTAGCAAAGATACTATCACATGTACCTGGCTTTATCATATTATCTGGTCTCAGGGGGGTGTGGTCCATTTCCCAGCATGCAAATCTTTAACGTACTTCTGGTATGTTTTGGTGGTATCTGTGCCTTAGCTGTCTAAAAACCTTTCTTTTAAGCTTTGCAATGCAAGGTGTAAGAAAAAAAATATCTTAGCAATGTTTCTCTCACGGAGATCCAGACCAAGAAGATAATCATCCCTGTAGCCCATAATGACAAGGGATGGGAAACCTAATGGTCCTTTAGAATTTACCCCTGTTTGACTGACAGATCTGCATCTGAATTCCAGAAGGGATTTTTGATATGGTTTTAAAAGAAGATGACCTGTGTACTACTAGATCTTTTGGGGGTACAAACCTGATAAGGATCAAGAATGATCAAATGGGACCAGGCACATGATAGAGCTTACTTCAGCTTTGTTTAGGTAGCCTACAAAGTACTAAGGGCATATGATCCAATGTAAAGCACACAAAGCTGTTCCAAATATTGAAAAATGGAATAAGATTGCATGGGTTTGGCACTTTGCATCAACTGCCATAATTTTGCTAATCCAAAAGCAAGACCCAATATCTGGATTTACTCTTGTCAAATTGCAATGTCCTTCTTCTGTGTTGTATCTGGAAAAACAAAGCAAGCCTACTGTGTAACAGCTCCGTTCCTTTGAGGGGGACTCTGCTCTGTCATTTACTGAAGTAAAGGGTGGTACCCCCACGGACATGCTTTTTACAGATCTGTGTCTTTACATGTTCCAGTGCACAGAGATCATACGTGGCTGCCAGAGGTGCCCAGCAAAGCAGGTGGGAGAGGTAAGGTATTGCCAGTGCCTCTGCCACCCCTGAAGTCTGATGCACAGGACTAAATAGAAAGTGCAGAGAAGTATGTTTGACTCCTTGTCAAATGGAGGTAGTCTAACAGAAATTGTAACCTGTTTCACAGTCAATAGGAGAGCAGACAGATCTCTGTTTCTGAGTGGTGTGAGCTTTAAATACTCCAGCAGGATTTTTTAAATTTCTGTGCTAATGGCAATTAACACAGATGCCTTGCATGTCATTACTATTGCATCCTAGTAGAGCTTGGCAAAGCCTATACAATAGTATCATCAAGCACTGGTTTTCAAAGTAGGATTATGTATGTAACTGTGGCACACTTATTCCAATCTGTCTGATAATAAGATACAAGCAGGAATTGCAATCACCCCTTGTGGAGAAGGCAGCCTCCACAAGCCTGTTGAATGGGGAGGGAAGAGCTTTTTTGTGGGAGGAGAGCTCAACAACATCTGTGTCCTTTCTGATAGCTTGAAGAGCTCCCATGTCAGTTTAAATATCTCTCTGCTGGTGAGGATCAGTTACATTGCTGATGGACAATCCTCAGGATATTCCAAGAGTTTGTAATTTAGACTTTGGGTTCAGGGGCTAGCTTTGTCCTCATCTTCTGTGGAGGAATCTTGTTTGCTAGATCCTTTTTATAATCTCATAAATGGTCACTGTCTTGGAGAGTCTGCTGAATTGTCTTCTCTTTAGAAAAAAATTGCATAACTAAGCACTTCATGAAGTTCTATTAAAGTAACAGGCCTTAGCGCATATTGCTGTGTTGAAAAGCAATAGACACAAGAACACTGTCAGCTGCTTTGCTGAATCGAGGCTACAGCCTTAGCACAACTCTCTTTGCTGTCCGGTAATGTATGCTACGCTTACTTGCAGGGTTAAAACAAGTGGTGATAGGAGTGAGGACAAACTGCTCATCTCAAAAATGTTAGCTTAGTTAATCGGCTATTTTCCTAAACTGCCCTTATTCATTCAAAGCAAATTATGTTCCGCGTATAAAATCTGATCCTTGCTTACATAAATTTATTCTGACACATCCTTTAATAAATTGGAAGGAGAAAGTGCTGAAACTCCTCTGTTGTGGGCATCTATGGTATACGATACTCATACAGTTTGACACCTGCACATTTTAGTTTGCATCAATGGTCACTTTAAACTGGGAAGGAAAAGGAGCTTAACATAAAGCCAGCAGATTTACTTTGTTTTTTGCAACAAAAGTACCACTTAATTTAAGAAATCTTTTTTAAAAAAAAGTTGTGTGCTTCAGACTTGTGTGCCTGAAAAAGTAGCAGAACAAGTTGTTTGAGGAAAGATTCTTCCACAGAGAAGCAGCACATGGAGATTGCTATACCCTGTCTGACCCCAAAATTGTTACCCTGGTTGTGTCCTTAGTTGATAACTGGTGATCAAAATAGCCAGAGTTAGGTGAAGCATCTCTGGGTCCTGTGCTCTCTCGTTTGGTAGCCTGTCTAAAGCCTAGAAATGCAAAGCGATAGGTAATAGAAATGACTATGGGTCCACCATGAGGGAAATGAATTATGTTTTTTTCATTAATGAGTGTTATGTTTATGATAACAAGTAAACAGGTGGGTTCATATGACTCTAGCTTGGATTTACTCAATCTAATAAAAGATTGTGTGAAATGTTGACTCTGTATACAACATTGTGGCAGTGGCACTTCTGGTTTGTTTATTAGAAGGACTGAAACTTGATTAAGGAGAGAGTTGGGAGCTTTTATCTGAACCCACAGAAATCTCTTCCATTTAAAGTAACTGTTGGTGAATGGCCAACTGTGATTAGTGCCCAGTGAAATGTACTAAAGTTTCTGTAAGTTGTCTCCTGTAGCTTAGGAAGAAGACTCAACTGGGAAAGCTCTGAAACTGGATCAGAGCTAAACAGAAAAGAAGTTTCATGTTGCTGAAGGACTCATATTTAGAAAATTTTTTAAAAAATTATTTTAATCTCATTTAATTGTATAGTCATTTGATTAATTGAACATAAAGTGAACTAGGATCCCCATTCTGCAAATATATCTAGCCTCTTATTAATTATAAATACATGCCAATATTGGAAGAATATGGCCTGAAAATCAGCCTCTTTGAAAAACACAGGGAGTATAAAAAGCAAATTCAAAAAGGAAATTTAGGATATTCTGTAAACAGTTGTTGATCTTTATTGACAAGGCTTTGGGAGATGATACTGGATAATGTATTAGGGCTGATTACTCTAACTTCTTTCACTGGGGAAAGAGAATTTGAAAAATTATTTTGGAAAGAAATTGAGACAATAATATGAGGCTACATGTACGTGAAATGATATCTAATGATAATATATATTTTTTACAAAAAAAAATAAAGCTTCTATTCAGTTCATATTTTCAACAGGATTACACCCTTTAACAGGTCAAGAAAAAGGCCCGATCCTAGGAGAGTTTCTAGAAGTTTCAGCATCACATAACTTAAGCACAGGAGTGCTCTGTGGTAATCATATGACCAAAGTATAGACTCTGTTACCCTTAATTTCTGTTTATACATGGGAAATCGTATACAGTACATAACAACTTTAAGCCCCCAAACTTGCTTTTTTTTGCCTCATCCCTAATGGTTGAGTGCTACATATAATTGAGAAACATGATTTTCCATAAGCAAAATAAATATAACGCTCAGGAAAGGACTTGGGTTTAATTTTCCTCACTGGTTACTCAGGAAGGCAAAATCAAGGGCAAATTTATCTTGTCATCCCCCTGTGTGCTTATCTCTGAAAAGAGATAAGTGAAATCTCTTGTGGGATGAACTATTTTTCTGTGGCTTCTCAGATTTCCTCTCCAGTCCCAAAGTATTTAACTCCAGGTTTTGTAGTCTCTGTTACATTTTAAAGCAGGGACTTGTGATAAAAAGGAGAGTGACTGGGTTCAGAGGCAAGATTATAGACACTTCTCCACTTCTAGCAGCTGGAGACTGCAAATACAAATTTCTTTTTCTGACTGCAAACTGCTTCAAGCTTCTCTTCCAGCACTGCCATCTCATCTGGTTTCTGTTTCCTGGAGCCTCCTCACTGCATCAGGGAGAGCTGTGAAGTTCTGCTTTCCCTCCCCAGGCCTCCCTAAGAGGCTTTGGAGAACTGCTGCTTTCTGTGCCATAAGTCTTTGCTTGTCCCAAAGCGATAGGATTCGTCAGTAGCGGTTGGCATAGCGTTGGCTTTCACTGCTGCAAGTCCCTTGACAGAATATTGGTTTACTAGGATGGAAATGATGGTGGCAATGTCCTGATTTCACATTGGGGTGAGAGTGATACAGCTTACAGCCATGCTGAGAGAAGCTGTACTCTGAGGCTCCGTTGACAGCTCTCTGCTCCTACGAAGGCAAAGTGCTGCAACACAGCCACCTTGGTGGAGGCCGTGCTGCCCAGTCCTACACCAGCACTGCCTCAGCTACCTGAAGTCAACCTCAATCATACTTAAAAAACAGCAACTGCTTGTTCTGGGTGTGTTTTCACCTTTAACAGATCACAATTCACAATGCCCTGAACTCTGCTTTGGTTTGTGTGATGCAGCTCCACAGAGAGGCCAACCTCTGCCTTGTCAAAATAATTGCCCTTTATGGGGGGAGAGGCGCTCTGAATTTAAAATGTTGCTTCTTTCTAATAGACGCTGACAGATGGAGACTACTTCACATTTCCATTCCCCATGACCTGATGGAGTCAGCAGCTCCCTGTGCTTACTGACAAAAAGCTTTCCGAGAAGGGCTCTTTTCGTACTTCTCATATTCACGCTTCTTTCTTCAGCAAACCATTAGGTTGTTGACCTTAGCCATCCCTCCAGTCTCCTCTGTTTTTAATGGGCAGTTAAGTTGAGGTTTGAAGTCTATAAGGAGAGTTATTTACTTGCTTTTACCCAGTAGTTTAGGCAATTTGTCTTTCTGAGGTGGTCTGGATTGTGCTTGCTATAGGTTTCTTGGGTTAAAGACCTCCTGTCTGTCTCCTATGCAGTAAAAAAAATATTTAAGAGGGGTCAAGAGAGTGGGAATGTTGACAATGATTTCTGTGGAGTCAGGAGTTCAGCCCCTTAATATTTGATTTTCTGTGTTTATGATAAATTGCTACTGTTGTTTTGGGAATAGGAGGCTAATGTAAACGTAGTATACAAAAATAGTAATGCTTCAGAGCTCTCATGTATGGTACACAACTTCTAAGGTGTTGGACATAATTTGGGGGAATGTAATCCTCTAGCAAATATTGCGTCTCCTGGACATCTTATGATCTCTTCCGTTTCATGTCTTCCTGTCTCTTAAGAATTCATAATATGAAACTGCATGTTGAAGGAAATGGGATTACTCTTTCCTTTGGCAGCTTAGTTATGAGATCAAGATTTGTGCTTTTCAGGTTTAAAGGCAAAATAATTTCCTGTTTTTCTCTTGGGCTGCTTCAGGAACAGACCGTAACTTTTTTAGTAATGCAAAATTTTTGAAGTCAAATTGATGGCAGACTTAACTAGTTGCTTTATTTTTGCTTAGCTTGAGTCAGAACACATGCTGGGTTTTTTCAGTATCTAAAAAAGTTGTAATTCATTTATGACAAGAGGTTGAGCAATGTTTTTGTAAGTATGACCTAGGGATCACACTGTATAGCTGAGCATTTACATAAACAAAGATATTTAGAGATGCTTTGGAAGTCTCTCCATGACTGAAGAACTTTGCCCTGAGGATTAGCTGATAAATAGAATTTGTGATCTATCACTGCAAATAGATCCAGCAATAATTGTAAATAACACAGCTGTTCATTTGTATTATACAGAACTTGAGAAATGTGATAGTTCTGACACTTTTTCTGTAAGTCACTTCAAACACACATCAACAATGAACTACACAGGCTGTTTGATTCCCTCTTACATGCTACAGTAGTAGCATGTGTGGTTGATCTGGCAGGCATGACAGACATAGCAAAGGAACTTCTCCTCTTTACACTGTTATGAAATAGATAACTACAATATGACCCTGTGACCCATTGGAATTGCCAGCCTCTTATTCATTGGGTATGACTTTGTATTTGCATGAGATGGATCTTTCCTGATACCTTCTAACTGACGGTTTTACAAAGAAAATACACAAAAATGAATGTTCTCAAAACCAGCAAAACTGGTTTTTTTTTCTCTGGCTTCATACACAGCCTAAAAAATGGCTGCTGATTGATTAACCTTTCAAGATTATTAATCTGAAAGTTATCTACAACTGTTTTGAGCAGAATGAAAACCAGAGAGTGTATGTGAAAGACCTAAGGCTGCAGAAGGACAAAACTGCAGTGAAATGCATTGTTTTAAAGTCTCACTTAGTACAAGTACAAGTACAAGTACTAAGTACAAGTACTTAGTGTCTTGAGTCCTCACTGCTCTTAGTTTTCCAGCTTAATTTCCTGGAAAGCTGCAGCTTTTAATCAAGTTGGTAGCAGGCCTCAGTTTTGAGAAATTTGTGTAATTTGTGACCTGTGTTTATATACATGCTCACAACGGTAGTCTAAGAACTTGTTTCCTTTCTCATTGAGCTGACTGAGAATGCTTATATGGTGCATCTCAACTGTGGTTCTGTGCTTCTGATAAGCTGGATTCTTACCTTCTCTCTGACACCTTCAGAGATAAATGTATCTGCAGAGTTTCTGCAAGTGGCATAACCATTTGTGAGCAGGAAACGTCAGGATTATTTCAGCCTTTTCCTCACTTGTTGCTTGACTCCAGAGCATGGTAATTAAAACACAAGTCTTTCGCATTCTGGGAGAAAATGTGAACTATGAAACCCAAAAATCTTCTGGGAGAAGGGAGGATGTGAGTTTACTACTTAAAGCATGCTAAGAATATTTTGTAGAACTCTTATCAAGATATTATGAGGGGGAAAATTGCTCAGAAAGTCAATAATCTGCACAGTAACGTGAAGCCATCTCCCTGTGGTAACTGCTCCATTAATAGCATTGTTGTAGTGAATATGCTGCTGAAGTCATGACTGCAGTTTGGTTTTGAAGAATTACTGGCAAGCTCTGTAGGTCAAACTAAGTAATAGAGTGCAATTGTGTCATTGAAGCATAACCTTATAAAGACTCAACTGCTCTGAGCTTGGCATACCAATTGTTTGCTGAAGATAAGTTGGCAAATAAGTATTTTGAGGTTTCTCACAGATAGTGTAATATCTAACACAAATACATTTAGAAATGGCAAAGAATAGAGGCGATAACATCTGGTATTAGTATTGTTTGACCTTTCAAAGCTTCTTTGTCATTTATGAAAAAAATTCCAGTCAGTAGAGTTGCTTACATATCAATAAAGTAATACTGAATTCCAGTAGAAAAGGAGGTGCAAGAAGTAAATCCTCTTGGAGTAATGTTCAAATCATACATGTCCTTAGTAGCCTATACGCTACTCTGATTCCCACCAATTTCAAATGGAGCATTCCCTTAGCAAAGGCTGCCTTGAAATGCGGTTATTGCAACCTATGTTCCTTTCAAGATCAAATGTTAATATGGGGTGAGAAATGTTCCCATAGCAGTAATGCAGTGCTGCAGATGGGCAGGAGAATGCCCTAGCTGTAGGGAGTATACAATGTTCTCCTCAGAAGAAAGCCAATCCTCGCAAAGGCAATAGTTGCATAAAAGGTACCCATTTACTTCAGACTCTTCTCCGTGAACCACTTGACAATGACCTACAATTTGAGAATATGATTAAACTTTATTTCTCAAATGGTTTTGTGGGCTCAGGAAAATACCTGACAGATGGTTGCAGATAGTCAGTCTGGTTCACTGGTTCTGTCATTTGTTTGGACTCTTCTCCTGTGGCCCAGTCAAGAGAAAGATCTCTGAATGCTGGTAACAGTTCCCTTGATCTCCTCTCAGAGTCCTCTTGTATTGCTCGTAATTGCGTGGTACAGTTGACTAAGGCATCCCTCAGCATTCCCACAGCCTGTTGTATTTATCCCTTATAAGGGTTAGTCTACCTTTGATAGAGGGTCAAAAAGGAAGAACATGTGAACAAAAACACTTTATTTCTAGCTTGATATAAACACCTGTTAACTTTGAAATAAACCTCACTTCTCCAGGATGCTGCTACAAATAGGAGAGAAGACAAAAAATTATTCAAATTTAAATGACTGGAGACTCTTCTTATTTAAAGAAAGCTGAAGAGAACTTCTCTCTTGAATAGATGCCTCATGAGACCTCCCTTTCCATTCAGAGCCCTTCCCTCTAAGCTATTTGTTAGCAGGAACCTCAGACATCCTTCCATTTGAAACACAGTATTCCTTTTCACTTGGTTAAACCAGGATTTTCAACAGCTGCTGAGGGAAATACAGCTTAATTTAACCTAATGCTTAATGATGGACACAATACTAAAATTAACAGCACCTCTTCAACAGGACCTTTGGTTCTATCCTTGCTGCCATCACTTCAAGTCCTTCATCTATTAATCATGAAGTGAAAAGCAGCAGTGATGGCAGGAGTCAAGGTGCTGTTTAATAAGTCATCTGGCTGCAGAGCTGAAATTCAGGCTTCAGTGTCCTCCAGAGATCATGAAGAACAGAAGGTCTCTAACTCCGAGTGAATAGAGCCCTAAGCCTTTACATGTTAAACACATTAAATATTTCCAGTTAATTTCATCTGACATCAATCAAAGCCCCACTAAAGTTACTCTTGGGGAAGGTGGTGGGGAGGGAGGGGAATGGCAATACTTCAGTTGGCTTTCAGTTCTTTGCATTTGGGAAGCAGGAAAGACTTGTGTCAAAACCAGTTCTTTCTGAAGGCTACATTACCTGCTCTGCTTTCATTGGGAAAGAGTAGGAGAACAGGAAAAATAGAGGGTTTGACTGTACTGTAACAAAAAAGTTTTTCAAAACACGTTTGTGGGCTTTTTTCTAGGCAAGTTCAAATAAGAATACCATGACCACATCCTTCAGTCAGAACTATTAAAATGGATACATACAGTTCACAGACTAAATGGCAGCAAGTTCCCTCATTTGGAAAACAGTTGAAGCAAGGTTCTTTGAGCTGCCAAGAACTGTTCAATTATTAGCTGGGCAGCACTTGTTGAAAGCAGTAATTCTTACTTGCAAGGTTTGTCAAGCGTCCTTGTTATGAAACTATTGATAAAAGGAGTGATGGAGGTCAGCTGCTTTTTTTTTAATAAAACTGGCGAGCTTTAATGATTTACATGAGCATCCCCATCTGATCACATACAGAGAACAAATCCATACTTTTCACTAGCCTGTGGAGAGAGAGAAATCTCCACCCTGGTCACAACTTTGAGTATTTTAATGGTTTTCCCAATTTTCTTATCCTACTGGCTGAAAGGTTCCTTGGACTGGGAAAATCCCCAGTGGGTTCTAGCCCACCAGCTGAGTTAGCCTGCTGTGGTTCATCCTGTGGTTCCCCTGCTATAATTTTTCTGCACATGTGAAGTCAGATGGCAGTCCCTGTGCTGTTTCACCTGTCTCAGTTCCCTTCATTTTTCAAAATCTCTCTCCCTTAAGAAAAGGGGCTCACACAAGGAGGTTGGCATAACAGTGCCTGGAGAAGAAAGCACGGCCTGCATGAAGAGGCGAGGGGCTGCTCTTTGCCTCATTAGGTGGCTCTTGGTCTCTTCCACTGCTCCCAGAGTCACATTACTCCATTACACTCCTCTCTGTATGTGCCAGTTCCCATTTGACTAAGCCTATATTTTATCTGTTTACTGCATTCGCTGGGGCTGACAGCCGTTGTGTCTGTTAGTGCCTCATAGATCATTAAGTATTAAATGAGGTATATAATTCTATTATGATTATTCCTGCCTCCCCTCATTTTCCCCCTCAAATTAAAATTGCTTAACAACTTTAATCAAACTCAACCAAGCTCTTGACTAAACTAGGAAACATTGAGAACATCTCATTGCATTTTGACTTCGTGTATTTTAATGGGAAGTAGGAGGTACAGATGCTATTGAAAAGCATGAATAAGCCCCAAGAGACTTGGCAGAATACTAACATGAGAAGGAAATAGTTGAATGTACAATTCTATAATCCGTGCATTACCAGAAGCAATCGCCATGTTCCACAAGCCTTCATGTGCAGCCAAACTCTCTCAGCTGTGTTAAATGCGCTAATCCTGTTTACTGTCATCACTGACCCTAAAAAAAAGGAAGCTGCAAGGTCTGAGCTTCAAATTACTTGTCTGTCCCATCCTGTATCTTGTCTTTCCAATATGATTGTGTAGCTGAGTGCTGAGTTAGTTGCTAGATATACTGAGATTTATCTGAGGGACGTACTGTCCCATAATTCTGGAGAAAACATCAACTTGCTTGTCAGTGCTGAGAGAAGGGTCCTCTGTAGAAATATAACGTGTAAGCAGAAACAACTAAAAGTTCTAAGGAGCTAGGAAGACTAACCACTTTTAAACAGAACTGCTTATACTTGTGTTCCCTCTGAACAGTAAACAAGTATCACCTGAGTCAGCTCATAAATGTTTCAAAAGCAGGAAGGGGATATAATGCTAGACATGTGGGTTTTTAAATAAAAAAAATCCAATGCAGATTACTCAGTTCTGAGCCACAATGTATCTAGTGAAAGTCCTGAGCAGCTCTTAATGGCCCTAGAGGTGACTACTTTTTTTATCTCACAAATTTTTAGGAAAGGGGAATATTTAGTTTTGCACAGTCCAGCTAGTAGTACAAAGCTATGTGGAGGTTTAGGCTGTCTGTAGAAAATTTTCATTTGCCTTGAGTTTGAAGGGACACCTGGCAGCTCAATTCTGGAATGAAATTTGAGGCTGTGGGGATTGCTACTCAAAGGCAGGAGCAAGCAATACCAGGAATCTGCGCATGGTATATGCTGGCAAAGGAAGCACCGTGCTGTGTTGTTGTAGTTGATGTAGGGACAGCTACAGAGAAGTCTTTAAGTTGTAGACAGGTATCTCAGATGAAGTGATTAGTTTTGTATCTTAACAGTACTCTCAAACTAGATACATCACTCTGTTGAGCTATTAAGTTCATTGCAGAGCTACAGCAAGGGAACCTTAGTTGGCAAGAAAGGGAGAAATTGCTCTTGTTTAATAAAAGATTGGATACTTTCAGGTATTTTTATTCACTTCACAGTTTATCCTGTCTGTGTTTGGACAGTGCAATAGCAGATCCAGCTGACCACCACGATGGCGCATTAATATCCTGTAAGCTTTCAGTCTTCCTTCACACACAGTACATGTTTTAATAAATGGAAGTATTCTCATTGCTCAGATTCAGAACACATTTGCTTTATATATTGGGTCCTAGTCCTTATGTGCTGATCTACTGTTCTGGCTCATCTCATTTAAATTGCATTCTATGTCAGTTTATCCAAAGGGAAAATGAATTCTGACAACTGACGTCTCTTCTTCATTATTATAATTGGTGTAAATCTAATGTTTATATTTTGAATTTTAGCAAAACTATTAGACGCAAACTACCTCATCCTATTATTCATTTAGTAAAAGTAAGTCTTCTAAGTGAAAATTTGAAGAATTACCTTTTTTCTTATTTAGCTTTGGCTTTCTTCTTTCTCAGTTCAAAAGTGTGCCAAATAATCTCCTGTTTGCACAGCTTATGAGTGAAACTGTTATAAGACATGCTCACCAATTTCTTTCTTAATAGAATTCAGAAAATATGGAAGCAGGCAGGGTTTCTGAGTACTAAATGCACTACATGGTGAAAATTAATCGAGGTTGAAAAGTTGGAGTAAAAATTAGGAATATAGAAGAAAGAAGTAGAAAAAAGAGATGGAGAGAATGACTGGGGGATGTGGAAGCCTTTGTAAGTATTCTAGAAAACTGGAGGGAAGAATGGAAGGGATTTTTAGAACCTTTTTTTTTTTTTTTGTTTTTATATTATTCTCTCAGATTTCTGTGTTTGACCCTGACAATTTTGAAGTACTGGGTACTGTGCACACAGTTGTACAAGTGTACACAAAACCCGTAAAACAGAGTTAAAGCTGTTTTGATGCCTTTGTTCTGATACCAGTATCTCTCTGCATAACATCTAAAGGCATCTAATTACACAAAATAAGAACAGCTTCCACTAAGAATCTTTTGCATTTATTTTAAAGTTTTTTCCTAAAGAAATTGAAAACTTAATAGATAATAATGCATGGAGAATTTTTCTAAAACTAACTCCTCTGCCATCTTAACAGTTCATGATAGCCATCTGTTCTGCAGTATGCAAGTAACACAAGCTGCTCTGGCACATTCATTAACCCAACAAAGAAAACAAGGACATTTTCCTAGAAATTACCACTTGTGCAAAAACAAGAAGAAAAGCAAAACTTACATTAAAAAAAGAAATCATCCTTGCAATATGCAAGCATTACGCTGATGCAAGTTTTTATTAATTTATGCATCTAAAAGATCATCCATGCATGAAAAAAGCAAGTCCATGTTTATTCTGATTTTCCAACAGATCAATAAATGACACAATTACTGTTTTTTCTGAAGTAAAGAAGGGATTGATAATACCATGTTAGTGGTGGGATTAAACAAGGAATAACAGCATCTTTAAAAGTGTCATGAGCAATCTAGTGTTAAAAGTCTATATAATTTTAAATGGTGCACTATAAGTTTTAAATTTAGGAAGGAATAGTTGTAGCCTGTTTAAGCTTTATAGGTTGATATTCCTTGAAACTTGTAATGGGATTATTTGAAGGAACTATTGCTGAGGCACAATGAGGAATGTTTTGTTCCTTACTTTGGTGATTCAGTGGCTTTTGCACATTTATAAAGCATCGCAGTTCCTGATGAGCTTAGATTTAAACTTGTTTCATATAGATTTAAAACTTTATGTGGAATAGAATAAGTACATTTTAGGATTCCTACAGCACAAACCCAGGTAACTTAAACAGGAAAAGAATTTAAAGTTATTCAGAGGGTCTCCCTGCTCCTTCATTGCATGCTTAATCTCAGGTAGAGGTGAGATACAGCTATAAAATATTTCTGTGATGAAGAAAATAACCAGCCTTATACAACAAACTTTATAAGTACATAGTCTCTGATTCTTGCTAAGAAGGAAAGTACGAGCTAAAGTTTGTTCAGAAGAGTAAAGCTTAGGCAGGCATCCATTTACAAGCCTGTCTGCTGGACCTGGACCTTTTATTGGAGACTACATCATATTATTCCTCAGACTTCCTCAGGCTGAGGACAGAGGTGGTTAATGAAGTGAGAGATGCAGGTACGTGCGGTTAAGCTGGCCACAGTGCCGGGCAAGCATGGAAATGCTTGGTATGGTGGCAAGGGGAAAGAAGGAGGAGATTAGTAACTTCAGTGAACGCACTCTGCATTTAAATGGAATGTTGTTAGAGAGGGATGGGGAATGGGTTTCTTCGAAGCTGCAGGCCCTTTTCGTGTTTCGTGTCTGGATGCAATTCCCAGTTTTATGCATTTGGACTGCATTCTCCTCAACCTGGTGTATGTGAGAAGTGCTTATTCAGGAGACAGGTGTAGATGTCTGGACACAGACAGCTTGCAGGCACAAGCAAAGTTGATTACTTTGTCATTGATATTTGGTTTTCACATAGCAAAATCTGGATATATAGCCCATCATCCTTGTTTCTAGTTTTTATGCTTTCTCTCTCCCAGTCATAATCTAATAACCCTTTCTGTGAACCCTTTTTTAAAGAAAGTATGAGATTACAAATGCAGTTATATTCACATCCCTGAGTTTTCTATGGGTAATCCATGAACTTCCACAAATTTGTTCAATGTCAGTGGTTGTACAGGTGAATTTTAGACTGTGGTTCTGTGATACTATACTTTGAACAGTGTGAAGGACAAGCCTTTATGACTGAGCTTTCTAGGATAAATATTTTGTAATGAAACATTTAGAAATGGGCAGCCAGCATCACAGGTCAGACATCATGGCAGCTTCCCTTTGAGTTTGTACCTAGAAGATCACACTTGTGACCATACTTTCAACCACGCTTTCTTCAGGCATAGGCTGTGGAGTAGTTGGACTAAATTATTCAAGGGTCCTAAACTCTTACTTCACTCAAGTGGTTAATTTACATCTAGAGACCTTAGTACCCTGCCTGATGACTGACTGCTGAACAAAACCTTTAGGCAGGTGTCCTGGTTTCAGCTGGGATAGAGTGGTGAGGTGTTTCATCACTTTTTTCCTTGGCCCATCTCTATGCCCCCCTTTTTTCCTTTTCATTACAATTCCCTGCCCTTCCCCCCCCTTATTAAACTATTCTTAAAGTCTCAACCCATAAGTTTTCTTACTTTTGCTCTTCCAATTCTCCCATCCCAGAAGGGGGAGGATGAGTGAGTGGTTGGGTGGTGCTTAATTGCTGGCTGTGGCTAAGCCATGACAGCAGGGCAGTCACTCTTGTTTAAAAGCAGTTCCTAAAAACACCTCATGGTATGCTACTGGACCCTGCCAGATAGAAAAGGGAACTGGTTGTTTTCTCCCTCAAACTATTTTTGTTTTTATTTTCATGTTTGTAACATTGTTATCAGCAAAGCATTGAATTATATCAATGAACCTTGGTAAATTTTACAAGGGACCATGTTCTCCTAAACTTTTCAGGTTTATAAAGAAACCTTATAAGTAGACTTCCTAAGCAACTTCTTGGGTACTCAAGTTAAAATAATATTATCTATATCCCCTTCTTTAAAAATCATCATCTTGTATCCCTAGCCAGGCATTTTGCCTAAAATCTTTTCAAAAGACACTTTTTCTTCCAGTGTGTTGTAAGGGCCCTTCCTTTTGTTTAGAAACTGTTTCACATTCAGGCATGGTGGCAGCAGATGTGAATGCAAAGACTAGCTGACAGAGTATGTATGAATATGCGTGATGAATCTTTGAAAGCATCCTGTATTGATGAATTACAATAGCAGAAAAAATATAGTCGTATCTGATGCAAGAGGTCATACATAGCAAAGACTCTCAGAAGCAAAATAGCTGCAGAACAGGCAACCTCTTAGGGGAAATAAATATTTGCACATAATATATTTGTGAATCAAAATTGTCCCCTGAAGGGAGCTGGACAGGTAAGGTTTTGTCTGTCTGATACAACTGTCCTAGGAAGCAATGAGAGGGAAAGAGACCTCTCTCTTCCTCCCTCAGTGAGAATCGTTACCCCAATGCGGTGCCAAAAATTCAGGTGATTAAAGTGGTCCAGGGCCAGATACTCTTTAATGGGATCAAGTGGGTGCCACCCTGTCCTCCACACTGCTTGGTAGCTCAGGGAACACATATGCTGCAATTGACCAATATTAAAATTTATTGCCTTCCACAGAAATAACTTTGCCTGAGATTTTATTTCCTCATACCTGTGTGTCAGTGCCTGTTTGCTGACAACCAGCATGGGAGCTGCCATAGGCAAAAGGGGGTGCTGCATGGGGGCACCCTGAGTTACATGGGCCAGCTGCCTGGTGCCCTGTCTGGCTGCTGTGTTGTGACATGGGGAAAAGCTGCTCGGCCGACACAGTTCACATCGAAATTAGGATCAAAGTGGTTTAGTGACTTATTAGTGGCATGTAATTAACAGGTAGTAAGTGAACTAAATATTCAGGATCAGTAATATGAGAGGTAACATTTTGTCTGCTGTTGTGGTTTAGTAAACAACTGTGAATTCCTCAACACCTTCCTATAACTAATCCTGAAAAACTCCAACTCCCCTTACATGGTACTTACATGGTGTTTTTCTGAACAGGGATTTTAGTCCTTATCCTACTTTAAAATAAGAGGGAAGTTGCTGGGCATTTCAGTGGGTCAGACCTTGTCACTGTTACTCTGTTGGGATGGCAGCTTGTTCCACAAACAGCTATGTTAGAAACAGTCAACTCTGACACTTGCTAAGCCTACGGGTCACTTGCCTCAAGTATCAGGCTCCAGAGGTAGGTATTAGTTGTAACTCATTACCCACAGAAGTATTCCAATGCCCATCTTTGAGACCTGTTTGGATGGATATTAATTAGGCACTCAACTATGGAATCCTACTCTTTTGATGAGTTTGTACAGCAGAGGAATACTTGCAGCTTTTTGCTTGGTTTCTGTGAAACCGCAAAAAAACAAGCCTTGTTGTGTGAGAGAGTCCAGTGCGCCACGGGGCTGGCCTTACCCCTTTGCAGGGATATATTTACTCTGTTAGGCTGATGGTTTCTGGTTGTAGGGTTGCAAGCAAGCCCAGCAGCTCTTGGTGGCTCTGAGCCTGATGAAAGTCAATTTTTCTATTGATTTGGGGGGAATTTGTACCAGGCTTACATCCTGCCACTGAAAACTGATGGAATAATCTGTTTATTCTCCTTTGCTATTTTACTGTCTTGGCAGGAATATTCTCTCTATCAAAGAACGACCAAGAATTTGAGTTTCAACACTTTTCTCCCACTGGTTTCTTCTGGCAGAATGACCCTATTAAATGCACTCAGAGCAGAGAGTCTGTGAACCTTTCTCAAATAACTGCTGACAGATTAATGTTCCTGTAATCACACTAAGAATGTCTTGGAAACATAAATATTAATTAAGAGTATTGAACCAATTTAGAACAGTGTTCAATAGTGTTGAACAGAAATACTGTAAAAATTAAACAACATATAATCATTAGGAAAATAACCAGCATTAGTCACAGCAGATAATGTAAATGTTAAAGGTAAAATGATTTTGGCTCAGAATTTATATCATGGTTATGAAAGCCTTGCTGGTATAGATCATATAACTTAGCAATAATAGTTTTCTAAATTTAATTTCGTGTCAGCTTTTGAGTAGTTTCAGGAATACGTGCCATGTTTTAAGGTATGTTTCAAAGCTCTTTGACTCTTCTGCTTTGAGATATTCCATGGCTGTTCTGAGAGGACTATTAGATGTTACGAAGTCCATAAAAACAAGTCATTCCTTGCAGTGCATAAAAGATTAAGTGCTTACACTTGTAAAATAGCAATGATTGGTGTCTTTTCTAAATAATAGGGATATTTTGTTTTCTTTCTATATTTTTGTCCTGTGTCTATTTGATTTATGCTGAATAGGACTAGGAAACTATAGCTAATGGGTCAAACCTCTTAATTGTAGAGAAAAGATTCTCATATTTAGCCACACTTGGCTTCCCCTCGTGATCACACGCTGCCTGCTTTCCTGCTCCTATCACCCTGAAGGCCCACTCATTCCCTTCCTGAAGGTTACAGTCACAAGGAAATTAGCACAAATTTCTGCCTTTGTGTTCGGTAATGAAGATATGAGAGCACACCTTCAGCTGAAAGTATTGACTTTTTCATTCCCATGCTCTTTTGTCATGCTTTATACAAAAAAATTTATATGTTCTTAACTTTGAACTAAGTAGATTATGAGAAGGATGTGAGTGGAAGCAAGGATTGCTGTCACAGGCTAACGGCAGCTATGGGTAAGCCCTGGCTTCTCCAGAAAAGTACTCAAGCATCTGTTTGTGCTAACACTAGGACTGAAACAGGTCTTATCCTTTTACTTAAATATGTGCTTCAGTATTTTAATAAATGAGATTAATTAGTAGTCTTTTCATCTGCTTTTTATTACATGTGGCCTTACTGTAGAGTTTAATTAAAAGAATGAGATTGTTAACCATATTGAAATATCAAATTTATAAAAAAGTTTTCAAGTGAAACATTTGTATCTCCTGAACATCTTCTGAATTTTGTAGGTTTACTCTGCATTCAGAACCGTGTATCTTCATGCTCCATCTTCCGTCATTTGCAACAACCCACAAATTTGAGAGGAAAATCTAGTATACACACTAAAACCATTCCAGCATAGCTGAAATGAATGAAATCACAGCTTGCCTTTAAAATTATCAGCAGGAGATAGAACCAAAGAAATGTGTATTCCCTTATCTGTTCTAAATCTTTGATTAAGACAACAAAATAAGCAGATCCTAACATTCTGTTCTATGTATATTTTAAAAGCATAATCATATTTCAAATCGGAATATATATGTATGAATTCACATCAGAGAGGTAATTAACCTATGTCTCAAAATATTTCAAGTCTTCCTGTCCTTGAGAATTTACTGAGGCATATAAACTATTTACATATTTTCTGAATAATTTATCGTGTCATTCCATTATGCCAAATGAATTTATAATCTTGATAACGAAGCATTCCTGAGTGAAAGTTAATACAGAGTTGCAGCTCCTACTGAGTATAAGCCTGTGAAAATACTTTTTTTTCCACAGAACTTTATAAATTCTTTAAATGTACTTATCCTAGGAAAACTAGGATCAGACAGCTTGGTTTTACACAACTTTTGCTTGTATAAAACAAGGTAATTCCTTTAATCTCAAAAGAGCAATTCTTGATTTTTTTTCCAGTGGTGTTAAGTCAGAGAATTGAGCCCAGAATATTTAACTCTCCCAGAGACACATGGATCTTAGCTTTGTTCAGATGCATATTTGACCCTAATATTGCCCTTCGTTTCATGATATTTAATTAAGAAAGGTCATTTTTCTCTTCTTCAGAGTACTTGTAAATGTTAAACTATCTTTCTCTTATATAGTTTCTTCTGCACAAAGGGATTAACATCAGCCCAGTTAAGGTCACTTCAACTAATTTTGTGCTGAAGAAAAAGATCAGAGCAAGCTCCCGAAAATTAAACTGTCCCATGCAAGTTTGACTTTGTGCCTATGTTTGACTTATGAGTATTTAAAGACCCTCATGTATGTCTTTCTAGGACACAAATATGTAGGCAGTTTCATACATGATTATAAACCACATGACAAGCAGCCCGCTGTTGTTATTTGCATTGTTTTGTTTGTAATAGTTGAATAAGGTTGTAGGAAAGAAAATACTACTTATTTTTTTTTTAGATAAAGCCTAGAATAGGATGTAGGTGCAAGTATTTTTTTCTTTATGTGGCAGTATGAATTAATTCTTGATGTGGGCTGGTGGTAGGCTTTATAAACCATGAAAACAGATCTCTCTCTTTCTCTGTCTTCCCTGAATGGTAGTTCCCTTCAGCAATGTATTGGCTTGTTTGACAGCAAAGCTTACCCTCTGTGTTCTCTTTGTCCTTGCCTTTAATTTTGTTCAGTGTGTAGTGTTCTCTTTTTCCTTTATCTTTTCCCAAGTAACGAAGGTGTTTGCTTTTTTCCCCATTTGTCATTTAAGTCTCCTTCCCTTTAGACTCAAGTTTCCTTTGCTGAAGTATGTTCTGTAGGTAAGGCACCAAGACGCTCCATGCTGATAGAAGCTCAATCTGCTCCTATGGCATAGCAGGAAAAGAATGCTGATGTGACAGAGAGTTTTTCAGTGCCTTTCACCATCCCCTTCTGTAGCCTTTACATTTTTCCAACAGTGTCTGTATAAAGCCAGTCTTTAAGACAAGGAAAGGTGACATCCAGTAACAGTATAATGTAAGGGGAGCAGAAATTTGGTGTCTGGCTCTGAGAGGCACCTCCTCCAAAGAGAAATTTTGTCTAACGTTGTAAACATTGGCCAGGAAGATGGATACGGACAAAGCCAGAAATGCTACTTTTCCTAAATCATGTTCTATTTTTAAGTCTAAAATTTTAGGAAAGATTGCTACCATTGGGAAGGCCACTATCCATTCCTATTTTTTCCCAACTAGTATAATAGCATTAAGGTGACTCTACTGACTTAAAGCATACAAGAACATGCACCAAAGACAGGCAGAGTGTTCCTTGCCTCTCCATCCATAGTATCTGCATTCAGACTCTTCTGTTACATGATTGAGCTTCATCCCACATTGCACAATACAGAACCACAGCATCTGACACGCCTTCCCTCTTCCTTCTAATTTCCTTTTCAGAACTAATGAACAGCTTGCAGATTTAGAAATACAACTTGTGACAGTCCTGATCTCTAATTTTGCAGATATTCTTTTTCTCCCTTACCTAGAAGAAGTCTACAAGCTGGTTTGTACTCCATTTCCCCTTTACACTTGCTTGTATCCACTACTAAATTTTGGAAAAGGCTACTTGCTCTCTTTTTCACTACTACTGACAACCTCACATTTTGAACCCTAGCATTTGATGAAAAAAATTACAAAATACTACATGTAAAAACATTTTTTTTTTTTGCAACAAATGGTCAAATAGTGATCCCTTAGAATTGGTTAGGGTTTTTTTTCCCTGCTCTGGAATTCCTGAAATATTACATTTTTCTTGTAATTGCAAAAACGAGTAATGTGGTAGAAGAGTAATAAAACTGCGTAGAAAACTACAGTTCTAACAGCTGAAAGAAAGGATCACAAGACTGGATAGGAACAGGTCTGATGCCCTACAGGAATGTGTCTCTCTAAGTGATGCAACACTTCCATACCTGGACTCACTTCATAGCTTCCAATGGGTAGGACAGTTGGATGAAGCTTCCAGTATGCGACCTAGAAACACAATGTTGGGTCAGACAAATGAAGCTGCTTATTAAAGGTCACATTTGGCTTTCTGGATAACTTAATGAGATTATTTTTCTTTCCCTACTCCTGAAGCTTTTTTCAAATGACTAGCCTAAATGGGAGGAAATTGATGGTTGTCTTATGATTCTACAGCATGTTGGTATTATGATGATATTTTAGTTGATGATTTTTTGTTGATGATATCAACAAATTGGTTGATGGATGGACGGAAAGATGAAAAGAGTGAGCCTTTTTCCAAGAAAAGAGTATCCAGCAGGCTTTACATTTCAGCAGTATTTGTTGCCAAAAACGTTTTGAATGTATCATTAGGACTTTTCATATATTTCAAAACCACTCCATTGATTTCATATAAAAATGCACCTGTGAGATTTTTTCTTCTGGGCAAGTCTTAGTCCAGATACAAAAGGGGTTTGCTGTAAGCTGAAGATACCAGAGGCCATGAGGGTGTTCTGCTATTTTCCATTAAATTTAAGATTACAGTCAGCTGTCAGACTTCTGTTTCATATTTGACCAGAAGACAAAATTCGTTCTGTGAGCTGACTTAAAAGTCGAATTCCAACAAAAATTGAAAACTTGGATTTGAGGATGTACACTTTCCCTTTCAAAAAGCTCTGTCTATGCCTAGAACACAATCTCTCATTTCTGTTCTTGTTCTTTTGCAGATTTGGAAAGTGAAATATTCCACAGAATTTATGGAAGGAGATATGCCTGAATAATAGTTGTGATAATTATACCCTTACTTTTGTCCTCCTGATGAAGTGTTTCCAATTTACCTATCAGAGGTTAAATTGTTTTACTCTGGAGAAAGCACGTCAGCTATGTTCTATTTTTTCCTACAGAAATGGTAAGAGACAACAAAATTTTTTGATACATACTTGGGTCATAAATTAATGTGAAGGATCCTGTACTTTTAGACATTAGCTCTTGGTCTTCAGAGTATGTACATGTGGGTGAAACTGGTGATGATATGAAAGGGAAAGGTGGTTGGTTTTTCTTTTCATAGATGTGAAGAATTAAAGGATTTCTTAAGAGAAAAGAAACCTTGGACCCTGTTAAGTGATTCTATAATGATGCTGGCTAGCGTCTGTTAATATAAACAATCTAATTGATGTGGACAAGGCTATTTGAAGCCTGTTTTGTGGCAGGGCCCTGGGGGCAAGAGCCTTAGCTCAAAAGCTGCCCTGGGGCAAAAGGGGGGCCTGGCAAGACCTCTAGGGTAGAGAAGACCCCCAGCTTTCTCCCAGCCCCTTCTCAAAGGTCCCAAGGATGGCCAACTGCTAGAGCTCTGTCTTGCAGAGCCTGCCTTGGGTACAGACCCAAAATACCTCTAGTCGGGGAAGGCTCAAGGCATTTGCTGTTACAATGTTCATTGTTTTGCCCTTGGTAAAAAAACACCAATAATTATGACGTTTTATTCTTCTGTGAATGAAATGGCCAGCCTGGTGATATGCAGTAAAAAATAATTGAAAAAGTCAAAGACAGCATTTCAGAGTAATTTTTATAAAGCCAAGAGATCAAGTGACACAATCTCTATCCACTTCAGTAAATACAGGGAGGTCATTAGCAAATAAAATGGAGTAACTGTATTTTTCTGCTAAACTCAGAATAATTTGCTTAATTATCTATGTCAATCAAAGTTATTTTTAGAATGTAAAACCTGTTTATTTCTGAATAAATATTTAAAGAGATTATCTAAGCAGTAATGCCTACAGCTCAGGGATTTTCCCTGAAAAGATGAAAATTAGTTATTGATAATAGCCTAATATAAAGCTATTCATCTGGTTACCTAGAACAGTCTAAGCATGAATAGTTATAGCCCTAGGCTTATGAAAAGGAACAAATCCTTCCCCTGCACAAAACTCCCTCCAGACATTAAGGTCAGGAATTATTTGCCCTCTCAGAGCACCTCCAGTGGCATTAGAAATATCCCCTTGGGACTGTGGGATGGACATGCACTTCTAGAATGATAGCTGGGAGGTGTGCAGAATAAGCTAGGGTATCTTAAATAATTTGCTTTTATGTATCTAGTGTGAACAGAATCCTGTCTTTCACAAAATAAATGCAGGCAAGGGGATAAAAGTTTTTAATTTGGGTTGCCTTTCTCTAGGAGCTTCCACAAATACAGAATTTGGAAAAAAACTTGCATATTTCAAAAGTCATTCAGAAGCAAGACATTCTGTTTTAAAATGTTATTTTCCATACAAGTACCAACCCTGATTTTCAAAAGGACAACTGGGAAGACGCAAAAGATATCAATGAAATCACAAAATTTTCAACTTGTAAGGAAAGCTAAAACAACCTGAAATTTTAGGTTTTCATATTTTGCCAAAAAAAACTTGAAAGTATTGGTACCAAGACTGGTATTTTCTTATTTTAATATGGCCCCAAAAGCAAAAAAATTATTCCTTTCTTTATTCACACTATATTGTGTAATATTACTTTCAGAGCTAAGGACAGTAGTATCCTTGTAGTAACCTCCTGTAAGAAGTAGATTCTTCCTGCTTTCAATCATTTCCTAGCACTTAAGCTTTAATGCTTGAAGTAAGTTTCTCTGGTGTTATAAATTTTTTTAAACTCTTTTGGAAAGAGAAACATCAAAAATAGATACAGGCAAACGTATCATCTAGCTAAGAAGCATAATGCATGCAAAATTTGGCCCTTAGTAAATAATTAATCATTGACTTGGATTTGGTTTAGCTCCTCTCAAGTCGTCTAGTCAAAATTTCAGAGCTATACGACAAGGGAAGGAAATGTGAGATTTCTATTGCAGAATTGATGATGGCTTCAAGCTTCCAGTTTGCCCTCATTCTTGAAGAGCACTACTTTGTTCCCAAATCTGATAATCCCACATCAGTACATTTTATTTTTCACTGCCTGGTATCTCCTGGGCACAGTATCGTTTTGGTCCCAGTTGTATAGAAAAAATACCAAATAGGGGCTTATTAGTGTTCTGGATGGACTCAATAACAAATTTCCAAAGCTGTCAAGAACTCTGGATATTCAATTCCTTTTAAAATTAACTTGCTGTTCCCTGTCTGGTTTTGGTATCCCAGACCTGTCTCTGAAGCTGTTTCACAATTATTCTTGGTAGTTTCATGTGACTTGTACTGCTTTTTCAAGCATCAGTTGAGCCTTCACTAGCTGTGGTGATCAGATTCCTGTTTTTTAAGCTGAAATGTCTTCCTAGGGACTCCGTTTTATGTCAGGGATACATTCCAATTCCCCTTCAGGAAGATCTCTTGGGCACACATTTAATTCTTACCTCTCTGTGTAGAAGATAAAGAAATAAATATCTTTTAACTGCTTTTTAAGCTCTATTTTAATTGACCCAACTCTCTTTAATGGTTTACATTTGTCTCAACAAGCACACAAAAGTATCTGGGTGAAAAAATTAACTAACTCAAGCAACATTGCTGTAACACTTTTATTTTACAACCAGATGAAACTTAACTTTAAATACCTAAGCATTATAATTATTTTCTCGCATTTAATTCCACAGCATGTTTGTATGTGGAAAGAGGCACATGTCTGGTTTTATTTGTTTTTACAGTTGTCATATAGGCTTTTCTGATAACTTGTGGATCACAGATGGAGAAACATTGGCCTAGAACCTGTGTATCTGTCCACCAGCCCTCACCTTCATATATGTGTCTGTAAAATCTTAAAACTGCTCAACTTCTTTATGTGCTCTTTTAATTCTGTCTTCCTTTTGAAAGTTGAAAACGTATATCTTTTTTGTGGCATTTAATTGTGTCATTCCCAAAAGGCTTGTGTTTGAAATCAAACAGATGTTTTGATTTTCTTTCCCTAGGGGGATGCCTTATTAGCATAGTAAAACTTCCTTTTTATGATCTTTTCATTATCCTAAATGGACTCCTTACATTTAGATAATATACTTATTTACAATCCCACTCAAACTATCTGCTCCTATAATGTACTTTTTTCTTACAGAAGCTTCAGTGTGAACATATTATTGTGATATGAAAAGGTTGATGGTTGTAGAAAAATGAGAGATCGTTCCTCTGGCTCCCACTCAACTTGCTGCCACCACTAGCCCCGAGGACCTCTACTGCAGAGCCATCCCAGCCTGTATTGGTTCATGGGGTTGTTCCATTCCAGGTGTGGGACTTCTCATTTCTCCTTGCTGAACTTCATGGATTTTATGTTAGCCCATTCCTGCAGTGTTTGAGATCCCTGTGAATGGCAGCACAGTCTTCCTGTGCACTGATTCCATCCCAACTTAGTGCCACATACAAACTTGCTAAGAGTATCTCCCACCTGATCATCTAAGCCTTATATGAAAACATCAGCCAACATTATGCCTTGTACTATTACCTGAGTAACTCTGCTTCTGAACAGGAAAAAGTTAGACTTTAGTCAATAACTACTATTGCTTGAACCCACTGATCCCATTGATTTTCAGCCCACTTGTAGTATGTCATGCTTGTAGCTTGTCTTATTTTGACTACTGGGAATCTTTGGGAGATCTTGTCAAAAGGCTTTATAACAAGAAAGAAAATTGCATGCAGTGATCTCATCTACAGAGCCGGTCATTTCACAGCAGCTGGCTGAGCTGGTCAAGAAGTGTTTACTCTCGGTAAATCCATACTGTTCCTCCTCATCGTCTTGCCCTTCATATACTTGCAGTGGCTCCTGTGAGGATGTGCTCCGCAATTTTCTCAAGGAAATGAGGTTAGACTGACCCATGTGTAGTGCCCTCTGCCTTTTATTGAAGATGGTTTACCACAGCTTTTCAAAAGTGACAGCCTTGCTATGCCATCAATCAAATATATAACCAGTCTTGGATACAGCCTGTCTGGTCCCATGGACCTATACATGTCCAGCTTTCTTCTATAAATACCTAACTTGATCCTTGCCAATTGTGTGTAGTACTTTTCCCCTCCAGACTTCGTTAGTACATCTTGGGAAAGGGCTCCATGTTAATGTTTCATACTGTTAGGGCCACTGATGAATGCCAAGGTTGGAAAGAAGCACTGGGATTGAACAGCTGGGAGGAGACATAGGGAGTAAGAAGTAGTGAATGGCTGACAGCCATATCAACAAACAAAGGATATGTTTTTTATTTTAAGTTGTTGATGCTGAAGACAAAGCAGATTTAAGTGTTTGGGAATGAAGCAGATGTGATGGAAGTGGATTCCAGAAGTATGGTGAGAAGACAACATTTTAACAAATGTATATGTCAAGTTATATACCAACATGGATAACAAAAATAGATATTTACATTAGCAGTAAGTCTGTAGCAGCTTTCTGTCAGGTGGAAAACAAAGATTTTTCTGTTGTCAGTTACTGGTGAATGAATATGCTGCTCTTCTTATGATGATCTGTACTTTAAAATTGCATATCTGGTGCTGGAAGTAAACTAATAGAATTAATGAAAACAATTACAAGCTACACATTATTGTAATTCATCTCTTTCTAGAAGCCATACACTGCAGACGTGAAAGACAAAGGTTTATGCAGCCAAGGATAAACTGCAGTATTGTCCCAGGCATTGGACTGGGTTGTGCTCCAGCTTCTGCCACTGGCTCTCAGATTATCCCTCGGTGTACACCATACAGTTACTGTCATTTCCCATCTTTCCTTCCTCTTACCAGCTATTTAGATGCAGAGCTATGAGAGCTTTCTCATGATTCTGTATACCATGGGACCTTGGTCTTGACTGAGCTGCCAGGATCTATAACTACATAAGAATGTTATTTACCTCTGAAACCGAACACTTCTTTACATCATCTACACTGGCTTCTCCATGCTTGAATACGCACCACATATAGAGCTCACAGCATTCTGCAACGTTGACTACCTTCCCCTTAGGGTTTACAAGGTATTGATGATATGGCAAGAGAGAAAAAGCAGCGTGATCCATTTGAGTCCCCTGATCAGTGAATATTTGCTCTAAGATTTAGTGATTTGGGCTATTATAGTGATTTGAACACAGCCTGAAGTAAAAATGGGAAGTAATTAGCTGGTTAACTGTATATAATGAGGATAGGAGAGAAGCATACAATTAGACTGAATAGACATAAACCCAGCTCTTTAAAAACCTACTTTTTATTTTTTAATACTCGGAACATGAATTTGCTGTGGCGTTTGTGTGCATCTACAGCGAGGCTTTCATTCAAGTCCCTTTTGTTCTTGCCTCTCTTTCTGATTCTTTTCTGTCTTAAATATTTTTCCTAAAACAGAAGCAAAGGGAAACTGAAAAAATCATCTGTGTTAGTCATAGAGAAATATAATTCCCCAGATTGCGCTTTCCCCTATAACTGTTAGAGTATTTTGTGGAAAGTCAAAAGAATGTTGAGTGAATGCTACAAGCTAGTCAAAGGCTGATGTAGGAGAAATCTTAAAAGTTACTTTTACAACATTCTAAAACTATGACCATCAGAAATTTATAAGGTTCTTAATGAGGCTTCATACCAAGCAGCATATTTTCTACTAAAGATAAATGTAGCATTTGTCAGAGAAAGCCATTCTCCTGTCTATTTTTATTCATCAAAATTATATATGCCTCGTTTTATGCTCTTGCATTATAAAGAGCTGCATTTTCCCCTAGGTGTATGATCCATGACTGGAAAAAGAATTGATTCTCTCTCATTTTTTCTATGAACTACAGTCTTACAGATGCAGTTGGGTTTGTAACCAAATGTATTGTGCTTTGTTGCAAGAATGGCAGTCAGAAAACCACCTCTGAGTAATTTATGAAATATAAAGATATCTCCCTAGTATTTCAGAACTAATAACATGCTTTTTGTTTCTCAGAAGTCGTCCAAAGTTCAACAAAATTGGAGTGTGTTTCCCCATTTTAGGCAAGTTCAAGGGTGTTTTGCAAACTTCTTAAACAATTACTTTGCATTTATTTACCTCATAGTATTTAGGTAATTTGAACTACTTCACTGAAAACAACTCCTGATGTTTTGAGGTGTGATTGCACAGCAGTTTGCAAAGTGAACCTCCTAGCATCACATGCATCATCTTCTTTCTCTGTGAGGTATTGTGGTTAGGAATTTGTTTGGGAAGAGCAGTGCGTCTGCACCTTTGAGACATATTGCTTTAAAAAGGATGCATAGAAAGCTCCCTCCCTGTGCTCTTCAAACAATAAAGTGTCTAAATCATTGCATTATTAATGATGTGCCAAAAAGCCCTCTCCTTTTCAAGTGGAATGCTCTATCATTTCAACTTTGAACTTATCAGCAGCAATTTTAATGGTGCAGCTGACTACAAATGGAGGCTTGCCTGTGGCAATGTCAGATGGGATCTCATCAGACTGGAGACCCTGGCAGTAATCCGGCCTGACAGCTTCCCCCATTACTGCTTTTTTCTTGTTGTTCTGTTGGCGCACAGTGTGGTGCAAACAGACGGGCCATGTGCTGTGCGTGTTAGTCGATGTATTGGCATTGCGTGCTGTGTGTATCAGTCCTGAGCTTATGACATTTCTGTTGAGAAATTCTACAGATTTGGTAAATAAGTTACAGACTTGGCATGGCCAGCAAAAAGATAATTTTCTTGATAATGGGATTAAAATAACAAAGAGTGCTGGTTTTTTAGCTGTGCTGTATTCTGATATTCCAAGTGTTTTCCCTCTAGAGCTAAACCACTTTCAGGACCGATAACTTCTTGAAATATTAAAATGATGAACAGTAGAGGTAGCAAAACTTAGCAAGTAATTTTAGAAACATGCGGTAATCTATAACAATTTTTAATGAGTTTGTGCGCTTTTGACAGACACCATTCCTTTTTGTGGCGCTCAAAAGCTGATTTAACTGTACTGACTAAAAATAACCCCATTTCTACATCTCATTCAGATGTGCTTTTCTGTATATTTGATGTTTTTACTTTTTCCAATGCAAGTCTCTCAAGTACTTATTACCATTGTTTACCTGCTTTGGTATCAAAAGTACATGGATTTCTAGGAAACATCATGTTGTTGCAAAATAACACATCCAACTTTCCCATATTCAACTGCGACTTGATATTAATATCTATAATAAATTTAACAGTAAATATTAGAATCTGAATAAATATTTTAAGAATGGTATGGTCTTGCTAATTTGAAGACAAAATCTTGATGACAAATGGGAAAAGTAATACTTTATAAATAAGGCTACTGCAAAATCTCTTCTCTTGTGCATAGCTCTGTGGTCTTGCAAGTCAAATGAAGCCAAAACAGCTAACTTCTAGTTTTTATAAAGAAGACGTATATGTGGTAAATTGCTGTCCTTGTAGGAGAAGATTTTGCCATTATTTGAGAGACTTCTCAACAGAAATTGCTCTTCTGCCTTTTCACTTTTATTTCTCCCCAGTACATCTATTCTCACTCCAGAATGTAGACTGGTCCCTGAGACTTATTTTTAAAATCCACAGAAAAACTCTACGGCCATTGCAATAATCTGCATATTGATGGGGCTATGCTAAGTGATGCTATCGGAAGTTCTCATCTCCTTTGTTCATAGATTAAGTACTGAGTTTAGTAGTATATAACTACTAATAAATGGAACTCTGGATTTTTATGAAAATTTACTTAAAACTTGGAAGAGATCTCTCTTTAGTGTAGGCATTTATCCTGCAATGTATCTCAGCAATTTTGAGAAACTGTCCTCACACTTTCTGAATAGCACGCATGTTAGTGTTGTTAAAAATGTTGCTTTAAAGTCTCAAATGTCTGAGAATAAAAAGAGAGCCTATATTAAAAGAAAAGTTAATTTCATGAAGCTTTCCTGAAATGCTCTCACCGTGTCTTTATGCTGGAAATTAATTATGAACGTGCTAGACAGGTATAAACAGAAAGGTATTTTAGTGCTATATGAGATAAGATGGCACTGAGATGTAGCCTCCCTTTGTTTCAGAGAATGGGACTTCCCAGGGAATCTTTACTCTTCATGTTATATTTTCAGAAGGACTTTTCTGTAAAACTTCCATGATGAGGGAAAGTCCTTTTTTGTTGGAATTGAGGCACAATCAATGTTGGTCAGGATCAATAATTAGAAACTGATTTTTTTGATTTGTATGACTTAGATCTCTAGTTAGCGTATGCTGACAACCTTACAGTAAGCAGTAATGCATTTCAGGAGAGATGAAGCTCAAGATTAAGTAAATCACCACAGCTCCAAAACTTTTTTTAAAAAAAGAGCCACAGAAAGTGCTGCTGCAGCAGCAGAGAAACTAGCACTCCTGAATCTAAAAGCAGGCTCGTCTACTGTCAAAGACAAGAGTCCTTCCGCCTTGCAAAACAGTAAAAAGCACAAACGTCTTTGAGTGGTCCAGCCACTGGTGAAGGTGAAAGTTCTGACACAATGGGAGGAACAGGCTTTCTAGTGGATATAAGAAATACCATGGCATGCTCCTGACTACCTGCAAGACTGTGCTTGATGTAGAACTGCTACCACACACATGCTCTGAATCAGGCTTCATGTTTTACACTTGGTTTTTCATACTCAGCAAATGGTAAAACCATATGTTTCCTCGTGAAATGATGAAACAGCATATATGTTTTTGCAGGATATTGAGTAAAATTGATTACAGCTAAGAAAGTCCTGCTCAGTTATGAGAACTGACCGTCTTAGCTCACTGGGATAGAGATGGGCACATTTATATGGCACAGACAACCCTAGGGAGAGAGAAGGGTCAGAAGGGGAAGAAATCGGGATTTTAAAAGATGAATATTTTATCTCTTTTACCTAAATTGTGCCTTTACCCAAAAGCCCAGACAACACAGTAGAGAGGAGCACCTGTCTGAAAATAAAAGCCTTTCAGTTCACTAAAACTTATTTTATTATGGGCTTGAGAAGCCATTGAAATAAGAAAATGCTGAATGGAAGATAGGAAGCATAAAGCAGGAAAGTAATTTTTCACTTAATGATTCCATTGTGCTTGCTATCCTCCTCCTCCATCACAGTAACCTCTCCAGAGCTCAGGCCAGGAGACATCTTCCCTGGCACAGTGCCTCTGCCAGACCTCTTAGCCCTCTCGGCATGCGTGCAATACAGATGAGACCCATATTCAATGAATTCCTCTACTTCATAGAGGAGTGAAAGCTCTTGCAGACATAGTACGCTGGAGAGGCGATGATGAGTGTAAGCACATCAAAGGCTCACAGGCAGAGTGTGGCTCTTGCCTTTAGCTGTAATTCCAAATGTTTCTCCCTGTCTTTTAAAGGTGCTTTTTCTTTTGACATTGCTTGACTTACCTGAGCCTTCCTCTGCCCTGGTCTTTTAAGGATTTTTTTTAATACAAAGAACCATCTGAAATTGCATCCACAGTCACAGCTTTTTATAGGAAATTAAACAATGTTTAAAGTAGAGATCAGAAGGGTGAAGGTTAAACAGATTTGTGATTTTCAATTTAATGCCTATTATTTCCAATTCATTAATATGCATTTGAAGAAGAAAAATTGGTAAAATGCTTATTTATTTACATATGCATAGGTGAAATGTGTTTGCAATGTGTTGAGTCCTGGCCAGACATAATGGCACTTACACTTCTCTCCTGATCCAGCCCCTGAAATGAGTGATTTTCACCCATCTAATCTTCAGGAGAAAAAAGCTGTATAAAGAGAAGTGCGTGGTGGTTTTTCTCTTTCTTGATTAAGTGGAACAAGAGATGTAGTTTAACTGAGCTGTGGTCAGAAGGGTATCTTTCAGTTGACCCCCAGGTGGTTTTGGACCAGGCCTGCTCAGCAGATTGGTTATATATACTTCTCTGAAAATATCACAATTCAATTTATTGGGGATTTGGGGATCACAGCATTTGGGGAACCAGCTGGAAATTTAGAATACTCTGGATTCTGAGCTTGACATTGGTGTGATAAGACACAATGAGTTTGAGGTGTCTGAAATTCCAGAACAACTATGGAAATTCAGCAATGGAAAACAGAGGCGGCTATGGCAGGGTTGGGAGGACTTGGAAAGGCTAATGAGTATGAGTTTCTAAAGTATATTAAAAATTAAGTCTAGGTGAACTCAAGAGATGTCAAACCCACTCTTAAATATACTGACCCATTCCTAGGAAAACACGAAAATATATGACCACACTTTACAAGCTATATGATGTGATGCTGGCACAGACTGCTAGTGTATGTAAAAGCTAGAATAACTAAAACATTCCTGTGGCTTTATTGGAAGGTTTAAAATAAAACAGTGTAAATAGGCAGTGAAAAATCTTATAGTATCTTGACACAAATACAGTGCAGTGTGGCTGTGAGTAGGATCTGGAGACACAGTCAAGCTTCTGCCTGGCTATTGATGAGATGCTTTAGGAACTTGTGTGCATCTTTTTTCCACTCCTATCCAGACTGATAGTGAAGCAAAAGCTGCAGCAAAGTCTAAGAGCAGTAAACTCTCTGTAGCTTTACTTTTTTGTTTCAGATGGTGAGAAAAACTTGAATTTGAAGGAAATCAGTCTTGTAACAGTGATATGAAAAACCATTTGAATGCAAAAAAAAATCATCATGCCAGAACTTCCCTTGAAGTAAACACCAAACTTTATCTCAGTTCTCTGTAGTACTGAGACTCCTGCAATCACTCTCCTTTTCCAAAAGTTTGAAACGATGTTTTTCTCACAGTTATAGTCCATATATATATAACCTACTATTTCTTAGATAAGAAATTAGTGACGGTGTATTGTAAGTGGAAATTTGGCTTGTAGCATACTGCACAAAGCCGGGGCACTGCTTATTTTAGGTTCAGTAGCAGATTTATTGCAAGATGGCCACTACGAAGGGGTCAGGGATGTTAATTGTAATGAGGTTTCAATTTCCTCTGTGTCTGGTTTTCGCCTTGTATTAAACTGAGAAATCCATGACATACTAGTCAGTATTTGCTTTCCAGCTTCACTGCATAAATATTGTAATGCTTGAAATAAAAAACAAAAGTTTTTCTGCTCCCAGTTTTTAACATCTTTTAGTTTCATATAATAGAATGGTATTAGAAGTAAACAACATTTTTTTAATTATAATTATAGATCAGCGTAAATCAACCTTTCTTTGTGATTATATTTCTTCTGAGAAGGTTACTAAGAATCTGAATACATATACAAGTTGCAATAGTTAAAATAGCCAGCAATTTCTACAGAGAGCACTGAAATACCGAATTCTTAAATGAACACTTTGCATTAAGAGGAAGGTACAAGACCTTAGGTGGTGGAGAACCTCTTCTATATGACCACATAGCACAGGCCTGCACAGCAGTGATAAAATCCTGTCCTCTCTTGCAGAAACAGGGACTCAGAATAGCGCTACTACACAGAGACCATTTATTTCTCTTACGGAGTAACGGACTTTGGAGAGTGGTTAGAGATGTCTGAGTGGCTTCGGGTCATTACTTTTCATTTTATTTTTATCTATGAAAGCTAAGAAATGGTGCTGCAGTATTGTCTGTCTCCTGATACGTGCTTATCTCTGACTAAAGTCTTTTAGCACTTTTAGATCGGTAAACTCCGAACTCCAAAGGGCAAAAAGCAACACAAGTCCTGAACAGGTGCTCTGTGGCTAATCAGGCCATGAAAAGTAGTCCCATTTCAGAAAAGTACATTGCAGGTCTGATTTTAATAAGCATGAATTAAATTCAATTGTTTGTTCACGTAGCTCAGATGTTAGCTCAGGAAAACCTTTGTAGCCTAGAAGGTAATTGCAGCCCTGAAATACGTGAAAAACAAATTGAATTCCCTAATGCCCCAGGTAGAGCGCATTGTCATGGTTTTGGCTGGGATAGAGTTAATTTTCTTCATAGTAGCTAGCATAGTACTGTGTTTTGGGTTGTACAAGAATGTTGATAACATACTGATGTTTTTAGTTGTTGCCAAGTAGTGCTCAGACTACTCAAGGACTTTTTGAGCTTCTCCTGCTCGGCCAGGTGCATAACAAGCTGGGAGTACAGCACAGCTAAGCCAAACTGACCAAAGAGCTATTCCATACCATATAACGTCATGCTCGGTGAGGTTAGTCAGTCGGTCACGGGCACAGTGATTGCAGCTCGGTTCGGGCTGGGCACCGGTCAGCGGGTGGTGAGCAATTGCATTGTGCATCACTTGCTTTGTATATTCTCTATACCATTATTATTACTATTATTATTCTTCTCTCATTAAACTGTCTCTGTCTCAACCCACGGGTCTTACTTTTTTCTTTTCTCCAATTCTCTCCCCATCCCACTGTGTGCTGGGGGAGTGAGAAAGCGACTGTGTGGTGCTTAGTTGTGAGCACGGTTAAAACATGACAGTCCTGTTTTGATGCCTAGCATGGGGCTTAAAGGTTGAGATAACGACAGATTTGAATGTGTTAAAAGGAATACGTGATAAGCATTCATTATATTAGTCTAATAGTCACTGGTTGCAAGGTTGGTTTTTTGCTCTCAGAGTTGTTGTCCTTGTTCAGAGTTCTTTTATGTAACACCTTACGTGCTGTATGCACTCCCTGTGCTGCTGGTTATCGCTTTTCTCAAGTGGATTAAAGCTACTGTTCTGCTGTACTGTGTAATACTGGCTTATTATATGATAAAATTGTTGGTCATCAAATTAAGCTTGTATTTTTACTCAGTATTGCTGCCACCTCTGTATTTTGGGAACCATCTATTGGGAATTATGAAAAAATTATACGTTTTACTCTTTCTCCTCAGAGAGCCAACTTGCGGGGGAGACAACTTACTCCATCTTCCCCTTCTTCTCTGAGCTAATTAAAACAGTTCTTGAGCATTTTGAATATCCTTGGGATGTTCCAACAAGTATGGCCCTATTACTAGGTCTCCTGAGTATGGTTCAGTTTTTACTCAGGGTTAGATTCATGGATGGTGGCAAATGCCCTGTGGGGGTGGTTGCAACAATGGAAGCAGAACATCTGGCAGCGCAGGGGCAAACCCATCTGGGCAGCCGCATTGTGGCAAGATATTGCTGCCTGGGTAGAGAACCTCGTTGTAAAGGTACGTCATGTAGATGCTCATGTACCCAAGAGTCGGGCCTCTGAAGAACATCAAAAAAACCAGCAGGCGGATCAGGCTGCTAAGATTGAAGTGGCTCAGGTGGATCTGGACTGGCAACATAAGGGTGAATTGTTTCTAGCTCGGTGGGCCCATGACACTTCAGGCCATCAAGGAAGAGATGCAACATAGAGATGGGCTCGTGATCGAGGGGTGGACTTAACTATGGACGCTATCGCACAGATTATCCATGAATGTGAAACGTGTGCTGCGATCAAAAAAGCCAAGCGGTTAAAGCCTCTCTGGTATGGAGGACGGTGGCTGAAATACAAATATGGAGAGGCTTGGCAGATTGATTATATCACACTCCCACAAACCCGCCATGGCAAGCGCTATGTGCTCACCATGGTGGAAGCGACCACCGGATGGTTGGAAACATACCCTGTGCCCCATGCCACTGCCCGGAACACTATCCTAGGCCTTGAAAAACAAGTCCGATGGCGGCATGGCACCCCAGAAAGAATTGAGTCAGACAACGGAACTCATTTCCGAAACAGCCTCATAGACAAATGGGCCAAAGAGCATGGCATTGAGTGGGTCTATCACATTCCTTATCATGCACCAGCCTCTGGGAAAATTCAATGACACAATGGACTTTTAAAGACTACACTAATAGTAATGGGTGGTAGAACATTCAAACATTGGGATACACATTTAGCAAACGCTACCTGGTTAGTCACCACTAGAGGATCTGCCAACCAAGCTGGCCCTGCCCAATCAAACCTCTTACGTACTGTAGAAGGGGATAAAGTCCTTGTAGTGCACGTAAAAAATATGCTGGGGAAGACAGTCTGGGTTACTCCTGCCTCAGGTAAAGGCAAACCCATCCGTGGGATTGCTTTTGCTCAAGGACCTGGCTCTACTTGGTGGGTGATGCGGAAGGATGGGGAATTCTGATGTGTACCTCAAAGAGATTTGATTGTGGGTGAAAATAGCCAATGATCTGAATTGTATAATGTAATTTCTATATATCCTAACAATAGTAAGAATCGCCCAGATTAAGAAGAATGAATTCTGAAGAAACTGAGGAAGTGCAACGGATGGAACCAGAAATGACTCAAGCATGCAACAACCCAACACCAGATAATACCTCTCCTTGCCTGAAAGTCAGTTACGACAGATAGAGCCCAAAACGATGGACTAAAAGAACCCAATGTAGTCTATGTAGGCCATAGACTATCTGTGTGTATATATCAAAAAAACGAGTGCTTGTGTTTAATTGGAATGGGTAGGACCTATGCATGACATAAACTGTATAGAATAAGGCATGGATAATGTCCTGGTTTCGGCTGGGATAGAGTTAATTTTCTTCATAGTAGCTAGCATAGTGCTGTGTTTTGGATTTAGTACTGCAAGAATGTTGATAACACACTGATGGTTTTAGTTGTTGCTAAGTAGTGCTCACACTACTCAAGGACTTTTGAGCTTCTCCTGCATAACAAGCTGGGAGGGAGCACAGCTAGGACAGCTAACCCAAACTGACAAAAGAGCTATTCCATAACATATAAAGTCATGCTTGGTGGGGTTAGTCAGTCGGTCACAGGCAGAATGATCGCGGCTTGGGTCGGGCTGGGCATCGGTCAGTGGGTGGTGAGCAACTGCATTGTGCATCACTTGTTTTGTATATTCTTTTCCATTATTACTATTGTTATTCTTCTCTCTTATTAAACTGTCTCTGTCTCAGCTACGGGTCTTACTTTTTTCTTTTCTCCAATTCTCTCCCCATCCCACTGAGGGGGAGAGAACAAACGGCTGTGTGGTGCCTAGTTGCCAGTTGTGAGGGTGAGTATCCACAATTCATTTAACAACGTGCCAGTAGCAGATTGAGCAAATTTCCAGCGGGTGCTCTGGTCCTGTGAAATTTAGGAGATTGATTTCCTCATTTTTTATAAACTGTGTATTTCTGGGGTTAGGTTAGTGAGTTGCACTGTAGGACACAAATTTTTTCTGGGAACTTTACACATTGTCCAAGAATGACAATAAATCCATTTTGCGGAAATCTTTAAACCAGATTCAGGTTCTCTTCTCCTCGTGTCACGAAATCCTCTGTCACTCTTAACCTTTCTGTCACTTAAATACTTAGGCCACTCAATGAATAAAAACAATGCTACTTTGAAAAATTTAATTACCTTTGTTTGTTATTGCTCATTTAGACCAGAGCATTGCGGAGTCAAACAGCTGAACTTTTATATAGTACTAACATTTGCAACCGGTGCTGGAGTAGTTCAGTGGCTCCCAGGCTAAAACCAGGAGTGGGCTGCAAGCTGGAAAGTGCCTCTATCGCTTTCATTTGAAAGAAAAACAGAGTGGCTGTTACCCTCAATGGCATAGCATTAAACCACACTGGAATATTAAGTATGGAATTCGATGTCCGTTAAACTTCAGTGGTTTTAGGGCACCTCTGTATCATTAATGAGTTTTTAGGGTATTGCCTGTGTGGTCTGGCCTCCCTGCCCAGCTGTAGCACATTCCCTGGGAAACAATATGTCAAAATCATCCTTAAGTGTCCAAGGTATTTAATTTCTAAAAGCTAAGCAATAGGGATGCTTTTCAAAATTCATTCTGAGTGTATCCTAAACTCACGGATTTGCAGATTCAGGCCGAAAGGATACCATGACACTTGGGTAAAATTCAAAAGTTTGCGGTATGAAAGCCTACAGAGAACATTTTAAAGTCTCTAGATTTAATCACTTCCCATTCCCACTGGCTTGCCAGATCTACTGTTATTCTTTGTTACAATAACAGTTATGCTCCCTCATCTTCCTGTCTTTGTGGAGCTCTTATGTGCACATGGCAGCAAAGGCAGAGCACGATGGCCTCTGCTTCAATCCCGCGCTTCATATGTGGCAATACAGCACATTTCAGTCTGAGCAGGAAAATTTAAAAAAATTAGAGGAAAAAAGGAAGATGAGATTTTTAGGAGGAAGGGGGTGACCTGGATTATAACTGGTTATTAAAAGAAACTCTTTGTGGGCTGAATCTGACTTTGCAGTAGATTAAAAAATTGCCATGTTTCCTCTGCAGGTGGCCGGAGGAGTTTGCGTTGCTGAAGTTCCCACCTTGCTGGATTTCCCAGGTGTTACTCTCCCTGTCAGATGGACTTCATTTAAATTCAGAGCTGGTCATCCTAGTGCCCTTAACTGCCACTGCCCCTAACACACGGGGAGCTGGCACCACACACTGCAGCAGCACTTTCTTCTTGTACAGCTGCAAATAGCTAGGCACACTCACCTCAATTTCTTTTACAGCATTACTTCCTTTCTTAAGTAAGATTTTTGCTGAAAGAAATGTCAGCAGACAACAGCAGTTCTACTCAATAATTTAATAGTTCCAAATATGGGTAGGTGTCTGGCTCAACATCCTTTTTTAACAGACAGTTCAATACTTTGATAATATTTGCCTATAACTCCTTACTATGGGGATTAGCAAGTACGAGAAATACGACTACAGACACATACTTCCCTCATATATTTTTGCCAGCTGTTAGAGGTAACTATGTTGTATTTGTTAATGTCTGGCCCAAAAAGAGGTGGTAGGTGTGGCTGTGACTCTGGCTCAAAGCACACATCTCTGCAGCTGTTCTGCTCCTCTCTTGGAGCGTCCCTTTTCTATCCACAGCTGCTGTATCCACTTACTGCTTCCATTCAGCCACCTCAAGTGCAAGTGATTTGCTTTAATGCTCGTACCATCTTGGCTTCTGCAAGGATAATTGTCATAGGTGAGACACCTTGTCTTCTTCAGACCAATTTTTTTGGTATCATTCTAGAGGACCCACACAGAAAAAAGATAAGTGAAGAATATCTTCTATTTTATATTGCTGGTTTAGGGTTAACCGAGAAAGAAAAATTAAAGAAGACAGTACTTCCAGGAAGAGGAATGTTTTTCAAAATCCCTGTTTTTCAGACCAGACTATTTTGAGGAGCAAAACTGAAAACCAAGAGATGCAGTTTTTCAGAGCTATGAGAAAGCTTTAGGAGAACAAGTTTCTCCACAGACACAAAGATGCTTTTCTCTGGAATTTGTCCCCTTGGCAGTATGAGCTGTTCTATAGGGCGCTTTACCTATAGGGCCTCACTCACAGATGACTACAGAAGTAACACTTCCCCAGCCTTACTATTGGGCCTTCATATTTCAGCACAGGGACAACACTACTGAAGTCCTTACACTCTTTACCGTAATTTTGAATATCACATTAATTAGTATATAAGCTGCCATCTCTATCAATGATGCTCTTGGTCATAGGATTTTTATTAATTCCTGTAAAATGCCTTTAGAAACCAAGTAGTAAATGCACTTTAAGAAAGTGATCAAAATTACCTAAACATTTTGCAGTCACAAGAACCCAGTAAAAAAAGTTCAAAAAGTTTTTGCCTCTGAAGCTCCTTGCTTTCAGGAAGTGATGACTGGTGGGGTTATGTGTCAGAGCTGCAGCAGCCGGAGCCTTCAACTCCTCCTTCAAAAGCAGGGAGATAAAATCTTAGCCTGCACTTTTAGGTTGGAAAAGACAATTAAGATTATCAAGTCCATCCGTTAACATAACCTGCTATCCCAACACTAAACAATATCCCTAAGCACTTCATCTGCCAGCTTTTAAATACCTCCAAGGAAGGGGATACAGCCACTTTACGAGGCGTGCAAGCAAGCTGTCGTGAAACATATTAGAGGACACCGAGCTGACGGAGCAGATGTGCTCGGATGTTACACAAAGCAAAGGGTTGCCAGTGCCTGTAGTTTCCCTTTGGAGCAGCATCTCTGTCTTGGAGCAGGAACAGCACTAAGGCTGTAGGAGCTAGACTGCTGATGTCAGCAACCATGAACATCATACAGCTTCTTCCTGGTCCAAGCAAGAGCTTTTCTCACTTGCAGTTTACATAATATAGTAAAAACTCTGGACATCCTGCTTTTGGGAAGGCCTCCTGAGGAAGCCTGAGGTATTTATATTTTCTGGATCAATAAAGAACTAAATGTATATTGTTGCATACAATCTACACAAGTTTAATGTGAGCAAGTGCTGACAGAGTGAAATGTACCCGTAAGAAATTAAATTGCAGGACGCTAATCTCTCTCCTTTTGCATGAGACTACATTTTTAAAAAGTGCAGTTTAACCAGAAATTTGACATATATTCCTAAGAAATTAGTTAATTTAATAATTGCTGTCTACTTAGGGACTGAGGAAAAAACAGTGGGACTTGTAAATCTGCTTTGAAATTTTCACTGAGGTGAAAGTTCATCTTAAAAATTGAAATTTCTCTCTGATTCTTGCTGCAGGTAGAATATTAAAAAACTCTCCTGGTAAGATTGCAGGAACTTGTCATGGCAAAGAGCTTAATCATATTATTTTTATCTTCTTGTGACATTAGTGTTTCCATTAAAACTTTAGCACTTTAATCATTAAGACATGCGCTTCAACTGTTAACTGAGATTAGAGTTATGTTTACATACGGAGGATCTCACTCTGAAATGACATTGACCTTGTCACAGGTGCATGACACTGAGTTTATTCCTGTTTCAATTTTTAAATAGACACAAGGCTAATGCCTTTTGAGGTTTTGTTTTGATGTATTCCTTCAGAAATTTTCGCCAGAAATTGTAAAATACGCACATTTTGCAGCGGTCAGTAGCTGACCATGGCCTGATGTGGATATGAAGGGCTGAAGGCAGCAGCACTGGCTGCTCTCCCTGTGCTGCTTGGCTCGGCAGCAGTATGCCTGTCTGCTGTCTGAAAGGGGACATGCTGCAACTGAAGAATTTTTCCTTCGGTGGAAAATAGTGATTAGGAAACCTTATTATCATTCAAGTCCTCAAAGTACTTTTAATCTTACCATGGATTAACCCCATCAAATCCTCTCCAGGCAACAGCAGAATGCCCTCTCTACGAAGATGATTCCTGCCATTTAACTTGCATTTCTTCCCTCCTGCAAATTCCTTCTTTGTGTTCTTAATGCAGCCAGTTGCTCATGCACAACATCAATGTCCAGAAATCTGTGCTCCTCATAAAATATCTCAAACATTATAAGGTTTTCTTAGATGAGACTTTATGTTAATGTTATATTAAATTTTTTCTTCAGCATAGCTGACTACTTCTTAAGCATAGTGAAGCATTTCAGATTACTTACGAAATTTCTGTAAATATCACAGGCTGCAATTATGTGAGTGCAAAGAAGTAAAATGCATTAGGGCTGTCCTCTTAGCCAAAAAATTGTGTTCCCTGCTCTATGCCATGCACTTGATATGGAGCACATTTAACACAATAATTGAGTTACAAGCTCACTTCCAAAATTAAGGAAGAGAGAATATGAAGTATTATAGCAAAATGAGAGATTAGTCCTCTCTGTCTCTACTTTCTCTTATTTTTCACTCCTCAGCATTGCCTGATAGATCTAGCCACTGTACTATATCAGGGCAAATAGGTTTTAGATTAGGGAAATGGCTTTAGTTATAGAAAAATGCAGCTCATGCAGAAGTAGCTTGCCTAAAATCAAGAAATTTGACACTGACTGTGACTTGCAAAAGATTAAACTTCAGTAAAATTGGAGCAAGTCTTTGCAGCATAAGGCAGTGTTCTTCACAAGTTACCCAAGCTGGCTTTGAACAGGTCTGGTGCTCTGCCTCTCCCAACACTCCCTTCTTCCTTAATAAGGTATTAGCTTGGGTAAATGTTAATGTTGACATGCTTATGTGCCTTCTCATTCCCATCGAAGTCATGAACAAGTGGCATCTAGCACAGGTGCTGTTACATATACCTGTGTGCTCTTGGTAAGTGATAAACCCACGTGATTCAGCTGTTAGGGAGCAGGAATTAGCCAACAGCAAGTTTTCAGACTGAACTGAGTCCTCCAAATTTTCGCAGCTGGTAACTCTGAATCTTTGAGAAGACAAATGTCCCCTAGCACTCTACACAAGCCAGGGGTACCCAGCCTTAAGCCAACACACCTGGACAATTAGCAAGAAGGCAGCTCCAACCCTTGAAGCTATTACGAACCTTTTCTGTGCTATTGACATAGCTGGGTTTTTTTCAGAATCAACACAGTCACAGAAAAGCATATGTGAATAATTTCATAGCAGAAGTGGGTCTGCAGTTAGACAGCTGCACCCAGCAAAGGGTATATGCCCTAAATTTTAGGATGCTGTTGTTGTGAATGCAACTGGGTTGTTGTTTCAATCAAGCCAACAGATGCTGCCTGTGTGTATCTGTCACAATCTAAAGAATGCAGATCACGTCTCTTGGTGGAGAGGCGTAGCAATTTCCCTGTTGAGCAAAGGGACATATCTGTATTCTTTAGATTTTTTCCCTAGAGCTGGTTCGTCAAATAAAAGTAGATCATATATAAAATATATATACGATCCATATATAATATAAAATATATAATTAATATATAATATATATAATATAATATATAATATATAATAATATATAATATATAATATATTAGATATAATCCATTTATTCAACAAGATGAAAGAGCTAAGCACAACTCACTCTTATGGTAGCTAGAAATAGCTGGTCAGTATTGGCAGTGGCACTGCTTTTGCCTGACAAAGGCCAGGGTATTTTATCTTAAAACACTACTTGCTCAGGGCAAATGGCATGCAGGAAATGAGAAATATCCATAAATCTCCAAAGTGCTTTGCTCTCCTACCTATAGCTTAAGCAGGTAAGGAGTGTTAACTGGTTTAATAACTGATGACCTTCACAGGTGCCACAGACACCTTTAGAGAAAAGATAATCTTTTGAAGCTAAGATGTTTTCATGCCAAAATTTAACAGCCTACTTGAAGAGCGCTAGCCTGTCTTGTACATATCTGCTTTTTCAGTAGCTTGAGATAGCCATTCCCAAGGAACAGCAATCCTCAGCACTAGAGAAGTTTCTCTCCCAGAAGATGTCATATTAGCTACTATAATTATAAACTTTAGTAAAACTAAAGATGATTTGGAGAAGAGTATAATTTATTGTGTTTTAACAGATCTTTCTGACTCACACAGTTAAAAAGAGTAATGAGCCTTAAGGTCCCTATACTGTACATTCTTATTACTGTCCGAGATGCCCTAAATGTTCATCTTCTAAATCCATAATTGTCTCAGAATTACCAGAGACAAAAAACACTTAAAGCACTAATGGATTTTCTTTTGACTATTTAATGAATCTAACAGACTTGTAAAATCATATTGTCAAGTGGGAGAGAGATTTATAAAAGCTTTTTAAAATCTAATATCTTCAGTCTTTTTCCCTGAGGTGCTTGGAGATCTATTTAGAACCATGTTATGGAAAGGGCATCAGTGAATTAAAGAGCATCAGTAAACAGATGATAAACCCTGCACAAAGTAATGTCAGTGCAGCGTGTAAGCTTTTCCCTGGACTGCAGTTCACGTCTAAAATATTGCGCAGTGACTTCAAAGGTTTGCAGTATTTGTATTGGTTGAAAATAGAGCACTTTAAATTATTTCTTAGAAGCTTCAGCTTCTTCCCTGTTTTAGACTTTACTTTAAACCAGGCAACCTAGCTTAGGTACTGACAGCAGTCCAGGTGGCAGATGAGTGGGCAGCAGCTGAGGCTCACACGGCCACAACCCTCGTCTTTACCAAAAAACCCTACTTTAAAACTGCCCCACTCGCGACCTGGAGCAGGCCGGTGTGCTTTGTACCTGAGGTGACACACTAACAAAGCCAGACTTCGAGGTCCTCCTTGTTCTGCAGTCTGCCACAACGCTTCTTAATTCTGATCCTATAAAAAAAGACAACAAAAAGGAGAAGCAAAATAAACACCCTAGAGATCCTAATTTGCACACCTGAAGCTCTCTGGTTTTTAGAATGGGACAAAAGAAACGTGGTACAAGGAAATCCTGGAAAAGCAAACCTGTCAGGAGGGGACGAGAGTTGGAGCTGCTCACTGGGTCATGCAGCTGAGCATCAGCAAGGAGGAAATTCTAAAAAACCATACGGGGACGTGCTCCTGCACGCGCGGGGACAGCCATGGGAGGCAGCATTTGGAAGAGGTGGCTGCTCCGTGCTGGCTTTGTTGCCCTCCGCATAGATCAGCAATGGCTGTTCTGCACTTTGCGGCCCTGGTTGTGAGTCTGGTGAATCAAATTGATGCCGTTTAACTTCCTGAATAAACACATCAGTTCTATTTTGGAAACAGTTTCATTCAATTACTTTAATAGAAGTTCAAATACTTCATATGCAAAACTCGAGTAGTTATGCATGAGACAGGAGAATAATTCCCCCTCCATTTTAGCAATTCAAATTTTAACTAAAGCTGTCTAAGAGGTGAAAGTGTTATTCTGACTCTCCTCCTTCTTTCTGACTTCCTCTATAATAATTAAGCATAATTTTTGCTGGTATACTGGAGATTACGTTGCTGCTGTATGTGTGAATTCTGCATAGTTATTTGGTTTCATCTTTCCATTTCACTGTAGTTGATGATTGCTCGCAGGTTGGTGTCCTGTAGCTGAAGTTATTTGGTTTTTCATACTTCTCTGGTTATTTTTCAGCATATTCTGAAATTGTGTAAATGAATATTTGCTTTCCTGCTCCGTTCTTTGTTCCATGCAATTCTTCTTTAAATAAGCAAACAAATGAAAATAACATCAGTGAAATTTTTATTTCAGGTGCTTCAGTTATATTTGATAGGGATTACTGCCCCAGCAGCTGAATTCCATTTATTACGTGGCTGACTGTGAGCATGGAGAACATACGTAAAGCAAAGTTCACATTCATAAATATGTCAGTAGACCAATTTGGCTGTATCGCATGTCTCACCTTCCCTTGTATGCTGTCATTCAATTTCTGACATTTAGGTTATGCTAGGTAAGGGGAACAGGGCAGATAACGGGTACATAAAAACAGCTAATTTAAATTCATCTGAAAATTTGCCTCACAGGATGGTTATGAATAGAGCAAAAGGTTGTGAATAGTAAAATGACTGGGGACTGAATTAGGAGGAGAAATTGTTAAAGAAGATTAAACTTTTAGTAAAGAGTATTCCGGCTTGTCAAGGATATCTTGCCAGTGTGGACCTTACTCCCCACCACCAGATAAGACCCAAGATCTGTGTTTGCAGTGGACATAACACTTGGCCATTGCAGAAATACGATCTTCCCCCGATCGGCGGCCATTGTTCTTACTTCCTCTGGCCATGAGGCAATGCAGAAGGACAGCTTTCTACATAAATCAACAGCTGTACCCAGGGAGCTTTTGAAACAGCTCCCAGAACTGCGGCATGCCCCAGTAGTGGTGGAGGGGGATCAGGCTGTGGATGTGTGCTCTGGGCTGCGTAGCAGGGGTATATTGCAGGTAGGACGTGCACACAAACCCTTTCTCCATGGCTAGCTGGTTTCCAGTGAGTGCCGTTGCCTTCAGCTGACGCTTCTGACGGTGTGGGCAGTACGCAGAGTGCCCCCACCACGAGAGCAATGCCAAGTACTCAGAGTACTGGCAAGGAGATGGGCTGCTTGGATGTGTCCTAATAGTTAGCCAGATCCAACTGAATGCTACATGTCTAAGAGATGGTATTTTTTTCTCTTTTTTATATGTTGAAAATAAAAAATACAAGAGAGTGGTTGAATTTAGGTCTTACTCACGATTTGTGAAATGCATTAATGCACAGGTGACCATCTTTAAATTGCAACACACCAAACACAGAGTTTTATTTTTCCCTCTTCCTTTCTATTTGCTAGCTGTGTGATATAGGCCCCAAGGGAATTCTCATTTAATTATGTGATAAAAGCCATGTCTTTCTACTAAATTTTCGGAAAAATAGTATATGATATCCATTTCTGTGCTTTTTTATACTTCCATGCTTTCCTAGATCTGGTGTAAGAAAATGTTGTGCTGAGACTTATTGGTGGCCATGAAAAGATTGATCTGTTGAGAAAAGAGCTTGCTGCTAATAAAAATGCAGGAAGGAGGGCCTGTTCCTTTTCTGGGATGCAGCGAAACATGAGTGGTTGTAACAGAGGAAGAAAATGTATGGTGTAAATTTTTTGATATAAAAAAATTTCTAGCACAATTTAAAAAAAAGAATTTTCAATTACTATGAGTGATACGGAAGAGAAAAAATTAACTTTAAAGATTTCCTCAGGAAAGACCTACTGTTTTTCATTCAGACTTACATATGCCTTCCCTTTCAGCTACCATTAGATATTTCAGTACAAGATATACTATTGTAGCTAATTTAAATAAGTTTCTTGTTTAAAATATGTTATATATAAATGTCTTTAATTCTGCCTTTGAAAAAGCAAGGCTTTCTCTCAAACCAGAATAATTCTGTGAATTCTAGGGCAAATATTCTAGTATGTTTCACATATGTTGGAACACATACCGGTCGTTTATCATCTTGAATTCAGGTTATTATTCATAGCTCATCTCACATTTTATACAGTTTTTTCTGATTCCTTTTCAGTGTTGAATAATTTAGCTAAATCTAATGAATGGATCTTTTGGGGTTCTTGATAATTGAACATGAAAGAGAAAAGAGTTTTTGCAACAATTTATTTGAAAAATTTATTTGAAGTCAATTTTTCTACAGAAGAAAAATTTATTTGATAGCCATCATCTACAAAACTAGAAGTTATTATGGAATTGCGTAAGATGTCTGCGGCACTGCTGAACTGTATTGTCAGAAGAAAATATCATTTCAACTTATCACAGGGCTCTTACAACTCATTTGATCTGAATACTTTGCATTTTTATTGTTATTACTTCTTGATTTATAATGTCACTCTTTAGTCAACATTTAACATTTTCCAGAAGCAGAGACGGCTAAAGAATAGCAATTTCAATTTGTGATATCTTCTGTATTTTTTTTGAATCCATACCATTTTCAACTATGCTATCAAAAATATTTTTGGAGCGGAATCCTGACAAAACACCCATTTTCCGACTTGAGCAGCTCAGGCATTTTATAGTGTCCTTTTTTGAACTGGTCAGTGAAATCTCCATTTTCTCCAGAAACCTTCTTTTAGAAAAGTTTAAATTCAATATCCTAATTTGAAATATTTTGTCTTTACCAAAGCAACTTATTTAGTTGAGAAAAGAGGAAAAAGTAGCACTGAAGATATTGTAGACAGCTCTATCCAGAGGTAATGTAGCTGAAAATGTGCAGAATATCAAACTAATGAAGACAGATCGATATTTACATATTGTGCTAAAACTGATCTGCTTCCATCCAAAATATGCACTTTTCTCTCTCAGGAAAGAATAAGCCCCACTATGTCATGGGTTACCGGTCTGTCTGCCCCTAGTGTGATGGGCAGCGGGTTTAGGAAGGATCCCATGAAGGACTTGAGATGTTGTTTCTCCTCTAAAGGCTAGTTTTGCTGTTCCTCCCTTACACATGCAGGTGTTGTGGACTTTTCTTCTTGGGCGCTCTCTCCTGCTGCTGGAGATTGCAAAGAGTAAACAAGCACTCGTGTAATTATGTTGTTTTCTGGAGATGACTTCGAAAAGCTCAGGGATCATCTCAGACATGTGGTGAAAACTTTCTGCATTAGCAAAGTTCTCTTACAGTTTTAGGCTCACGTCCATTGCAAAGTCGCTTCTGCATGATGAAAATTTTTCTCAGAGTGATTAACGGTGATCAAACCTACTCTGATGGGAGCTGGGGTGCAGAAAGTTGTGATGAGTTTTCAGTGGGCTCCACAAAACCTCACCTGCAGAAGGTTATTTGCTGTAATATCACTACAAGGAAAACCCATGGCCATTTCTGAAATATTTTAAAGTACTTACTTTTTCCTTCATGCATTAGTAAAAACTATACTCTGATAAAACTCTTTCTGTTACAGAAATACTTGTTATATATTCTTATACTGTCAGCAGTTAAAAATACTTAGATATTTACTTTGGTTAAAATTATTTCAAGAAAGGAGGTTTTGTACTTCGTAATACATACCGGTAATTTTTGAAAAGTATTCAAATCAGTGTGAGCTTGAGCAGTGGTTCTTCGCACTGCTATTCTGGGAAAGTTACTGGAAACAGGACTTTCTTTTCCATTCTTTCCCACAGACATTTCAGATAACATTTTTTGTTCTGATACATAGTTCAAGGCAAAAAGCCAAGTAAACTTAAATGTGATATCGGTAAGATGGTCTGGAAACATTTATTCGTTTTCCTGAATAGTGCAAAGAAATGGGAAGAAGAAATAGCTGCTGCATTGATGAACTCTTTCGGCTGTGGCTTTTTTCTGTATAAATAGTGGCAAGGTCTTATGTAAGAATTTATTTATTGTCATTAGAATTCAGTGAGTCGTAGTTTTATGCAATCAATTTACATGCTTAATGAAAAAATTAACTTCTTGCTTCTTTTGAAGAGATTGATGTGGCAGGCTAATTTCTGTTTATTTGTTACTCAAATCTAGAAAGAAAACAGAAACTAAAATAATCTCAACTGTTTCTCCAAATGACTGTCTTAGAAAACAAGCACATCAGTGTCTGTGGTAGTTTGTCAATGAAAATCCTATCATTCAGCAAACAGTGCGTAATGTACTTTCCAAATCTTAATCTACAGTAATACATGTGGAATTACGCATTGTCTGTTGCAATAAAGTCAGATGCACAAATCCTTTGATAGCAGGCCAACGTCTCAGACAGATGGCCTGTTTTGTCGTCTGTGCTCAGCACAAGCATGAATGAAATCAGAAAGACACCAAAACATAAGCTGGAGTTGGCCAAGGGCGAAAACGCGAAGAGCATTTAGATTTGAAAGATATTTCACAGGTTGTACTCTCAGGTTCTGAGACACTTGGACAGAAGGTGACGATTCCTGAATACGTAATAGGACTTTTTTATTTATTTTTTTGCTGTCGTCAAATCCTTGATATCAAAATTATGCTGTATATTTGGCAATAGTTTATAAGCCCATTAGGGATTTCGTTTTGTGCAACATTGAAATCTCTTGGTCTTGGAGGAATCTTATTCCATGCGTCCATTGAATTTCCCTGTATCCCTGGATCAAAACACATGGCAGTTGTTTGCTGGTGTACTTGCTTAGCTGCCCGCAGAAGATCCTAACACCGCTCTCCAGGATCAGTACCAGGGTCAACACAGATCCTGCACATCCTGAGATACTACATCAGCTTTGTGTGTGGGAGCTAGTGTGGTTCTGGACATGACACTGCATCCTCAAGTCCATCTGGAATTTAGATAACATGTAGTCTGTCAGTGATACGTGCATAGGAATCGATGCAGTCTATTTTCAATAGTAATACCTAGACTGAAAAAGGGTGTATTTATTGGAGGTTAATACTATACTTGAAAGAATATTAATAAAGGAAAATATAAAACAAACTACACAGCATTTTCTGACTGGAATAAAATAATTTCCAGAAGAAATACTCTTCTCTTACATTGTTCTCAAGCTTAGAACTCCATTAGTGCAATAATTATTTTGATGGCTTCTCAAAGGATTTTATTCTTCGCTAAAATTTTTTACAACCCATCAGATCAATTCATTCCTGGCTTTTTCTTTAGCAGTTTTATAAAGAGATTGAGCAGGACATTATTTATGTTTTCAATATAGGAAGAGAGGAAGAAAAAATTTTAAGATACCTAAACTCCTGAAATCTGTGCTCTTACATTTCCAGATAAATTACTATTTTGATGTAGTTCATAAGGAGTAATAAGGAAAAGCTTGTACTTCATCGCCTTTAAAATATAATATTTTTTCTCTAAGAGTAATTTATTATTTATTTTCATTATTCTTAATTGCTGCAACAATTTGCATTTTAATAGATACTCGAAAATTTTTCCTCTTATCCTATTATTTCTCTATATTTAAATTAATTTGGCATTGGTTAAAAGTAGAAAGAACATGAAAAAAATTTTAATCTTTTAAAAAAGCAGAAAGTAGTGCGATAATTCCCTACAAATTACTTCTGTCCAAATTCATTAGATTTTCATTGTTAAAAACAAGCCTGTTTTGATCAAAATAAAGGTAACGCTTTAACTTATATCAGTTTACCATTACCCTTAACAAAGCTAAGATATAAAATTTTTCTTGTATTTCAGTCTTTTTTATGGGATTTAGTGAAGAAAAATAAGCTATGTCTCAGCATTGCGTTTCTATTAATTTTTCTCTCAATACCAATCAAGAAAATATATGCTAAAATATGTTGTTACTTGTCTAATTTTCCTCATAGCATGAAGCATCATTGCAATTTCTATATTCCTATTATGTAGAGACCGAATATTCTGCCATTTCATTCATAGAGAAGTCAAATGGTAACAGTCCAGCTCTTTACAGTAACAAGTGCTCTCTCTTTCCTTTTGCTTATTAAAAAGAAAACTACAACAAAGAGAAGTACAGTTTTACTATTCCACACTGTCTGCATTATGCCGTAGGGGAATTCCCTCCGTCCCTCTCCGTCCCAACGGCTGGTCCCCTGAGTAGTTCAGCTGGAGTCAGGGTCTGCATCCCCAGCTTTAGAAGACATCTGCCAAAGAGTAATTGAAATCCTAAGAGGTTCTATCTAAGCTCCTGTTTCTCCGGTACCAACGTGTGTGAAAGGCAGGCCGTGCCAGCTGGACTTGTTCTGCTGAGGGCAGCGAGACGTGCTCCAACACTTCTCTGCCTGCATCCTTGGTACCTGGAGCAACTGAAAACAGGACTGCTGGGAGCTGCCTTTTTCTCTTACGAACCAAACTAGTAGTGCAGAATTTTTCTGAAATGACTACTAAGTATTAATAACAATGAATCAGAATATTAACATGACTCCTTAAAGAAAACTCCGTAGGATTTTATATTAATATCGAGGGGTTTATTTCTCTCTCAAAAGAAGCTTGCTGTGTACAAAAACATTCTCTCTATTCCACATGTATAAGCTTTTCAATGTTTACTTTTCTTCTTTTCCTTCTTATTCCACCCAGTGCTTGTTTTCTCGCCGCTCTAGTACTTGGGAGCCGGTGGAACACGTCACTGCCTCTACCCAGAGGTGAGAAAAAAACTCTCCTGGGGCAAGACACCTTCTACTTCAGACAGCGATCTCACCACAGCTTGTTCCCCTACTCAGATGCTGTCTCTGCAGCTAATCTCTAAAGGGTCTAAAATCCTTTCTTCTAGGAGATTGGGACAGTGTCAGATTTCAGTTGACATTACAGAGGGAGCTAAGCCAGATGGTCTTGCACTTTTAGGCCATGGAAAACTTTTCTCATAGCTACCAATAGAAGAATATTTTTAAAACAACGATATACATCCAGCTCTTTAAGGTCTGGAAAAATGTTGGTATTACCAAGAACACTGTACAATACTTTTCTTATTCCAAGGGAAACTTCTAAGAAATCTTGGTTAAACGATCCACAGAAATAGCCCTCTCCTTTAGCTGGGAGCTAGGAAAGATCACCTAATATGCCTTTATCTCACCTCCAAAACGCGTTGCATTTTATTTTTTGTGTTAGTGACCACTTGAGCGTATATCTGCATGCTGAAAATAATTACAACCTTTTTTACTTGCTTTGAAGTGTACTTTTTCTTTAAATAAAAAAGAATCTTATAAGCAGTCTAATGAGGCTGTGCATGTCCAAGGCACGTTCTTAAATACAGGCTCTTCAAAGAAAGGGTATGACTTGCTACTTCTAATGCATGATATCTTTTTTCCAATAACAGGACTGAAATGATATCTTTTTTGGACATTTGGACAATTGAATTAATAAAGCTGATTGCAAATCCAGAGAATAAGAATGAATAATAACTATTTCAAAATGCATTGCTTTCCCTCTTGCAGATTTCAGTATATTTGGTTGTAAATATAAAAAAGATTGTGCATACCTACTCAAATAATGCCCAGCCCTTATATGTCATTCCTGGTACATCCCTCCATGTAGCTTATGACACCTAGTTGCTTCCTTTAAATCATTGATGAGCATAACCTTGAATTTTCTCTTGAATTTTCCAGACTCATCTGTGTTGAAGAAGCCGCCCTGGCTTGAGTAGGAGAGGATTTCGGTGGAGTCAGGCTGTTTTCACAGTGTTCTCAGGGAGAAGAATTACGCCATTGAGCAGAGATAAACTGAGGAACATATAAATCCATTTAAACCGTTCCTCTTTATTTAATTGGCAACAGGATCTTTACTTTGTCTTTTCATATGGATTCACCAGGACTGGTATATTCAGCCAGAGCAGGAGGGGAAATACACTGACTCTGTCTCAGATAATCTAGCACCATCTCTCTTTAAGCTTTCTGATCTGTTTATTTAGATACTCTGCCCTTTTGATTTTTATTTTTATTACTCAGCCTTCTTCCTAAAACTTGCAACTTTTCTTTTATAATAACTTGGCTGTGTTCTGTGTCGGGAACTTGACAGTCAAAAGGAAAAGAGATGCAAGAAATTGTTTTTACAGTAAAGTCTCCTTTCCATGGTCATAATTTGGCAGACAATTTCTCTTGTCTAACTACGAAACTGTCTTGCAAATAAACACACATCTCAAAATGAATGGGCTTGTTTATAAAGACACTCCGATGAAAAATAATAATGCAAAATTGGCTAATTGTTGTTTTGAGTGGTTTTGGAGTGCTTCTGAATCTTTTTTAAAGGACATTGAATCAATCAATTTTTATACATACCCTAACACCATACTTCCCAAAAGCATGATCTAAAAACCAAGAGTGAATGAATTTATTTTACAGAATTTATTGAGCTTTGGTCAAACCCAGGAAATGTGTTTATTCATGTTTTCATTTCTTGAATCCAAATCACTCTAGTAGCAGCAACAGGGATAAGGATATGTGGTTGTGGAGGAAGCATCAGTCCTACACTCGCCATATGGCATACCCTAGTCTAAATATTTAATGTTTTTCATGGAGAAGTTACTTTTTTCTCTTCTCATTTCTTTCAAATACTTTTAAAGGACTGTAACTCCTTTACTCCATTTTATACCATAACATGCTTTCTATAGTCTAGAAAAACTTTTTTATATATGCTACTAAGACTGCTCTAATTATCCCTCTGTTTGTACTTCAGCAGCTGTAACTGCGATAAAACTCTTTGTATGGCAGTTATTTCCATTCATGTATAGGGGAAATAAATCCACATAGACATGAACTGAATTTCAGAAGGCAGAGCTCAGATGGAACTTACACAGTGCTAGATGGAGGTAGCTTTCTGCTTTTTTCCCTGCAGAATCTAAGCTATTTAATTTGCAGCTGCATTGTATTTTTTAAAATTTATTTTAATTTTTTTACAAAATTTTTTTCAGATTTAGCTGTAAACTAATTGTCATTTAGACAGAAGGAGGCTTTGGCTGCTTTGTGCTTATCGCAATGTTGCCGTTCTTTATATTTATTCATAACTTACTACATGTCCATCAAGTTGTCCATAAAGTAATAATGGAAAGGTTTTTATTTATGTTTTAACTGCACAATTAAGTGAAATGTTTATTGTCACGAGTATATTAATTAGAGCTACAGACTCTGAAACAGTATTATTTTCAGATATCTGAAGTTGCCATATGAGGTTTGAAATGCTCAGAGGAATGAATGTCTGATAGACTGAGCAGAAAACTACCTTGTAGCCTCTTCATTTTATGTTTCTTTATGTTAGACTTTTTCTATGCTTCTGTGTGTGTCTTTTGTGTCTTCTCCTGCTTGAGCTTTCAAAATGGAGTAAATCACACAGGCACACAATCTGTCTTACCAGACGTGCTGAAAGTATTCAAACCATGTGGGCGGAGAATTGCTGGGAATTATTTGGATAACTTCCCTGGGGATGAAGGAAACTGGGAGAGGTAACAAAGGGCAAGGAGTGCTCTTTATAAAGCGAAATTACACAAATCTTCTTCCGAACTGTTCCGGCAAACAACAACTTTTTTCATGGCAAAATAAAAGGTGTCAAAGAGGATTCAACACAGTTGTTTTGTGGAACTAGTATTTGATACATGTAAAGAATCTTTTTCTCCCATTTGTCACCAGACTCTACTGTAAGACCTGAAGAGCATACTATTTCTTTAGTTTTAAAAGAATAGGTAGCAAAAAAGAAGATTTTTACAGTCAGCAAGCGGAATAAATGTCCACTGGAGATTAAAAAGAGATGAGTGATTATATATAGACAACGAGGTTATTACTTCATGGTCAGTTTGAGTACTGCTGATATATGCAAGTTTCTAAGGTGGCTAATCAAAATAAGTAATTTTGAGCTACTCTCGTGATGCCTATTTAATTTATATATTTAAGTCCTTGACATCAGCTAAAGATATAACAATATCTGAAGACACATCTGGTTGTTCCTGATATTTGCACACATTTCTCTGCAGTTATCTTTTTAAGTTTCATAAACTGTGCTAAACTTTTTATATGTTATTTTTTTCTATTTCCTTATTCCCTACATCAAGGGTAAATATAAGTGATTTTTATTCTTTTTTAATCTATACAGTCAAGGTACAATTACTTCACACTTTGCTCTATTTGCACTAGCTAATAAATATTAATTTTATTACAGCTCTGCATGGTTTATAGAGTAAGGAATTCCCTTGTGCCCAGACTAATGTAGTCATTCTTCTTTTCTGGAATGGCAGTAGAACTTATGCATCTGACACCCACCGAGAGGCAACAGGACATCTACTCCTGTTACGTCTTGTTACATAATCTCTACAGTGACAAAAAATGTAAGCAGCTCTGCCTGACATCTATTTACAAAAATGTTCCAGTAGCATTTGGGAAATAGGTATAAATTTTTTTAATTCTTACTGTAATCATATGAAAAGTCTGTATGGGAATTACTTTTGCAATCATTTCAAGTGAGAAAGGAAATTTGTTACATATTTATATGCATAGACATGCATAAACACCATTGAGCTGTTTCAATTTGAACTTCAGTAAAAATTCTCGGTATATGAAAACTTCATTTCACTGCTTCAGAATGAAATGTGTCTTAGGAAATCATTGATCTATGGGAAATTGGCTATCTGCCATTTATCTGCAGGCTCCTCGGTGCCATTATAGACCCAAGCTCTTGATCCTTTTTCTCCAAGAACCTAAAACCACTGTTCAGAATCACTGCTACTGTTAAAATAGTTGATGCAGTCTCTGGCAGCCATCCTTCTTTCTTAACTCTGCATTTATTTTATCATCCTAAGAGAAAGTTGCAGGATTTCTACTGTGCGCTAAATCGTTTCCTCAGTCCTTCTTTTCTGCAAATTTCTAGATCTATGATCTAATCCAAGGCATTAGGTGACCCACCAACGATAATAACGCTTTTAACTGGCTCTTTTGCTGCTGCTCAGCATAGATTGCCTTCCTCGTTCTTATCGAAACCAACCCCTGAGGGACTGTTGCTCCTCTCTCAGGCATAAGCACAATGAGTGCATGGTCTCCGGAGACTGGACCATATGTATATGCTAAACTTGAGATGTTCCCTTTCAAGCCATAATTTCGAATGCAAGTATTCTCAGGTAAGCCTAAAACACCTTCTAGCTCTTCTGCACCTGAGCACAGGACAGTTTTAGACATTTGAGGAATTAAAATTTTTTAATTAATAACACTTCAGTTCAAGCAACCATGAGAGTGAGAGAAGAATTCGTTTTAATTGCTAGTTATATATTCTACATGGCTGATGATTAAAAGAAGAAGTTTATTTTTTCATTTGTGAATATATACTTGACATTTCTGCTGCATTCAAAACATTTCTGATAGACTGGGGTGCATCATTGGAATCTGCTAGAATAAATTTTTCATTACCTGTATGCGAGTCAGAAAACAATGAAGCGCATTGCTCAGAGGCCTAAGAAATAGCCTACAACGTCAGGTATTACGTGGTATCTGCTAAAGACATGCAAATCACACAAGAAAAGGAGAACACCATCTGCTTACCACAGAACTTTTTGAAAATATAAATGACATTTTGAAACACAAAAAGTGTTACTGCCAGCACTGCCTGCATCGGCATCTGAAGGAATGACCACACAGCTGTAAGTTAAAAAATGCTTAGGTGTAAGTGCTCCTGTCTGCATTACATCCAGTTTATACCATGAGAAAAAAATCCCAACAGATCATTGTTACTTCTCTGTTACCTTAGTGTCACCAACCTGAAATAGGAATAGAATCATCTGAGAGAAGTAACTGAAACTGAGTGAAATGTTATTGAGAACTGAGAACTGTTTAAAGATACTTATTTTGATGTCTAAACAGCAAAAAATTTAGAGAGAGGATGAAAAGTGTGAAGGAAGAGCAAGAGGAAGTAAGATTTCTTTTTAGCAGTGAAACGTTAGCACATGGAAAGCAGGCGACAGAAAATTTTATTATGTATTAGCGGTTATGAGCTATCTATGCGGATGGGAAAGGCTAAGTGACATCAGGAAGTTTTGAGCAACTTGGTATTCTTATTTATTTGTTGTCATTGGTGATCCATGAAAATGAAGCTTAGCTGGCAAGAGAAGCTTCATGTCCTGCATCTCATCCAAGCTTGGTTTCCTGGTTTTACCTTGTAACACTTTAATGCAACATGCCTAAGCAGTAATTGAAGGCTGATGTTCACTTTTCCCCGGGTAACGTACTGACTGCTAAGCAACGGAGATTTTTCAACTCAAAAGTCTGCCTTGTGAATCTCCTCTGCCCAACAGGTTCTTGACCTCCTCTTCATGTCTTACGAACTTTGCATTTTCTTTTGTCTATTGCAGGCAAGCATTAAATACAATGAAAAACAACATGCTCTGGGAGAGCCTGCTTTACGGCTTGGGATATGGGGTTCAAGTCGGAGCTGGAAAGAAGGATCTGTGCTACTTTCCATGCCAGTGCACTAGCCAGGTCACAAATGATGAGTGTTGATGGCATCTCCTCCTGGTGCAGCTGCTATTTAAAATAAAGCTGTAACAAATCCTGTTGCTTCATCGTGGGCACTATTTGAACTGGGGTTATGTGGCAGCCAGGGTGACTTATGTGAAAGGCTGGCAGTACGAGAGCAAAGGGGGACCTAGCGTTCACGGTCAGAGGGGCTCTGTCATATCCAGCTACTAGGGCATCAGTTCTGAGCACTGTCTGCTTGGCCTAGGCAGAACTCAGCCACGCTTACAGTGACTGTAAATGTGAGCAGTGTTTCAAGGTTGTACTGCTATACTTCTGGCTAGTAGTCTTCAACAAGAGAGATAAATGTCATTTTCGCTGCTCATAGCTATACGTATGTATATACATAATCTTGTACACATGTGTGTAGCAATAGAAAAGCATAAACATACAGAGAAAACAAGCATATATAGTCAGAATCATTATAGGTTTTTTGATTAGTAAATGGTGCACGCACATTTAAGAGTGAGATATCAAAATTAAGTCTTTAGGCAGTGTGCAATAGAAACAATAACAGAAGAAAACAAAATCTGAAAGGAAAAGCATAAAATAATTATATATCCTTTTTAAGGGCACAGAAGCTGGCTCAATTCATTAAATATATATAGCTGGCACTGATCCAGCAGTACAGGCATATATAGAGAAGATGTAGGGAAGGGGACTGTAAGGAGAGTAAACACAGAAAACCGCTCTTCGATACGCACCCCAGTCCTATCCACAGTCCCAGAGCTAGTGGCATTTTCTATTTTCAGCATAGAGGGAATTTCACAGGAGAGAGCAATAATCAGAAGATGGTGTAAGGCCTCCGGACAACAAACCATGTGAAGATATAAATCTGGTCCTGTTGTGCTACTGAACCTGAGCTCTCATACACAAAGCTTTTTCTTCAAGTTTAAAATGGTCTAGGTGCAGCAGCATTACTAAAGAATTACTGTGGAGAAGATTTTTCCAATCTGAAAAAACAGCATCGGTTCATCAAAGAGGGCTAACTGAATTTCTACCTTAACCCCAAAATCTTTTTTTTGGAGTTCACGCTGCCCAAGATTGCAACAACTCACTCTGCCACTGCCCTGTCTGAGGACATGCTCAGCCACCCTCTTCTTATAGCATAGCTGCATTCAGACTCTTAAGAAAGGTTTAAAGCATGAATTTGGTGTTTATTTTCTGACTGTTTAACAACGGTCACTTCCAGGCACCCTTAGGACACCCCTAGGACTTCCCAGGCTGAGTGTCTCTGTTTCTTCTTTCCCACTGGATACCTGTAGCTGCACCGGATATTGCTATTTACTGCTATTCATTCAGAAGACCTGCCCACGCAAATAGTGCATAAAATAATAAAAATTTCATCAAGCGTTGAGAAAGAGAACATTATTCATCTACTAAGAAATATCTGGAAATTTCAAGACTCAGACTAACTTTATGGAGTCTACTCAAAGAATACAAGTTTTTACTTGTGGTAAATAAGCCATTCTGGGGGCTTTGCCAGGCATCTTCACTCCACCTCTTTTCTCTGTCTACAATATGAATAATGCATTTTCATAGAGCACAAAGCAGCAGCATTAGCATCTTGTTTTCTTTCATATATTTTTAGGAAAACCTGCTCCCTGCTTCCTGTTATAGAGCGGCCGAGGGCTATGTGGCACTTACAGCCAAGGGGGACTACTAACCCAGCAGATCCACACTAGGGAAGGGACACTTGTTCCGCAGGCAAGAACTTTGGGTAGACAAAAAATATAATAGCTGTGCCGATTGCTGAAAAGTTGCTGCTGGGTACATGAAAATACCCATGGAGAGACAGCCCTGAAGTCTGAAATTGTAGGACACCGGCTGGGGATGAAGTTTGTTCATTTTTAAAACTACTACTGTCAAGAGACAAACTGAAATCGCAGTCCATGTGAGAAGAGGTTAAGAGCTGAGCCAAATCTCCCATAACAGGAGGAACTTGGAAATACTTGCTAGGATATCTCGCAGCTCTATTAAGTCTTTTCCACAGGAAAAGGAGAGGGAGAAGGAAAAGGAAGAAAAAAGGATTATTTGAAGAACTTTTCTAAATATTCTTTCCAAGAAAGGTTCAAAGTCTTAAAAAGTGAAAATGTCAGCTTTCACAATGACTTATCTCCCCAGTCACGTCAGACCTCTTTCCAGATTTAACCCTAGTGGACCGGAGATATTTTGATTTTATCTTATCTTTATATTATGAAGTTATTTCTCAGACTGTCTTCACTTTTACAGTTTTTTCTGCAATTATATTATTGATCATTTTTTCATGCAGGAAAACAAATAGCATATCCATTGGGGTATAAGGAGTGCTCATAACTGGCTTCACCTTGTTAACATTGCAAGGATTATATTTGATTTAAAGCCCTCTGCTGCTGAGAAATCTCACTCTGCTTTATTTACTGTACAGGTGACCCAAGCTGCCTTGGCTTCTGGCAGAAAAGCAGTACTTGAAAAGACTAAAGCAGCTGGGCTTTGGCAAAGAAGAATTTTTCTCACCCTGTATGTTACAATAATGAGACACAGGATACAAACAGATTAATATATTTCTTCTGACTTGTTATTTGCAATCAGGGATAAAACCATGGAGTCTCGAAGCCTCTCATACTGCTTTTGCTTTTCTGCAAATGCCTTCTAAAGACAAATAGTGCCTATGACTGCATGAATTTAACTTGTAGTTATACATATTAATTTTATATCACACTTCAGCCCATGTTTATCTTCCTTGACTTTAATATTTACTTCAAGTAGAGACAGTAGGTAATTAGTCAAATAAAACTTCTCTGTCTTCTCAGATTCAATTATAAGAGATCAAGAAATACTGAATTCAGCTTTAAGTATTTTTAAAGCAAAAGTATAATGCGTCTTTTAAGAACAAGTCATTCCTCATTAAGGAATAACAGATATTTCTGAATTCTGCTTGCTCAGAGTTTCAGCTCTGATAATTCTACCCGTCACTAGTGATACACATACAGCAGCATGAAGGTGGGTTAGCCTGGCGAAGAAAGCCGGGCTGAAGCATCAGGCATCGAGCATTCCTGTTATTAGCCTATGCCTGCTCTGTGCAATTACGGAGAGGATTTGTTTTCCTAATCCTGATACTGACTACAAAATTTTTCTAAAAATGCCAGAAGCATTAGGTCAGTCCTGTCATTGAGAAAGAGCAGACAGACATCTGAAGCAGGAAAGGAAGCTTGCTGTACTTTTAGGATTACTGGTAATGATGCATTAGTAGAATTAATAAATTAATAAAGTGTTCTCTTTATGTCAGAGAAGCAAGTGTTGAGTGGTCACGGGAGGATTCGGTAGTCCTCACAGTGTGCCACGGGTGGCACAGAGCCATCGCTCAGCTCCTGGCTCGTGGCCAGCAGAGAGCAGTTTGGCTCCACTGCTTAGTCATGCTGCTGTGTGTAGCCTGTTTTCACTTTGCACGCTGGATCACTCAGCCTCTTATGTCTTATATTTTAGAAGAGCACAGTGTCAACACAGTCAAAAAACCTAAGTCAAATCTACATAGTAAGGATCTGATGTCAAGCAAAGAACTCTTTCTGCTAGAGAGAGTGCATTTTAATATTTAAAAGACTTTAGATGCATGAATTCTGCTTTGAGGAACATGGTGTTTTATTAGCGCTATGAAATACTTTAAGCCATCAGAAAGGGGGTAACTGGTTTTTAACCTGCTGATGGGCGTAGCTGCTGCCATTTCCAGGAGTGATACGTGCCACAGATAGGATAGCAGATATGTTCTTAGGAAATGGGGCATCTGCAAGAATGCGATAATTTTTCAGGAAGAGCAAAGGCTGGGAGTGGAATGGCTGGTATTTACCTGAGTTCTATGTTCACGGCTCAGTTCCTAGGCTGTGCATACTACCCCGTTCCTAAGAGGTAGAGTTGTTAGTAAAATAAAAGATTCTAAGAATGAAATCCAGTTAGATTTAATTTCTCCTTTGAATGAAAATTTATGGGTTTTGGAGAGGAGGAATGTGGATTTTAGTGCTTATATAAGCAGTGGGCATGCTTACTCTATTCCCTTTCCTCAGTGGCTAGCTAAACAAACAGACAGATGCTTTTCAACATTTTTTTGCCACCTGGCATCATAAATTTCCCTCTGGGAAGCTGGAATGTGTTTTAGCAACTGTGAAGATGGATAGCAATTCCCTACGGAGAGCAGCTTCAGTGTCCTGTTACTGAAAACCTGTTCCCAAATCCCTCCCACATATGAGGGTCCGTATTGTCCTTGGCATACATGGAAATACTGTGGCATCTCAACATCTTTTTTTATCATACTCTACACATAGGTCACATATATTTTGCTGGTCTTCCCCAGCAAAGACTCTCTTGAGAAGTGTTTGTCATCATACAGGTTCAGGAGAGCCTGTCTTCTTCCATTACAGTGCAAGTAACATCTGTAGAAGCACTCCGGGCTTTTTTAGGGTACATGGGTGGTGCAGCAGGACCAGACTGGTTTTCCACTGTCATGTTTTCCTGCTTTATTTAGTTTGCGTTTGCTTTATTGGCATTTTTTCTGTACAGAGTGTGTTTTTCAGGGGAGGGGAGATGCAGATGCACAGATGTATCTGTGTTTCAATAAGCAGAAACCTGCAGATGCTTTATGAATTCCACAAGAATGGGCTCATGGGGACAAATTCAAACTGGAAGATATCCTTATTGAAAAACCATTAGAAAATGTAACTGGTATTCACGATTGAATGTAAAGTTTTCTAATCCTATTGTCCCTTTAGGCAGTTTACATCTGTCCATAGTACGGAAAAGTTATAATATTAAAAAAAGGTAAGGAAGCAAGTGGGTTTTCAGAGATGTCATGCCTGAGAAGGTTATAAACTTTCAGAAGTTGAGTTTCTCCATTAAGACGAATAGAAAGACGTCATCAAAAGCAAAGGTGCTGGATTCCTTTAACTAGTAAGCATGATTCAGAAGATGTTATATTTGAAGGTGTTCCCTCTAATGCTCAGATTACTCTTTTGCCTCTTGGAAGAAAGAAGGCAGAGAGGACCAGTGTTCCATATCAGTGTGGGTCATTACCCAACATTTATATAATCTATATTTGCCACCTGACATATTATGTGTCTCTTTTTGGCATGCCAGAGCAAAGCTTTTCAGTGATCAAGAAAACCTGCGCTGCGGAGAATGCTAATACTCCCCTGCCCTTGCTACGCTTGTGACTGGCAGTATATAAATACCCCTGACAGAATGACAGAAACCGCTCTTCTGTATTTACCAGGAGCCCTGGGCCAACACACAGTGGTGGGAACCCATCTGCTCCATTGCAGTCATTTTATCAACACGCTACTATTTCACTGTTGAGGCTTTTTAATATGCTTTTTTAGCTTGGTGTGAGCAGTGAATAGAGTGCCTTTTAATAGCAGTATGACAAAACCAAAATAAATCAGGTAGGTGAACTGTAAATTAAAAGGTCCAGTAATTGATCTGATTAATCGTAGAAAGCAATGAATTAATTTAGGTATTAAATGACAGCTCAGATTTCCTACTAAACACCTGATATCATTAGCAGTGTTTTAACGGGTCCTCACTTCTGGCATGCACAGCAAACAGCAGCAAGGTGGGGAGGAGAGGACCCAGGAAGCTCACAATTTGGGGCTGAGGGCTCTCGCTGTTGCATGGCAAGGGTTTGATCAGAAACAAGGGGCAGCTCCAGAAGACACAGTACAGCTCCAGCTCCTCTAGACTCATGATGGCCTGGCGGGTAAAGAGCAGCTGGCAGAGGGCTCTGCCAAGGCTGTCATTTCTAGTCATTGCATTTCATGTGGTTTTTTTAACGTAATTTATATTTATATTTACCAGAAATTATAACACATGATACTGCTGAGCAGCTGCCTTTTCCAGCCTTTTGGCTTTGCTTCCCATGACACTCTTTCATTTTTCTTTTTGCTCACATAAACTTCTCTCTCCCATTTCTAGAAGTGCAAATTACTACTCCAACGTTCAAAATTGGCCACCGGAGCACTGGCAGCAAGAGCTGATCCCATATTCCTCTGACGTTCGGAAAGGCCTGAATTCAGATAAATCTGCCTAGCACTTAAGATTGAAATAGAGGTCAAACATCAAGAGTTTATTTCTGTCTAAAACTACGTAATGGCAGTGCCAAAGTGTGTCTATAGGTTGATGAGTAAATGCAGACCTACTTTTCATTTTCAAACCAAACCGCTCATATTTGCTATTGCTCCCAACACTTTTGTCTATCAGCACCTCCATGCAGAAAGGCCGTAAATACTTACTTAACTTCATGTATATGTCTAAATTCCCTGGTGTCTAGTGAAGTATTTAAGTTTTGCTTTATTAACAGATCAGGGCATTAATCTCATTACTAAAAAACCCAAAAAACCACCATTAATTGCACTTAAGGCACCACTGGTTTTGAATCTGTGTAGCTGTGTGAGAGTCTGGGAGTCGTTTTTTTCTGCAGGCAGTGTTTCAGGATGGACCGACAGCAGGCATGAAAGCTCTTTCTTCCTTTCCATAAAGGCAGTAACACGCCCACCCCCAATGTGATGCATTAGATCCAAAAAAAGGAGGCATAAAAATGTTGTGAAAAGACAGCTGATTTAAAAGCCTGTTTCACCAAAGATAGGCCATGAAATTTGTTGGTGTGAATTCATAATCTCTGAGCAGTCTCAGCTGCACTGAAGACTATAGCACCAAAATGTTATTTCAGAATTCATTAGCCAAATGAGGCAATTCCAGGTTTAACTGGTACTTTATGTTCTTAACATTTTTCCACAGCAACTTTCAAATAACAAAGGTAAAATAATCACTGTTGCAGCACAAGTTTTCTCTCATGGAAACTCCTGCCATGAAAACTACAAGTCTCTCTGTATATCTGTACAGCTGTAGCTTTTCAGCCCCATCTGGAAGACTGCAAAATAAAGTGCTGCTAGATGAATACTTCAACGATAGCAATGTTATGATTCTTATTTTCTCAGTCGTAATTTATTTTAAAAATGAAAATTTAATGAACCTGTAATGACCACTAACTCAAAAGCCCCACCTTTAACACGATGGGGTTTTAGCACTGTTCCCTATTTTTATGCTTCCTGGAAATCAATTTACTGGAATCAACTGGGATTGAGTTTGAGAGAATAAGGTGAAAATGCTTTGGTGACCCCCAAATTTATATGGTTACAAAAAAATGCCTACAGAAATAATGCAACGGTCATTTATTTCCAGTTCAGTTGTCCGATATGTATGAAGGCTTCGATGGGATAAGTGGTAGAGGTAGAAAATGCCCAATTTCACTGGTTTTCCAAGCTGCCACTGCTAAATTTGTGCACCCTACCAAAACCAGTGAATCAGTGTATAAACTGTGACATGCTTTTAATGAACTTTTAACCCAGAAGAGCACTCCTTTTCCAGGGTATAGTGTCTGATTTTAATTAGCCACGCAGCCTCAGCTTGCACAGTGTTTCTAAAAGCTGAGACAGATAGTCCCTGCTCCCAGCAGGGTTTTGCCTCTCTCTCAGCATTTTTCCTTGGAAATAGCCAGCAACAAGGCACTGCACACCCATGTGCTTGTAAAAACACAGAGCTGAAGTACGCGGGCACTGCTGAAGTATAGTTAAATGCAGAACTTGCTAATTTTGTCCTTGATACAACTTGTTGCTATATGTAAAAAAAAAATTAAACACAAGGTAAGAGACACCTTGGGAAAAAATCTTAGCATGAAGGGAATTATTCTGTCTGTTATGTGGCACTCAGGTGAAAGGAGCAGCAGGGAAACGGTGTCCCAGAGAAGGCAGTGGAACAGCTCACACGTGCTGCTGCCCAGGGCACCCCAGCAACCACCCCTTGGCCCAAGTCACACAGCAGCCATGGTGGATGCAGCAGTTCTTGGGGCAACAGATCTCTCTCCGGTAACAAGGAGCTGCATCTCCTCTGATCACTCCAGAGAGGATTCTTAACCTTGCAATTTTTTTAATTTTTTAGGTGAGTCAGCATTATATCCTTCATGGTCACTGCTGAGCACTACATAAATCCATACGCACACTGTGGTTAATGGTCTTTTAATACCAAAGGAAGGGTTAGATTATGCTTTTAATCACTGTCAAACGTCATAATTTTCCCACTTTTTTCTGTCTCCTGTGAAGCTTCTTCAAGGCAAAACCTAATGAAACCTGCCACTACATGTTGGATGGACTTGCATCGAACTTCAGACGATATCATACTCCACCCCTCCTCGTAGATACTGAAAACTGAGCGGTGCATATCTGTGATTATTTGTAAAAGTCTGAGGAATAAGTTTCTGCCTGTTTCTGTTCTTTGGCTCGGGGAAATTATACTACAGAAATAAAAGGTCACTAGTGGCTGAATGGGACAGAGACTAGATATCTTCTTCCACAGCTGACTGCAGTAACTTGGTTTCTGGCTCACACAGCATTTGATGGCTCCTTCAGCTTGGATCTTCACTCTCTCCTATGTGAGAATCACCCCAGTATGGAGTTCAGCTTTTGTAAAGTATGAAAAAGCAAGAAATTGCAGATAGTCGCAGGGCTGAGTTTCCACAGCCTCGCCTGTTCCCTCATCTCCCAGATCAGTGCAAAGCAGCCTCAGACACAACCGTGGGCATGGTCCTGCCCTGCGAGACTGGCGAGCACCTGCAGCCAGCCTTCAGCAATCCCGAGGCGGGAACAGCCTCGTGTGTGATCAGACCCGCATCAGACCCGCATCCTTAAACACAGCCAGACATGAATGTCACAATCGCCCCCTGGGCCCTGTAGCAGGGAGAGATGTATCTGCAGAGAGCGGCTGTAAGCAATTTATTTTGCTGGGTTTTTTTCCACTGATGTGGATGACATAAGGATGCCAGAGATGGACAGGTCAGGTTTCGGGGTGAGTGGTGGGAGGCGCTCTCTGTGCACTTACCTTGGAATCTGGAGTCCCCCTGACTTTTAACCACCACCCTCCACTGGCTCCCCAGTGGGATGGGGGCCATTACTCCCTCAGCCTTTCACTCAGCATCCAATGCTGTGCTCAGGGAAGCCAAGGATGCTGCAGTGTGATTATTTAATTTGGAGCTTGGCCAGGCCTTCATAAACTCAGAGAGTCACAGAATGGCAAGGGTTGGAAGGGATGTCTGGATATCATCTAGTCCAACCCTCCTGCTAAAGCAGGTTCACCTAGAGCATGTTACACAGGACTTCATCTAGGCGGGCTTTGAATATCTCCAGAGAAGGAGACTCCACAACCCCCTTGGGCAGCCTGTTCCAGAGCTCTGTCACCCTCAGAGTAAAGAAGTTTTTCCTCATATTCAACTGAAACCTCTTATGTTTCAGTTTGTGCTCATTGTCCCTTGTCCTGTCGCTTGGCACCACTGATAAGAGTGTGGCTCCATCCTCGTGACATCCACCCTTGAGATATTTGTACGTGTTGATGAGATCCCCTCTCAGTCTTCTCTTCTTCAGGCTGAACAAGCCCATCTCTCTCTGCCTTTCTGCCTAGCCAGGTGACGGAAAGAAAAACGCTCATGCTCACTAACACATTACTGGCAATCAGATATTTAGTCTTTCAAGGAAAGTCAGTGTAGAAAGATTGACACTTTTTATCAGTTTCTTTGTGAAAACACTAGTTCCACTTTTAATATTTGCATTTGCCACAACTGGCCTCTTGAGTGTTTTTGGGGGGAGCCAGAAAACCAGAACTCTCTTGTACACCACACACTGGACTTATTCCATTCTAAATAATTTCTTTTCAATTAAATAGCAGTGGCAGAATGTTTGCATAGTATTGTGGAACCTCTAGGTTGGTTATTTTTAAATATAGAGACATGATTTCTATCACTGAGAAAATATTTGTTAAAACCCTAATTTGTGACTAAAGTTTCCCATCCTCACACAATTCTTCATTTTAAAAAGCATTCTGATTGACTGAAAGTGGAAAGCCATTCTTAAACTTCTAAAAATTTGTAAAACTCCAATTGCATTTTAATATTTGATATGCTTCATAATTGCGGAGAAAGCATTGACATTTATGCTGAGCCTGATGTAACTCTGCCATCCTTTACCATACATGAACTACCCTAAAAGAGCATTTGTGTGACGACAACAATAGCTGTAGTAACCCATGATTTGAGATGGACAGTGGTTACATGTTTTATTCAAAAGACATCAATCATTAATGCTGTCACAACAGCCTGTAGAGAATGAGAATATTTATTAAGTGTAAAAGACTAATGTTGTTCTCCTAGCCTTTCATTGGTGTCAGCTCAGGTCAAATCTATGATGGCCTGTAAGGTGACAGAGCCAGTCAAGGAAAAATACAGAGAAAGCTACAGTAAAGCTTAAAACAGGGTATCAATAAACCATGCACACTTGAAATTTAGCCTCATTTTCTTGGAGCTCCTTAATGATGTTCACTGAGTAGTATGTGTGCGTACATTTTATATATATGCTGAATACAAATGTCCTGAGCACTTTCTGCAGCCAGTTTTTAACCTTCATGCTTCCCGAGCTAGTTAACAATAATATTTGATATTCCAGCTTTAAACAGCACTGATGGTTGATGTTTTCTGGCTGGACACATAGTGTGAGGAGGGTTATTTCTGTCCCCCGCCTGATGTATGCAGTGACTGGTATCCAGGTTAGTACAAGGGTAATTTCCAGTAAAAGGGCTGCAGGTAGGTGTCTAAATACAGTTCTGTTCTGAAAACCTAAGGAGTAAAATAAACACCTTCTCAGGCAGAGGGTACAAGGCTCCTTGGCGCAGCACCCACCTCTGCTGACCCCATGCCAGGCTGGCTCCCTGTCACAGCCCAACAGGAAGCCCTCACCCCACCAACCCACTGGCACCCGCTATCCGGCCATCCAGACTCTGGCCCACGGATGCCATTACAGGACCTGTGCAAGGTCCCTGCGGCTCATAATGCATCACCGGATATGTGCACGATGAATACGAGCGCTCTGTTTGCTGACTCATGTTGCCTTATCATTCAGAAGCAAACAGTTAAGGCTGATTTTTAGAACTCTCCTGAGATATTCTTGCATTTATGTTCGTATTAAAAAAAAACAGTGGTGAATTACCGTGCATCATAGGTGTGTGCCGCCATCCCATGCTGCAGCGCAGCTGGCTGATGAATGGTCCTTGCAGAAACTATTAACAGATTTTTCCCTGTCTGGAAGGCTGTAATCAGGTCTCCCTGCAGTCTTTTCTTCTCCAGGCTGAACAACCCCAACTCTCTCAGCCTGTCCTCACAAGAGGTGCTCTTCTGTGCAATTCCATGGGCTTAGGAACAAATCTATAAACTGTTTGGCTTTGTAGACAAAAAAAGCCAGGTCTGATCTTGTAAGTGGGCTGGGGGCTGCAAGTGTCACCCATGTGGGCAGCTGGAAGCACCCTTCCTCTCCCTACTTCGAGTCCTGCCCTGTCCCACAGCCCCAGCAATGATTGTACGTGCCGGGCAATGCTCTGCATTGGCTTTGACTTGCAGAAGAGGAGGCTCACAGGGTGTCTTTGAAGACAGGATCAAAGCAGTGAGGAGCCATACACTCTTTTTGATTCTTTAATGGGCATTTTCATGCTAGCTCCCCTCCTGCCTGGCTGTCATGCCATGGTGCACACTTGCTGCAAAAGCATTCCCAGCTTCAAAGCCCCAGTCCTTTGCAGTCCATTTTCTTTTTCTCCCACTGAGACGATCCTCCTGGTAATGGAGGGGCCATTACAGCTTCTTACCTGAGACATCCTCAGACAGCACGACACAGCACTCTTTTTCATCCAAGATCCCACAGGCAGGGTTGGGATGGACGACACAGAGGAGATCCACTCTGCAGTCCAGCGTTGTACATCCTTCCCACCCTGAAGATTTGGAGAGCACAAATGGTCTGTCTTGGCTTAGGAACCTCTTGAAACAGGTAAAGGAAACCATCTTCCTTGTGTGGCAGCTCTTGAATCTGTGACGGAAAAAGACAAGACAGTTCATATTCATGGGTCAGCAGCCTTGTTTCTTTTGGGCACTGGGGGAGTAGGTTGCTATCTGTCATTGAAGGTCTTTTTGTGGGGATCATGGACACACAATTGTGTAGGGAACTTCACTGAGGAAAAAAATGGCTTTAAAGGCAAAAAACCAAACAGAACCCCATATAATATTAAAAACTGAAAATTGAGATCAGTTGGATAATTTTGTTGAAATAATTTTCTACTGGCAGCTGCTATATTCATTCTTTTTTTTTTCCCTTTTGCAATGAAAAAAGTCCTACAAATTGAAAAGCATTGAAATGAGAGTTTCTGCATGTAATATCCTCAGACTATTCAGATTTTTAATGCAGGAGTTGCCTTTTCAAGTATTATAATTTCATTTTCAAATATTTTTTATGTATGATAATTTCAAATTATTTATTTACCTGCCAGTAATGCTCTACTTCAAACTTACACTGGGTTTCAATAAATACATCTAAAAAACCTACTGATGTTTGAAAATAAGAAAAAAGATCTGTTTTAAAGCATATTTTTGAAACAAGTTTTGAAGATGTGAAGGTCTAAGTTTGAAATTCAAAGTCAGTTTGAATGACTAACTCAGTCCAACATTTTCACAGCACAGCTTTCCTCCTTTCAGCAATGGGAACAGGCACCGCAGCTGATATGAAAGAAGAAAATTCTCCAAATAACAGCATTATAAGTCATGTTGAAGTAAGCATTGAGAGCCTGTTACTTATCCCTGTAATGAAGTGCAAAAAATAACAAAGATAGCTAGAAGGTAAATAGAAGCTGTTAAAAAATATATTTGAATGCATCGTGATGCCGTTAGTAAGTATTGATATCTGCCAACCAGCAAAATAAAAATTCCTACTATGACAAAATTGCAAATGCCATAATATTACCATATCTTCTGCCTTGTTCCTTTGGGAAAAAATGTGTAAACTTTAGAATTATAAAAAATCGTATAAAATTCTGATTACCTGCAGATGTGAAAGAAACAATTGTCCCTGATTACACCCAGCAGACACCAAGGATTTGTTCCTTGCTTGGAAACCCCTCTCAAAGAGGAAAGGGAGCGGCAGATTTGCCTGCTCTGAGCAGACAGATCAGCAAGAACAGATCATGATACCTGGAGGCAGCATCAACTCTTCTCTCTGAAATGAAGCCCATGGGGATATCTGTAATTGTCCTGCCAAGTGTGTCTTCAATGGTCACTGCTCTCTGCATGGTAGGAAAGTGCTCAGCTGGACTATAAAACCAGTCTGAGTACTGCTTCCAGTGAGGGCAACCGGAGCAGGAACCAGGGAGTTTTCCTGGCTCAGCGCAGGGGTTAGGACACCTTCCCTAGTGTCTGGGAGGGGAGGTAAAAGCCACCCCATTTCTCTGGGGTCAGTCTTAAGGACTGCCTTGCTGATCGGTACATTGTTAATGCGTAGAATTTTTTCCTCTTTGACAGTGAAAATGATTTTTGTGTACTGATAACTCATCTGTGTAGTCTAATGCTTTGTCCTGGAGAGCCATGGGTGCACTATTTTCATCAGTCCTGTTCATTAAGAAGACTTACACATCCTGGTTGGAGAACTGCACATCACCTGGAAAACCTGTAAAGAAAATCGGCATATTCTTTCTTGGTTGCAACAAACTTTTTCATCGCTGTGGTAGGTGGAAAGTGATGAAATACTAGCTCTTGGCTCCACGTTGCCTAGTGACTGCTTTTGAAACTTTGTGTCAAAAGCTTAATGTTTGAACACAATTTTCTGAATTTAATTCACACAAATGCAATGTAGGAAGTTCAAACATGCAGGAGGAGACAGGAGGATTGATGGTTAGCCCTTCGTGGACTGCAAACTTATTAAGGCTTTATGCTGAGTAGCAGGAATGTCACTCAGGATCGACTGTCATTGCCAAAGGTCCCTTTCAGAGTTGCTTTCCCTTGGCATCCTGCTTTGTGTGGAGGTGGAGAAAGCAAAAGCACAACATTATAAAATAAATGTCTTTGTAAGTGTATTGTGAATGGAGGCTGAAATGCTAGGGATATGCAGTTACAAAAGTGATTTAATTATTTCTTTCTCATGAAAAAGAGGGGATTAGTGTTCAATTCTTTGCTAAACTTATGGCTAACCACGTAAGCCTGCCTGTTTTTTCAGAAGCTTAGATATGCTTGTCCTCAAACCCTGTTCATTATGGGTAACCATAACCCAGAGTGGGTATTTAGGTTTGGCAAAAATATTCTTCCAGAAGAAATAGCTTTGGGGATGCACAGCCAGTGCCTTTCTTAAAATAAAAGGCAGAAAAGCTTAAATAGTTCTTTAAGCAATGCAAGTCTCCATCTTCCCCGATTTGTGTAAAAAACCATACTACAGACAGAGGGGCGAGGAGCAGGTGAACCTGGGATCCCTTTCTGATTCATCCACTGTCACTGACTTCACTGCGGTTCTCATCTGCCTGCTGCTGAAGCACCCCTCAACCCAGGCCTCTTCTCATTACATAAAATTCTCCCCCAGGAACTTTGACAGCATCCCTCAGCTTCTAAAAAAGCACCATCTCTACATTCCACACCAATAAAATGGGTGATAATGGGAACACGGAGAGCGATGGGGCTCCACCCTGAGCTCTCTGCCCTGTGCCACTGCATTACAGCCCCTACCGGTGCACCAAAATCCACCTCTGCCAAAGTGAACTGCTTGGACTAATCCTCCTCCTGCAGCTGGTGGTGTGTTAGTGGTGGCAGAGTGGAGGTTACCCAGGGAGGATTAAAAACCTTGTGGAAATAGTGATGCTAGAGCCATCAGCAGGAAAGGGATGTAGACATGTTCTCTTGAAGGTACTTATACTCTATCCATTGACTTAATAATTTAAATACACTGTAGAAAAGTAAAAAACCCACAAATTGGCACCTGTAGTATTAATTTTACCTGATGGTATCTTCCAATAAAATGGTGCAAATAATAGATTTTTTGTTTCAGTAGACCATACATGTTTCTAAAACAGTTTCAGACTTACCTAATGTTTTCATTCAACTTAACGTAATATTTTAGTCTACTTTCATAGTATTTAGTTCTTTTTAATGTCTTAATATTTAGGTAAATTTCAAGATATTTTATGCTTAATAATTTGGAGAATTGAAATAATTTACTTTGAAAATACATAAACAGAGCACTTAGACATTTCCAAAAGGATGAATGACTTATTTCCACCCAATCAATTCACTAAATGCTTCCTCACCTGGGCAGCTAATTCAGTTGCTCTTTTTTTTAGGAAAGAAATTGGAGTCCCCAAATTCATCAAAATATATTCACTGCCCTGCTTCTGTATGTAGAATTTGTGTTTCCACAGATGATTATTTTTTCCCCTGTGGTTTTACCTAAAATCCCAAATATTGAGGAGAAAGCATTTAGTCCCTGTCTGGGACTACTGCTGCCTCATGGACCTCTAAGCCCTAGCCCTGGCAAAGCTCTTCCAAACATGCTTTCCTGGGCAGAAGTGTGATTGTAGATATGCTTAACACTGAGCATATGCTTAAGTGCCTTTCTGAGCTGCTGCCAAATGTCTGTGATGCTTTTATCACTGTGCATTGTCCAAGCTCTGAATTTAAAATAATAATTTAATGGCCGGTGCATCACTCGGCTTTGAAGGCTTGCTGTCAGCCAGTGACGAGTTCCCAAGGAGCCGCTCACTCCCGCTGCTCCAGGAGCTCTGTGCCCAGCAGTTCATCATAGCCAGTGGCTGCCAAGCCATTTCCCAGCCCCCGATGCAAGATCAGACTCAGCCAGGAGAGGTGAGCATGGGGGGGCATAACAGTGCTCTGCCAGGAGCAGGCACCATGCACCCCAGGTCCTTGGCAGTAGCTGATGCTTTGCACCTCCCCAAAAGTGGCCTGAGGACAGGGTCCTGTCATGTCCCCATGGTCTGGCCTTTCTCCTTGCTCCCCCTCACTGTCTGAATGGGTAAGAACTGTCACACATGAAAAAGAAAATAACCTTCTTCCAAGTTTGCAGAAGTGTCTCTTCCTGCCAGCATGGACCCCACCACATTGGGATCTCTCATCACCTCCTTCCACCTCAAGGATGCAGAACATGGTTGGAGGCACTGCCTTGTCTTCTGCTCTGAGCCAGGTGAAATGGTGCACCACCTGAACACCACTGCTCGTCCCATCTTTTTGTGTACTCCCCACAGAGTCTCTGTCCCTCCAGAGTGTTTCCTGAAAAAGCACACGCTGGGGCAGCAGGCAGGTGCTGGGGCCGTGGGCTGGCCTGGTGGGCTTGTGCAGGATGTGAGAAACAACTAAATGCAAGGGGATGAAGCACCCAAGGTGAAAGGGAAGTGTGAGGAGTAATACATAGTCCAGATATGGCTGTAAATGGTGTTTGGAATTCACGGGTGGTTGAGGGGGAGCTATGAGATAAATGGCCAAAGTGCACAGACAGTTGAAGAGAGCACTGGGGGCTTCAGGGGCTACGTGACCTTGCAAGGGGACAGTGCCAATCTGTCCGTATCAGACATGCTACATAAGGCTGAGGACAGTACATAAGGCTAGGAGACAGTGCTGGAAATACTAGATTTGCGTATGGGTGTAGCAGGACAGGGACTAATGGGGAACAAATAATTTGGGGTCATTGGGAAGGCAAATAGGATGGAAGAAAGGAGGTACAGGAGCAGTAAAAAGGAGAGCTAAGGACCAGAAAAGGGGAAATAAGGTGTGCAAATCATAGGTTTGATGCAGTTTTGGTGTCCTTCCAGGTACAGTCACTACTGCAGCCCAAACGAGGAGAACAAACTCAGCTTGTGGTCATGCCCACACTGTGCCTCTCACCTGCTCCCGTGGTCATGAACCGGGGAAGGGAGGCATGGTGCCCAGGGAGCGGCTGGCCTGTGCATCCTGCGGCCCCCATGCCATTGCCCTCCCAGCCTGGCAGCATCAAAACACCCACCACTGCTTCGTGGCAGGTTTTTTTATACCTCCTTCCTGAAAAAGGAACTGGTTTTGTAGTGAATTTTGAATTGTAATATTTGACTTATTTTTTTAAAGAATTGCTAGCTTGACAGAAAATAGAAAAAAGAAATGAAAATTCAGGATCTGTCTCATTCACATTTGCTTTCCAATAACAAGCACTGTAGAAACACTACCCAAGCAGGAGAGAGATTTGTTTTCAAGCATGTGAGCAGCTTAAGGACATTTACTTAAAATTACATTCAAGAAACAATTCTGATGCTTCTGCATTACTCTCACCCTTTAATGCCAGTCTGCTTTTAATCCTTCTCACTGTTCAATAGAAATAGCTTACTCCTACGCCTGAGTAACTGATTGGGTTAGAACCTGCACCTCAAACATCAACCTGTCACCAGCAATGAATGCCATTTTTAGATCGCTCATTCCAAAGAAAGGTCAGTCACTATTATAAACAATATAAGGAGAAAATAGTCAGTCCAATGTTCAGTTTATCCTTTCTCCAGCTTTTAAAGGGAAAAAACAATAATCAGTGTTCCAAGGTAATTTCTAATATTTCAATATAGTTACACAGAATCCACAGAATCTGGCAATGTTTTTTTCTTTCCTCAAGGTCTGATTGTACATTTCTGACAATGGCATAGCAGTGTTGTGAAAGGACACCAGATAAGAAATAAATCTGGTTGAAATCTTCTGAATTTTAGGTTCCTTACAACATTTTTCTGAAGGAAAAAACTTTCTCCAGAAAATAAGAATAATAAAAAACAACAACAACTGAGCGTTAACACAAAGCCAACAAGCATATTCAGCTTTGACTTTGTAGGGATACATCTTGTTTATGGGAAGTCTGGGATACTTAACAAGAAAAAAACAAGCCCCCTCACAATGTGTGTCCCCAAGATCAGGACCAGTATTTTTGGTTGCTCACCTTTCCTCAGTGGCTTTTTAGGCAGCCTGAGGAGAATGGCCCTTCATCCTAGTCAGCTATGGTATGCGGCCAAAGTGGGGCAACATGAATACCACCAGGGAGTGCTGGTGGAAATTCATGGTGGAAATTCACTGGCAAATGTATTTTAAGATGGCCAAGGTTTTCACGCAGCTGCAGCTGAGCTCATGATATGGCCAGTGGAAGACCTCCAGTACCTCCACAATGATCTTTTTGAAACCTTACTAGTCAAGCTTACAAACTAAGTTACTGTCTTTGAGGTTTTAGAGTTTACTTACTTTTTAACTTTCTGCCAGCACCCCCTAAGGTTTTGGAGACAAGGATCATGAAATTACCCAGCACTTACCTCCTTACAGATGAGACAGTCTGTAGTTGCATGACCACTGTCAATGAAACGTCAGTATGAATTATTGTGAACAGGTTTTGTAGAGATTCTTGAGTGAAAGGGTGAGAGGAGGATTTGGTGGAAATACTCTGTCATTATGGTTTCAGCTGAGACCATACGGACGCAAGCATTGCAAGACACAGAACAGAGCTCATTATTCATCATATAAAATATCCTGTATGTGAAGTAGTAACACAAGAAATAAAACTGTGGCAGTTGTATTTATGGGAGTGATATACACTTTTGGTTACCTAAACTAAAATTACCCATAAAGGAACTTCATAAACCTGAAGACAGAGGAAGAAAAGTTTCATTTTGGGTAACAGAAATCATTTGTCAGGTTTAGGGCCAAAAAAAGGGGAGAAAAATAGAAAGTATAGACTGATCTGCCTGAAGTTTTGTATAAGATGATTTTGGTTTTGCGTGATGAAATCAAATAAACACATTACATTGTTATCACTTGGGGCTTGAAATGCAGCGAATGTCCCTGGAGCTCCTTTGATGCCACCTGCCATGAAGGAAATGTCTCTCTTGTATCTCCAGCCCAAGTTAGGTAAATCAGCACTAAAAGAGATCCTTTCTGCCATGCTGGATGTCACTTGAAAGTACAGCCTGGATATATATGAACCAACCTTATTTTCTGTGAATGCTACTGAACACAGAAGCTGAGGACATCTTTATGGGGGAAACATCAGCTCTGCTGGAGAGTGAGCAATCTTCACTAGGAAAATAGCTTACCTCATCACTTTAGTGTTTCAGCATGTTTTAATTAGGTGCTTTTTCCCCTTTGGTTCTTTTACAGAGCTCAGCCAGAGCAGGTGCAACATCTTCACAGACACTATTCAAATAAATTACTCCTGAGAATGAAAACATGATTGTTGCAGTGAAATTTTGAGTGTTTGGGAGCACATTTAAATTCTAGTCAAGATCTGGCTCTTAAGTATTTTCCCTCTTTTTTCTGCAGCATGTTCAGACTGCTGTCTTCATCCTTTCCCTTACGTTTTTCAAAAATCTGTCTTTTTCATTTCTCTAGCTATCAACAGCCACTCAACACCTTATTAGACACCTTAGCATACAGTGAGTTGTGATTCTGGCTTTATTTGAAATACTGGTTTATTCAGTATGAAAAATCTATAGTTTTAGTTATCATTTAGTAAATAAAGAGTGTTAAGCAGGAGAGAAATAAAACTCAGAAAGGATCCATTTCTACTTAAAATCGCCTTTTGTCCAGAGCCCAGGTCAGCAAGTCACACACTGGCGCAGTGTGTGGGGGTGACAGCACCCGCTCTGTCCCAGGAAAACCTCACCTGCTAATGCTGAGCAGCCTGGGCATTGTCAAATTATAGCAGAATTTCACTCTGAATAGACTCTACAAAGCAAATTTATTCAAGCCATTTCACACCGAAAAGCCTGATGACTTTCTATCACGTCAGCAGTATCAAAGACTTTATTGTAGATGAGATCAAATAAATACAGCAAAAATATGAAAAAAGAGCACAGTCATATCCTGACTGATAGCATGCTCCTACAGACTCTTGCCACCAGTTGAGAGTACGTGCCAATACTTTTATGAACCATCATTTCAAAACATAACCAAAGAAGGCTGGAAGAAAACAGCAACCTAGAAGTGGTGTTTAAGAAAGCCCTGGGAAAGGAAAAGAACAGAGAAGGAGAGCTGCTGAGCTGAATCAGCATGTGGGCTGTAGCTGGAACAAAAGGATTCTTCAGTTCATGCCAAAAATACTCATCAGTGCTGTTGCTTTTTTAAGCTTAACATTCGTAGGTGACTTTTCTTGTTTCTGAACAGTCTCGTGGGAAGGCGCATGGGTTCAAATATGGATGGCTGTCAGAGACCTTGCTTTCTGCTCACCTCAAGGGTTTACCTGGGAGAGGAGCTTGCTCTGCGGGTGAGCAGGGCGAGGTGGTGCCCTCTGAGGCTCTGTCCTGCCTCAGGACTACCCTGGGCCTCTTCTCCAAGGGACGCCTTGCTTCTAAATATAGTCCAGCCCTTTTTCTTCCGCTCTCATCTCCCTTCTCAGCGCTGGTAGGTCCTCAAATGGAGCTCAGCAAGCTTGGCATCTGCTGAAGATACTAGTTGCAAGAGGCAGCTTCCCCCTACGTGGGGTATGACCACAGTTGTCTTGTATTTTAGGTGACTCATTATGCAATATTAAATATGATTAAAATGACAAAAAACATAAGAAGTGACCAAAAGAATATTTTTCTCATTGCATAATTAGGCTGTAGGACTCATTATCACAGGGAGTAACCAAACCCAGAAATGTAACAACCTTCAGAAAGGACTGGGCATATGTATCACTAAAACGGGAAAGCTAAAATCATCAGACTAAAGAAATGCAAAGGATCTTCTCAAGTTTCAGGCTTAAGTGAACATTTAAGAATTAAGGACTAGAAAGAGGTTAGCCATGGAAGCAAACATGATACCTACATACCGCGTAAACCTCAGCAGGACGGTTGACTGCAGAGCTGAAGAAATGGGTCTGCTGTGCTTCTGCCTTCTGCGAGCTTTAGGTTTCATCTAATAGAGCAATTCCTGGTATCAGTAAACCAAGAAAAAAAATGAACAAGATGTGCGAAGTCTACATGTAAGGCTAATTATTTTATGGTGTGGCCAGGAAAGTGTGCATGTCGAAGTTCTCACAGAAGGAGGATTGCACCCATGTTTCCTATGGCCTTGGCTGGTCATTTCATGAGGAAGCAGCCCCTGCTAATGCTCTGCTCCTGCTGCTGTGTAGTAACAAGCTGGATGATATTTTGTGGTTGTCAATGTAATGCACAGCCAACTTCCTTTGTGCTTTCAGTGGGCATCAAGTCATTGACACACATCAAACCCCATGCAGAACTAGCTGCTGTCCATCAGCACTGCTCACTGATTGTAAACGACAGTGGGTTTCCTTGAGAAAATCACTCGGGAGAAATGATTCTCCTCTTAGATAATACATAGGTGACTCCATGCCACTTTTGTGTGTTTTTCTTAGCTGTGGTAAGCAGACGTTAGTTATAAAGCTGAAGCTAAGCTCATTTTTTTTAGCACTTCAGAAAACATCACCAATAACAATCTTTTAGAACCTGAATGTGTTTGATATCTTGCTAATCCTGAAGCAAATAGATCTAAGGAGCCAGCAAGCTGAACCATGCAAAAAATACACTATATACACCTGCAAAAATCAAGGTTTCCTTTTATTCTTCAGCTAGAAAACCAGGTTTTGCATCTTGATTGAAGTAATAATAATAAAACAACAACCTTGGCCTCAAAATGTATTTGCTTTTAAAGAAATGAAACCGGCTTTTTAGTTGAGTAACAGTGTTCCCTGGGAACAGGCACAATCTTCGGTGTTAAAATTACATTTACATGAAGTCTTTCCTCATTGAGGGGCATTTAATTACCTCAGGATTATGAACTATAAAATTTAATACACCCATACAGAAAAGTTGAGAGAAAATAATGTCCTTTACTCTATGGCTTTGCTGATTATAGGTCAGTAGCAATTTATATTGGCCTCTAATTCTTCCCCAATGTGAAAAGGATTCAATCAGTTACACCATGAGATGATATTATTAATGCAATCATGGCTTAAAAGAAACCAACCCTAAAAGGAGATGCTAAAATGAATTCTTCATGTAGTAACAAAGGAATCCAGAAGACTCTTTCACAACAAGTCACGTCTGCACTAAATACAAGCCTGACATTTCATAAGCTGCTAAATAAGTATGCTGTACATATTGCAGTATCTATTTGTATACCTAACACTTGCTAAAGGCTCCAAAGGTATTCAGATCATCATGAAAGGAATGTATTAGGTTTGGTGTAACACCAAGTTACAACTATAAACTGGGGAAGTATAAAATAGTAAATTATCTCATAGTATATCCACCACTCAGATGTTTACGTACTTTTCCATCTTAATTAAGAAGCAACAAATTATAAAAGGCTTCAAGGAAACATTTAAGTTTACCCAATCAAAGCATAAAATTAATCTATGGAACATATTACTGCACAGTAGACTAGTGATCTTTTCAGAAGAAAACACTGGAAGGGTCTGAAAAAAACAATTTAGGTTGTCTTTCCCCCGCCCACCCATCCCCCTCAAAAATGTGGGGGTTTTTAACTCAGTCCCACTTCTGAAGGTGCATATCCTCCAGGAACACCAGCTCTCAGATTGGTACAAAACCTGCCAGAGTCCCCTTTTTCCACTGCAGCACTTTCTAAAATCTAATCAATTCACAAAGGCTGTAGTGAAGCGATTACAGAAATAATAGGCAGCTGCGGAAGAGAGGCCTGTGAGGGCTGTGGAGAGGACAACAGTCCCCAGGAAAGCCTGGGCTCCCTGGGGTCCAGGGAGCCTTGGAAATGACAGGGGCACATTCTTGCTTAGCCCACATATACAATACTGTATCAGATTTTGAAGCTGCAAGATGATGATTTATAGGCAAGGTGCTTTAAAGGTCACAGCAGAGGTTTCTAAAGCAGATTTGTAGTCATTTCTTTTTCTCCTTCTACTTAGTTCTGTTGATTTGGACTCGAAGCATCAATGGAGCAGGATTTTTATCATGAAAAGATATTCCTACCAATAGAACTTTAAATATAAGAGGAATAATGCATTATTGCATAATAATAAAGCATTAACGATCATGACGGTCTATAAGCATTTTCCAGGGATTCATTTAGGATGCCATGCATGAACTGCCTGATTATCAGCTGACTCATAATGTTGTGTTACATGATCTCATGAGCCTAGGAGTCCGGGGCCTCCTGCTCCAAGTCAGTATTTCAGAACAAGGAAGGAATTTGCTGTTTATCTATATTTTGGTATGAAATTGGTTATGAATAGATTACAAAAATAATGAATTGGCTATAATCCTGGTCATGGGAGCCTTTGAAACCAATAGCAAGGTTTCTGCTGACTTTAACTGGAAAAAGCCCCATGTTTTGAGACACTGTTGCATGATCTGCAGAGCACAAGCAAAAAATATGTATGAAAGGATTACAAAGTATTTTTGTTTAATTTTAAAATGTGTGGAAAAATCACCTAAAGCAAAGATTCAGCAAAATGTATATGTAACACCCAACTGTTCAAAAATCAAGGTTAACTCACATTTATGAGATTTTCTATAAACTAAGGCTCCATACAGGCACAAATATCTCCACTCTGCAAAGGTTATGGTTCCTTTGTCTGTTCCTTTTCTTGCTTATTCAGGATTTGAAACAGATATCTAAGAGCATTTTTTCTCATTTGTGACTCAACTCCTGTTCATACACAATATATACAGACATGATTTAAGAAACTTATTTATTAACTATTGTCCTGGTTTCGGCTGGGACAGAGTTCATTTTCTTCATGGTAGCTGGGATGGGGCCATGGTTTGTATTTGCGCTGGAAACTTGGTGATCGCTAGTAAATCAAACACAATACTATTAGCATTCAGTGCCGCCACTGAGACCTATTCACCCTGGAGATGTAACAGATAATTTTCTAAGAATTTCTTTGTAGATTAACATTAATTATCTTCCATACTTCATGAAGGATTAACATCAGTAGGAAATAAGCTCATTTCCACTCCAGACACTTCACAGTTTATCCCTGCCATCTCTATGATGATGCATTTACATGATATAAGTTGGCTGTTTAGAAACTCACCGCTTTCTCTTTGTTCTTAGGCAGTCTCTCCTCTGGGCTCTTTTGGTTTTTAGGTGGGCTGCAATGGGCTGAAGACACCTGAAGGAGGGATTTAGAGGTGAAACAGGGACCAGTTTCCAGCTTTTATGCATTTTGTATATTTAATCTTGTAGTGAAAAAGAAATCATGTATACCAGTCAGGTTGCAGGCTTGGTCCTTTTCATTTTGTTAGTAGAACTTACTGTCTCGCTCTCAGTCAGTAAGGAATTATTTTTCCAAAGGAGCAGATCTCAGCCTTTTTCTGACAGAAAATCCTGAAACAAAAGTGCTAACCCCTATTTAATAGTTTTGATATTCTGAAAATAGGCTTGCTTCACTTCATTACCTGCCACGTATCTTGAAAGAAGACCATAGATGGAGGAAAAAGCAGAGCTTGGGCTAATTAAGGTTTCCAATTTTTGGACACAAATAGCAAGCGACACTGCTAATGATAACCATAAGACCAACAGTGAAATATGTAGGTGTGGGAGTCATTTCAGGTCAGATGTATGCTAATGAGAGGGGAGAAATCAGGCCATTTCTTCCATGTTAGTCCAATGTAATGGTTCTGTAACAAACACAGAGGTGCAAAACCATCATGACACTGTGGCACTTGTTCCTGTATAAGAGCAAAAACCATGTTCAGAATAATATCTAGCTGCCTAACTAGGAATGAAAAACTGATCCTGAATTACGTCTACATGCCTATGCATATGAGCCTCACAGTGCCACCACCTATGTGCAAAGTACTGCAAGGAGCATCCGCAGCTCCTTCAGCAGCAGGAGCTGTGGGCTGCTTGAGCACAGGAACGCCTTGGGAGAGGGAGGACCCAGCTCACCCATCTCAGTCATTCAGCTGTTAAGTCTCCAGTATCAGGTGACTGTTTAGGGGAATAGCTATTTATTTTTCCTGTCTTCTTGTCTTTGAGTTTGGTATGATCTGGCTAAATGATAAATCCTTCTCTCTAATCCCAAACAGCCTGCATAAGCTCTAGCTTCAGTCCACCTGGTCATGGAAGGAAAACCTGATGGTGGTCAAGGATGTTCCTGGTGACATTTATTCTTACACCTTTATTCTAGTGTTGTTAAACAGTCACACCTCGAGAGAGGTGTTTCCAGGAGGGGGGCACAGGGTAATGCACAGCAAAACCTAGGAGTCTACATCTAGCCCACTGCAGAGGTGAGGTCTGCTGCATGTCAAACACCCAGCCCGATGACGGGGCTCTCAGTGCTGCCCTTGAGGTTTGAGCTGAGCAAAAAAACAAGGTCACCCCAAAGCTCATCTCACATGCTGCTTCAAGAGGCTGCAGGCAGAGGGCCCAGGCAGCACGGCTGCGGGAGACCTTCCTCTGCTGTGCACTCCCATGCTCCTATTCTCATGCCATCCCATGCTGCCAGAAGGGAATTGGATCTCAGCTGTGCCCAGGTACCTCAGTCAAGTGGCAAAACCCCACAGCAGTGTGCAGACAATGTGTGGGACAGGTAATTTGCCTGCATCTCACCCGTGTTCTTTTGTCCCTTACCACCCTTAGCTGTTCAGGAATTTGGATGGTCTCTGTAATAGCTGGACTTAAACATTGCTGTGATCTGCATGCCAACACTGGCTCAATGAATGGCTACAGCACACAGCAGCACTAGGAAAACAAACTGCTATTGCCCTGCCTAACAATGGTAGCAGTCCCCCGAGTCCTGTGGCTCAAGACTGCCATTTTTAACTCCTATGAACTGGAGCGTGCATGGCAACCATAGGGCACTGGGGAAAGGCAGTGACGTTTCATAGCTACGTAATACCCAGTCCACTGTAGCCCTGGTTTCTTCATAGAAATGAGCTATGAAAGAACCCATCTACTAAATATGTAAACCCCATGAATTTTCCTGTTAGGTGGCTGGTTTTTAATCTTTCTTTACGTAAATATTCATCACTGCATAGACCCCTCAGACTGTATGTACCGGGCTATGAGTCTCTGTGCTGCTACAGGTACATTTCTTGGTCACCACAATGTCCTGGGGAAGCTTCTGGGCAGGACAGCTTTGCCTCTTCAACATACTTTTGGGATGGAGAGTGACAACAGGACTTTCACAGTGAGGGTACCTCTCTCCTCAGAGGAGAGAATTTTTTAAGCTCTAAAGGATCACTTTGGGATCAGTTCAAGCTTTATGTACAGTTTTGGTTCAGTTTTACCTTTTTCCCTAGCCAGCTGGCTTAGCCTGAGGAATAAAATTATATGTGCGACCTTGCTCATCCAACCTGTGTTTTAATTCCTGCCCTAGGAGGACCGCAGATATAAGCAGTAGGTGATCTGCAGAAGTCTCCTGTAAATATTTAAAAGTATTTTCCAAGGCCAGCCCAAACTTACTAAGGTGGTTTTTCTGTAATGTTTTTTCTTTATCTCTCTTGGCTTCAGATAAAATGTCAGCTCATAATAGCCTTTCCCTTCAGATTTATTTTTTTACCCCAGTTTTGATCTAAAAAATTTCAGCACTCAATAGGAAATTTCTCACAGGGAAACTTTCTGTGATAGCTACAAATACTTACAATATCTCGCCAGCACAGTGCCTGTAGCGAGGAACCACTGCAGCCTTTCAGCAGCTCTTCCAGGACGTGCAGAGTGGCTGCAATGTCTCGGTGTATTTTGCAGTGCTGAACCGAGCCTGATGATGGCATAGTTGCTTAGCTCCAGGCTGGTTTACTGTACGGCATCACTTACAGAACTGCTTGCAGATGAATTGTTAACACTGATGCCATTTGAGCCCCCTCTTCTTTTCAGCAGAGACTCTCTAATCCACAGCAGTATTAAACATACTGAAAAAGTGGGGGGATAAAGAAAAAGAAAAAAAAAGTAAGGAGAGAGAAAATTAAAAAGTCCTTCACTGCAATGTCATTTCAGCAGACCAAGGTCACGGTGGGGCCAGATGCTGTTTACAGCTCAGCTCAAGAGAGCAAAGGTCTCTGGAGGACTGATTGCAAACAGTTCAGGCTGCTCTAATCTCCATGGGCTGCTCACAAAAGGCAAAACCACATCTGGGGACACCTCCAGCACTGGGGCACCCAAACTGTATTTCTTTCTCTGCAGCCTTTATGTTCTCAGCACAGGGAGCTTGCTCCTGCACCGGCTCCACCCCAGGCATTGCGGGAAGAGGTTTGTAAAATATGAAAAGTATTGAAATAACATAAAATGTAGCTAGCAAACAGAAATGTGGATAAAAAAGATGCCACCTTTTTGAAAGGGATATAATAGTAAGAAACTGCAGAGGATCTTTCCAGGGCCTGGTCCTGAAGCAGGGACAGCACAAACATCAGTCATTTATGCACATTCTGGTCACCAGCACTGGATGTGTCTCTTGCTAGATCTCACTGCAATTTTGTCATTTTCTCCAAAAGCTGAAATTTTTTCACTGTTTGGAGTTTCATTTAATTACTCTATTAAATGACAACCTTCTGCAGAGCCTCTCTGAAGAGGGTCACAACATTTCTAGTAATGATTTCACAGACTTGCAAATATTTGAACAGAAGAGGCAGGTATAGCCACTGAAATGAATTCCACTGAATTGCCATTGCAGTCCTCAGTCTGCACTGGAGTCTGTTTAACGCTGTACGAGGTGTCTCCAAAAAGCTTTCTGTGAAAACCTCCCAGGAGTTTTCTTACAGCTAACAATCTTGCTCAGTGCTATTGAGAAAGCATGAGATTTGCTGATAACATTTCTCTCTTATTGTGTCTGTCTTCAAAATACCACAAGTAAATGATTTGGCAGGAACAATACCGTAATAATAAGTGATAATCAGAAATTGTAAGAGGATAAGGAAAGACTTGGAGAGTCCATGTTATACATACAGACCCAAACTGTTTTTAGAAAGAAAAAAAATGCATAAACTAGAAAAGAACTAAAATACATGAACACCTGCTAAATACAATGCATGATTACCCAGGGGCACAAGATACAAAACCTTTTCTCCTGACTTAAGAGGGAGCAGATGTGTTAGGGGTTATCTCACTGTGTCAGTGAGAAATCTCCTATGAATTTTTAATGTCTCCCCACTCCAGAAAGTGGAAAGCACCTAGGAGGCAAGTTAGAAATACCCTTGTGAGCTCCTGGTCCTGCCACGAGGGAGCACTGCTAGGACAACCCAGACACAGACCTGCTCACAGAGCAGATGAAGCCCATTGCTGGTGTCCCTGTCTGCAGGCTGGGTCTGTTGTGTGTGCCCTCTGCGTGCTGCACAGCCCAGGCATGCCAGTTCCCCTCCAACTGCAGATAGCTGTGAAGCCAGAGGAGAAGGAGGAGAGGCTTTTCCAGACAAGAAGCCTGACTGGTGGTTGCTTTCCTTTGGCAGTTCTGCCCTATTCTAGTCAGGCAGCTCCCCATTTCACCCTGTGGCTTCTAGGTGAGTCTACATAATGAGCAACTGGAGACAAGGTAGACATTACAGCAATTTTAGGAATGGAGATGCTAAACCTGTCCATATGGTACCTCAGACCCAGCTTAAGGTGCCCGCGAGTAGTTCCCTGTAACTATACTACATATGGAAACCCCTGGCTGTCCCCGGAGGTTATGTGGAGCATGAACTACATCAAAGACTTGCAGAAGCCACTGCTGGTTTCAGGTGAATTCAGACATTGCCTGATGGCTAAAGAGAAGATGATGAGGAAGGTGGAAGGACACTGAGACCAGCAGTGAGCTGCAGTATCTTATCTTTTCTGGCAATGGAGCTCACTCTTCTCCCCACAACCCCACTATCACTTACCTGTCTGTGTACTATGACTTGCAGTCTGTTCCCTCCCAAGAGATGTGCTAATTTTTCTTGAGCAAAAGGCATCTCCTGCAGCATTTGAAAGGTCTCAAACAGGAGCTCGATGCCAAAAGCAGGAAGTGGCTAGAGAGAAAACAGTGGTTTCTGTGCTTAGAATCCATTAGGATTTGGGGCAGTTAGCATTTCTGGGTCTGCATTTCAAAGCATCCCTTAAAGTTCAGGATCTCTATCCATTGAAAATAAATAAATATATAGAGCTATCTGTGACCCCAGATTCAATTCTGAGGGCAGCTACTGCCATAGCAATACACTACTTGCTTGAAAGGCAACTGAATCTGCACTCATGCTTCCTCTGCTAGGCTGTGTACTTGGTTTTCCAACTTTCACAGATACTAAAGAGAGTGAATGAGCAGATCTTCTTAAATCTCTCTTTAAACTGAACAGACACACACTGGGCTTTAGATAGTGCTCCTGATTACTTATGTTTAGCTTCCAGGTTGGGAACTCTCCCGGTATTCCTGACACTGGGTTGCAAAGGCTTCAAATAAAATAAATAATATTTTTTTCTTTTAAAAGGCATTTAATTCCAACAATATACAGCTGCAGCCATGAATGACTAGAACTCATTTTATAGAATATGTTTCCCAGTCAGAAATGAAACTGGCAGTGCAACCCCTCCACCCCCCAAAATTACTTGGCTAAAGTAGTAGCCAGCTGAACAAGCAAAAAAACCACAAGAGGATTAAACTAAATATGTGGCTCAAATAAAGCAATTGAACCCTGGAGCGTTTACACAGCTGAATCAGCAAAACAGATACACATTCAAATGAAGGACGTCACTGAAAGAGAAAACCAGGCGCTTAATCAATAAACTGTGCAGCCCGTCCTGGTGCAGGAAAAGCAGCAGCTTAACAAGACAAACAGAAAAATGAACTGGAAAGAAAAAGAGTCATAGCAAAGAAAAACAGTGAAGTCAAAACATGTGAGCTTGAACAGTTTCACCCTGCATTAGAAATGCTTAACAGTGGCACTATAAAAATGGCCAATGCAAAAAAATCTTCCAGAGCTGCTATTTCTCAAGAAAAAGCCCTACTGCTTTTGCCAGGACCCTGAAGCCCCAATGAGAGCCATGTCCAGGAAAGGTAACTCATGGAGATATGCCACATACCTGCAGTGTGGGACTAGAGGAGCTCAGAAAACAAAAGCATTTTTTTTCCTCAATCAAACTGTTTATAGGAAGTGGGATATTATTTAATTCAAGATTGCAAGTTTATTATTTTCACCTAGATACAAGTTGTTTTATTATAGTACACAGATTTATTATTCTCTGTTAAGTACGCAGAAGTGGATTTGATTCACAAAAATATTTTTACTTCACTGAATGCTTTGAAAAATGGCATGACAAGACAGTGCAGCAGAGAAATTGTTGAAGAGATTCACATTCTCATCCTCCTCACAGGAGATTCTGTACTCCTCAGCTGCTGCAAAGGCTGCGCTGTCCCAGTCGCACAGGCTTGTTCCTGGTGCTAGCCTGGATATCGGACACTGTAAGGAGAGGAGGGCTTGCTTGGAAGGTGCAATATTTGTTTGTACCCTCGCCCTTGAGGTTTCAACACAGACAGAAGCTGCTATTCCATCACCTTCCTGCCAACAGAGAAATCTGTTCAGAGAAACCTTCTCACAAGAACAAACCTTCTTCACAGAAAAGTAAACAGGAAAGGCTGGGAGAGAGGCTGATTGAAGGACATGCCAGTGCACATTAAAATATTTGCTAATTGTAAATATATTGTCCCACTGTGCTGCCACCTCCAGCTCTGACTCACATGAAATGTCAATTGGCTCCAGATTGAATTTTGTGGTTAACAACCTCATCATTCACCTACCAAATCTGCCCAGAAAAGAAGAGACTGCAGTAACACCAAACACCGATTTCTGCTTTCTCATTCTTGTTTCTTCCCTTCTCCATTTTCACATTATACTGGGGTAGTCATGATCTGCATAATGCAGGCTGCAATGCTGAATATGACCTGAAAACCTAGAGTGAACTAATATTTAGATTTCATTTGCAATGTTAGGGAAGAGCCCTGTTGAAGTTGATTAGACAAAGATTACATGCAAGATTTTGCCATTTGTTGCAAGTTTTCTAGTCAGTACAATACTGCCATGAACAAAGAGGTGGGACATCGCCCAGCAGCCTGTGAGCAATGGGCAGATAAATCGTTCCGAGCAAAGGTAAAGTGAAGTTAATAACTTGAACCTGTCAGACAGAAGAACTGCTTCCATGAGAAAAATGTTCACTCACATGAGTTAAATGTTCAGGACTGGTTAAAAATCACAGTGTGAAAATAAACAGAATGAACACTGGCTTCTGATGCTTGGGTTTGGGTTGCAGTGTTTATAAGGATAAAGGAACATAAATTTCCACCTGCTGATTGAAACTCTTTCCCTTACTCTTTTTGGATTACTGCTGGTACAAGAACTGGAGAGATGTTAAGAGAGAAATGTTTGTTAAAAAAAAAGAGAGGAAAAATATTTTGGAAGCAAACCAGAAACAAGGCTGCCTTTCCAATAACAAGAAACTTGCAATTATTGTTCAAATCAGGTTCATATTTGGAATTGTAGTTCTAATCCAATAAAGTGTGTAATTTCAGGCACATAAATAATCCCCATTTCTCAGGGGATTTAAATTTCACTGCTTTGATGGCCTGGCGATATATAATAGGAAAATGATACAACTAAATGATGGCTATAATTTAGCAGTATGTATTTATTTGACTTTAGATGAAGGTGCCTACCTTCAGCAGGACGGGAACATGGTTTTGAAAGAGCTACATATTGTATATGTATATGTATACATGTAATACTACATATTACCTCTATTTTGCATAAACTACATTGAAGAACCAGATAATGTGTAATTTGCGCACAATAACATATCTGCATCCTTTCTGAATATGGCTTTACAAATCTTCCTCTGTTTTTAACCTTCAAACCGCTAAAACTGTTCATTAAAGTTATTGTCTTTACACCTTTTTCAACAGTTTTGTGGGTATGTGCGAATTATGCATAAAGCCCACAGTGAGATAGAGCCATAAAACTGCAGTTTAGCTAGGTAAACATAAACATTCAGCAAACTTTGTTTAATTAGTCACTAAATCAGTCTTTATGCCTGACTGACTGATGTTTTTAAAGTATTACTGACTCTTCTTAAAATATCTGCCCTTGTTATTTGTTATTTTAAGAAGTATTTGATGCCATAATCTGGTGCTTAAATATCCACTATTGGTAATTTTGTGCTAATAGCAATGCTGAGATGCTGAGATGACAGAATTATTAAACTGGATACAGAGTTGTCAAATTTTAAGACAGCGAAATACTCACCTGTGACACGTGGCATACGGCAGAAATCTAGGAAAATCATTAGCAGAGTTAAGAATGAATAGAAGCTGTGTTCCCTAAAATATAATCTGACATGCAAACATGGATAATCTTGAAATGTATTTGACAGTCTGTGATTTGAGTCAACAGATTATAAAGACAGAGGCATGCAGTACTGCATTTTCAAATAACAAATTACAGCATAGCTCATAATGCTGAACTTGGTGTGTAAACAAGCTGCTTTTTCTATATACTATGTAAAGAGTTCATTAAAATACCACAGCTAATTATGCTTCAAGCAGTTTCCTTATCTGGCATTTCATTTTACCATTAAATTTCAAGACTCATCATAGCAGTACACATTATCCAAGAGTTACATATTTTTATACACAGATTCGAAGGATTTGGGAGATTTTAAAAGGAATCTGATTATATACTTTCTTGCCATGAAGAATCACAAGAACAACATTGGAACAGCCTGCTTGTTCCATCTGAGACTGCCAGCGCTCCAGCAAGAGCCTCTTCCCTGCTTTGCCTTTACTCTCTGATGGCTCTGAGCAGACCTGGACACACAGCAAACCCTGTTGGCCAACAGTCGATGGATGTCTTCATCTAATGAATGCAGCAAATCTGTTTTGTTATTCTGTGATTCTGTGTTTTAGGTTCAGTCCATTCATGTGATATCCCTCCTGCCTTGTAGTGAACGATGCAAGAGGGATACAGACTTGCACAACACACTGCTATCACTAGAGAAGAGGGAAGACATTTCGCTATTTAATCCAATACCAATTGGACCCACTCCAATATCAATTTATCATTTAATTGGAGACTTCCCAGCATGAGAAGGAAATGTTCTGCCTCCTGCCCTGTGCTTCTTAGCAAACAGAGGTCAGAAGTGTGATCTACCTGAACTAGCTTTCCCAGAGACAATTCTGCAGCTCTCTACTTGTCTAAGACTGAATGCAGATGACCAGTCTAAGCATCCCCCAAATAGCAATTCCCACAGGCGCCAACATCAAGACCATCACAGGGAGATGGCAGCAAGAAGCTAAATTACTGATGTTTGACATCATATTGAGCTGTGCCCAGCCTTTGGTACAGGTGCTTGGCAGGAAGGGAGCAGTGGAGTTGGAAGTGATGCACCTGACAGCAGGGAGGACTACGGCAGTGCGAGGAGCCGCTATGTTTTCCCACTTTCCTTAAATTTGTTTGTGTCTGCTAACAAGGAAGTCTATTCACACTTACACTAAAGACTTTACCACTGTTCTGGGAGCATAAAAGCATCTTAAAATGAGTGGATATCAGCATTCCACCAATTTAAAACCACTTTTGACTGACAGAGTGGTATAAAGGATTTTTAGTGTAAATAAGAGTTCGGTAGTAATCTGATCTCGTATCTGTACGGGGGCTGATTCTCTTCCCATTTACATCTGTATTGGGTCGAGCAGCATAGGGATGTGCTTTCTATTGGTATGTAGAAAGAGGTTGATAACACACCAATGTTTTGGCTACTGCTGAGCAGTACTTGAACAGCATCAAGGCTGTGCCTCCAGTATTTCCCCACCACCAGTGGGCTGGAAGGGGGTAAGATCTTGGGAGGGGACATAGCCAAGACACCTGATCCAAACCAACCAAAGGGATATTCCATACCATGTGACGTCAGCTTAGATATAAAAACTAAGGGAAAAGGAAGAGGAAGGGGGACATTTGCAACGTTTTGTCTTCAGGAAGGAACAACTATGTATACTGAAGCCCTACTTCCCAGGAAGTGGCTGGACATCGCCTGCTAATGGGAAGTAGAGGATAAAATCTTGTTTGCTTTCCTTTTGCTACTGCCTGCGGCCTTTGCTTTTGCTTTTTTTTTCTTTATTAAACTGCCTTTATCTCGACCCACGAGCCCTTTGATTTAATTTTCTCTCCTCTGTCCAGTTAGAGGGGAGTGATAGAGCAGCTTTGGTGGGCCCCTGGCATCCAGCCAGGGTCAAACCACCAAAACATCAGTTTTATTTTTTTATAACTCCATTAGTTTCAGTATTTATTTTTGCATGAGTGACAGCAGAATTATGCCCAGCATAATCACACATGGAGTGTAAAAATCCAACTTTACTAATTTCTAAGTATTAGCCACAAATGCTAGAAGCCAAAGCAGAATCTCAATGAAGTAGTCTCCCAGTCTGCTCTTACTCTTTTTCCCCCTTGATATCAAAGTTGGACATGCCTCTGAGTTACAGAAGGAAGTATGAGGAGGGAGCCAAGGAGAAGTAGTTAAGACAACCTGTCTTCTACTCAAATTTAATGTTCAAATAAAACTAGATTTGAAGAGACCACTTGGGAACTTGTATATTCTCGTGGAGTTCTGCCTTGTTCAAAATGAGAAGGAATAACAACAGCACAGTATAAGAGCATCTTGGGAAGGCAAGGAGCTGGAGACAGTTGTTCAACCTTTCAAATGATGAAACACTCACAGGTAACATTTCACCCACCTCTCATTGCTGTTGTTTGGGTTGAGTTTTTATAGCTGTCTACATGATGAAGAATGCTCAGGAAAGGGTGAAGTTTTGGAGAACTCCCCTCCAAGCTCTGTTATCATCCATGACAGCAGGTGATGGAGCTAGCGGTTAAGAATAAAGGAGGTGGACACAGCCACATTTTGGTACTGCTCCTGGGAGTAAGAGGGGACCAAGAACCATGGAGTACCACCCAAGGTAGGGCTTGGACTTTCCTCAGACAACAGTTTTGTAAGTGCCAGTCTTGGTGTAAACTAGCACAAGCAGCAATTTCTCATGAGCTATTTATTGACTTGTTCCTTTTATCTAAAGCTTTAGGAAGCAGATAAATCTGGATAAAGTTGCTGTGTACCATAGAAATAACCTTGTACTACTGACTCAAGTAATGAAATATTGTGTTTAATAGCATTTTTTTTGGTTTTCTCCCTTCAGTTTTTAACAAAAAAGTGATGAGTCCTTCCTGCAGACAACATTCACTGTGGGCCACAGACCCAGGACAGAGACGCTCTCAACAACATGCTTTTCTCTCTTTTACTTATAAAATAGCTGTTCCGCCACCATACTATTCCTGAGCTGGTACATGTCTGATCTGTGCTGTCTTATGAGGTGCCCAACAGTCTTTATGTCTAACAGTGATCATTGCTTTCAAAATCCTGCCCTGCTAAATAATAGATGAAAGAGATGAACCATGCTGTGGTTTCAGTTTTTACTGCTTGATACACTGGCGCAGCAAGCGTTATGTTTTCAAGGGTGTCAGGAGGAAGCAAGGTATACAAAACAAGAACAGAGGGAAGTGGCAAGAAGAGGGGAAAAAAGAAGACGAGAAAGAGCATGGCCAAGCAGAAGGCATGGAATGGAAGCTTTGGAAAGTATTAGATTGCATTGCTACACGCTGGTGTCCTGCAAAGCAACAGATATTTCCATGATGAGTGCAGAATCCCTGTGACTCACCTAATGGGAATGACTGAATCCTCATCCCCTCCACCTATCTCAGCACTTCATTCCAGTTTCCATTTATGTTCCTTGTGCTATCATTGTGGACATCCTTGAAGTGTTACAAATTACACGGTGCTTCTTACATCAATCCATTAGGATATTAGCATTTTCCCTGCCAAGGCAGTAACAAGCAGTGCCTAGCAGTCTTGGTGAAATTTGCCTTGTAGCACTTATTAACTCAGCAATTTGACAGTTTTTCATAATCCTTTTATAATGATTTTAGTTAAACATTAATTTCTCGATAGCTGAGGTGGGGGGTTGGATGCAGAACATTCCATTTTGGTTTTCATCACTTTCATTTTACATTCACTTTTTCCCTTTTAAAATTGTAATAATCAGAACCTGGCAGGATTTCCAAAATCAAACATAATGAAACTTAATTACCAAAAAACATGTTTGATTACAAACTTGAAGAATTCCCATAGCTATTTTATGGATTTTTTAATAATTCAGAGTTAATCTATTTTTTTAAAGTATGCAAATTGAAATTTAAATTAACAAATAAATTTTAACAACCTTTTTTCTCTTTCTCTCTCAGATTCACAATCTTTATATATACATAAGAAGAGATATAGATGGTAGGAAATATGTATTTATTTTAGAAAGAGTAGAAATGCACATCTGTATTTTGTGAGTCCTTCAAACATCTTGCCATTTCATCCTTTGCTTTGCCTCTTCTTTCCTGCCAATATCTAACTAACTCTAGTCCTGTTTACCTTCCATCTGATGTGTCAAGATTGCTCTACATACCTCTGGTAGCAGACATTCTTTTCTCCGATACATACTCCCTACTCCAGTGCTGGTTAGGTTACCAGCAAATATAAACTGTTTGTTATGATACCCATGAAAGATTCAGATTGGTAAATTTCATCAGTCTTTGAAACCAAATATATGCAAAATGCTGCAATAGGCATGGAACAAAGACTCATTTCTTGTTCCGAGAAGAGATTTCAATTTTTGCTTTTAGAAACATTGCATGAAGTAACTAGGGTCAGAGCTATGCTAGACCCACACTTTGTTTATCTATGTGTGCTGCATAACAGTTCTGTTTAGTAGTTTAGATTTGACCTGAATTAAATATGAAGCTCAAAAAATACAATAAAACAATAATAAGAGATCTGACTTACCATGAAGCCAAAGCTTCCACACTAAAGATGGCCATCTTCTTCCTTGCTGTTTAGTTCAACGCAGCTCTTGGTACTCATGCCCACAGATATTCCAGCTGCTGGAGTCCTTCCCTCAGCTACAGAGACCTTCAGCTGGAAATGGCAGGCTGGGACAAGCACATCACGTTCGTGAACAGGAATAGTATTTTCCTCTCTCTGGAGTTTCTGCACCATAACATTTAAATCCAAAAGTATGCAGAAAAGAAAACAGCAAGCCTTGGTATTAGCTTTTTCCTGTAAGACTCACATCTATTATTATCCCTCACAATGCATGAGGAACGTTTAGGTAAGGATCTTAATACATGGCCTAAGAAGCCTGGCAGCAGCCATACAACAGCTAAGAGCTCAGGTGTGGTGATGGCATTGCCATTAATGCCTATTTGAAGTCACATATATAAAAAGGAACTGCATGGAGACACACCATCCCATTTGGAGAGATGGAAGATGCTTGGGTCAGCAAATGGAGGCACATCCTGAAGATGGCCAGCACACAAGGAGCATCCAGCTCCAGGAGGTCACCCATCCCCTCCACTGGCAAGGGGTCCCTGAACTTAATCACTATAATGAGCCACTGTCAGTGCAGTTACCCATAGCACGCTCTCCTGCTGAAGTAACGGACTCGTAATTTCCAAAGGAATCAAAGGGCACTTTGTGAAGAATTATAGTCCTTTCTTTGGACCAATATACAAATAGGGACTCATATGAGGTACTCATATGGAAAATTCTTGAGGTAGATTCACATGAAAGATGAAAAGTAAATTACAGTTGAAAGTCTCCTAGCGCGGATCATTTCTGAATGTGCACTTGTGCTTACAATACTCAGAAAAGCTGCCAATTCTTTCCTTTCTGCAGTACTGTGAGAGGCAACCAACCCTGAGGCATCAGAAAATTAAAAAAAAAAAGAACAAATCCTTTTCTTTGGAGGGTGATTTGGAAATCTTTAACAGCAAGAGCAAAGCTAGTGCACAATGTTTTGCTGTACATGGAAGCGGTCTGAAAAAAATGCAAGTAGCCGATCACATTAATTATAATACCTTGTTTACTAGGATGTTATGTGTTTCCTAGGTTTAGTAGCTGCAATAAAACTTTTCTGCACCTTGTAGATAGTTCATTTCCATGAACCATCTCATTACAAGGCAGTTCCTTCCCAGCATCTGTCATTAACCTACTGCTCTGGGTCCCAGACTGTAAAAGACTGCAAATAAAACTCAACAGATCTTTTGCAATTAATTCCTTTGTGAAAGAGGATAAATGGGGTGGCTTTCAGCTGTCAAACTGGACCTTTCATGACAGCATTTTTTTAATTTCCTCTGCATTTTAAGGATATTTCAGAGATATCTACACCAAGAGTAATGTGGATGCATGCACACACTACTTGCATTAACTACCTCTGCTGTGCAAGGGGAAGAGTGAGAGCATCTTTACCTGCTTACCAGAAGTGAATTAGCATTGAATAAAATGCAAATGGCCTCCAGTTTGTTCCAGCCAGGACATGTGAACAAAGCTGGGCCTAGAGCCCACCAGGCTCCTTATGTGCCACCTTTATTAGTCTGCTTGGCCACACTGCCCAAGAACCTTTTGCAATGGCCTTCAATGAAAAGAAAAGAACTTGTTGGCATGCAGGATTTGCTTCTCCAGTGCACCGGCCTTGAAGATCGGAGCACAGGCACTGTGGACACAAATCTCCTTTCTGTAAGAAGAAAACTGCAGTAGCAGCGTTCTCACTTTTAATGCATCATCTCCAAAATGAGGAAATAAGTCAAGTTACTAATATCCCTTTAAATGATATATGCTTATGTGTTATATAACGTATAAGCATTAAAAAATACTTTCTTTTCCATTCTGGGGGGAGGCAGACAATTTTGCTTGCAATTCAGCCAAGTTTACAGTTTCTTCTCCAACACAAAGTAAGAATCTGCAGTTGAGAGGAAGGGGAAAAAAGTGTTCTTCATATTCTGTGATGAGATGTTTCTAAATTAGTCAATCTCCATTATAGTTTTGGGGGATTGGTTTGTTGCTTGCTTACAATTAGCTGAAGGTCTGCCAATTCTCCGAGTCCTGATCTACCAGTCTCCCCAAAGGAGACTAATCAAATACCTGGGAACTAAAATTCAGCATTCTCCCAGGCACAAGAACCTACAGAGCCAGCAGAGACAGTGGTTTGGCGTTACAGCTTTCCCACCTGCCCTTGCCCAGGAGTTCTCTCCAGGCTTCCCCTTCCCTCTCCGGCCTTCAGGGATTCATTAGCTCTTTGACCTTTTGTTAGCATCCCCAGGTGCTCCTCTATGGCTAAGGTGTTAACCTTTTCTCTGCTTAATTGTCTAGGTGATTATCATAAGTTGTTAAACAGTAGTGTAATTTTTTCAGAGGCTGGGCTAATCTTGAAGTTTATTGTTTTCTTTCCCAGCCCTGCAGAAGTACTTGCGTATTTGAAAGCATGTCCATTTTTTCCAAGCTCTGTTGGCTAGTTGCATAAAAGATATTAGCTATCTCTTCAAATCTGGCCTTATTGTTTTCTTTTCCCTGACAATTTAGGCTACATCCAGTGTTCTGAATGTCAGCTTTTGTCTACTGTTTCCTCTTTCTTGCAGGTGGCTTTCTGCTCACTGACTGCTATTCTGAGACCTTCAGAAGGCTCTTCCTTGGTTAATAAAACCTGGACTTAAAGTGGACCTTCTGAACAAGGCCTTTGAAGCCCACACATAGATTAAAATTTAATTATGATGTATGACTATGAGCAGATTATGATAGTAGCATTCAAGATTGCTCTGTTGACATATCATGTTTTCTTCTTTCCAGTTACTAGTAACTATTCAAAAGTCAAGCCGAATAATTGATTGGGATAGTACATGCTGTTAAAGTATTTGCTTCTTCACTGAATAAGCACCATCTTAATTAGATCAAATCCCTAAGGACTCACCTCAGCAACTTTCTTAATTAAATAATTATGGGCATCCCCTTTCAGCAACAGGAACCAAGGAGCTGTAACTCCGATGGGTTGTTAGACTTGACTCAACCACTCACCGCACACCTCCCAGGTAAGACCACATGATCCTGTGGTTCTTTGTGGCTACAAATGCAATTAATTTTCTTACATAAGATCTATCTGAGGCATTATCCTAGAAAAATATGTCATTATCAAATTAGCCAGGTTCAGCACTGGAATTTAATATTCTCGTCCTCAGGATAAGTGTGATTCTCAACATGTGGGAGTACTCCAGAAATTCCTAAATCAGTGCCTGCGTGACAAAAATGATGAACATATATAATATATACAGGATTTGTTCATCAGGAAATACCAAATGGTATTCACAAAGGAAATCTGCGTGGTTAACTCCATCTTATAGATGGGGGAAAAGAGAGATCCAGGCAAGTGTAGTGACTTTTTAACTGTTATCTCCTCCCCACCAGAGCTACTAACAGATCTGCTCAGGCCACTGCTCACAAAAACTAAGAACAGTCATTGCCCAATGATGGCAAAAGACACCAGAGAATCAATTTCACACACAGTGAAATAAAGATGTGTGAAGACAAACAGCACGCAAGTGCTAAGGAAAGGTCAGCACAGGCTTTCTCATAATATTTTTGCTAAGAAAGAAAATCAACTGTCTACTCCCCCAGTCCTTAAATCCAATACTACTTGTTCCCAATTCAAAGTCCTTCCAGCTAGTACACTGCTGCTCTGCCTGAAGCACATCCACTTTCCAGCTCCCATTCTTCAGACTCCTTCATTGCAAATGCAACCTATTAACAATGGACATTCCAGTTTATAATTTTTTTCTGCCTAATAATTTTTCTCCAAGACAATGGCTGGCACCTTGCACGCTTCTCAGATGAGAAGCTCTCTGTTGTACGGGTTCCCAGCTTTGCTCACATACCATCAGTGGGGCCCAATGTCCATGTATGCAAACATTCCCAATTTGGGAACCCCAATTATTATGCACTTCTCTTCTGGGATGAGAGACATTGGGAACAATTTATGATCTCTGGGATATGTGAGTTATATGTCTACAGAAAAGACACCCTGCCCTGTTACTTTGGTTTCTATCTCCGGAGGAAGCTGAGCTTGCAAGAGTTTCTCTGGCTCACACTGTAAGTCTGACTGTGTAAGAAAACATTCTTCTGTTGGCTTGCACCCCAGTATAATCACAAAACCTAAAGCTGGATAGTCAACTGAAGTTAAAACTTAGAACTTTTTCTTCTAGAGAAGTGAGCAGCTCCTTGCCTCTGCTCATATCCTGCTTCGTGCTGCAGTAACTGAGATTATTTCACCAGCTCAAGTGAGAGGAGTTTCAAAAGCAGGGAAGAATAGACTAAAATAAAGCAGAACAGAGCCTCCAGCTGGGAATCTGTGCATGTGAAAGAAGGGAAAGATGCAATCTTTATCACTCTTTATCCACAATAAATACACTTTAAAAACATCAATTAGTGCTTGTCATTACAGCACTCCTGCATCAGATGCATTTCAGGCAACAAAAAATTATTAAAACCCACTTATTGAGTTGTTACTTTTCATTAAACTGTTCTCACCTATTGGGCATTTAATTACCACACAATAAATTATCCATTTAAACAGCAATTATTTTCTTTAGTCAAGTGTATTGAAGCATTTATTTATGGACTCTTGATTATAATAGATGCAAGAAACTCACAAAACTACAGTGTGTGCATGGATGTGTGTATATCATCACTGCAGTCACAGGAGGCCAGTCAGCAAAATGCTAAAGCTGGGCTTCAGTTCTCTGAAAAACTAACAGCTACAAAATCTTTCTCGATGGCACATGCTGGAGGAATGAGAACTGAAGGACCAGCCACTGAGGTGCTGGTGAAGGATGAATCACATATTATGGATCACATATTATGGATCATATAAAGGTATAGCATAAAAGGCAATGGTTAAGGGGACCTGACTGGAAAAATGTGATGAAAGCTGTAGCAAGAGATTTCTAAGTACAATGCCAATGACTTTACAATGCCAATGACTTTTATCCTAATCTACATCTACTCATGCCTGTGGATTTTTGGAAGAAAAAGTGCATACAAACCATCAGCTTCCTACCAGGACTCTTCCAGAGCGGCATGTGCGATACCAGTATCTCTGGTCTTGTGGGATCTGAGTCCTTTGGCATAATTAAGCTTGTAACTAGCTGCCATCATCACCTGTTTTTTTTATCTGAACTCCAAGTGCGGATCCACACAGCGTTAGCTGGGATGCTTCTGCAGCGAGGAGCTGCCAGATGCAGCATGAGGCCAGCTCAGGAGGTGGCATCCCTGCCCCAAGAAGCCAGCTTGCTTACTGGGGGCACCATTGCACACTACCCCAAGTGCCCAAACATGCCAGCCTCTGAAGGAGAGCTGCTGAGCCAAAATTTCACTCTTGCTGTCATATTGTTCTTGTCATCCTCTTCTGCAGACCTCTATAAAAAAGAATCAAGTACTTATTTATTAATAAATGAGGAAAAGCTGAGGCTATAATTATCTTTATCTATGCCTCTACTCCAACCTGAAATATTACAGGTTCTCTCAGCAGGTGCTCTCTTCAGAAGACGCAGAGTGGGAAGCACTTTGAATCACGGGAGAGTACCAAACGTTCACACGGAGAAGAGATTATGTGAGCAGAGGCAGACAGATGGAATTATGGGCCAGGGAGGTGGCAGAGAGATGACACTGGCAGCCCACACAGGGCAGGAGTGTCTGAGGACAGCCTCGCCAAATGTGAGTGAAACGCAGGTAGGCCATGTGTTTGGAATGACTGCACTGGTTTTTGTGGCTGCAGCAGATACTCTCCCAACAGGCAGGCAAGGGGAGATGGTGTGTGAGAGATTTTTTAATGTGTTTTAATAAAAGATGGGCATGCTAAGGGATGGGAGGAAACCCCCAGCCCACCAACAGCACGGGGGGCATGTGTCAGCACAGCCCAGTGCGCAGGATCCAGCACTAAGGGATCATCTCCACAGGGATGAGTGTCATCCTGAGAGGTGAAAAGCTTCAAGTGAGGACTCCTAAAGTTTCATTCCTAGGGCACTCTGTCAGACAGAAAACCTTAACAGCTCTTGTAAGGAACAGTTTAATGTACAGTGGAGATGATAACAACAAGTTCCCTTAGCTCAGGGGTTCTCACAGAGACTCTCTTTTTTTTATCACTTGTCCACATTTAAAAAGCTGGTCATGATGCTCAGAAGACAAAATCAGAATATACCAGCACAACATCCACAGGTGATACTGAAGTTAAATGGATTTATACCTCTGTATCTCATCCTCGTCTCCATCCTCCACACCTTAAAAGCCAAACTAAGCTCAGTATATGCCCTATTTCCACATGCAGGCACAGCATGTGTCATGTCCCCTCCTTTAACCAAACACCCACCCAGCCAGCTCTGAGCTATCAGTTACCAAGAGCCGGTAACACACACGGCTCTATGCTACGCCTGCAGGGAGCAGGGGTGAAAAAGCATCTAGTACTAGCTATACCCAGAATATCCTTCTACCTGCAGATGGGGAGACTCTTTCACCTCAGTTGTCTGCCCGTGTTTACCTGAAGTTATAAAATTTGATCAGTCTAAAACACCCCCCTGGAACAAATGCAAAGTACAAAAGAGCACAATTGCCAATGTCATATAAACAATGAATAAACAGATTCGCCTGTAAGCAATTTAGTAAAGAAGAGGATTTGGAGATCTATAAACAGGCCCAGAACAAGCTGCAGACATAATTAAATCAGTGAAATGAAATATCAAATGCTGGCAGCCCACAAACACTTTGATGATGATAATAATAATAGGGACTCAGTGTATGAAAACCAAGAGGGAAAATTGATTCATTAAAAATAATGGTGAATAAAATGAGGACCATGTGTTGGAGAGAAGAGCATACTACACAATAATTCTAAAATTTTATCTTTTTGTGAAAGGGAGGAAGACCTTCCAAGGTAGCCATTTCTTCTGCATCAGTGAAGGGTAAAGTGCCAGCCTTGGAAAATTCAACATCTCTAGACAATAAGGCATACTCTTAGCCAGGCTCTGAATTTGGCACATCTCCTTCACTCACTTTCAAAGAGGTACATTAATTTGAGATAACTGGGGAGCAGGATCAGTATGAAAAAATCCAGAACGGGGACAGTGTACTACAATACCTGTTTATCCACTGAATGTTCATGGGCATTTTCCTGGCTGGGAATAAGTATGGATTGAAGTAGAAATTTTATTCCCATTATAAATTAAGTATATATTAAGGAATAAGTACAAATGTGTAGAACATGAATTAGGGATAGGAACAACGTATACTTATTAGAAGGGCCAATTAAAAAATCTGCAAGTCCAAATTATCAACACTGTATGACATTTATCTCAGTGAAGCACATAACTAAATAGAAATATCTGTATGAGGAAGTACAGACCTTTGGAAACCAGTGTTTGATTGAAGACCAATGATGGAGTCAGGCTATCTTGCCAGGCTAACACACATACACATCCTTGGAATACCATGCCTATCACTTCCTGATATTTATAATATTCCTCTTTCCATTCACAGGCAGCTGCATATCACATTGCCCTGGGAAGCAGCTTCAGCATCCCCCACGAGAGACCCCAAGTGGGGCAGGGTAGGAGGGCTTTACCTCAAGGGGTGCACCTGCGTGCTATAGCTCCGTGTACACACGTACCCCTTGCTGTGATAATAAAGAGCATGAAAACATGATACATGAACAGTTTCCTATGTTAAGAAGGAATATATATCATTTAACCTGCTGCTTTGTTTTATTCAGCTTATCTACCATTTGGGATTTGCTTGGTGTTTCTGATAACACAGAAGGTAAATACAGAACTGATTCTAGCTTCCCTGCTAACATAATCAAAATGCCATGAGGTATCATTACCACTGCGCTGGGGCGAATGCTGTTGTTAAGGGATCAGGATGGAGATGAACAACTCGTATTGCCATTGTGAGCCACAGCAGAAAGGCAAAAGGCAAGCTCTGATTTCTGCATCCCTGTTCATTTCTGCTCCTCCTGTAACTTTATCCTCCCACTCGCAACTATCGGTATGTAAATCATAGCATCGTGTCTGACATCTGCAACTGAAATGTGAGCTATCGTGAACTGCTGTTGCTCCTCTGGGCCCAGTGGAGACACACTGGTTGACACTCATTTAGGATCCCAGGTTAGTCTGGGAGAGGCACCCTCCGCTGTGCTAATCGCCTCTGCAAAGCCTCGTACAATGGAGCGTGGACCTTTGAGCCTCAGTTAGGAAGGGACTAACATTAAAAAAGTGTGTAATGTTAATGTATATAATACATTATTGTGCAACACTTGAAATCAGCAAAAAGATGAAACAACACCTGCTTCGTTGAAGAATGAAGGAGCTCCGTGCAAAGCAGCTATTTAATCTAGCACTATGTCACATAACTACTTACAGATCATACTCATAAATCCCAAATCAGCTCAGGGAGAGAAGTTGCTTTTAGGAACTAGGAAATAGAACTAGCAGATGTATCTTGAATTGTCAGCTTTAGCATTTAAAAATAAATAAAATATCTGAATAACATCTGCATTTCCTTCCTACCTTCCAAGTAAGACACTCATCCTGAAAATTCCAACACATAGCATTTTTACACAAGCTAGTCAGACCAAAGCAACATCATCTTTGGGATACAAACTTGCAGTGAGTGTATTTATCACAACTTAATGAAGTCTATAGCATTAAACTACCCTTTTCGAAGTTCATAGTAGTAATTACACTGTCTCTGGGTACAAGCTTCTGAACTGATGATGAAAAGACTTGATGAAGCCTGACTCCAGAATGCCCTCATAGGTTTTTAAACAGCCTTTGGTACAAGGAAGAAAGTATCATTGATTAATGATCCAAGGAATTTCCAAGAAGAGTTAAGTATTAAGAATTACAATATTTTTATAATTTTTCAAAATATTTTCTTAAATTTCAGTAACAGTAAATAGGTCCATACAGCAGACTTTAGGTGGCTGGTGTAAATGCAAGATGGGTATTTTTCATGTTCTGAAATATTGTCTATGGTCAGTTAGGAAAGGTCAGAAATTTACCCAATTAAATAATTTTGTTGAAAATCACAGTCAATGAGTCCAAAATATTTCACGTGGAAGACTTCTAGACAGAGACACTGCCAAAAAGGGGGTTCTGCATCTCTATGGCAGACCATCCAAAAGGACCATCCTGGCAACGCAGCAACACAGACAGCCCGGGTCTGGTGCTTGGGAATGTTCCTTGGCACCATTTAATTTATTAGTGGGAAAACAGCCTTTGAGTCCAAGAACAGTATCACACAGGACTTTGATTTCCCATGTTATTCATAAATACTTAGAGGCTGCCATTCATCCTGTATTTGACGCAAGGTAGTTGAGAATTGGTCTGGTGGATAAATCATGTAGTAATTTGAAATGCAACTGCTTTTGGCTTCTGTGAAGTTGTATGAGCTTACTGAAATGAAGTCTTAGTCAGGAGGCTGCAAAGCAGTGACCTATCAGAAAGTCTATCACATTTCAGTCTCTCTCCTTGCAGACTTCCCAGCCTGCCTGAACCAAGACATGTCAGATGCAGAACCATGTTTACAAAGCCAATGCAGGCTGTAGACTCAAGTCCCTCAGCATCACATTTACCATGTTACCTTTAAAAATACCTGCCTGATTTTGTCTAGTCATGCAGAATTTTTCAGTTTCTACAAATTTATGGACTATTTTTCCCTTCAGTGTGCTGTCTCTGTTGCCCAAACATGTTCCCCTCTAGATCTCATGGTCTTCTCATTTCAGCTCCTCTGTACTCTTTTTCCTGTCCTGTCCCCCTCTGCAATTGCTCTTATTCCACTTACTGTAATTTGTATTCCCCTTATCTAAATCCATGTGAAAATAGCATGGAACTAATGTTTGCCTGAAAATATTCTCTACAAAATCCATGTGAAAATAGCATGGAACTAATGTTTGCCTGAAAATATTCTCTACAAATATGCCAAAAAGATCATATTCCCTGTTCTGTCTGTTCCCTTGAGGAAAAGTACTCATTAATTTGATTTCCAGCTTTCATTTTTTTAAAGGGAACAAATGACAATTATTGTTTACTTTGAAGTTTGTTCTTTACCATGAATAATTACCCAAAATAAACACCTGCTTCTCATATGAGTTGTGAGAGCAGACAATATGCTTCATATTTTGCATTCATACTTGAGTGGCAAGACCTGGGACAAGGACTGGGACTGACTGTCTAGCATCACAGTACAGTTCCAAGAGGCCAAGATCACTTCTCAGGAGTATTTATTTGCTTTTAGGGGGATTTTCTAGCATTTTCTGGTGTTTTGAAGTGTGGCTGGCCCTGTGCAGTATCTTTGTGCCTCAAAGAGGGCACATGCACATGCCAGTTACCAAACATTCCTTGGTCTTTTGGGAGGTGCCTAGTCCCAAAATTACTTGCTTGTAAGTCTAGGGACCCTGGATATCAATGTTTTAATGGATTTTGTCTTAAACTACATCGTGCACTTTCTATTCGGCACATGAAACAGGTTTCTGCATGTGCCCAACTTTCCATCTAAATTCAAGTCCAAACTTCTCCAAATTTTCAGGCCTTTTAGCATCCTTGGATGACACTTTCTGAACTGGCTGGTAGATTCAGACTCTGCTTTCATATCTTTATTGGTACACATAATGGACAGCAAAATGAAGATCAAATGTAGAAAAAGATCACGTGATAAACTGTGAGCTCTTTATGAAAGGAAGGAAGGAATAATATTTTTCTTTTGTATGTCAAATATATCAAGTAGTAATACACAGAACATTCAAGGTACACATCAAGAAAAATATCTCATGGAAAGGCATATGGAAGAAAGAGATTGCCCAGAGGCAGAGTGATCTCCATCACTGGAGATCTCTGAAGACAGGTTAGACAGACAGCTGTCAGGACTGGTGCAGTTATCCCATTTAGAGAAGGAGGACTGGGTGACCTCTCGAGCCTGGAATTTTACAATGTTATCTTTTCTAGCAGCAGCTCACCCTGTGCTGGCACTGGAGGGAGAAGCTCATACTGGAAACATCCTCCTACAGGAAACTCATCTTTCTTCCCTTTTGCTTTACCACAAATCCACTGCTGATCCTTGGAAGCTGTTGCTATCTCATTACTGAATAGACAAGGAATATTTGTCATCATCTAGTGCAGAAGTGAGATTTGATCACTAGCACCTTCAACAGCCTACCAGCCCCCAAGCCATACACAACCTTCCCACCGCCCCCCATCCCTTGAAAGGGGCCTGGCAGGGGATTACAGTCACAAATTCTGATTTTAGAAAGAGAGAGAGAGAATAAATGCCATCTGTCATATGCTCTTTCTTTTCCATTCATCCAAAACAAAGCGATGGATATTTTACCTTAAATACTAAGCTGAACTATGTGACCATGAGTGCACTACCTTAGATCACCTTTACGCAAAGTGTTGTAGCTGTGGTAGGATTTCAGATTCCTTATAAAGCTATTTTCCTTGACATTTCCCAGCACTCCATATATAACTGCCAGCAGTCACAGCACATCTCCAGGACTGTGCAGTACAGGAGTCACCAAGCCCTAGAGGTTTTGCTGAGAACATGTGAGAGCTGGAAAGCCCTTAGCTCCCATGGAATTTGAATGGGAGTTTGCAACACAATCTGCTTCACCAGCAGATCCTCAACATTTTTTCTGGTTGTTTTAATACTTGCTCACTGTTACTGAGAAGGGGCTATATTTATGTCCTATTACGTATGAAAAATAGCAACATTTAAAAGTAGAAAGTAAATAAAACAAGAGGCATACCATATAGTCAAGCATACTTTTCCCCCTTATTAACAAGAGAGGAACTGTGCAATAGGAAATATTGCTTATTGCCCATATAAGGGGTGCAAATCTTCTACATTTTTTTGGGCTGCATTTAATTTAATTTTTTTTTTGTTTGTTTGTTTAAGAGACTAGGAAGAAAAAATCTAAATCCTGGTGGTTTGTAAATGGCTCTATCAACACAGGGAATTGCAATGCTATTTGAAATACACATGAACAATTAGAAAGCTGCTGAACACACAGATAAGGAAATGTCTTATTTTTAATGTTCCTCATGATCCACAAAAGCCCATTTTCAATACAAAGCCACCATTAACTAGGTATTTCAATATACTCATAGCATTGTTAGAAGGTGTGTCATGGAGCTGGATGTTCTTTATTAAACTACGAAAATGATCCTCTCTGTCAGAAAACATGAGCAGCACAAGAAAAACACAAACCTGATAGCAGAGCACTTTATGAGATTCACTTTTCTGAGACTTTGAAATTCAAATGGCTAAACTGTTGAGCTGTCTGAATATTTTATGTTACAGGCAGATACTTCAGGAATAGATCCTCCTCTTACATAGCTGGTGTAAGTGTACAGACTAACATACTGTCATTTTTTAGCCCCAGTCGGCAACCAAGTACCAGCCAGTCGTTCACTCACCCTCTCCTCCCTTCCCCAGTGGGATGAGGAAGAGAATCTGAAGAGCAAAAGTAAGAAAATTCATGTGCTGAGATAAGAACAGTTTAATAATGGAGATAAACTATAATAATAATAATAATAAATTGTAATGAAAAGGAAAAGAATGAGAGAGGAAAAAAAAAGGAAAAACAAGTGATGCAACCACTCACCACCTGCCAACCGACACCCAGCCCATCCCCAAGCAGTCATTGCCCCGGGCCAACTCCCCCCCCCAGTTTATATACTGAGCATGATGTGATACGGTATGGAATAGCCCTTGGGCCAGCTGGGGTCAGCTGTCCTGGCAGTACCCCCTCCCAGCTTCTTGTGCCCCTGGCAGAACTTGGGAAGCTGAAAAGTCCTTGCCTGGTGTAAGCATTGCTCAACAACAACTAAAACATCCCTGTGTTATCAATATTATTCTGATGCTAAATCCAAAACACAGCACTATGACAGCTACCAGGAGGAAAATTAACTCTATCCCAGCTGAAACCAGGACATGTAATGATTTACTAGTTGAATTATTTACTTACATATTAGCTGAAGATCTCAGAACCTGGTATATAAGGTGACTAGCACTGTTCACATGAAAATCGTGTGAATCTCCTATTGATTTCCCTGTGAACTGATTCAGAAACTACTGGCAAACCTCTCTATCCATATCATCATCTCTCTATGAATTCACTGTCCTGGTTGCGCTTTTCCTGTATTTTGTTAAGCTTGTTTTGCATAGGTTTATTTAGCCATTTACTGGAAGAAGTACACATTCAAAATAGAAATGAAATTACACTGAAAATATTTTGTATCTTTACATACAAGGGGTTTACATGTAGTTAAAGCTAGTCTGAATTGTTCACTAATATGTACCCAACAACAAAGACCTGTTCCAAGGCTCAGTGAAATCACTGGAAATCTTTCTAACATCTTTTGCAGGGTTCAGATATGGCTGTGTAGTAACTACACTACCCTTGCTGTCTTATCACATTTTGATCACAAGAGAAAGAAAGGGAAAATCTGACCTGATCAGAACACGTTTGTATAAATATGTACACCTGTATCCATACGTCCATTTTCAAAACCGTATGTTTTTCATTTTCATATGTAAGAAGAGCTTAACTTTGGGTTTGCTATTCATTTTGATAAAATCTAAGCTGGAAAACTGCAGAGAAATGTTCTTCAAGGACATCTGCAATTGTACAAGAAACAGAGAAACTGTCTTCGAAATGTGACCAAGACCAAATTTTTGTGACTGTTATAGATACCCTGAGCTAGAACAGCCTCCCAGAACCTAATGGCATCAGAAACATCCATGACAAAATTACATTGAGTCTTAGGGGGAAAAATAGCATTTACAGCTCTCATAAAAAGTACTGGGACACTTTGTGCCTTTAAGCAAAGTAACCATTTAAAAACAGAAGAAATCTGCAGTGGGATCAGCAATCACATCTTTACAAATGATAAGTCTAGTAAGGATTAGACCATCTTCCAGTGTGAACCATACTCAGGGCACTGCTGCCAAGTAATTGTGATGAGAAGCTGCACTTTGGTTCTTATACATTCACTTTATTGTTTTATCTACCCACTACGCAAATACAACAAGGATCTGTCACAGAATATGTTGACTGTGATTTAAGATATGCTTCACAAAAGGGACAGAAAAGCATCAGAGTCACTGGAAAAAGAATTAGTATGGACCAGTCCCAAGCTTTATAAATGACAGTACCATGGGAAAAACAGACCTGGGATAACTCATTTTACCTTTTTGTGTTTCAGTTTTCTGATCTGTAAAATTGAAGATATTAATACTCATCTCTGTATTGCCTCTCCATGGCTCCTGGATGAGAGCTGCCTTGGGAATGGCCAGCTCAGTAAGCAACAAGAGCAAATGCGAAGGTGTGCATCTGCCTACTGCCTCTGCATGGGTAAACAAGACACTTGGTCATACTCCTACCAATGAAATATCTTTGTCTTTTTAGGGTGAGAGTAGTAGATAAAACAGCAAGCAACACAGTGATCCATCCCCCTGCCCTGCTACATAACCTTTAACTACTTCTTCAGTTTTAATATTGAGTTTTGCAGCTCTTTCAGGGTTTATTTGTTCAACTCTGTTTCTCTGGAGTGAAGAAAATGATCAGTAGCTTTCAGGTATTTCCTGGAGACAGCAGCAGTGCCACAACAGACTTTAGACAATCATGAGCTGACTTTAAAACAGCCAGCTCTAGTACTTATTACAGGCTACAGTGGCACAGGGAGCTCAGCAACTTAATATCAAGTACATTTTATTTTGCCTTTTGAGCAGCTTTTGTCACTCACATTGAACTCCATGCAACTATGGCTTCAATTATCCAACCTAGCTGATTTCTAGCACATTACAGCTATACAGAGATACCTTATGGGTGCTACAGACTAACCATTATCAAAAATCTTTCACTCGTGTTTTAAGCAGAAACAATAACTCTTTTCCCTCTCCCAGTCTTCCTAATTCTCTAAGGCTGTGTTTGAAAAATAGTTAAGTAAATCTGGTCACTTGGTAAATGGGACATTCTCAAATTTATGAGGCTGAACCTCAGCTAAAACTGTCCAAACAGGTTTTTTACCGGCTAATTTAAATTCATTCTCACAAACAAAGCAGGTTGCTCGTGGCAGCGACACATTTGGAAATCCGGTCAGAGCTGACTTATGAAAAGGGTTATAAAAGTCTTTACTAATGATTATATGCCACAAATGCTTTTGGCTCTTGTTCCCGTAGCATGTTTCCAGCAAAATCAAATGTCGACTCCTACAAGCATAAGTTGGAAATTATCCTGCCTCACCGAGCCTGGACCTCTCTTAAGTAGGACAAGACTCTGCTGAGACCTCATGCCTGGCAATGACCGCAGGCAATACTTTCAAAGAACCTTCAGAGATTTACTTGTATAGCTAATGTCTCTTAAGAGAGGTGAAATTAATTGCTACAATTGCTTTATTTATTAATTTTAGAATTAACTTTAATCCAGGCAAGTGTTCAAGGCATTTTATTTTATGGTTTTCAGGTCTTAAGCCCTAGAGAAAGACATCTATTTTTAACTCCTGTCACTTCAGTCGTATTACAGTCTGAAGTTAATAATACAACTTAAACAGGTAATTGGTAGAAGTAATAGTTAACTGGTCACAGTAAATCCCAGCAGCACTTACCAAAAAACAAATGATACAACAAGCAAAGACAAAGCTATTTTGTAATGCTGAAACGTTTGATATATTGAAGTTTTAATTTCTTTTATTATCCCTAAACTCTGCAAATATCTTTTTTCATTAACAGACTGAAATAGTCAGTCTTTCCAATCAACTCTAATACAAAGCACCCACGGAAATTAACATGAGAGTAAAATGCATATGAGAAAAACTGTTTACATCTGTACCACATATCTCTCCAGTGGGGTCTCCTTTTCTGAAACATCATACCCTTGTCTTTCATGCAATAGCTGGCCATGAACCACCCTGAATCAGCTAAAGTTCAGATCCATACTTGATCTTTGCAGCTGAATTTGCACACAGAACTTTTAAGCCTCCCATACCTCTTAAGACAGGACAAGTAGCTCACCAGCCCTAAAGAATATTGACCCTACAATTTAATAATTAAATTCTTTGTGAAACCAGTTGTTCTGGAAGTTTTAAACTGTACCGTACATTCAAAATAAATTACAACAAAGGACAGCGAAATGAGTAACAGGAATAATGACAGACAATTTGGGAAGCGCTAGCAAAGGTAGCAACGGCCCACCAAATTGGTCCTTGGTGGGATGGGGGACAGGGACTGCTCCAGACAAGGGAACAAGAGTAGCAGCCCTGCAGTCAGACAAGGGAGAGGGATGCTGGAAGGTGCTGCGGGAGTCAAGGGAATTTGCCAGTGTCAAGTGGGATTAAGAGCCTGCCTGTGTCTGAGGCAAAACCCTGTAAGAGGGGAAGCACTGGATGGCATTTTTAAGGTGAAAGCAAGGTCTGTGAAACAGGTGACAAGATTGGAAGCCATAGAGGACTGAAAATATGTATGTGGAAGATATGATCAGAGCAGCAAGGAAGATAATTTGAGCTGGGGGAGATGAAAAGCACGGAGCTGACAAGTGGCTCTCATTTAATTCTGTGCTTAAAGTTAAATACACGCTTAAGTGCTTCAAGGAGCTGAGCTTTCTGGAAGGACAATCTTCGAAGTAGCCAGTAAGGAACACTGAACTCCCTTTTATTATATATACACAATCCCAGAAGGATAAAGAAACTAACAAGACTGATTTTATTCTCCTCTTGAACATTTCAGTGAAGTTGTTACAGCTGTCCTGCCCAAGCCACAGAAAAGTGGAAGGCCAACAAAGTGCCAGGACGTTATTGTGGAAAGGGTTTTAGCAGACACAGAAATAAAGTCCTGACTGTCAAAGAAAGGGCTACTTTTGATCATGTCTACTCTCTCACTAGAAGGTAAGCCTCAGAGGCCAAGAATCATGTAGGAAGATGAGATGCTCTTTCACTGAAACTAAATCTTTTAAAACTTTTCTCCTTTTCTTTAATATTTTTCTGACATTACCCTTTGTGTTTCAGTAGTCTCAGATGTTGTTTTGAGCATATCACATCCTGTTCATGTCAGAGCAAGAATGAAAAGAAAATCACATGTGAAAGCGATGCTGTATAAAAAATTAAAAGTGGTTCCTAGTCAATTAAATGGTTTCTAATTAAGATTAGTTTAAAACTTCAGAGATTTGGATTCAAACTGTTGCTCTGCCACAACCTTCCAGTAGGCATGTCACTTAAATAGAAGGAGGAATTTAGCCAAAACAAACACATACCTCTCAAGCATAGGATGAGAATATATTAGAGGTGGCATAGAACCAGAATCACACGGGGAGACTGCACAGACACCCTGCACAGGGCATATGCTGCACTGGCCGTGCCACCCACACAGACTGGAGGGCTGGTCCTCCTGGACCCATGAGCCTTGGTCTTAGAGACAGCATAGTGAAATATTGCATTTAGACACTGTTTCTTCACTGGAAATCTTACAGTACAAGCTCCTATAGCACATCAGGCAGGCTTTTTAGTAGCTGCCAGTAACAGGCAAGAGCAATATTTCCATTTGCCTTTGCAGTTGCAGTGCGAACGAGAAGCACAACCCCTCTGTGGTTAGCCTGCAAGCCAGCTGCCACCGCCTTTGCCAATACAAGTGACCCAGTGCCAAAGCCATGAACATGCTGATTGTCTTCACTGGGATTTGTAAGCAGGCGATGCTGCTTGGAGCGCACCTGTCCCATACACTAACTGCAGTATTTTGTATTATTTTGAAATAGTTCTGTTAATTCTTCCTTAGAGATATCATTCCAATAACCTACTCCCTGCCTGACCTCCAGCCTTAAGCAATTCAATTATCTATTCTAATCCTTTTGCATCCTCCCCACTGAGGGCACTTGTAAATTAACCCAGCATTGTGTTTAGAGTGCTTGGCTTGATTTATAAAGATGCCTACAAAATAAATGTCCTTGTAGACAGACAAGTTTTTTTACATATTTTCATATATCAAAGAAATGAACTGTGATGCTTTAGAAAACACAGCAGTAAAGCTCCAGTCAAAAGAAATAATGAAGAATAGAATAAGAGACCCATTTACCAGACAGCTCAGATGTGCAAAAGACCTACTTTTGTAGATTAAAAATATAGATGAAAATTTGAGTTCTAGGCATTTTATCCTTTAAGACCTGTTAGCACACACAGGATATATCTACTACATGCAATATACACATTATAAAAAAGTATTTTTAAAAATCGTTCAAGATCTGAAACTCAATCAGAAAGAGAGAGCTTACTTGTGCATTTAATGGAAGGCCTCACTCAAGTTGGGCAGGTCGATTCTCAGAGTGACACCGTTTTCTGCAAAGATGAAAAAATAGAGAAATGCCAAAATGAGTATGATTTTAGAAACATGACTACCATAACATTGCTGAGTTTCTCATGAATGACAGCACTACAGGACTGACATTTCATGTGCTTCTGCAATGTATGCTACGTTTCTATTTAGAGACCTTATAGAAGCTAGTGATGGAGGAAATGATCCAGACACTATTCCCACTCCCCCACCATTCTCTTCAGGTTTAATAGACCAGAGCACAGAATCAAGTGTTAGAAATGAGCTGAAGTGAATAGAATTGCATGGGCAGAATGTCAAAATGTTTTTAATGATTCACTGGCTAACATTGCACATAGAAGAGGGTTCAAGCTACACCACTCAGATCCACACTCAAATTTCCCTAAAGTTTGAGAATTAGTTTCTGTCAACTCCAACTTACAATGTGCACTTGCTTCCCTGTAATAGACTACAACATATTAACGGGTAAGTACCATAATCACTGGAAGTCCTTGTGGCATATTGCCTTAGCCTCCCAGCCTCCACTTTCTTAACTCACATATATCCATATACCAAGTGTAGAATCAGCTCCAAACATAGCTTTTGCATCATCTGAATGCATTACCCTACTTTTGTGCCATTAATCAGTCTGACACATGGTAAAACACCAGGAGAGGAAGAGAATTTGATGCCTGAAAGTATAAGGAGGACTCAGACATCTGTTATTTTTCACTGATGCCCTCTATACTAGCAGGCAGAAGAGATGTATGAGGAACTTGGAGCCAGGGGAGCCCTACCTGGGCTATTCATGAGCCAATACCTATTCTGGACTTCAAAAAAAACCCCTGAAGCACAAGGATAGCAGTGTGGTTAGTACCCAACATATTGAAATACATCTGTCCTTGTGTGGCGAATCCATAGTAACCGTTTCCCTCTCTCAGTAGGAGACAGGAGGGCTGAGCATTTATGGAAGTCAAGCAGCTGCTTTAAAGAATCTGATCTATATTGAGAGTGAGGGGTGAGAGAGGGAGAGAAACCAGCAGAGATAAAAGGAGCCATTGGTCGGGTTTGCCTTTGCAGTAACCCCCTGCAACATACCTCCGTGACATAGTTTGCAAAGGTTGGCCTTTCCGAAAGCAATGTTGTCTGAAAGGAAAGCACCTACTTACAACATCACCCTCCTAAAAAGAGATAAATGCTTACCCCGTATGAAAGATGATTTCACTCTGTACGCTGGGACACACATAGAGAGGTACTGTATGTTCAAGGGCTTGGCTGGGGCTCCCTTTTTAGTTCAGTTTAAAGATCTATTACTGTTTATATTGTGAAGAACTCATGTTCTGAGCAATCAGGAAGCCTGCTGTAGCTTGATTTAATAAGATATTTTTTAAAGCAAAGTCCCTATGACAGATAGGATAAAACCACCAAAATATTCAAATATTTATGTGTTTAAATAATGAGCAATATAACACGTCTTACGTTCTTCTCCGATATCAGCTGAACCAGTGGAAGAGATAAAACAGAAATCAGATAGAGATTAAACCAGCAATGAAGTCTTTAATCAAAAAAACCATACCAAATAGACATCCATTAATTTTTTTTATATTGGTTGATCACAAGTTAACAATTAACTCAAAAAAAATACTTGGTGGATAAAAGCTGTGCTTCCTACTACATCAGTAACACCTAGCAGAAAGATAAGTAATAATTAAACTTCTAGGTAAAGATTGCTGCCTGGATAAGTGTGCCTTCAACTAGTTATTAATACAAAAATTCAGGCACTGTTATTTTTAAGCACTGAAAACTATCAACAAACAGATTGATGTTTAAGGAAACACAGAAAGGAGCATCCAGAGGCTCACAGAATTATACGCAATTTCCAGGGAAGTACTTGCTAACATGGACTCAAGCATTTGCAAGCCTCTGTGTCATCTCTCCACAAATACTACATTCAGACTTCCCAGATTCCATATTTGACTTTGTCCTGAGGAAGCAGAGACCTTATGCATTCCTTAAGCACACCAAGGAAGGCTGGACACTCCTCAAGAAGGAAATCCTGGAAGTGCAAGAGCAGGCCAGCCCCATGTGCCAAAAGATGAGCCAGCAGGGAAGAAAGCCAGCCTGGCTGAACAGAGAGCTTTGACTGGATCTCAGAAAAAGAGGAAATTCTATGAGCTTTGGAAGAAGGGGCAGGCATCTCAGGAGGACTACAACAATGTTGTGAGGTCACGCAGAAAGAAAATTAGAAGGGCTAAAACCCAACTAGAACTTAAATTGGCCAATTCTGTGAAAGACAATATATTTATAAACATTTTTTATTAACAACAAAAGAAGCACCAGGGAGAATGTCCATCCTTTACTGGATGAGGATAAGGCTGAGGTACTTAATGCCTTCTTTGCCTCAGTCTTCAATAGTAAGGTCAGCTGTTCTCTGGGTACCCAGCCCCCTGAGCCAGAAGACAGGAATGGGGAGCAGAACAAAGCACCCATGATCCAAGAGGAAATTGTTAGTGACCTGCTTGGCCAATTAGACATACACAATTCCATGGGGCTAGACGGGTTCCACCCAAGGTGCCGTGGTTTAACCTGGCTGGCAACTAAGCACCACACAGCTGCTCGCTCACTCCCCCCCCTCCCTCAGTGGGATGGGGGAGAGAATCGGAGAAAAGAAAAAAAGTAAGACCCGTGGGTTGAGATAGAGACAGTTTAATAAGAAATAATAATAATAATAATAATAATGGTAAAAAAATATACAGAATATATAAAACAAGTGATGCACAATGCAATTGCTCACCACCCGCTGACCGATGCCCAGCCCATCCCAAGCCACAATTGCTCCCCCCGAGCCGCGATCACACTGCCCGAGCTGCGACCACTCTGCCCACAACTGACCGACTAACCCCCCCCGAGCATGACGTTCTACGGTATGGAATAGCTCTTTGGACAGTTTGGGTTAGCTGTCCTAGCTGTGCTCCGTCCCAGCTTGTTATGCACCTGGCCGAGGAGGAGAAGCTCAAAAAGTCCTTGAGCAGTCTGAGCACTACTTGGCAACAACTAAAAACATCAGTGTGTTATCAACATTCTTCTAGTACTAAATCCAAAACACAGCACTATGCTAGCTACTATGAAGAAAATTAACTCTATCCCAGCCGAAACCAGGACACAAGGGTACTGAGGGAGCTGGTGGAAGTGCTCACCAAGCTCCTTTCCAACATCTTTCAACAGTCCTGGATAACTGGGGAAGTTCTACTTGACTGGAGGTTGGCAAATGTGATGCCCATTTACAAAAGGGTCAGAAGGAGGATCCAGGGAACTGCAGGCCTGTCAGTCTGACCTCAGTGCCAGGCAAGGTCATGGAGCAGATCATCTTGAGCACCATCACACAGCATGTCCAGGACAACCAGAAGGTCAGGCCTAGTCAACATGGGTTTATGAAAGATAGATCCTGCTTGACTAACCTGATATCATTCTATGACAAGGTGTCCCACTTAGTGGATGAGGGAAAGGCTGTGGATGTGGTGTACCTGAACTTTAGTAAAGCCTTTGACACCGTTTCCCACAGCATTCTCCCAGAGAAACTGGCTGCCCGTGGCCTGGACAGGCATAGTGTTTGCTGGGTAAAATCTGGCTGGATGGCTGGGCCCAAAGTATGGTGGTGAATGGAATTAAATCCAGTTGGAGGCCAGACACAAGTGGTGTTCCCCAGGGCACAGTGTTGGGGCCAGCTCTGGTTAACATCTTTATCAGTGACCTGGACAAGGGGATCAAGTGCACCCTCAGCAAGTTTGCAGCTGACTCTAAGGTAGGTAGAAGTGTTGATCTTGAGGATAGGAAGGCTCTACAGAGGGACCTGGACAGGCTGGATCAATGAGCTGCAGCCAGTTGTATGAGGTTCAACAAAGTCAAGTGCCAGGTCCTACACTTGGGTCACAACAACCCCATGCAATGCTACAGGCTTGAGAATGAGTGGCTGGAAAGCTGCTTGGCAGAGAGGGATCTGGGGGTACCCATTGACAACCAACTGAGTATGAGCCAGCAGTGTGCACGGGTGGCCAAAAGGGCCAATGGCACCCTGGCTTCTATCAGAAATAGTGTGGCCAGCAGGAGTAGAGAGGTCATCGTTCCCCTGTACTGGTGAGGCTGCACCTCAAATACTGTGTTCAGTTTTGGACCTGTCGCTCCAAGAAGGACATTGAGGGGCTGGAGAGTGTCCAGAGAAGAGCAACAAAGCTGGTGAGGGCTCTGGAGCACAAGGCTGATGGGGAGCGGCTGAGGGAACTAGGGTTGTTTAGCCTGGAGAAGAGGAGGCTGAGGGGAGACCTTATTGCTCCCTACAACTGCTTGACAGGAGGGCGTAGTGAGGAGGATGTTGGCCTCTTCTCTCAAGTAACAAGCGATAGGATGAGAGGAAATAGCCTCAAGTTGCGCCAGGGGAGGTTTAGATTGGATATGAGGAAAAGTTTCTTCACTGAAAGGGTTATCAGGCACTAGAACAGGCTGCCCAGGGAAGTGGTTGAGTCGCCATCCCTGAAGGTATCTAAAAGACGGGTAGATGAGGAGCTTAGAGACAAGGTTTAGTAGTGGACAGGTACAGTTGGGCTTGATAATCTTAAAGGTCTTTTCCAACCAAATGATTCTATGATTCTAAGACACCATTAAATGTACTGTTATATTCTAAAATGTAATTTGTGATATGTGATTAGTAGACCTTTTTTTAGGCATACAACTCTGTCACAGCCCCAAATACTCCATCATTAGTGCACATTAGACCAAATGGCGGGTTTAAATGTGTATAATGCATCTTGGTCCCTGCTTTTAACTTGTAAAGGAATACAGCGGGGACGTGTTGGAGAAAACTTTCTCACACTCCTTGGCAAGAATATACCTGAATGAAGTCCCATTTTGAGAGGGATAGGTAGAAACTCTCCAACACAAAAAGTCTCTTAAAGTATAACTACTACCTGGTGCTTACTCAATAACCTAGAAATATCATTAATTCCTTTATCCTAAATCCACAGATTGAGGGAGAGTTTTGATAATGACCAGGGTCTGGCAGTTTAATTGAAATGCAGGTTGGGTGCCTTGGAAAAATAGAAACCCCTTGCCGACTTGCAAGCTTGCAAAATTTATGTTCAAAATAGCTCTAAAAGCTTGTAAGCTCAGGGCAGATATAATTAATGCAGCAAGTTTAGCTGGAGCATCACTGTGGCTGCATAGATAAATTGATTGTTTGGGACAAGTGAGCAGGACCAAACTTTGGGTCTGCCACCAGCTTTGCATGTAGGGGCAGCTCCCTCAGCACGCACAGGCTGCCACAATGGAACATGCAGCTTGTGCAGACTCTATGGACTAGAATTCCTGTTGATGTTAAAACACAATATATTTCTGTATTTGGCATAAGAGAAATGTTACTCAGTATTTATCTTACTCTGACCCCAGGAATATTTAAAAACAGCTATATGGAACCTATTTCCACAGGAAAATGTGGAGAGCCAACGTAGAAATTGTTCTAAGAGTGATTAAACAGATTCCTTAGGACTATAACTACTTCTTAAAAGCTGGGAAAGTATGTAGCCCAAAAGTCCTATATATATATATTTTCCTTCACACTGTTCCCTCAAATATCATTTCAAGCCAGGATAAGCTCTTCCCCATCAATCAAAATTTAAAACCAAATATTTTTTAAGTTCAGGAACTAGAATAATTCAGTTAACCCATTCCATAAATATTATTGAGTTTACAAAGGGATTCAACATTTCAATTCTCAGACATTAAAAAAAAAATTTAAAAAATCAGAGCATGGAAATACTTTTTCCATTGCTCACTGCCCCTGCTTCAAGTTTCTTCAACATCTCTGCATGTTTTCAATGTGCTCCTGCATGTTCAAAACAGATGGTAGTTAGAATTTCACACAGATCTCCTCTTGATGGCAGATGTTTTCAGCCTTTCATATTATGTTAGTGTGCTCAGGTGTAAATCCATCTTCAGTACAATGTTTTCAGAGTCTTTTCCCCCTCTGGAGACTTTCTGCTTGGCATGCATTCACAGTAAACCATCAGATTTATATTTAACAGCCTACATTAGGATTTATGGGTTTTAATAGACCATCTGTGAAATGGTGAAGCACAGAATACAGAATCATGGGATGGAAGGGACCTTCAAAAAATGCCTAAGCCTTTCCCAAATCCAAATAACTCTACCTAACCATTCCCAATAGATATTTGTCTGGTCTTTCCTCTAGCAAAAGATCTGTAAACTCTTCCACAGTAATACACTCCACTGTTTCTGTATCATCACTGTAAGAAAGACTATCCAACCTGAATTTCTGACCTAATTTTTTTTTAGGGGTAATCCTGAGCAGTACAGATGTACTCACAAGTGTTGGTATTTGATTTCTTCCAAGCATGGCTATATGTTGTGTCCCATGTGTCTATGGGAACATGAGCTCCAAGGAAGAGGGTGTTCCTCTAAGGGATTTAGTTCATATACATGCACACACACATTAAGGACTCACTACAGCAAATGGAGAACATTTCAAACAAGTAAGGGTGGTATGACAGGGATTATCTTCAGCAAAGTCACACTTTGGTAATGCTTCTATGGCTTTTTATCACAGAAAGAACTTCATCTTCATAGCATTAAAAACCAACCAACCTTTCAACCACGAGAAAATGAAACACACAACACAAGCTACCTAATAGAGCACAGAGAATGGGAAAAAGAATTTCCCTCAGCAGCAAGTGAAGTCACTTCACTAACAAAGCACATACTGCGGGAAAAATACTTCTGAGACATTCAGATTTTATATTGTCTGCCCCTTGAATGCCAGCCACTACAGGAAAAGCATACATAATCCCCTTCTCTGTATCGCTTATTCTGGTACTTGTTGGGAGTGGAGTTGTTGAGTTACCGAAATAAGTAGAGACACAGAATGTTTAACAATAGCCAGGAAATACAAAGCACTGGCTTTCCCAATTATCTCGATAATATTAGATGTATAATTTCACAGCTCATCTGTGATGCTAGAATGAGCAAGATAAACTTAGAGAATTACAGAAGAGAATCATTGTTTATGGTTAATACAAGCCAAAAAAAAAAAGTTATCGGAATGGTAAGCTGGTCCTGCAGTCCAAGAGAACTTTGTCTAAACACCTAAACACTGAGGTGGGGAACGTTTACGGACCAGCATGTGCACTGCAGTATTCAATATGACATCATGCAGGTTCTTGCCAAGTGGGGAATCCAAGGGATCTGCTGCAATTGTTTGAATACTTGAATGGCAGAATACTAAATGGGTTGTTTCTACAGAAATGCCTTACAGAGAATAAACACAATGTTTGGCTTGCTTTTAAAAACAAGTTTTCCAAACATTTCCTAGGGTTCTTTATATAGGAAGAAGGTTATTAATTCCATATTCTTTATTCAGTCTGCCAGATAAGCATGATGTCTGACAGCAGAAATAGATCCTTTCAGCAATGATAAATTTATAATGGCATACAAGAGTTTTGACTGCTTGTGAAGTTCCCCAATTAATTCTTATATAGAGTTCCATTGGCAACAAAATTTGTTTTGAGATAAAATGAAGCTCAGAGGAGTTACTGAACACTGTTCCTTTCTGCAGGTCTTATAACGTCATGTATTGTTAGTCTCTTTGCTTACTAAGGGGGGTATTGTTTATCACTCTGGTGACACAAACTGGTTTTTATTAGCAGAAGGAATAACCCTCAATAAGGCTTACAGCTGGCAAGTGGATGCACACATTTTAGGTATGTCCCAAGGCAGCAACCTAAAGCTTGTCATTAACCCCCGTTTGGATCTTATTTCAGGAAAATCACATCTCATGGATTTTCTTTATTATCCTTTGAAATTGGCCTGGAAAATATTGTGGCCTTGATTTCACAACAGATAGAAGTCTAGCACAGACTGAGTTGTGTGTAATTCCTGATATTACCCTATAAATCAAGACAATGAAGGTTTGGTCTATAATGTGTTGTAAGTGACCCAATTGCACTCTGTAACAAATAAAAGATCTAACACTGCCCTTCGACAAGGCTTGCTGCGATGACTCCAGAATGTAGTACAGGCATTACTAAAAATGCAAATCACCAGGATTCCAGCTTAAAATCTTAAAAGTTTCTTAAATAGGTGCTTTAAGCATTTAATCTGATCTGTAGAAACTGTGCCTTTCCTAACTTTCTCCTACAAGTCATGAAAATTGCACAGAAAAATGGTGTCCCAATCACTTTGCTCAAGGAAATTCTAGATAAGATTGACATACAAAAAAGATATTAATATCACACACATTTAGTGGGAATTGTATCCTGCAAAGATCAAAGCTATTTTTGGTACAAAGAGATTAAGAGCTTGACAAGTTTGTAGTGTTCAGTTGTAAGACAGAAAAAAAGTATCCATGGACACTAATTCATGAGAGGATACCAAATGCAAAGACTTAACTCTGCAATGTCAACCATACCAAAGGAGGTGATTGTTGAAAAGGAAATGATCAGACTAGCATATCCCTGCTGAAGCGCTACAATTCTTCTTTAAGCTTTTAGCAGTTTGAACAGTTTCAACCCCAGCTCTATCAAATTAAAACTTGGAAAACAAATTCTGAACCCATCAGCAATGCCACGCTTCAGTAAGCATTTTTCTATGGACTACTCTATCTTATTTTTCAAAACTCAATGTCCTTCCAGCAAAGTAGGTATTTGCTTTAAAATACATAAGCAAACTAAGTTTGCAAATTTAAAGTGACTGGGCACTTTGGCCTGACCCAAACTACACTGAAATCAGGGACTTCCCATTGACTTTAATGGAGGGCACTATCAGACAAAATAGCCCCTCCTCTCTGGCTCCCAGAAACAGCTCTGGGATCTGAAAGCCGGCTTGAAGAATGGGAAATACCTCCAGACACAGAGCAGGGGGAGGAAGAAAGGTTTTGGGGAAAAGGCTCACAATTTCCTGATTTGTTTAGGGTTTTCCTTTTTATTTTTGATGAGTGGATTTAAACATGATCTGGAAAGTTTTCATCAGAAACTGGTACAGATAGAAGTGTTAGTGGCCAGTGCCAGCAACCAACACTGGTGGCCCAGGGAAGAGTACAATAGAGAAAACATGTGGTAATATAGCCCCTGGATACCCATCCTGAGCCGAGCAGTCTGCAGCTAATTCTCCTTGAACCAGAAAAGATGCTTTTAAAGGAAGAAAAATTAGCAGGGAGCTGTCTAATCCATTTTGAAACCCATGTAAAATTTTAGCATCCACAAAGTGTAGGGCAAGAAGTGTAAACTCTGAAAGATTAAGAACAGAAAAGTAAATAGCTGAAGTCTCAGAAATATTCTTAAATGACCTCTAATGCTAAATTTATACAGCCACATTCTCCCCAAAACATTTTTTTTTAAATGCAGAAATTTGATGGCTGAAGCAATGAACACAAAGATGAAATCCAGCAGAATGCCAAGTTTCATATAAGACGATGCAAATATCAAGTTAACGTCCTTTTTATACTATATTATGCTCATTGCCTATGCTATTCAGTCTGCTTGACCCAACCTACAAAATCTGCCCAAAATATCCGTATACATTTACATATAAAAAGTTAAGGAAGAGCTAATACAAAAAAATCAAAATGACCTGCAGGTGGTACAGTTAATTCTCAAACTGCAGCCTGGGGATTTTTGGTTTGTTTTTTGGTGCGGTTTTTTCTTTTCTTCTATCAAACACATTTAGGTCAGTTCTAAACTTTTTCTGCTGCTGTGTGAAAGAACAGCAGAGCTAACAAACTTAATTTCCTATATGTTTTGCCCTCTATCAATTTATTTTGCCATTTTTGCACCACAGTTATTCCTTCTGATTATGATGTCCTCTAATATTTCTAGTTGTCTCATGTCCTTCCCCTAGCAACAATACTTTCATCTGCTTAGCACATTCCCTAACTACCAGCCAGGCAAGTGCTGCATTCCCTATAGATCATTCCAAGCTGCCTATATACACTGACCAGCTGGATGTACATGTTTGCTTATTAACCAGTTGTGGAGTGCTCCAAGCCATTTAAATATTGCCAAGCATTAAAAAAAAAATTCTTAAAAAAAAAAAGCCGTAATCTTCAGATACGAAATAGGGCGAGAAGGTAAAAAAAGGTGCCCTCAAATGGGGAAGGTAATGGAGAGAGCCATCGGGTGCCTGACATTGGCATGGGTGGCATTTATTGCCATCTTTTCCTTAGACAAAGGACTAAAGTGCTCTACTTTCTTTCACATCCTGCATCAAACTTCTCACTAAAATGAACAGAAGCAAGTTGTTCAGCAGGGAAAAAATCTTAGACGCAGAGAAGTCAACTTCAGATATCAGACTCATCTCCCACTTTCTAGCAAGTTGCCTGAAACTGAACTTAAGGGAGTGTGTGTTACATGCTGAAGCACTGAGATTTCAATAGGAGAAATAGGAATAGGAGAATAGGAGCACCAGTGAAGTGCTCCTTGAATCTGCTGTACCCTCAAAAAACTATTTTGATAGGGAATACCAGTGTACAGTTGTTCCTGCTGTGTTCTTATACTACACTGTATAAAATGTGAATGTTCTCATCAGAGCCTGCATGGGATTTGTCATCAGTAATTTTCCTTGGATAATTAATCTAGAAATCTATTTCTACAAAAGTAATAATAAAACACCAAAGCAACGGGAACTTTCTGACCATACTTAATGAAGTCAGTCCCGAGATCAGGCAGTGAACAAGCAGAGTTTCTGGAAATGGACGAAAACAGGGTATTTAAGTCATACTGGATTTTGCAGCTCTGCTGCTGCTCCCACTCTTATGAGTTTTAATTAGGTCTCCTGGGCAGCCCACGTTAGATCTGCTCAGACCATGCCTGCACATGGAAGGAGACGTTACCTGGACAGCAGTGGTACTTAGGCGGGAGGGATGCACCTCTCTCCCAGGCCAGGCACTGTTCCTAAGTACATCTTGCATTTCCAGCCTGAGAAAGAAGTCCAGTTTCACATGACACTGGAGAATAAGCTTTCCATGGGGCTTTCTTTGATACCTACACTCTGCTGAAGCCTCTCATGGTACCTCAGGTGCACAGTGAGGCCAATAACACCTCCTTATCGCAAAGGGGACACAATATTTCATAAGTCTGTTCAAGACTGATTCACCAGTGGTGGTTAAGATACAAGATGCCCAACAAATCTGACACCTGGCCACAGAACTCTCCACTGATGGCAGCATGTCCTCGGGAATTTACTTCAGACTTATCCTTATCCCTGTGCTGCAGAAGTAGAACATTACTCATATTTCTTTGCAAGGTACATTGAGATCTCTAGAGGGAAAACATTTTACAGGTGAGAACCGTATTATGCAGACACACGCCTTTACCTGCCATCATTCATTTATAAACTGCTGTTAACCGGCTTTCTTTAAATTGAGATTGTCCCATTATCTTTTCTGCCTGCTCAAGACTCATTGGCAGTGTTTATAAGTGCAATATGAAGGATTTGTCTCATCTTAAGTTGCTTGGAAAATGGGAGCAGAGGAGATGAGACTAATTGAATGGTTATAATGGGGGGAATGGGTTTTGCTTTTCAGTGCAGGAGACCTAACAGGCATTTGTTGCTACACAAAAACCCAGACAAAAATAGTATAACTATTTCAAATTCTGCTTTCCCTAACATAGCAGTTACAACACCAAATTGTAAAATATAAGCTCACGTTAGTCCTTTTTACAACTCCTAATACTTTTCTATGACAAGAATGTCAAAAATATAGCCCATGAGCCAGACTGATCCTTTCAAGTACTTTAATCTGGCCTGAAAAGTCCACAGAGCATTGTAATCCGGATCTGGCCCGTCAGTCAGCTCTGAGGTCTCCGTACCTGTACAACTTCACCCAGAGTCACACGAGCAAGTGTGAATGGGGGGAGAATCAGGCTGTATTTCAAATGGGTGAGTACCTGTGAAAGCACCACACAGAGCACCACGACATTGTTGCTGTGCAGCTCCAGGACCCTGGGTTGGCAGGGGGGCGTCTCCCAAAGGGCTTCCCAAAGGAGTCCTGCTGCCCAACACCCCTGATTCCCGGGGAGGAGGCAGGGACAGCTTTCCTATGAAGCCCAGCCTCATTCCCCACCTGGTTTTACTGTGGAACAACTGACAAGCAAACCATCAAGAAAAAAAAAAAAGAAAGGAACTCCAATGCTTTCAACAAGACTCCTCACTTGATACAGATTTCACAGCTCCTGATTAAGTCCAGTGCTGCATTAACATATACCAGCAGAATCTGTGCTATGCAATAACATAATCACTGCAGAAATAAGCATTTCCACCCTTGAATGGGTGTCACTACAGAATGTTAATTGCCGCTGGTACTTCTCTAAATTAGCAGATTATTAATAGATTGCTGCTGAAGATAGTTACACTGGAAAAGCTTTGAAAGGAATCCTTGTGCCTAATGGCTATTTGAAGAGTCAGATTCCCACTTCAGACACCTAAATTTGTGATTTCTCACATGGTCTCAGCAGATGTAAGACCACAGTGCTGCTTGAATAGGCAGGCCTGCCCTCCATCTACCGCACCAGAGCAACCTGCAGAGCATCACCTCTTCCCTTGCGTGGGGGTGAGCGACCACTGAAAATGAACCCAAAGCACAGGAATATTTTCAGCCAGATCATTGAGCTGCCCTGACCCGCTTCAGAATAATACAGTTCCTAAAGCAACGCAGATGACAGGATAGCAGTAACAGCCAGCACAAAGCTCTACCGGACCATTCCCTTCCACAGCAGGGTGTATTCAGACCAGCTTAAGCTGACTGGCAAATCCTACTCCAAGTTAGAAGCTGACATGGGACCACAAACCTATCCCTCCCTAAGGTAACACAGTGTTGTCGGAAGCAGAACTCAAGACCATCACTCTCATTGGAGGATGAGGTTCAGCATGCACATCTGAAACACATCAGAAAATTTCTGGATATAGCAATGCCATGTTTCTACTTCCCCACATACTTTAGAGACATTATTCAACCTTTCCTCCCCCCTCATTTAGAAGATGTAAAGCTAGGATTGAAAAGTAAGGCAGAAATAAGTGAAGCCATCTGACTTTATTAGCCCTTGATTTCAAAAAATGCATCAGAGAGAATGGGTTATAACTAACAATAGTTTGAGGTTTGGTTTTTTTTTTTCCCCAAGAGGTCTCAGGAGACATCATTTGGAGATGGTTAAAAGAAATAAAATAGGTTGCCTCTCCATGGGCAAAATACGAAAAGTAGGTTTTCATGTGTGGGTGCTGCAAAAAGAACAAAGGCAGAATATCTGCTGAATCACCACTATCCACTACACTCAGACAGCTCTAATTCTCCTAATTTAAGTACCCAGCAATCAAGCAATATAGTGCTGCTGTAGGAATTTTAACCAACACTGTAGCAATCAAACAAAAGCAACTCCACTGCAGACTAGCTCTTCCAGATGACATCTACTGCTATCATTCAGCCCCAAATAAATTTGTTGGCATGCAATAATAATGATGACATGCATCTGCTGAAAGTCAACACAGGGGTCTTTCTGCTGATGGAGTCAAATGATTAATTCCACGATAATCACTGTGGGGAGTCACCTGAGAGATATCAATCAAGAGAAAGCTCCTTGGTCAGCATTTTCAAGAAGATAAAAAATTAATACAAATAACGAGTGTGGTCAGGAAAACAACTGTGATGGGGAAAGAAGAAAACAGAAGAACTAAATGGAGAGATTTGCCATTACTTACAAGGAGGTAATGCTTTAGATATCAGCCATGCAATGCTGTCTGCAAAGCAGCAAGGGATCTCACAAGTTTCCAGCCAGCCTGACAGAGTTTCTACAGATTTTAAAACTGGTACAAAAAACCAAGAGTGACAAATACATCCAGTTTATTAATCCTTCAGGATTAGGAGGAGTGTTTGTCTTAAAGTTTTTAAAAACAGATTTTACCTCCCTCTGGCTATAGAATGATATGTATCAAGGATTTTTGTAATTTTTTTTTTTAAAGAGAATTATATTGGTAATTAACTACCTGTTCCTTTTTGAGAGGAGGAGAACGTCTTGCATGCACTGTGAGCAAGCACCCACATAGCAAAGTTTATAATTTTTTTAAATAATCACTGCTAATTCCTTACACCTCATAAAGATCTTGGTCTTGCAAGGTGCCAGCTGACTTTAACGTCGGTTGACTTCAGGGAGTACAGGTTTATGCTCAGCACCACACAAGTTCAAAATTTTAATTACAAACAGAAATAACAGATATGTAATAGACTGCTTAAAGTAATCATGCAAGAGAATCTCATTCGTAGGCATTACCAGATTTACCTAGGCAAGGGTGCTTCCCTGCCTCAACTTCAATAGAAGACACACCTATTCTCAACTTTGCACTCTTTCATGGCTGTCGATGCTACTTATGTCCAGCCACATCCATGTGGACATGCAGTTGTTAGCGCTTGCATTTTCTACACTGGAATCAGACCTGATGTGCAGGCACACTAAGGCTGACTTTAACTAAGTTGGATAATGATGGCAAGAAGTTCAGCCTAGTCTTTAGAAGGATGTTCAGGACTTAAATGCAGATTCATTCTTCCACCTTGAAACATCTCAGCAGAATAGCTAATTTAGGATAATAGTCATTTTGTACTACCTCAATAGTAAATGCAGATAGGCAGACACCTCCAGAAAATTAGTAGATTGGAGACTCCGGGGGTGTTTGTCTCTCCAGCAACATAAAGGAAACCAAGGGTTTCACTTCTAACTGGAAGGTCAGTGACTACCTGAGCGATGCTGCCACTAAGGCAGAGCAGGTGTAGGCTGCGATGCAGGGGGTTGAGATCAACTCACCCCTCAGCTGGGAGGGGCTGAACTCTGTTCCCAGGATTTAACTGCTGCTTGTATCTGAGATATCAGCATAGGCCTGTCCTGGATGGGTCTGTCCCTACCAGGGGATGCTTTCTCAAAGACACAAACAGCATAAAAAGTGACATTTTCACTACATCCTTGTGATGGAGTTTCAGAGACAATGATTAAGCAGACTGTGAAACAGGGAAATTTCTTTGTGAGAAATCCTTAATTGTTTTTATTTCCTACCTTCAGCAACACTTACATTTGTTTCCTTGGTATTTTAGTTGCCTGTTTTATAGGGTTTTGCAAAAGTTATTTGACATGGGAAATGAGGTAGCTGTGAGCAACTATAAGGAAATACAGCTTTATCTTAAGTTACCAATCCCAACGTGGCAGAAACTGGCTTTTACTGTTCCGTCGTGTTTGTGAAGAAAAAGTTGAATCCTGCTCTTCCGTTCTCCACAGCTCCATCAGAGCTGGCCAAGACACAATCAAAACTTCAAACACACCTACTTACATTTGCAGTCAGACACACTGCTGAGGGATGGTTGCATCATGGTTTCTCTGGGTTTTGATAATGGTAAAGTGGCAATATTCACTTGTCCCATTTCCTTTTTTTTTTCTTCTTTTTTGCCATTGCTGTTTAATATAGAAAACATCTTTTTATGTTACTACAGCAGGGTCATTCCCAACACATTAATCCAATCGCACATAGATGCCACACACAAGGGGAATTTTTAACAGCTATAAGTTGTGTTAGTGATATGCTACTGATTTTAATGGAGTCAAAAGGTCCCCACTGAATGCTGTACCTTAAAAAACAGCACAAAAAAAATTTGAGGTAACCACCAGACACCAAGGTAAGCACACTATTCCTACTATACCCCCCATCCCAGGTCTACCAAGACTCATTCTTTATACCTTCACAGACCTTGGCTTGAAAGAATAACAAACCCCCTAGCAGAATAAAATTGCTTCTCTTCCTAAGTATCTTTGTTCAGTACCAAAAGTAATATTTTCTTTTCTAGGAGGCAAAAAATCAGATAGTACTGAGTTTAGCATCTCTCTTGTGCATTTCCCACTTTCTCCCCAGTCACTGTCCAGAAGTGCGTGAGCCTGCCACGTATGGATGTGCACATGACAGTGTTTTCATAACACATGAATAAAAATTTTCTTATGCTACACAGTTGGAAACAGAGGAAAAGACACTTTTTACAGAAGCTCCTGCTTCTTGTTTAAATGAGCTACCACCACGCAGCCATGGAAGCAGCGCAAGTATAGATCACAGAAGATTAATAATACATCACAAATAACTGGTGATGCAGTAAAACAGCAGCAGAAGTACTGCTAACAAAGCAATAGACTTTCTGATTCAGCAAGAATAAATTAATGACTTCAAGCCTGAAATGGAAGTGTGGTCAGCTGGCATTAAGAAAAGTTTGATCCTCCTTTTTGTATAATGGCAAATGCTCTATAAACACACAAAAAATTCAATACTATACAACTTTCCTATGTGATTCAGTAGAAAAACCAAAGTTTGTGAATTTTACTGAAAATTTTACACATTATTTTGCAAATAGATTCCTAGCTAATGCCAGGCTTCCATTCACAGCAGCAGTGCAGTCTAACTCAAGACATTTGTAAGAGACCATGGATGTAAAGCCAATGGAAACCAGAGACAATTTTTTGCCCTGTATGTTGGAACATGGCCCCTTTGTTGAGGCTTTTACATACTACAACAATACAAATAATAAATAATAATAGACCCAGCTTGATTTAAACAAACTCTGTTTTCCTAGATTTTATTCTTCAATAACTAACTGAAGTGTTACAATAACAACCTTAATCTTTGCATTTGTAGTTTTGGAAAATTCATAACTATATTACTATATGAAACATTTTTTTCCATTTGGTATTTCCAGATGTATAATAGATTTGTACATCATTTAGTAAATAAATCATGCTTTTCATTAAACTGCACTAAGGGGAAGAGGGAACCTTTCTCTATTATTGATTCTCATGGGCAGTCTAGCATGAAATTTTTGATGCAGTTTTTTTGAGGATTAAAAAGTTAAGCATAAAAAATGTATTATTGATTGCACACTGCAAAGTACGGCATGCTGCTCATCCAACTCATATATTATTGATTAAAACACTCAACAGTTCTAACCTTTCACTGAGTCACTCCAAGGTAATTTTCTTTCATGAGGATGTCAAGGTACTGTGCTTACAGATTGCACTTCCCAGGGAGCTTGGAAAACTCATGGAGCAGCTACCAGAGTTGTTTAAAAATGCTTTCTTGATAAACTTAGAGTCCACATGTTCAAAGGGGACTAGCTGAGGTGGAAAGACACCTTGCATCTCACTTGCATGTTATGTGGAAGATGTAGTGGATGGAGCACCCAATCCATATTAACCAACAGAAACTTCGTAACTGGTGAGGCACTCAGGTGTCTAACACAGGTCTGCAAATACCAGTCTGCATGCTAAATACAAAAGCAAAAGTTGCCTGACTTTGCCACTGCTATGCCTGGAACCAGAGTAGAATGAAAAGGGGATTTATGACTCAGGAAGTATCTCTGGGATCAGCACCTTGATGGCTTTTCCCAAAGTCTGGAGCATGTTATGCACCAGCAATTTGTCAGAGCTGAAACTGAAAGTATGACTGGCACAAATGAGGTCAGATCCTGTAGTTGTCTCCATGTTGCTGGATTCTTACACCTCACGGATTTATCTTCTGAGCCATGGTTAGATTTTGCACACTGCATTTATCTCCTTTACAGAAATACTTAAAATAAGTTGTATATATTTATTACATTTGGTAGAAGGAGATAAAATACTGGATGATAAAATTTAAAACAGAGTTACTACAGAGAATCCCTTCCTGAACTGGTCTGAGGTTTAGAAGTAGTGGTGGACAGGAATGTGACCTTTCTGTCCAGCGATCTGTAAGCAGAAAAAGCATCTTCTATCCATAGAAAATCAGTGGAGATATATTTAACAAAAACTCCTTTCTACAATGATTAACACCTAACTCACAAGTAATCCTACTGCAATATTCTAGTCTGCCATCATAATAAAAATCTAGCTCTACGTAAGGACAGAAGTGACAAAAAAGCATCACCAGGGTTATGGCTATTTGACAGATTTCACAGAATGATTAATCCAATGAAAAAGTTGAACATTGCAGAACTGATGAAGTCTTTCTTGACTGTATCAATTCACAAATGTCTCTAAATAACACAAGCTAGCAGCCCTCACACAAAAAGAATATAGACTATTTGTTATCATGTATTTCATGAATCATGTGAGCATTTTAAAATAAGCTGAAAACTATTCAATTAATTAGCCTTAGTAAGAATTCAAAGGTAGGTCTATCACAAAAAACAAGTTAGAAATCTTTAAAATGCAACTTTAAAAACATCTTTTGTCTACATTTGACATCATGACTTCTATGCTGGTGGAACAACACCAAGATTAAAAACTAGAAAAAACCCCCACCATTTCCTAGGTACCAGGCCAGCACCACAAATCATCTCATCACAGACTCATCAGCAGGGTTTGACTTGCATGGATTGCTTTGCCATTCAGAAAGGTTTAGTCAGATGCAGGGCCAAATAGCAAACTACTCTGCAGATACAGTATAAAGTAAAATTAGAAAATTCATTGAAGTTGAGCTGTTCCATGGCCTGGCTACATAACTATCATGATCAATCACACACCTGGTAATCATTTTGGAGTGAGCACTCTGGCATTCAGTGACCCTTCCTCTCTGCTTAGCACTGGTGAGGTACACCTGGAGTGCTGGGCCCATTTCTGGGCTTCCCAGTACAAGAGAGACATGAACATACTGGAGTGAGTCGAGCAAAGGACTACTAAGGTAATTAAGGCAGCACAGCATCTCTCAGATGAGGAAAGTCTGAGAGAGCTGGGGATGCTCAGCCTGGAGAAGAGAAGGGTCAGGACGGTCTCATTAATGTGAATAAATAGCTTATGTGAGAGTGTAAAGATGCCTGAACCAGACTCTGCTTGGTGATGCCCAATAAGAGAACAAGAAGCAGCAGGGACAAACTGAAACACAGGAGGTTTTGTTCAAATATGGGAAAAAACCTGTTCACTGTGAAGGTTATCAAACACTGGAACAGGTTGCACAGCAAGATTGTTCAGTGTCTATCTTTGGAGATACTAAAACCTGACTGGACTTTTCCCTGAGCAGCCTGCCCTAACCATCCCTAGACAATCACCCAAGATCCCTTCCAGCCTTAAAGACTTTGTTATCCTGCAATTTCACAGTTTGAGCAAGCAGCACTGAAGATGCTGAGGCAGGCAGAGAGGAAGGAGAGGGGCAAAAGGAGCATCAGACAATGATAATAACACATTTAAGGGTCCATTTCTTCCTTTACATTGATGTAAAACAGGGCAACCCCAGTGAGCACAGGGCAGCTGCACTGCTGCAGCAAGGAGAGCAGATGCAAGCTCTAAAAGATTAACCAGCTCCTGGAGCAGCACATTAATACCTATACTGACTGATCTGCAATTCCCACTTGCTTCAAGGACCAGGTACCCAAAGAACCACGTTCCCTTAGACTCCGTGTTTCTAGACATGCCTGAAGAGGTGGTGGAGGCACCTGAACAGAGAACACAGTGATCCAAAGCGTGGGCAAGCCTCCTGCCTACTGCTTGCATAGTTCAGCTGTGAAAGGCTGCATTAAGCACTGAGTGCAGAGGCATCAAGGAGGTTACTATCTCATCCAGACAAGTGGTAAGTGATAACACTTTTCATTTTCCACCCCTCATGTTTTCATGGTTTTTCTTCCAAAATTATGCCTAAAGAACCCCCACGTCCCACTTGGAAGCACGCCCTTGCACTGCAACAAGGGGCATCAGTCACCACTGCTGCACGGCTTTGACCAAGTACCTATTTTAAAGTCAGGAGGGAATTTTGCCAACTAACAATCAGCACTTGCTTTTCACCCATCTGCTTCTCATGGGTCAGAGAGGAACTGCTATGTTAACAGCAGCAGATAAGTGCAGGTTGCCATAAGACAGGTAAGAAAGTTGCTGCTCACAGCTTGCAGCCTAAACAGGATGACTGGCAGAGACAGGCAATAGTGGGGCTGTAGGAAGGGGGGAGAACCCAAGGCATTTCTGTGAGATTTATCTGCTCTGGTTACTTCTGGCTCCCAAGCCCCGTACACAGACAGGGAGGCAGCAGGGGAAGGGCAAAGAGGATCTCGCACAACTTGCTGAAATCAGTTTTTAACCTCACCGGAACTAACTGAATCGCTGGGCTCAGCATGTGCATATACATAAAAATAAAGATGATGTAACTAGAATGGCAGGACGTGCATAAGCCCCATCTGCCAGGTGGCTGCTACCCCTGCTCAGTTCCAGCCGAGCTATGGGGAAACGGGAGCTATGCGCAACTGGTTAAACTGGAACTGAGTAGCCATACAATGGCACTGTGAGTGTGTCTCCAAACCAACTAGGAAAACTTCAGTGAAACATGGATTGAGACAACAGACAAAACTACCTACAGTATTATTTCCTGTAGTGAGCTCAGACCATACTCCCACTCCCTTTCGTCTCAGTCTTAATAAAGAGATGTCAGATTTACAGGATCATCTCTCCTGCCTCTGCGTCAGTGAAACTGTACTAGATTCTGCAAGTGAAACTCCCAGATAAGAAATGCAAATCAATTTGACTCTTTTTCTTCACTGTGCCAGTACCAAGAATACATTCCCTGGGATTAAGCAAAGGATTGGCAGGCTGCATGAGGGCTGTGGGGGAAGAGGGAGGGGGAAGAAAGGGTGAAATAAGGGGTAAAGAGAGGAATCTGCAAACCCCAAGCAGTTTGTGGGAATGAACAGCGCTTCATTTCTTCACAACATCTTGGAATGGAGATGAAAAAGCAACTGCTGGGTGAGCACTGACAGCAACATAAAACAGCAGCCACCACCTGAAATACCCAGGTGGTATTTGCCTTCTCTTAGTTTATTTTTCAATAGTAAAATCTCCTCTTTGTGATTCATTACTGTACTTTGAAGTTTGAAGAAGTATTTTCAGTCAGTGAGGAAATCTTCCACAAGAAGAAAGAGAATAACATCCAAAGGAGAAGCAGAGCAAGGAGATTCACATATACTTGCAGATTATTTTTTTCTAAATATATATGTAAAAAAACCCCAACCAACAAACAAACCCAAACAACTTATCTCCTTTGAAACAGTTTCTGCTTCTTGCTCATCATGTCTTGCAAGACAGCAGGACGCCTTCCTCTTACTGAAAGTGTTTAGTGGCTCCAGACATCTCAAAAATTAAATGGGATGCACCAGCCCAGAGCAAGGCTTTGCTTGTTGTGCAATCTTGTACGGCCAAGAAATTACACCACCTAACACGAACTAAGAACTCAGCTAAATGAGGTTAGAGTGATGCCTAAGTTAAACCACAGAAGGCATCCTCACTCTTCTCCTCACTATGCCTTTCTTCTGGAACAAACCAGAACCAGCTGAGATCCTAAAAGCCTTATTTATTGTCAGTTATTCACTGCTGTTGTACTGTGGCATTGAGAATTACCAGTCCAAGGGATTATTTCATTACAACCTTGTATAAGTATATAACAAGAGAAACAATATAGATGGAATCCAATAACAAAAAGATATCGGAACAGTTTTGATCATCATGAAAAGTAATAGGCAAAGGTTTTGTCTGAGAGGAGGCTAGTAGAAGGAAGGCAGGCAACGGGGTAGTTTTCAGTCGGCAGTGTATAACATTCCCATACATAATTAGAGCTTCTCCCTCTTCTGGAAACCTGCGCTGTGAGGACATGACAGAAACTCCCAATAAAACATGAACTACATACAAGCAGTTTACAAATTATGCTAGCAAAATACAGGTATAAAGCAGTTTTTAGTATCCTTTGCCTCTTCAGCAAAATGAAATCCACAGATTTCTCATTGGCATGAGTCTGCATGGTATGCAGCTGGAATGGTGATTTTTATCCACTCATGAAACCAGATTTATATCTACAATCACAACAGAAACTTGTCATATTAAAGCCGTCACTTCTTCCATCTCCTCACCCTTCCCAAATACCTGCTTTAGGGAACAGGCCAGACTCCTGGGTCAGCTTGACTGCCTTAGTCTGCATTTCTAACTGGCTTCCCATCATATCTAAATGCTTCATGCTCAGAACTTCCATTAAAACTGGGGTGGAGGGGAAAAAAAAAACCCCAAAGAAACCAACCAACCAGAACTACCTAGAGCAGCATTAGCATCCCAACTGCCTTAATGATGCGATACAAAACACTGGGGTTAAAAGAAGGTATACACATCAACCAGAGACACAGCTACACTGATAAATTGGCTTGCTTCTATCCCATGCTGTAACTTTGGGGAAAGTCTGAATACCAGGGGAATAGGAAAACTCTCTTTTTATTTCCCAGCATAAAATACCTGTGCGAAGTTTTACTGGCTAATGACAACTGCCCCAGGGGTTTGGAAGGGCCAGGAGCCCTGCAGATAGTAGCAGCCTGGGTGCTAGCTGAGCAGGGTAAAGATAGCAAAGATAGACTGATCTGGCTGGATCTGCCCTCAGCTTCCAGCACCCAAAAGTACAACACAATACTTTGAAAGACCATGAGCATTAAATATAATCTATCCTTGCACTTAGTGGCAAATTCATTATATGGCTCCTCCAGCCCAATTAAACAGCAGCTGCTGACTGATTTGCATGCACCACCACTCAGTCCATGATTATTGCTGACATGACACGAGCTGTATAAAGGGCTCTTTCAGGAAAGGATTATGTAAGCTGAATAAAGGCAGTTGGCTTTTATTCTAAAGAAAATGCTGTGCATCGTGTCTATTAGATTTGCATTGCACAATAATTACTCCAAATAACAGCTGAATCTTTAATGCTGCTACTGAAAAAAAAAAAATTATTTTTCTACCAAACAGGAAGGCAAGACCAAGTGAGAGGGTAATGGAGATTTATTTTTATTAATCAAGATTCAGAGGGCAAACCACAGCTTTTACTAAAATGTTGCTTATTAAAATAATTTTCCAATTATATCATTGTATTTACCCAGAATCGCAAAGGTGCCTGCTAGGTCAGCCCAGCCTGGAAAATAGGTGCTTTTAAATCTGCTAACCAGTCCAGACTGTCAAAAAAAGCTTTGCACCTAATCTAACATCTTTTGAAATAAAAGGGTACAACCCTGAGCCCACTGAAGTGGACAGAAAAATTATTAGCCATGCTGGACCAGGATTTTCATCTTTAAAACACTAGTGTAAGCAAATATTCCTGTTTGATATGAAGTACTTCAAAGAAGCAGTAAGAATGAGCAGAGCTCTCACTCAGCTCCACAGTGCAACATGCTGTGGAGACAGCCCCAACCCCTAAGCAAGGATAAAGTGAACCATGCTACAAAATGGTTAGCTTTTAAGTAGTCAAATTAAATAATGCAGATTTAGGGGTAATTTGGCAACATCCCTGGACTGTAAAAACCCATATGGGAGCTTTGAATTTGGAAGGGATCTTGATGCAGTTTATAGGCAAGAGGGACACATAAAAATCTCAATGACTTAAAATGACCTTTTGGATGGGCAATACCACTAAACAACTAAGAAAAGGAAAATTCTCAGTTATGTTAAATGCTACCATAGTATTAACAGTGATTTTTCCAGAGATACCCAAGTTAAAACAAAGTGTACACCAAAAAGGTGGACACAAATACTTGCCATGTGCTTGGCGAGATGCTCTCAAATATATGAGGTGGCTCTGTAGGTGAGGGGATAGAAGTCACTACAGTCAATTCACTTCTGACAAAAGTCAAGCAGGAAGTAAAAGAAGAGACACCCTGTTCAGAAGTGGCCAAATAAGCCTCCTACTGCAGAGACAACTTGCTGCAAGTTTTGCTGTATTCTCCACTCAAAAACCCATGAAAACATGGGCATTCAGGATGAAATGGAGGAAAGAAGGAAGAGTCAAAATTTTAACATGGTATTTTAATTTCAAGCCAGTGCTCCAAACACAAATCTCAACCAACTCTAAATGCTTAAGAATCATACATTTAGCCTAAACAAACAAATCACTGTCAGGGATTAATTGGGATGAACTGCCTTCAGGAAATGCTTGTTTGACTCCATTGAATGGAGAAATACCCTATAATAAATCCCTTTGTTTTAAACAAATTATCTTCAGAGTTTTACTGTCACAGCCTGTTGGGAAAGGAAATCAGCAGCCACTGTAAGCACTACCATCAGGACAAGCATCAGCAGATCTGTGGCCTCAGTTAAGCCATTATTGAAGGGTATCAGGAAACAGCTTCTGATATTGTAACTCCTGAAGGCCATTTGTGGCAAGATTTGGTACAGAACTATTAGCGAGTTTTATCAACAGGGAGATGAGGTATTGACTACAGGGAGGCTGATATGGTGCTGGTGGAGAAGTGAGCCTCCTGAGCACCAGTCCACTGTCCTAGTTTTTCTTTTTATAGGACAGCTTATGAAACAAAAGATAAACCAAACCCAAAGCCCACAAGATATGCAAATCTTTAAATTATCATCAAATCAGCAGTGGCATTTAAAATAAAACCCACAGAATTTCCTATGTTCCCTTCTCTCCGGTCTTTTAATTATTGATACCCAACATCAGAGAACAGGGAGAGCTAAACATTCAGAAGCTGAAAAGGTCAACAGTCAGAGTAGCCTGCAGGAAAATTAGAAGGATTTCTTGCTCTCCTTCAACTGGAAATACAGGCACTGGGACCCCATCCAACAGGAAGGACATCTGGGTTAAAGAGAATAGGCGTATGGATTGATCTATGCCAGAATGGGCACTGCCAATGATGAAAAATTGCTAAAGAGGAGGCAAAAGAGCATGAACTGGTTTGTAACTGTCCATAGATATCCCAGGAAACTCTTGTGGGTTTTGCAGTTGTCCCTTTCCTACCCAACACCATAAGTATGGGAACACAGGTACTTTTTTTCAGATTGGCACACATGGGAGGCTTATGGTTCAGAGGGTCTCGATACCTTTTAGCACCAGTGACCTGAGAAAACTTGAGGAAAACCAAGTGGGGACATCCAGCATAGTGGGCTTAAGCTTGACTGCCCTTCCAGAACTCAACCAAATTAAACAGAAGCAGAATTAAGACAGTATTTCTAGCAGCGTCTTTTCACACTTTCCCTTTAACCTATTTTTCCTTTTCTAAAAGGAAAAAGTCTTAACTTAAAAAAAAAAAAAGCAGCCCTTTGTTTGATGCTCAATGCATTTCTACCCACTCTGCTAACGCATGCCACCTCCCGCGCCCTCCTGAGAGTCTGTTTCACAATGCAGACACACGTCTGCTGGCAATCCCAGCACTCACAAAATCATGAGTCAGGCATCTATCAGATTTTTAATACCATATATTAATGGATTTCTATTTGCCATTTGGGTATGGATTTATTTTGTTTTAGCTGTTAAGCTGCTTAGAAATCATACCTTTGGGTTCATTGCCTTAAATAAGAGATGGAAAACTGACCCACCATTTGATATCAAGGTTGGCCAGACTAGGAAAAGACCCACAAGACTCAATAAAAGTCATAGCAGTGGGCCATGATGGTTGCTCAGTGTAAGGGGTGCTCAGTCACTCCTAGCAGCTAGGCAGCTTCAGGCCTAACTTACAACCTTTTTGAGGTTGTAACATGCCTGTGCCTTTTGCCAAAGGACTTTCCTGCCTATCTCAACATTAAGATAATGAAAAACTATATGTAGTCCATCAATTACTTATGCATTCTCTATTAATATTTCAGGGTTTGTATGCATAAATAAAACAAATTAGAAACTTGCAATCTTTTTTGTCCCCCTCAATATTTTCCTTTGACACCAATCCTACTTAGAGACCCTCACATATAGATCTTCATTTGTCTGCCATAAATCACTCAATGTGATGTTACAGCAAACAGAACAGCTTTCTCCCTACATCCAGAAGTATCAAATACACACGTTGAGAAATCAGCCATAGATGTTTGGCTTGGCAGAGCTGCCAGCGCAATACCTGAGCTTTGGCAGGGAAAATTCGTCACTTGATCACCAGCACTCATTCTAGTTATACTAGATACCACAATGGGAAGCAGATGCAAAAGTGTGGCTGTAGGACACTGTCAACTCTTTGGTAATTATGTACTTCTATCTAGTATCTGGCATCTTTCATATATACAAAGCTCACCACTATTTGATTCACAAAGACATAATTGAAGCATAATCTACCAGCAAAGAAAGAGCCAAATGAGTCACAAAAGTGAAGGTATTTATGTTACTACCTTCTTTCTGCACTAACTATATGTCTGCCTGTTACTTTCTTTATTCTCGAATAAAATTGTTTTTATTCTTACTTTATTTCTCTGCTCCCCCATGCTCAATTTTTTTCTTCTAATCTTCTACTTTTTGTCTTTTTACATCTTGCATCTGTAATTATCAGTGTTCGATGCCTTCATACAGATCAGTATCTAGCCACACAAAGCACACTCACTGTGCTCTAAGTCAAGTTGATAGGATTTGTTTGGACTCAGTACCTACTCCATAATTCTCCTTCACCCCAGGACTTATATTTTGTCCCCCATAAGGGAATTACCTTCATTATCTTTAGGTTTTACACACAACATGCTCTGGTCTGTTCCCAACAATCTTTTGCAGTGCAGAAATAAACGGTTACTATTGTTTCAGCATGAACTTCCTGTTCTCTTTCTACCTCTATTTTGATAAGCCTTAGCCACTGAGGGCCCTGTCCCAGTCCTTAGAAAGCTCCTCCCTCAGGTTACCAGTTGCTGCTTCTTCCCATTTTCTTTTTCCCCTGAATATCATAGAATCATAGAATGTTTTGGGTTGGAAGGGACCCCTAGAGGTCATCTAGTCCAACCCCCCTACAGTGACCAGGGACACCACTAACTAGATCAGGTTGCTCAGAGCCCCATCCAACATGGTCTTGAATGCTTCCAGGGATGGGGCCTCCACCACCTCTCTGGGCAACCCATTCCAGTGTTTCACCACCCTCATTGTAAAGAATTTCTTCCTTATATCCAGTCTAAACCTACCCTGCTTCAGTTTAAAACCATTACCCCTTGTCCTGTCACAGCTGGCCCTACTAAAAATATTTTCCCCATCTTTCCTATAGGCCCCCTTTAAGTACTGAAAGGCCGCAATCAGGTCTCCCCACAGCCTTCTCTTCTCCAGGCTGAACAACCCCAACTCCCTCAGCCTGTCCTCATAGGAGAGGTGCTCCAGCCCTCGGATCATTTTAGATGCCCTTCTCTGGACCCGCTCCAACAGTTCCATGTCCTTCTTGTGCTGAGGGCTCCAGAGCTGGACGTAGTACTCCAGGCGAGGTCTCACCAGAGCAGAGTAGAGGGGCAGAATCACCTCCCTTGACCTGCTGCCCACGCTTCTCTTGATGCAGCCCAGGGTACGGTTGGCCGCCTGGGCTGCCAGTGCACATTGCTGGCTCGTGTCCAGCTTTTCATCCATCAGTACCCCCAAATCCCTCTCGGCAGTGCTGCTCTCGATCCTTTCTTCCCCCAGACAGTATTGATACTGGGGGTTACCCCGACCCAGGTGCAGGACCTTGCACTTGGCCTTGTTGAACCTCATGAGGTTCACACAGGCCCACCTCTCCAGCTTGTCCAGGTCTCCCTGGATGACATCCCGTCCTTCTGGTATGTCAACCGCACCACTCAGCTCTTTCTCTAGCTCTTTCCATTTCCTTTCAGCTTCTTTGGTTATCCTACCTATGCAGTTAGGAACAAGAGTCTTTCCCTTCTCATTTCCATTTATTTACACCAATCAAGCCACCCTAGAAGACCACTTTCTCTGTCAGGTCACCTTTTTAGGGGAGCAGCAGGTGTGGGGCTACTCCAAGGACGACCCTGTACAGCCAGGCCCAGTTCCCACAGTACCTGAGTGGAGTTGACACGCCAGGGCCAGGAACAGTCCCATGCTCAGTAGACATAGCAAGGGAACAAGCCAGATCTGAAATGAATCCAGGAATCCCAAATAGCAACTCAGTAGACCAGGCTGAAGACAGGAACTCCACAGCAAAGCACTGACCAAGCCCTGAGCAAAACTGGAGCACCTGAACCCTAAGCAGGGGGTGCAGGATCCAGGCAAGGCTGCTCAGGGCAATTAAAGCCAATTAGTTCCCTCAGGGCCCTGATAATCTCCCCATTTACAAAGCAACCAAAGCTTTTTTGAAGTTGTTTCTGCCAACGTTGTATATGATCTATACCCACTGCACACAATGTGGATGACAGCAACACCTGAGTTATGCAGCTTGTGAAAAATTAATTTCTAAATTACAACCATTGATTGCCAGCTGTAATGTATTCTACTGAAAATTTAATCAATAATGGGGGAAGTACAAAGTTTTATTAAATTGGCTCAATAAAGGCAAACACCAAGAGTTTCATTAAACTCTTGCAAAAAGTGACATTTTTGAGAATGTTATCTTTTCAGGAGGTTTTCCAAAAAATTATGCTTTTTGGCAACACATTTCAAGAGGTGCATTACAAAAATGACAGTGCTTTATTATACCACTCTGAAGCAACTAAAAGTAGTCCCCTCTGGTGAGCCTTCTGACTGAGAGTATGTAAATTGCAAAGCATATAGACTCTCTTCATGAGTATTCAGCCTACAGAAATGCCTGTCCATGCTTATTTTTCTCTTGAGTAGGCTTTCAGCAGGACAACTGATTGAGGAGAGCCAGAGATGCCAGCCTCTCTAGCTAGAATGCTGGGAAGAGCATTTCTTACATGTCTAAGAGCTTGTTGCTGTCAGTGTGTTAGTCTCTATAGCTCTGGACAATTCCTGTTAAATTAGATTGTCTAGTCTATCATCCCTTTTGGAAATGTATTAAATAATATCTCAATTTTTAGAACATAAAAGTTAATATTACAATTAACTTTTCTTCAAGCAAATAACTGAATCCACTTCAAGGGGAAAAATATGCATATTTCTCAAGCTTTATTCCTTCTTGCTGCACATCTGTTCTGCTTGCAGACTTATTTATTGACACCTAGAGGAGAGCTGTCCCTCGTTTTTCTCTTTCGTCCCCCTGAAATACCATTAACTGTTTCTTTTTCCTTCTTTGTAAATTAACTCAGTCCAGCCCTGCTCAATAACTCCATGCTCCTTGCCTTTTAGCCTGTTCCCTCAACTGCAGACTTCTCTCCCATGATTTTCCCTTTCTTTCCCAAAAGTGCAATCTCCCACAAAGCTCCCCTCGCATCCCTTGCCTTCCTTCTCACTTTGCTTTCTCTCACTCATTTGGTCTTCCCTACTGCACCTCTGGAGACATCGGCTCCCTCTGAGATCTTTCCCAGGGGGAAATCTATGGCAGTTTGCATGTAGGATTGTTAACCATATTTTTGTCCACTGGAAAGACTAAAAATGAAGACTAAAATCTTGTGAAGATGGAGCATACATCTTTGTTTATCAACAGAAATTATTTTTATCGCAAGAGTTTTGGTCATTCTCTGCAGAAAAATGCTCTGCAGTTCTCACATACTGCACAGGAATGAATCTGAGATCAAGTTTTAATGCTTCTCTGCAGATTTCAGCAGATTCCAGCTAAAATAATTGCATAAATTGAGTTATGAAAGGGAAATGCGGAGTTTATGACTTGGCAAGATATTAAAGATTAAGATATTTTTTAACTTGTAAGCATTCATCTTAAGGCCCTCCACTTTCATTTGCTCCATTTTCTTTCCAAGTAATTTACATTCATGTACTTTTGTATTCTGCCTCCAAAATATTTCATTGATACTATGTTGATTTTGTCTGAGTAAGGTGAGTGTGATCTGAAATTACAACTCTGCCCTTTGCCTGAACAGGGAGACTGAAAAGTAAGGATCAAAAATCAGTGTATAAAGATATTGGATGTAACTACACTGGGTAATTATTTTAAATTATTGTTCCCTTTTTCAGGAACTTCATGAACAGATCTATAAGAAAAATAGGGTGTAGATAGGATGTGTCTCTTACGGTGTTGAGCAAGCAGCCACCCATGCAATTCACAATTAATTGCATGTCTTTGATTTCCCTCTTTTTTCCCGCAATCATAGCTGCATCCCCCTTGAGACTGCACCTTCTCCAAGACAGTGCATTAGGCAAGAGGGTACAAACAGAACTCATCAGAACTTCTTCTAACCTGTATATCCTGATTTGTTAAATCAAAAGGAAAAAAAAAGAACCACCACCACATCAAAATACTACTTCAAACATATGCCCCCTCAAGATTTAGATTATCTGGCCATGAACATCAGTCTCAAGTGGGAAAGCAGATGTTTTAAAAACAGAATTGGAGAGAATCCATCTAAGGAAAAGAGGTCAGAATACAGTTGACTAAGTATCATTAATGTCTTTATAGCCTTCTGTTTAAACATCAATAGCCAGGATTGCCTTTGCCCAATAAGTAAAAAAATGAGAAAGTTGCATAGATATCCTATTTTCAGAATTCATTAAATATGAATGAGAAAGGAAAGGTCTGGAAAAAATTTCTCAAACATTATAGAAATTAGTTTACTAGGATTTACACTGCCAGAGCAGTAAAACATTGAATCATAGAATCACAGAATCGTTTAGGTTGGAAGAGACCTTTAAGATCATCAAGTCCAACCATTAACCTAACACCACCAAGTCCACCACTAAACCCTGTCCCTAAGCACCTCATCTACCCTTCTTTTAAATACCTCCAGGGATGGGGACTCGACCACTTCCCTGGGCATCCTGTTCCAATCCTTGACAAACTTTTTGGTGAAAAAATTTTTCCTAATGTGCAATCTAAACCTCCCCTGGCACAACTTGAGGCCATTTCCTAAATGATTAAATTAGATACTGTATGGATTATCCCAGCGTAACTTCCTAAATGCTATTTCAGTTAGGGCAACCTCAACTATCAGAAAATGCAAATTCTCATGGGTTTCATTTATTTCATTTACTTTCTCCGACTACTGGTATACCTGTTACGCATGTTAACAACATTCGGTCCCTTGCAGGGAGCAGGCCCTTGCATCCAGCGTGCAGGATGATGCAATATAACTCATCTGAAGGATCTCAAAGTTAGTGAAGTCCCCTTATGTCTTCCAAAGCCAACCCCCACACCCTTCAGCTTCTGATGTGGTTCCAGTTTAACCCTCTGCACTCCTCCAGAGTGAAAAAAATTGCAAATTCAAAGCAGGCTATTTTCAGTGCATGGTCTAAGTGACCGTGGTTTGTTAAGAATCATTAATTCCTGCTGCTGAAGGAGTTGTGATGAATGCTGTCCCAAAAATATATCAGCTCCCTGGGTGCTGACATGCTGCCCCATGCAGCTGATAACCAGGACCCTGGTCACAGAAGTTTCCATCAATGGCAGTGCTATCACAAGCTGCTTCTGTTGTCTTCCCCACCTCTAGCCTCTGATTCCTGTCGCAGCCCACACAAGTATGATATGATGAGCCAGATCAGGTTTATTTTTATCCTGGATCTGTTCCCCAGCTTCATTCACTATGTGGCCCTGCAAATGGCTGTCCTGGCAGAGTGCAGCAGCTAGAACAGGGGTCAGAGATGCGTCCAGGTTGGTGCCCAGAGCTGACAGTGAGGAGGCACACTGAGAAGGCAGATGAGATATTCCTTGAGTTCCTGCTGTAGCTGCCTTTGCCCCAGAGATGTTGGTGGCCACCAGAGAGAAGGTAGCTTAGGACTAGGGTAACCACTCAACGTTGCAGATACCTGATGTTGGCAGCTGGCAGCATCAGGCCCCATTTGTGACCCTTTCTCCCTTGGAAATAGGGTGGAAAGAGGCCAGAAGCAGAGACAGAAGCTCGTGTTTGTGGCTCCTACCACTGCCAGGCTTGAACCTGGTTTTCTGGGCTCTTGTACAGGCAATGAAGACATCAGCCTGTTCATACTCCTCTGCCCCAGCAGTCACGGCTTGGATAAGCTGCCTGCATGTATAGCCGGTGCCACTGCCCTCAACCTGCACCAAGACCTGTCCCTGTCCTGCTTGGAAAGACGGTCTGTCTGTCTGTGCTGTGTTTGCCTACTGGAGAGGAGACAGACAGGCAAGGGACATCAGGTAAGAAACATCCAGAGGAGAATGAGCGGGGATTTTAGACTTCAATTAGACATTCAGCAATGTCTTGAAAAACAGCATTTATAGCCTTGTTAATTGTATTGTGTAATTTGAGTACCATGAAGTGAAAATAATAATGTGGCTCATTTATTCCATTTCTTTTTTTGTTCTTACTGACTGAAACTTTTCAGTATTAAAAAGACCTCTAGTACTGACTATTCTTGTCCTTACTAGGTATTTTTTAAAATAAATTTAAATACATCAGAATGACCAGAGTCTAAAATTCAAATCCACAGTTTGTGCAACATGGTATTTCAAACATTGCTTTTTTACAGTTCTGTGAACCCATAACATCAGAGACAAGCACAGTGAAGCCCATCAGCCCTTTGAGCATATGGTACCTGTTTATAGCCAAAAATGAGAAAATGCCAGTTGAATAGAGGAAACAGAAATAATGAACAATAACCCTTAGCAGATTTAAAAAGAAAGCCTGTTGAGCAGTCCACAAATAGCTGTTATTCAACACTCATACACTCCTATTCATCAGAATATATTTAAAATACTTTGAATTCTTTGTTGCTTTTATTATGTCATTAATTAAACGTGAGTTGCATATGAATGCCTGCAAGCATTCAATTGCAGTATTCTACATTAAATGGTATCTATTTACAGTTACCAGTAAGCCAAGCATTTTTTGACTGGCTCAGCTAGATTTTATTTTTGTAGCAAAATGCCAGCTCAAGCTGGAAACATTACAAATAAAAACTAAAGGTCCTGGCTCACCATTCTACTATTTCCAAAATATACCAAGATAACACTATGAGCTAGATCCCTGTCTTAGCTGCACATTCACAACATGTGTGTTTATTCTGCCATTCCTACAAGGTAAAATGGTTCTTGATGAGATTCAAAACATGCGATTCTCTAGATGGAGGGGTCCTAAGGTGATAACTCCATATCAGAGTATCAGACATCTTAATAAAATAGTCCCACCTTATTCCCACTTTGCCTGAGGTCCATCATGCATCATTAACATGGAAGTAGAAAGCAGCTGTTGGTAAAAAGCTATTTTTACCTTCTGTTTCCCTGTGGGAGACTGCCAGCATAGAGAACATCCTCAGGTAGCCATGGCAGATGGTTTTAAGTCATCTGAACAACTGATCATCACTACAGCTCCTCTGAGAGCCAAGCTAACACATGGTCTTTCTTCCCTGACCTTAGAAGAGGCACGTTAATTTTAGCCTGTATCTCTTCTGATGTACAGGGATCAGAGATGTTTGATGAATATAGGTGATTCATAGATCTCTGAAAAGTTTGTATCCCACAGGAGAGTCAATGCAACTGAAGCACTACACAGTACTTAACGCATCTCAGAAAACTGTTCCTAAGCCCATTGTAACAAGTGATACAGAGCCAGAGCCAGCATGCAGCTTGAGGACAATATTGTGAATACTCCTTCCACTGCGCTTCACTGAAATGAACAGTGAAAACAAAAAAAATCACACTTTGTTGAAAAGACATCAGTTGGAATGTATGACTATTGGGTTGTTACTTAACAATCTCTGTTACTACATGTTTGGCCTGTTTGCATTCTTCATCTCAATATTCAGGTATAATATTTCATTGACAGCAGTTTTTGCAGAAAGGAAAGGCAGCTGTTGTATCAGTGGAAAATTACATAGACTATATTTCACATTTCCACATGCAATATTTTTCCCTAAAAGTGCTATATATTCAAAAAAAAAATGCCTCTTAAAAACAATTACAGCCATTCAGTTTTAAACTTGGACTTCAGAATAACTCTTTTTCTAATCAATGCAATCATTTTAAAATCAGACAAAAGAGTCTGATTTTCTACTATTTCCACACAAAAATTTATGCTGGAACAGTATTACTTGAATATATTTGATTAAAAAACCTAATTTTCTTGAAATTGTGACATGCTCATGCCTATTCAGGCAGCAGAAAAAAAGGATCAAAATCCATCAGATAAAAAAATGTAATGCCTACCTTTGACTTAAAAGTTTAAGATTTTTTTTTAGAATTCCCATGAATAGAAACTATTAAATGCAAACAACTTCCCATGGAATTTCCAGACAGATTCATCACTTAAACATACAGATTATTTCCTAAATTTTCCTTTAGCTAGCAAAATATGCTCAAGCCTTACAAAATCCACATGGAGAAGTGATGTGCATTTGTAAGTCTCTGAACCTTTTACACTTTCCAAATGAGAAGATGTGTATTTAATTTATGTTCTTGACTTTGAGAGATAATTTTTTAAGGGCCTAAAATAGAAAATGGCCCTGATTGACTTCTGTCTGCCAAATCTGTGAATCACTCTCATTTCCAATGATAAAAATAGAAAAAACAAGAGATCATAAAATATCTCAGGAAATTCCAACTAGTCTCCAATATGCTACCACAAGTAAAGGTGTGGGAAAAGAGTTCAGAGGTGGCAGCTTAGCACTACTAATGCATTACATTCACTGTGACAATCAGTTCCTTTGCTCTAAAACCCACTCCACAGCTCAAAAAATAAAATAACATGACATAAAAGTGAATATAGCATAATCAGCTCTAGCCCTAAATCTAGTTTTCAGTTAGATGCTACCCAATCATTTTGGCATCTCAACTGTACTACTGCCATGATCTCTGCCTCCTGCTACAGCTCACTGCTCCTGGAAGCAGAGCCAGGCGCATTCCCTGCATGCATACTGCTGGCCATGGGGCATTTGTAGCTGACGTCCCACAGCCCAGTCACACTGGGAGATGGAGTTCATCACCCTCCACCCTGCAATGCCAACATTCTGCCTAGCTTTTGCAGTCATTGGAGAAAAATCTGTGTTTCTGGTGAACAATTCTATATCCACTTTAGGCACACACCTTTAGATGAGATGCATGATTGTGTAAAAGAGCAAATTTCTTTCTGTCTGTTAGCTGGAAAATTTGTTGTTCCTAAACTGATTGTCTTGTGGTGATATTATTCATGCACCATTGGACATCACTGCAAGGACAAGTGGCATTGACGTGCCCATTCACACATAGTGCCCAGCGTAAGGTTGGTTGTTTCCAATCTACCAGGCTGACCTTTCTGAACACTGGTACTGTTTTTCTGGGCTTTTATTGATCTTCTTATCCCTCTTGCTGTTCCAACAGGTACAGACAGTTTGAAGGGGTGTAGGTGGTTTTTCCAGTGTTGTCTTTTTGAAATAATTTTTACCTTCAGACTACTCAAAGCAGATAACAGCATGGAAACAATATTTTTCTTTGGAGGACTTTTCCCACTTTTGTAACTTGTAGGCAACAGATAATTTATACAAAACCTTTTTATATTTCCTCCCTCAGGCGTTTTGGATATATAAAATCAGTAGCCCAGAGCTCTGATTGCAGTGGAGTACAACTGACAGCAGAACCCACCTGGCAAGTCTCAAATGTTTTAAAAATATCTCTCCATACCTCTTCTCTCTTCACCAGATATTAGGTCCAGATTCAAAACCAGTGCCTCTTCTCTTGAAAGCTTATGCATGATCCAAGAACGGTATTTGACATCCAGCCAGAAAAGCAGACATTTCTATTTCACTTATGAACTTGCAGCTGGCATTTACCACCACTCATCTTCTAATGCATGCAACAAACAATTTGCAGTTTCTGCTGGGCATTATATTGATAAAATCTGCTTGTCCATGTCAAGGTATTCCGATCAGTTACTGTGTTATGCAAATGTGCATAAGAGAGACCTGAATTATAGCTTTAGCCTCATGTGTTGTCAGCAGCTGAGCACAGAGCCCCAGTGAGCCCGAGGGTCAAACCAAAGGCTTCAGGCTGAATCATGGCCCTTGGGGAACCCCTGGGCTTATATTTGTAGTAGTTTAAACCTCAGGAGGCTGAAAGAAGCACAAGTCAAGAGAATATTTCCTGATCAAAGCCAGAATCCTGATCATCTAACTACTCTTAAGTCTTTTAAATATTTTTAAACTAATTTTGCCCTGAATCCAAATGGCAAAGGGATTATATTTTTTTCTAGTGACTCTGGCAGATTCACATCTAACTGCATGTGTGTAAATTTGTCAGGGGTAAATGGTGTTTTACAGACCAGTCAAAAAGAGAAATTGTTCAAAGCATCAGCCGACAGGGCTTAGTTTTGAATCATACGGCACAATTGGGCAGCCGCTGCTTCAGGAATGTATGTGAGCTGCTTCGGTAACATACCTCACCCGGTGGATTCCTAACACCTATAAACCTTGCAGCAATAATAACCAAGCAAACAACAATAGAATAATGAACCATTAAGCAGAAAATTCTGCCAGTAGTGTTGAAGATGTTTCTGCTACTTATTATGGCTGAAATAATTTCTGGTAACAATCCGGGCTCCCTTATGTCTTTTTTTTTTTTTTTTTTGCATCTGTAACCATTTCCTCCCTCTGTCCTTTCCTAAGCTTTTTCTTTCAGTGCTTCTTGACAACAAAACCTCATTGGGGAATGACAGTAGTTTTTATTCATGTCAGTGCTATGCTTTCTCCTGCCATAGTTCCACTACTTTGAAAGAAACGTCAGGCCATGAAGTCACCGGACCACAAAAGAGAAGATAAGCAGGCTCCGTTTAAATTTATACAGCCCTAATTTAGAGGTTTTATTGAAATATTTAAGTATATCGAAAAGCCTACATTTTTGTCAAGCATAACTTCACTCGTGTGGCAATATGCATTGTAAACCATAAACTCCAAATAGAACAATATATTTTGCCTGGTTAATTTCTGAGAAATATAAACATTTACTTCTATATTTACTTCCCAGTTTAATGGCTGCTGTAGCTTTACTGACTTATACTTCAGTTTGCAAACACTTATAGGGGAGTGTGTTATTCTCATGTGTGCTATTTCAGTGCAAAATTAAAATGTGGGTTTCACAGGGTCCATGCTACAGAAGTACATACAGCCCATGCTCCCAGGATCCTGCCCATTTCAAGAGCCAGCTGTCAGGAGTGAATACAAAGCACAGAGAGAAAATCTCATCTACCCTGGCCTAGCAAGTGGCAGAGATAGGAAAAGGACCACCTTTCTACTACTTTATTCCTTATGCTAGACAATATTCCTGGATTTTTATTTTCTTCTTTTTTAATCCTGTCACATAAACAAGAAAAGGTCAGTAGGCAGGGTCTGTAGTCGGTGCATGGTGTGTGAAAACAGACAGATTAAACTTTGCAATACATAATCATCCTACCACGGCCTCCAGCAGGGTGTCGCGGATGGAGTGAGAGGGAGGCAAAAATAATGTGGTTTATTGGTGTAAAACAGTGAGTTAACAAAGTTCAGTGGTAATTGCGACAATAGTTTGAGATTCGATGGCAAGGTACACTTTGTTATTTACTGCACAGAGGACAGGGTCAGACAAGACTGTCAGGGAGACCCTCCCGTTGAGTCATGAGGTTCAGAAAAGATCCCCTTGCTTTCTAAACTCCCTCAGAGAGGAGTCTAGGTGCGGCTGGATCCAATCCTAGCCCCAGACTTGGTCAATGGTTTACGTCTACAGGATTATATATGCGCAATTAATCCTTTATGTCACTTAGCTAAGATTTCCAAGTTAGCATGCTGTTAGTCACTTACCGAGAATCTGTTGCGGCAAGGAATCTCTCAACCTCGAGGAGTAACCTTGAGAGGCGTCCCTGCTCAAGGGGAGATCCTGGCGTGCAGCCCGCTGCCGTGCAGGAGAGCTCAAAGGGCTCTTGGACTGCTCAGTATTTATGGGGTAAGATGATTGGCTCATAGTCATATTTGCATACTGACCACTGTGCTTAGGTGGGCACATTCCACAATAGCCCTTGGCTATTGCATTGTTATCTGTCTCCCCCCACACCCAGTGGGTGCAACCTTCATGACCAGACACATCTATCAGATGGATCCATCACCACCGCCACAGGTGGTTACCACTTGAAAGAGGCCAAAGGAGGGGGAGTCAGAGAGGAAGGCGGAGCACACCACCACACAGGGCCCTCTGCTATCTCCTGCAAAGAACTGAGCTTCTGCAAATATTAAAGGAACCTCCTGATCCCTTTGCACCTAAACTACTTTGTTGCTTTCCGAAATTGTCAGTGGCAGGCAACAAATATTACACAGAGCATGAATAAAATCATAGTGTTAAATTAGATCCAAGTCCTACACTCAAAGAAGTTCCTTGGAAACCTTATTCTGTCCTATAACCTAGCTACACTTAGCTATAAAAAGCTAAAAATGAGAAAAGGTAGCAATCAACATTACTATCACTAGTTCAGGGTTCTAGCCCCAAGAGCCCAATCCAGACCCTACTACAGATAATACAAATAACTACATACTTGGGAAATACTACAACAGTTGTGGTTAAGCCCTGGTCACAAATCCTCCATCTTCCCTCAGCCACCATACCCCCAGGGGAATAGCACTGTGCGTTTAAGCATTTCATCTTTTACAGTCATGTTCCCATGAGCTAACTATGTTTACCTGTCTGTTTACCTGGTAACTCTCAGAAATATGTATTATTTGGCATGCACAGGGATTGCAAAGGAGGCTGTGCTTTTGAGATGCAGGTTACAGGTCCATAACTGAAGTCACAGTGATTTTATATATATTAATAATCTATTCTTTGTTAAAAAATGGCTGGCCCCCTAAGATCCACTGGATTCAAACTGACACAGTTGCTGCAGGTGCTCCTCTGTGGAGACAGAGCACTCAGCTGAAGAAGGGATGCAGGGAGCAAGCATGTGTTTTTTACAGAGAAACAAAAAAAACCCTGCACATCTACTCTGACCAGGGGAATAACTTTGTTATGATGTTACCTTTGAGGAACACAGTAGTGCCCACTCTTTGGTGGAGCATGCAAGGACTTTGGTACAAGTTTGAAAACAACCACATGGCTTGAGCATACTTTTGACTCCCTCATTATTAGCGAGTCTAAAAAACTTGTATTGAAAAACAAGTTAATTCTGTGCAAGAAAATATGTTAAAATATTTATTTAAGCCCTCGGTGGTAAAGGCTTTATAATTTATATTATAAATAAAACTGAACAATAAAATCCACAATTCAAGCACAGAATCAGCAATAAGAAGTCATAAAGTAAGATGGCATGAGAGGCACATACTTCCTCTGGTGTTTGCTGTAACTTCATGGTTGCAAACCTGATGCTTTCTAAGCATAGCTGCTTTAAACTCTTGCAAATGGTGTTGGACATTCTTCACATTCTTTGACTCTTATTGTCTGAGTACTGTCAAAATTTCGTTTCAGGGGATCAAATAATATGGTCTCCTCTGAACATTCTAGCTGGTTCACACTTTTTGATAGAGTGGGACCAAAAACGGACTGAGTACTCCAGCACCAAGACCTTAGTACTGGCTAGGGAAGGAAGGAAGATTTCATAGATATAATTTCCTACTTGAAATTCCCAGTATGAGCTTTACTAGTAAGACTCCCTCTCAATTACAATTCACTCAGGGACCTTCACGTCCCCTTCCCCAGGGCACCTACTTAAATGGCTATTCCCCAACCTGTTGCACAGATAAGAATTCGTTTCCAAGTCTAGCTCTTTTTATTCCTCCTTATAGAATTGCAAACCAGTCTCCCACATACCAAGCTTTTTCTAAATGCTAAACCTTCTTCATACAAGCTCTCATATAAATATCACCTGCAGATTTAATGAACAGACTCTCTCGTCTTTGCTCCAGGCTGCTAATGAGAACATTGAGTAGTACCTGGGCAGCCTACTGGGGAACTGGCACGCTACAGCCTTTCCATTCTGTCAGTGAGTCATCGATAATTGTTCCCTGAGACTCATTTCCCAATCAGTTTTGATCCCATCTAACTTTATTACTATAAAACCATATTTCTCTGTCTTGCTTACAAGAAGTCACAAGAGACAGTACCAGAAAACTTAAGCCAAGTTACATGGCACCTTCTTGTTAGAGGAGAGCATCAGTGGCAACAAGAAGAAAGGAGATCCTAATTTACTTGAACAGCAAAGCTGGCAAAGTGAAGGCTAAGAAGGTGATAGCAGACAGAGGAAAATACTGGAATAGGAACAAAGAACTATAATCTAATCATTTAGATTGGACACCTGAAATAGGTTTCCCACCAGTGGGATGGTATGGCTTTAGAAATAGGGACAGTGAAAAGAAGAAACAGCTTAGGATGCAGCTTGAGAAGTTTGTTAATAGTGAGATGTGCCAGGCATGCCTGTAAAAGCAGGGGGCTAAAGCTGGTAACAGAAACGCTGTGTCCATATTCCTCACATCCAACTCTCTCTCTTTAGGATATATACTCGGCCTCCATGGATTTAGGCTAATTTACATAAGCTTAAGATCCAGGACAAAAAGGTTTGTTATGAAAGAAAGGTGGAATTTTTTATTTATGTTGAGAACTTAGGCCAAATTCCCATGAACAGAATAACAGTTCTGTAACCTCACAGATGCAAATGATGTGCTTTATGCTGCACTAGTCACTAGCCATCAGTGGGGTATACTAGTTACAACCAACCAGCTAAATGCCGGAACTCCTATTTTGCATACAACTATGCCTTAATTTATATCATACTGAATTTAACTAATTTGACAGTTATATCACTTGCTAATACTTTTATACTACAGCTACCGCTGTACTCTGCCTTTTCTCATTACATTTAACATCTTTTATAAAACATTCACTACACACAAACAGGAATTTCACCTCTTCATTACTCAGCACACATAGGATCTTACCTTAGAGCAGAAATAAAAATAAAAAATAAAAAAAAATGCTTCAGAACAGATTAAGAGGAAGCCATGGTAATATAAATTTCAAGAACAAGCTCACTCTTCATGTCAACTGTTTCACAGGCATAGGTTTTCTAAATACATTAAAAAACCCTAATGGTGATCAGGTAAATTGGTTACAGATCTAGATGCAAAATTATGTGACAATGTTCTTGTCTTTAAATACACATGTGCACACATGAATCACCTTTGCAAAGACATCACAGACATATTCTGCTCATCCACTTGCTCGTTACAACAATATTAGGAACATTAATCCTACCATACTTTTAAACAACACTTTCAACTCCAGCAAAGCATAATTTATCGTTGTGTAAATGGGAGGCAGAATATGCAATGCCCTTGAATATATTTTTCTTTGCAGTACAAATCATAGCTGTAGAATAAAGACCCAGCCCTCAGATGCTATAGGGAGGAGATGAACTAAAGAAACAGAATTTCTTCACAAAATCACTAAAAAAAATGCATAAAATGTTTATTTGGGACACATCCAAGCACCTGATTTGTTAATAAACAGGAACCCGAGTCACCCATAGCTCTGAAAGACATACAATCAACCTCAGCGGGGTTCAGTCATATTTCGCTGAAATCAGAATTCTGGCTTCTTTTCCTGAGAAATAAAAAATGTTTTAAGACAAGAATAAAAGTAGAGAAAACAACATTTCTTTCAGCAGTATTCTCCATGTAAAGAGCTAGCACTGCACTTATGAGAATAATGCTTAAAATTAATTACAATGCAAGCCTAAGACTTTCTTTTCTAGTCATTTGCAATAATTCTTTCTCAGCAGTAATCAATGAAGTATAACTAAGGCTACCAAACATTGCCTGAGATTTTGGTATAAATAAAATTAAGCTGCTGATCAGTTTTCCTTTTAGTGCAACTTAAAGGCTTGAAGGATTTGAACAAGGCTATATTGCCAATTAGTATACAGAGATGATATACAAAGTATATCAGTGCATTTCTGAAAGCCCCAAGTGCCTGGGAGGTGGAAAAGAAATACCACCATTTAATATAAGAACTAAAGCAAGCACACTATTTAAGTGTGTCCCTGCTCTCTCCCACATCATGTACCAGTGAATGCAATGATATGGGGGTGGGATTCTTGTCCAAAGAAATAATTGGAGTTGGAAACACCTGAGCTACAACATTCTGTGGTAAAACACAAAATCAAAGCAGCAGCATCATTTTATGACTAATTTCAGGAGGGGAAAAAAAACGTTGATTATATATATGCACTTGTATACATATTTTTGTATATACAAATATACATTTTCGAGGAAAAGAGAATCCTGGAGTTGTGCTCAGATCACATTTTAAATACTACAGAAGGGAAGATACGCTGCATCCCAGCTAAGAAGTTTCTGTCTGATAACATGCTGAAAGACAGACTGTGTGAACGCAGGTCCTTTTTCCACTTAACTGCTTTGAAGGAACATTGGTGAGTGTCAGCTGAAGGATAAAAGGTGTTCTTTTAGTGAAATATTTTCATATTTACCCTGCCTATATGCCCAGGATTCTTTAAAGGGGTGAATTAAGTCTTTCTCACTACATGCCTGAAGGGTAGACTGTGGCTGCAACTACACTCAGAGTTACGGGGAGTAGGAATGTCCATGCATCCATCCAGTGCTATCCCGAAGGGCACATAAAAAATCCCTGGTTGCTTTGGAGAGGTGTGTGTTCCCCGCTCTGGGTTCAAAGGCTTCTCTCCCAATGATATTCCACATTGCCAGGGCAGCTGTTTTTACAGAGCCTCTGTTTCTACAGTATGCCCAGAGTATATAGGGTAGGTTTTCAATGGGATTTGAGCTGCTAATGCTCTTAGACTCCCTGGAAAATTCCAGTCCAATGTCTTGACATTTACAAAATTGATTTAATGCCATGACTGTTTTAGAGCCCAGGGTGTTGGGGCTTTTTTCCTTTTTTTTTTTTTTTTTTCAGGAAAAACGTGATATATGCTAAACTAGCAGAATTACCTGTGTGCAGTTTGCCTCATTACAGTTTGCAGGAGTGGTTGGAGCAGACCCTGTACCCTGTAATGCTGCATCCAAGAGTAACAGAGACAGGAGCTAAGGGGAATTTTACGGTTTACAATTAAAACTTCCTAAATGCTATCAATTCAGTAGAATAAATTACTGCTACTAAGCTCATCTCTTTCTACAAAAATTAAATCTGTGCTAAGTGAGTATGGCACCTTTGTTTTGAAAAACATATTTATTCTCCTGTGTGTTTGTTGAGACTTGTGGACCATAAAAATAGATAGTAATTTGAAGCATTTTATTGAAATAGTCTTTTAGAACATTTAATACAAATGCACACAGATGTACCCAGCTCAGACTGCACTCTGCTAATTATCAGCTTTTTACCACCAATTTGCAGATGGTGGAAACTATCCTTGTCTTTTTTACATCTTGCCTATTTGCCCAGGATGCTGATATGAAGTAAATAACATCTTTTCTTTTATGACGTTATCACTAACTGGCGTGGTTTAACCCCTGCCAGCAACTAAGCCCCAGGCAGCCGCTTGCTCACTCCCCCAGTGGGATGGAGGAGAGAATCAAAAGGGCAGAGGTGAGAAAACTTGCAAGTTGAGATAAAGACAGTTTAACAAGTAAAGCAAGAACCGCACACACAAGCAAAGCAAACCAAGGAATTCAATCCCTCCTTCCCATGGGCAGGCGGGTGCTCAGCCATCCCCAGGAAAGCAGGGCTCCATCGCGTGTTAACAGTGACTTGGGAAGGCAAACGCCATCACTCCCAGTGTCCCCCCCTTCCTTCTTCTTCCCCCAGTTCTATATGCTGAGCATGACATCATACAGTGTGGGATACCCCTGGGGTCAGTTGGGGTCAGCTGTCCCAGCCATGCCCCCTCCCAGCTCCTTGTACCCTCCCAGCTGCTCGCTGGTGGGGCGGGGGGAGAGGCAGCAAAGGCCTTGGCTCTGTGTCAGCCCTGCTCTGCAGGAACAAAAACCTCCCTGGGTTATCAGCCCTGTTTCCAACACAAATCCAAACCATGACACCATCCCAGCTACTGTGAAGAAAATTAACTCTGTCCCAGCCCAAACTAGCACACTATCCTTACAGTGCGAGCTTTAATCGACTTCTATTAATTAAGCAAAGGACCAAATTTTCTGCCTAGTAATATTGCTTCAAAGTCTATCATCAAAAAACCATGATGACTTAAAAGATCAGAGGAAAAGCTAATAACTGACACTTCTGCATATACAAATACAATTTAAAATTTCCATAGGAAGCACTACTGGATCAGCCTTTCATGGTAGGAACTGCAAGACTCAGTTTGCTGTTGCTGGGGTTTCGCATTTGTTTTATTTTTGTCCAAGGCTTACTTTTAAATCTTAGCATGTCTGGTCATGTCTTAGTACAAACAAACTAGAAAGGTTTTGGAATTAAATGCCATACATTTGAGGCCTGCTGAGGATGGTAGCCAGTATGCTCGGATGAATTTCAATAAACCTTCCTACAAGACCAGCCTTCTTAGATACTAACAGCACTCACAACTTGGGTTTTTCCTTATGGATATTTAATTGACCAGGCTTGCACAGGATGATACCCTTGATACTGATCCTTGAACTTACTATTTCAAGCAGGTTTAAAAGTAAGCTGTATTCACTGATATATTTATGTAAATTCAAATAGTTTAAAAATAATTTTTCTCTAAATAATAAAATCTTTTTTAATCACTTCTTTCACATATCATAAATCAATGTTCTGATTACCCAAATGCCTGATTCAGGGTATTTTCCGTACATTTTAAATTCTTAACTGACACAATAAGACAACTGATACAGCTAACCAAATTTTGAGTTTGCGTGTGTTGATCACCATTCTCTACTTGAAATGCAGTACTTAATTTCTTGTTTGGTTATTTACAGCCTAGACCCTTCATACCAATGGTTATGGCTATGTGTGTAGTACAAAATGTCTCTACCCTTAGCTAGCTCTATTAAAACAATAAGTAAATAAAGTGGATATGCCAATCTTCTCATTATTTGTTACTCACCTTATGCCAGCTCTGTGTTTATCTGGTAATACTCAATTCTTAGTGGCTCTCCAGCATTTTGTCACATGGGATTTAGCCTCACACTTTATTTTTGCCATAAGCAATGCAAAATATGTCCTTTCCCCCAGTCAGTCTAGCTAGAAGTGGTTCTGTAGCTTTGTATCCCCTCTTTAAATTCACTCTCCCTGACATTTCAGTGTCCTGTACTATAGTTGTCTCAGGATAACATCCTCCCTAGAACATGGTCTGAAATGTATATTATTTCATAGCTTTAGATTAAAATCTGATGGTAGATCTAGTGTAACGTGGTATCCAACCATGACATACGCACCACAGTAGTAATTTGTATTCCAAAAATATCCAGCAGTATTACATTTTTCAGTAGAAAAAATCCAAGCCTAGAAGACATACTCTGTTAAACTACCTGATCAGCATTTCCCCTGTATTTGGCACTGGTGAGGTCGCACCTTGAATACTGTGTTCAGTTTTGGGCCCCTCACTCCAAGAAGGACATTGAGGGGCTGGAGCGTGTCCAGCGAAGGGCCACAAAGCTGGTGAAGGATCTGGAGCACAAGGCTGATGGGGAGCAGCTGAGGGCACTAGGGGTGTTCAGCCTGGAGAAGAGGAGGCTGAGGGGAGACCTTATTGCTCCCTACAACTGCCTGACAGGAGAGGGAGCCAGGGAGCGGTTGGTCTCTTCTCCCAAACAAGAAGTGAAAGAATGAGAGAGAATGGCCTCAAGTTGCACCAAGGGAGGTTTAGATTGGATATTAGGAAAAATTTTTTCACTTCACAGGGAAGTGGTTGAGTCCCCATCCCTGAAGGTATTTAAAAGACAGGTAGATGAGGTGCTTAGAGACATGGTTTAGTGGTGAACAGGTACAGTTGGACTCGATCTTAAAGGTCTTTTCCAACCAAACGTTTCTATGATACTATGATTCTCTTCCTAGATATAAAGCCACATTCCCTTAGTCTGCAGAGTCTCCTTGTGAATGAAATTCAAATATAAGTGATCCTTTTCTAATTCAGGGAACACGAGGAAAAAGGAAATCCTCACAGTTCTCTCTAGTCTGCTCTGTCCCCATCCTGAGCCCCAGTCTTAGAGACACAGAGACACACACAAGTGGAGATGAAAAATCCTGATCCCCTGACACTAAGGTTAAAATTAACTTTTTCACAGGATCACAATCTTTAATGTGGAGGTTCTGCAAGACAGAAAGTAATTTTGCTAGGATGCTGTTCTTTCAAATTACTTCTGCATCTTTCTCACTTGCCATCTCACTCTCAGGAAAGCATCCTACCACCTCAACTTGACTCCCTGCCTGTTCTATTTTAACTTCCCTTCTTTAGGCTACTCTACATCTAAGTTACCTTCATCTGGAAAGGGATTTTTATGAGGAAAGGCTTACAACAGACAAAAAGAACCCATACCACACAAAGCTACCTAATCCTACTCTTCTCACACAATGTAACCTCACCTTTGCCACAGTCAGGGTCCCTCCTTTCAGGTCTTCTGTATCTCATCACCACTTGCTTCATGGCTAACTCTGAATTTAGCCGTCTGAGACTACCATGTTTGAAAAATTGGCTCTAGAGAGAAAACATTTCAGTTCAAGGTAATGTTTTGTCGTGGTTTAACCCGGCTGGCAACTAAGCACCACGCAGCCGCTCGCTCACTCCCCCCCTCCCTCAGTGGGATGGGGGAGAGAATCGGAGAAAAGGAAAAAAAGTAAGACCCGTGGGTTGAGATAGAGACAGTTTAATAAGAGAGAAGAATAACAATAATAATAATAATAATGGTAAGAAAATATACAGAATATATAAAACAAATGATGCACAATGCAATTGCTCACCACCCGCTGACCGATGCCCAGCCCTTCCCGAGCAGCGATCACTCCCCCCGAGCCGCGATCACACCGCCCGAGCTGCGACCACTCTGCCCGCGACCGACCAACCGACTCGACCAACCCGACTGACTAACCCCCCCGAGCATGACGTTATATGGTATGGAATAGCTCTTTGGACAGTTTGGGTCCTAGCTGTGCTGTACTCCCAGCTTGTTATGCCCCTGGCCGAGCAGGAGAAGCTCAAAAAGTCCTTGAGCAGTCTGAGCACTACTTGGCAACAACTAAAAACATCAGCGTGTTATCAACATTCTTCTAGCACTGAATCCAAAGCACAGCACTATGCTAGCTTCTGTGAAGAAAATTAACTCTATCCCAGCCGAAACCAGGACATGTTTTTATTTCCTTTTGGTGCATGAAAATAATTAGAAAAGGGATATTTAAAATATATTTAATGAAATCACAGAGATACCGTACAAATAGTAAAATAAAGTCCCTCAATTAGGTACTAGATTAACAACTCTTAATAAACTTACATAAAGTTAGTCAATCAATGTTATTCTCTCTCAGTGTCCCCCGAGCAATTAAAATTCAGTTCTCTGCAAGATCCATTTAATGATTTGGCAAGGTCTCTTTTGGAACCATGTGCACAATGTAAGAATCAGGACATTGTACAGGAGCCTTATACAAAATTCCTACTGCAGCAGGTTTCTGGGTCCTTCAAACAAAATGACTCACCAAGAGACCCATCTATTAGATCTCAGATGATAATAGGAGGTACATCCAGAAGCTTTGAAGTCACTCCATATATATGATATAACGTGAACAATATAATTAGAATATCCATCAACTGTATGATCAGTCTGTTGGTGTGGATGTTATGAGTATGGTTGTGAAAGCTAAAATAAGCATGGCTTTTCTTCGCATGCAGATACATTCGCAGAGGTCACAGGAATACAGCATGTCATTTTTCAATTCTTTATTGAAAGAGGACAAAATAATTCACAAACATGCTTATTTTATCTGTCCCTCCAGCAGTTGCTGTATGTGTGCAGCAATTACTTTTCAATATTAAAGTGCTTACAGCAGACTTCATCAGTACACATTGGTCATATTTAAAGCAGGTCTTTAAGATAAAAAGTTCTTGAAATTCATGTAAAACTATAATTAAAAACAAACTTAAAGACTAGAGTAGTTTTAGGGAAATAAATTTTAACAACCTTATTCTTGCTAGGATGTGTACTTGTGTAGTCATTTGCTGTGACAAGATGACAGTGATTATATTTTGTAATTTTGTTTACATTCATTTACTGCCTATTATAAGAAGCACTCAGCAATTATTAAAAAAAAAGTAGAATTTATGTGAAGAACACCTTATTGGTCAGTTCAGCTCACAGGAAGCCTGTGAAGTTCTATGGTGGTCTGTGATAAAGGATGACTTTTCTAACAGCCCAAAGTCAAAAGATGTTATGGCAAAGGAAGCCTGAACCTGTACTCTAAAATTTGTTCCTCACTCTCAGGAGGCCAGAACTACCAGGAAATTTGCTCCCCAACAGAATAATTTGAAAAACAGTGAAGGGCTTGAAAATCAAAATCATACCTTAATCTGGGGTATGTGGGAAAGATGCTGGATGTATAATTAGTATTGACCATTCTCCATTGCTACGGCAGCTCCTTCATTTCTTGTGTAGGGAAGGAAGAGAGCCACAGCTATGAAGAACATTTATTTACCACTGAGAACAATGACTCTGAACTGAAAAATCAAGGTAGGAATTTAGAGATAGTTCAGCTTCCTCCATAGTAATATAAAGGATTGTTTGGGTTTAGGGTTGCTGTTGCATTTTGTTTTTTCTTTAAACAGCATAGTTGATGGTATCTGAAGGATTTCTACAGCCCTGGAGGTCTGCCTTAATAAAGACTGAGGTCTGTGGAGAACATGTTGCATCCCGGAATTTAATGACTTCTAGATGCAAGGGAAGAAAGAGTCATTGGCTACTTGCTAGCAATAAATCATGCTAAAATATTTCAGCATGTATTCTAAACCCAAGAGATAAACACAAATGGTTGATTTGTTGATGCCTGACCCAAGATACAACCCACAGAAAGTATTTTAGAACTTTTGGTTCTGCAAAATAAGCTGCTAAAATAGAGTCACACGTAATCATTTTGTGTTTTGTCAGGCTCATTTGAGTAGTATTTTCATAAAGGCAGCGTTTTCCAAAGGGGCTGTTGTCCTAGTTCTAGAATTAACTGGAAAATTGCTTCTTTTTGTCTAATGCCTATAACCTAATTTTAATAGGAACACACTTCAGGTGTATCAGATGAGAACACAGAATGTAAGCAGATGCAACAGAATTAGACAGTGAATCTCTGGCAAAACTAGAAATTAAGTCATAGTTTTGAAACCACAGGAAAACTGTCCCTCTTGTAAACAGATATGCCATCCCAACTGGCACTGCAAGGACTGTTTTTGTTGGGCTGCTGAAGCTTTGTCTCTCTAGATGATTCAGACTCAGAGACCCACAGGTTCAGCTTCTCTTGTTTCATCTATACAATATCCACCTAATCCCTTGGGCACTCTGCCCACGCTCTGTGTGATCCAGCAAGAGCACTGTGATTTTGTAAGCTTTAAAGCGATGTGATTTTCAGTAATACAAAGTCTCTCTCCATGAAATAAGAGTACAGGCAGACTTTCCTTAGGATCCAACACATCAAACCAAAGAAGATATTTTAAATAACAGAGACATAATATTTCTGTGCACACAGCTAGAACTCCTCCATAAGAGCAGCAGTACAAAACCCAGTATATTGTAGTTTGATATGTGCACAGCCACAAAAAATGAACCACAGCCCAGAGACTATTTTCTATTACATTCAAATCACTCTAACACAGAGATAAATTAAAACATATTTTGGAAGCTCCCTGAAATGATAGAACCTTTTCTCCCTGCTTCAGGTAAAAGCACAATCAATCTCTGTTACAAATCTTTACATTTTCCCTAGCTTTACTCAGCTTAAAAAAGATGGCCATTTAACTTCAGAAAAGATCCCGCTATTCATCCCCTCTATTTAAAAGAATATCCTTAGGACAAGGATGTTTTCCTCTGGTCTGTGATCAATGTCTAGCATATGATCTCCACTGAGATCATAAAAGTATGAGGTAAGAATACTAACACCATGTGAGTGGGTTAGTGTACAAGCCATACAAGCAGTAATAATTTATATGACTTTCTCTTCTGCTGGTACTATTAGCTCAGTTCTTGCCCTTCTCTCTCTTCTCTGCAGGGAACTTCAGAAGTTATTAATCTCCTACAAGTTAAAAAAACCTTCAGCTTCACTCAAATGCATCAGGGGATCTGTGAAAGTTTGCCACAGATTATGTGTCGATGTAAGTACTGTTACTTAGAGGGTACATTATTGATAAAAGCTAAATATTTCATCTTTCTTCACTGTGTCTCTAAACAAAACTGGCATTTACTTACCAGGAGGCTGAAAGTTCAGCCTTTTCAATATTATAACAAGGAAACATGCTAGTAATTTCTCTCTGAAGAAAACAGATACCACAGCTTCTCTGCAGCTGTAGCAAAGGAAAGTCACAGCATTCACTCCCTTCCCAAACAGGGGTCTGGAAATCCAGAGAGATGCCCCAGCAGCTGTGCCTCACAGCATGCTCGGCACGCAGCCCAGTGTATACCCAAGAGAAAGGAGGGACAGTTTCCTGTTTCTATCCGTTTTATAGGCTAAGTCCAACCCATCCTATTAACTGCATGCAGGTGCTTCTGAGTGTGTTTGTGCTTTAATTATTCATAACATCAGCTTCATATTTTATGGGTTATTCTGCATCAGTTATGGTACTTGCCTCATGCATTATGCATGCACCTGAATCTGTTCTGATGGTAGGCATAAAAAGACACAAAGCATGTCTCCCACCTGTATGCGTCTGATAAGAAAAGAGCGCTTCTAACCCTGAATGTCCTCCTTTGTCCCATAACTGCACATCCTCCAATGAACAAAAGGTAGAGTTTTTTTCTCTTCTCCCTCACCCAAACTCTCCTAATTTTACTTTTTGGCCAATGTCAGCTTATAGCAAAACAATTTCCCTTATAAAATGCACTTTTTTTCTGAGTGGTTCAGAAGTACTGTCTACTAAAAATCATAGTAAAGACCTTTTTAAATAATATCTCTGAATAAACCAAAGTCATTGAGTCTAAAGACTCAAAACACAGGCATCGCATTGTACATTGCTGTTTTACATTAACAGGCATCAGAGAAGACAAGGGGATACACTGATTTGATCACGCTTACAGTTTAAAAGACGTGACAAATTATTCATAAGTTTGAGAAGAAATACAAGTGAAAGTTACTGCTTTTTTTAATTGCTAATTGGTTCATTGTACCACATACCTTGTTAGTGGTGCTGCATTCCTTTCATCTCTTTTTCAATGCAATTAAAACACAGACCTTTCCCACAGGGCCCCAACTTTTTGAAAATCAAAGATGTTTTTCAAAGTTGTCTGAGTCATGGAGGAAACAATTTTATTACACAAGGAATACTCAGGTTGGATGAGGGAGATACTGGTGCAGAGGGCCACAGGCTGGCATTGCTCCCCCTCAGGCTGGTGCCCAGGGAAGGGCCATGCCACCTCCGCTTACTTGCCTCCAGGGAACAGCTCTGACCTCCACCAGCCCTGTGCCACACAGGAGGTCCTTTAATTTTTCCTTGAAAGCTAACTTTCCAGTAAAATTGCCAAGATGGCTCTAGCAAAGTACAACCCAGGAAAGAGTTCTTCAACTGCATAGAAAAATTTTAAGAAAAACATAGCAAAATTATGTAAATAGATTTAAATAGCAGCTGCCTGCATTCTTGGTAATTGTTTTGCCTCCTATACCCAGAGCACTAAGTTCGGAGCATGGAGAAGAGCCTGAAGCTAATTATAACCAATTGACACCAGTCCTTGGTCCAAACAGGCACTAATCAGCATCCTGCATTCAAAACACTATGGATATTCAGCATGGAGAGAGCACTTTTTGGTTCCGGATGTTATTCTTCCCCATCACCTTCAGCAAGACTGTTAGCTGCCTGCATTGCGGTGCCTGACAGGTTTTGGTCCACTATCCTAGCTGATCTCCAAAGACCTTGGAGAGAATGTAGCTGTTACATGTGTCTGCAAACCACAAAGAAATTATGTCACCCAGCAAATTTCAGACCCTGTTTTTAATCCAGTTTAAATAGACTAAAAATACCTTACCTGCCTTCTCTACTCATGCTCCCCTATTTGTCAGGTTGAAATGAACATAAATATGGCTTCATCAGATAATGTTTTTTTTCCAATCACACTTAGGAGACAAAAAAAAAATAAAATCTGTGGTTTTACTCATGGCAGACTTGACTGAATGCCCTCCTTTATCCCCTTGCCAGAGCACAGTTGCATGCTGTCACAGGTCTGTTAGCTAACAGGCATAGTCTTGTTCTAAAGGTGGCAGTAGTTTGCACCAGTCTCCACCAACACAGCAGCTCTCTGCTCTGCGTAGCTACAGTTCGAGCTCACTATTGGCAACACCAGGAGATGCAACCTGCCCCCCAACATTCCAAGGCAACCCTGGTCTTCCCTTACTGAATTATGTTGCAATTTTTTTCCATTCCTATATTCTGCTGTGTTGAGATATTCCCACCCTACCAGTTTTAACTTTGGGCTGCCAGCTCCTATTTTTAGCTGTAATCTTCCCTCCTATCAGTTTAGACTACACTCTGTCAGGCTTCTAGATGTTCACCACTCCAGGCAACTTTCTGTCTGAATGCCCCCACACGTGGCAATGGTACTCTCATTAAGCAACCTCACCATGTGGAGGAAGTCCATTGCACATACAATTTGATACAGACTTTGCTATTTGGACAGGCCTCTCTTAAAACACATCCATGTCTTTTCAGCAAAAGTTTCAGAAGAACTGGGGAGATTTATGCATAAACTCAAAGGTAAACACACATTTAAGTATTTTGTGTAGTAGGTTTTGATACTTGTTTACAAGTAGGGAAAGGTTTTTAAGCAGAGGGGGGGAACATGACCACAGGGATATGGGAAGTAAAAGGAGCAAGTGAGACTCAGGAGAAGCAAACATTTTCCATTTGAGGAGTTTATCTCACCCAGGAATTGCTTACAGCCAGACTCAGCTGCATGGACTCACATACACAAACCTCGTAATCAGTCATTAATAGTTTCATAAGTTGCCATTTAACTCTTGCTAACCTGTCCAAAAGAAACTCTTCAATAAAAAGGAGGTAGTTAAAGAAAGGTGACATGCTAACATGCTAAGGAAAAACCTGTGCTTGACTGACTTCTTTCTTTTCTACAACCATCCTCTTTTCCTCAGTCCCTCATTAGACAGTAAATCTTCATTTATATAATTGCACAAGGTAACAATGGTATCTGCAGCACCAATTATGACATTTTAATTAGCTGGCCAAATGTTCCCAATCCTGGTTTTACCCTAATTATTATATTTTGAGGTTTGAGCTGTATACTCATTACCATACAAATGTTTCTGTAGTATGAACTTCCAAAGCAGGTAGAAGTGAATGAAAAGACTGTCATAGAGCTCAGTGGGCTTGGAGGGGACTTTTTATACCTCCTGTCAGAAGTCTCAGGTACCTGCCTTTCCAGATAACATGAACTGGTTCTCAGCCCTTCTGTATCCAGCTAAGGTAAGGCAAGGAGTAAATATCCTACATCTAGATGTACAGAGCATTTTTTTATCTCTAAAGTGCTTTTCAGGTATTAATCACATAATCTTTAAATATTGATATTTGCATGATTAATACTTTGTTGTTATGTTATATGAGAAGAAAGATACAAATGTTGGGAGAAGTAATCTGCCTTGGAAGCAAGCCATGAATTTGTGCATAGTAACTCTGTAGCTTGTGTTTCAGACATGTTCCTATTAAAAATCTGACAGCTTTAGAAATAGAACTGTGGATGTAGTGATCCTGGTGCAATAGCCTCAATTTAATTTCATTCTGTATCAATACTTTGGCTGAAATTAAAACATTATGCCTAGAAGGACCATTTCCTGCAACAAGCATTTTTTGAGGATTTAAGCAGCACTAAGTCTGATGGATCTCAGGTCTGCATCCTGGTTTGGGGATTTTATGGCCCCCATCTGTATCTCAGCTGTAATGTTTCCTTTTGTACAGTAAAGGGAAAGGAGACAACTACTGACAAGACCTTTTTCTTCTCTCCGAGTTTGCTCATTTCTTGTATGTTCTATTTTGTTACTTTGGACAGAAATTTTTTTTTGTCCATTGCTCACAGAGGGGAAAAAACATAGATATAAAAATATTCTTAATTTTACTAATAAACTGCTTCCTTTTTACTTAAAAAAGACAACTTAGCTGCACCAAGCAGGCAAAGTATAAAGAGCACATCCTCACGTATTATAATTTAGTACAACTTTGACAGTTTTACCAATTTACCAAAGCTGAGGACTGGGTCCTAGCAGGTCTCCTTGTTATTTATTTCTCTATTACACATCTCTGCTAGGTCAGAAAGTTCCTGGGTTTCATTAATACAGTTCCTGCAAGAGTTACACAGATGTAATGGATGAAACCCAAGAAGACAATTTCTAATCTAGTTGACCTGCTTTAAGCAGCTTCTTTTCCCTCCTAATATTCCTCCTAAGACTCAGTGTATGAAGAGCCCATTTCAGCTAATCACCACTTGAAGAGAAGCAACTGGCAAGATTTTGTTTTAAATTCCATTTTTAAAACCCCCTGGAAAGATTGTTAATTGTGAAACACACTTATGAAAAGTGATTGTGCTGTTATTTTTAATACTTGGCCAGAAAGAAAACCATTCCATCTTCTTCTCAATGACTTTATAACAGATATTGAAAGTAGCAAGAACTACAGAATGCAAAAAAGTGAAAAAAAAATACAAATTTAAAGCTGATTTAGACACCAGATCATTGAGTGTTCCTATCAGAAGTGACTAGGAATTTTGCTACACTCAATCTGCAAATAGCTTGCTGCCTTACCCAACCCAGAGATTGCTCTCCCCTGGGGAAGCTCAGAGGCGCCTGACTTAGCTTTGGGGCTACGTGAATGGGAAGCCACAGCTCCCAGGAGGCCTGTTGCATGAGAAATACTTGTCACAACACAATAAAGATGGCTTTTACATTATTTCTAATATGAACTGACTTGCTTCTAATTTATGCATCATTCCTAAATATACCCTCCAAATTCTGGATAGAGGTAATGGGCACATTTTTATTATTATGTTGAACCATAACAATGTGGCACAGCCAGTAGAGGGCTAGACACAGCCACTAAAATAATCCAGGAGAGGGATGGTAGCCAAGATATACTAGCTCTGTGACATATTATTCTTTAAATACCCTCTGATGTATAATTCTTATACTTTTTTTTTCCTTTTTCTCTTAGTTTTTGACATGCAGGATGGCAAGTGGCTTACAAGTGAAGTGCAAGCTCCCATGCACTGTTGGAGAGGTGTTAGCTGGTATAAATAACAGGGGGTTGAAGAGGAGTAACAAAAGTCTCTGCTCTGTGCAAGTAAGGAGGCATGCAGTAAACATGCCTGGCAAGTAGAAAGTCCAGCAAGTACTTTCCTGGTTTTCCAAGCACTATAGAATAGAAACTAATGCTCAAGAAGATTTATCTCAAGTCAGAATAGAAACCCTGCTCATCCACACTGAACAGTTGCACAGAATGAACTTGGGACTACATTGGAAGAGCAGCCCAGACTCATAATATTGACACACACACCAAATTAATAGCCAGTCTCCATTAACCGTTAAGCCAATGTAGTCTGTTGAATGCATGCTCTCTATTTATGTCTTTTCAGGGCAGCAGCAGACTTGCAATGTTTTTTTATATTTATGTGTTATATTTAAGTAACACACAGGTTCTTCAGTCTCTGCCATCATACATGGAAACCTTACTCTGAACAAAACTTTTTACCTGTACCAGCTCTGCCAGTGTGATTTGATTTTGTGATGATACCCAGTGGGAACTGGCCTAGATTGTACTTACACTCACTCACACTAATTTTGCATTTGATAAGGAGATTTCTAAACACAAACCAACATCCCAACAGTGACAAGCCAGTTATATACCCAGAGACCTCTGAAGGATACAGAGCAGCACTTTTCTACTGTGCAACCACCATCAGCACCATCCAAAACACTACTATTACATTCCTATTCAGAATCTCAGCATCAATTTCTCAACAGAATATATGTCATTATAGCTTGCTACAATCTTAGCACCACTAGATTGTGCTGATGTTATTTTTGGCCTCATAAAAACAGCCAAGGACAGCTGTGGCACAATCCTGATCTTGCTGATATTGGTGACAGGACACCAATCTGCTGGAATGTGAGATGGAAGGAGCTTTTGTTACCCACAAGCAAACGCCAGAAACCCAAAAAGAACAGAAAAGTGCATCCTAATGTATATTTGGGGTGTGTGTGGCAGGAGCAGTGTAATTGGATATGTATAATTACAGTGTAACAGTTTAATGAATGTCATGGTTTAACCCCAGCCAGCAACAGAGCATCACACAGCCACTCGCTCATTCCCTCCTCCAGTGGGATGAGGGAGAGAATCAAAAAAGTAAAAGAGAAAACCCATGGGTTGAGAGAAGAACTGTTTACTAATTGAAATAAAATATCAGTAATAATAATAAAAATAGAATATATAAAGCAAGTGATGCACAATGCAGTTGCTCACTACCTGCTGACTGATGCCCAGCCCATCCCCAAGCAGTGGCCGCCACGGCCAGCTCTTCCCAGTTTATATATCGAGCATGATGTCACATGGTATGGAATAGCCCTTGGGCCAGTTTGGGTCAGCTGTCCTGGCTGTGCCCCCCTCACAGCTTCTTGTGCATCTCCAGCCTTCTCAGGCAGCAGAACATGAGAAGCTGAAAAGTCCTTGACTAGTCTAAGTACTACTTAGCAACAACTAAAACTTCAGTGAGTTATCAACATTACTCTCACACTAAATCCAAAACAACACAGCACTATGCCAGCTACTAGGAAGAAAATTAACTCTTTCCCAGCCAAAACCAGGACAATGAGAATACAGAATTTGTAAGAACTTCCTTATAAGAATTATGGCAGACTCTCCTTCATGTTCTCAGGAGGAGGACCAGTCAGCAGTATGTTCACACTGATACACTGTAAAGTGCTGCAACCAGCAAAGGGTTAGTAGGACCCTGTTTGCAATACATTCAGGTTGAAATAGCCTATAAAAGGAATGTGAATCTGTCTTTAAGGGGAAATTGTGCTCTGCAAAGCTGAAGTGACTGAGTCTAGACAAATGTGTTTATTCTTTAACCTTAGGTGGGGATTTGTGATTTTTTTTTTTTTTTTAAAGGGATAGCAAGCAAGTTTTGAGGAGAGGGCTTTGGAAAGAGTGCGGATTGAAGCATCATTTCCCTTCCCAGAGAGAAGTGTAAGAGGAATATGTACCAGTTTGTCAAGTCTTGGTATTGAACCAATCATGCATTTCCTCAGAACCCTACACAGGTCAAGACTGCCTGAACATATTTTTCTAACCCACCTCAGATACATACAGCATGTAAATTATCCCTAAGCTTATAGAATTAAGGCAGCAATACATGTCAGGAAAAGAATGCCAGTAACACTGCAAAGTTTAGCTGCACAAGGAATATTATCTAAAATATGCTGCATATTACTGCCAACAAGCTCTACTTAAAATCTACTTTTAAACTTTCAAAGGCTTGTTTTGATCTACAGTAATTAGCATTTGTTCATTAATATTCATTATTTACAAATATGCATGTTACGAAAGCAAGAAAGTTGTGCATGTAAGGGGAAATACAATATTTTGTTATGGATGAGTATTTGTATTGGTTATCTATGTTTGATTTAATATCACAAATTTATTCTGTTACCTTGTTTAAGCGTAGCGTCAATATAATATTTGCAGCACACCATATAATCAGACATCACAGCTGTGAGAATCTGTTATATTGCTATGGATTTACGCTGAGGCTCTCTACAAAGAAATGGGAGTGTAATGCCAGGATTGGTTCTGTCCAACAGACCCAACTGCTCTGTTTGACAAAGATGATACTCTTGTGGCATGCAAGCCTAATAAAGAGATTTTAAACAAAAATATTATTTATTTATTTATTTAGCCTTGGAGCAATGGCTTTGGGGCCCATATATTTTTAATGGTTATTGTCATTCTAGTTGCCCCTTTTGAGCTTCATTATGAAGAAATTAAAACTGGATAGTGTTTTTTGCCTTTTGATATCTCGAAAAACTCATCCACAATTTTCCTAGAAAAATATTGGTTAGGGAAATATACCCTAATTTCCCTAAACCTATTAAGAACAGTTGACATTTTTACCATCTCCAGTGTTTATGTAAAGTTCTTTAAACCAAGTTTTATCAGGTTGCAGCAGATTTAGTATTTTGCCTAATATCTAAACAGCATTTTAAACTGTATTCCACAACCTATAACCCTTTTACAATTTATATATTTTTAAAATGCTGTTTTTTAAAAAATATTTCTTCACATCATCCTTATATTGGGCCTCTACTATGGTGTTTATTGCTTGCTGAAAAAAAAACCTTCATCAAATACAAGCAAGATAAACCCCTAATATTTAATATTTCTCATAAACTGACACACGATTAACATCTCTGACTGTAAGCATAGTAAAACAGTACATCATTAAGACCTCATTTTGAAGAACTTTGGTGTTTAAATCTCAGTAAAATAAATTATGTTTATATATGTCAAAGCAATTATGCCATCAAACGAAGGTGCTTCCACACAGCTCAAGTATAAACAATAGCTTTTAATATTTTTAATACAGTTGGAATAATTTATTTTAGTAGCTATTCAACAGGAAAGAAACACTTCATGCTGCCATTTCCAACATCCTTAAAGTATTATTTTTAAAACCACCTAAACAATTCAAAAGCGGGGGCACAATTCTCTGTTGATTACATTTTATAAGTTGCTATAAATTTTTTATGGAAAGGAATTGCTTGGTATTAAATACTCCAGGGTTTTAAAGTTATTTCTATAAAGCTATTTTTAATTCATACACACACACACACACAAATAGCTCCATTAAAGGACGCAGCAAAGTCAACCAATTGAAAGTTAGCACATGCCAGAATTAGAGAGGCCCAAGAAATCTTTCCTCTATCTGTTTCTATGTGCAACTTCTCTACTGCAAGTAGCATCACAAACACGGGATATCACTGTGGAGCTAGAGATGGGATCAGAAATGCTGGGGGAAGAATTAAGGTTGAGTGGGCAACCATAAATCTAGTAATTTCTGACTTTTGAGGGCATGATGATAAATCCATTGGCTCTCAATCTACAATACTGTGATTTTAAGTGAGAAATTAATAAACAATTAGGTCACGGTATTACAATTATATTTCCTGAGCTATTTCCTGCAGTTCAACTGTCCCCACTGCCACTGGAGGATCTCACAGGTGCCAGACTGGTGGGGACAGGTGCATTGGGCAGGAAGCGTAGGGATGGGACCAGCGCCCAGCAGCTCCCCCTCAAACTGGGATTGCTACTCTGGTTCTGTGCTGTGTGCTTTATGGAGCATGAAGTGTTACTGCTGCTACTTAGGCTAAATTAAGTTTTAGCTCTTCAGTGTGTTTCATATTCATATATTAATTAGGTCAGATACTGTAATTTTCTTGGGGAATACAAGAATGTGGAAGAGAAACAGCAATTTGTAATAGCTTATAATGCAGTTAGCTGGAATACACGGGAGAAGGAACTGTGGCTTTTCTGTAAACCCATGGGCTTCCAGTTTAATATCATACACCTTCTATGAAAGTCAAAGACATTAGACATAATTTATAAAAATTTTAAAGAGTCTTCTCTACTGGAAAAGGGCTGGACAACCTCTGTCAGTAGGATGTTTCCTGCAGGTATTAACTTCACTCCAACAATTTCTGAGCAAGTTTCTGCATCCAACTCCAAAAGTTGCACACTCTTACAAAACAAAAAAAGCCCAGACTGTGAAAATCAACTACACGAGAACCATCTCCAGATGAATTCCCCCACATGCAAAGCACGCCAAGACCTTGCACAGTAGTCAAGTTGCGATTAACATGTACCATGACTGCAACTAGATTAGATTCAACATGAAGGAAAACTCAATTCAGCTGCACATATTTAATCCTTAGCAAAGTGCCTGATCATATACTCCACACCAAGGAAGAGCACAGTGTAGCCTTGAGAAAAGAGAAGTCAGACCCTTAGTTTTATGAACAGGGGCATGTATAAGACTAAGATGCAAAAAAAAAAAAAAACCAAAACATAGCCTCCTCCCCCTTCTTTTCCCTCCCTTTTTCCTCTTTCTTTTTTTCTTGTTTTGACTTTGCTGTTCTAATTTATGATGTTCTTCAGGAGACAAAAGCCCAGAAAAACTGAGTACACTGGCACCGTGCCTGGAAAGGTGACATATTGCACATATATTTTTCATACGTTTTCAAAAATATCCGTGTGATTTTTTTTTTTTTTTTTTTGCATGAATTACTGTACGTGTTTGGCAGACCAACACCACTCCCTTCATCCTGGGCAACTATACAAGGACATTCTGGCTTCAGTTCCTGCTGAAACTTCCCACAGAAAGAAACTCCTTCAGAAAAGCATCCCTTGCTCAGAGCAGCTCTGAACTATTCTTGTAACTGTCAGCAAGAGTTTGAAAAGAAGCAGTGGGAAGGTACTGCTTTATAATAGATCAGGACCCAATATGAAGCAAAGCGCAAGTACAGATTTCAGGGTGTAGTTCAAACCACAAGCAGAGCCACCAAACAATACAGTCCATAGATAAAGAGTTCCTTTCCTGAGAATTGTCTTCTTTTATCCTTATTCCTATTCTGCCTTAATGTGTTAGCATAAAAAAGCCCTTTCTTGAATAGTAGCTGCATCCAATCTCTAGCTCTCAGATGAAAGATTTTTAAGCAAGTAAAGGAAAATCCACCTGGACTTGAACACAAATCTAACTATAAAGTGTGTTTGTGCAATTTTTTTCGCAGCTCTGCATTTGTCCTACCTGCACTCAAGTTATCTGAACACCTGCCAGGCTTCACCCAAAGACACTGTGCTTTAGGACAGCTTCATGAGCTTGTTCAAGTGTGGCACTGGCACATCACTGCATCCTCATGGACTCCACCTCAGAGCTGGCCAGGCTGCACTAGGGCTCTGCAAGGTGCTGCAGACAGGCTGAACCCTCATCACACAGATGCTCAGTTGAAGACTCATGGGAAGGTGTGAAATGCTCATTTATTCAACACAGTAATTCAGAACTTACATTTTACATCTACCATTTTGATGTAGTGAGTACAAAAAGTAAGTAAAAAAACCAGCACTGAACATGGGCATTTAGGTAATTCTAAGACTTAACTTTCTGTTCTTTGAAAGTCTGAAAACACATTCTCCTGGAAACAGGTTGTCTACAGTTTTCTTTGTTCTGTCCTCCTTCAATTCACACTTGAGATGCTAAAAATCTCTATATATCCCTCTATATTTCATTTAAGAGCCAAGATTGATATTGTTAAGGATATTGCCCTCTAACCTGATGGTGAAACTGAAAGCTGCCACTAAGGTGCCTGAAGGAGAAAACATAGTGTAGGTTTCATGAAGAATACTGGAGTATAAATTTAAGTCCATGTAATGCCAATAGCTTTTTCCTCAGTGTCCAGGATTTTTAATCCATAAATGCAATAAGATTTGAAGATTCTTCTATTAAATTATTAAGAACAATTTCCTTTTTGAAGTTTAGCTTTGAGTCATTGAGTTGTAGTTCAACTACTGTGCAATACCTGTAGACAGAAGACATAGCAGATGTGAAAATACTGCTTGTCTCCTCAGCTAACCAATAAGATTTTTTCTTCTAACCATTGGAATTATTCTTCATAACCAGCCTAGAAGCCTGTACTTCCATATTTTTTTTTTTGTGAATATGCAATATTCCCTTTATGATGGCAAATATTCCCACCAGGGTCAGTCAGTTTTGGATCAGAGAGCAGGACTCATCAGATACATCCTGAAGGCAAGAGAAGGACAGATGTGGCAATGAAAGCATGTAGTGAAGGCAGGTATGGCATTGCAGGCATGTTGCAGAGAAGGCATGGACCCCATGCTCCTGTGCAGGCACCATCAGAGTGATCCCCTTGCTATTTATCCTTTTTCTCATTGGTCCCAAACCAAAGTCTCCATACCTGCAGATCCTACAGCTCAGCCACCACACCTGCAGATCTTATACTTATCCACCACACCTGCAGATCCTATACTTGCTTCCACAACAGACAGACAGTGATGTATAGCAAATCCAGGTCATATCCTTTACAAGCAATACGGAAGGTGGCTGTAGGGTATAGGACAGCAATCTGCAAGGTTTGAATGCTCCTATAGCTTGAGCAGCAGCAGAGAGAGCTCAGCATACACTCTTGAAGCTCCAAACCCCATCAGACTCATTCCACCCTAAAATCAGGCTTTTGCTCTCAAGTTCTGCTCATCCCACTAGACAGTCTCTTCCCAGGCAAGGAGCCCAATTCAAATGGCAGATGCATGCCTGTCTTCCCCTTCAGAGCCCTCGGATACAGGCCCAAGAAGGACACTAAGGAGCAGGAGGTTTTAATTAACACACACACAGAGATAAATCAAAGGTAATGTTTGCTTCCCATCTTCACATTTGCTCACGCTGAATTTCATCTGCCAGTTTATGCCCAGTCACTCAGTTTTATTTGCTGTACCCTCATGAGCTAGGTCCTGTATACCCGGATCTGTATACCTGTTGTAACTGTTGATATAACACTGGGTAACTTAAGCCTCAGGGAAAAATAAAAAATTAAAAATGTGTCTCTCTTCTGAGACAAGTTTTCCTAAGTGCACATGAGAATGATGGATGATATATAGGCTAACCTACACCTGCTCTATCCAGTATAAAGGTCAGAGTGCTGAGGAACTAGCCCACAGCAGAAAATACCACTCTGAGTTTTATTTACCAGAACATCCTAGTTACTCTATCAGTTGCATCTTACTGTACTTATTCACTGTACACTCTTTCTATTGCTTTATTTAATCTTCTGCATACTGATAGCTATTTCCATAGACATTAATTGTCAATATTAATTTTAAAAGCAATATTGTATGCAAACAGCCAGGCGAAATAAGGAAAAAATATTATGTCAACTTAACTGTTGGAAACAAAAACAATTTATTCTTTTCCCACTAAACCAGCACCTTCAGGTTCCCTAGACATAACTATAGAAATCGCTCTTTGTTGTTGTTGTCTTTGATTTCTGTTGCACCACTGACAAAACCAAGGAAGTGCTTAACAATGGAAAACACAAATTAGTGCAAATATAACTTTTTTTTTTTCTCTTTTGAAATAAGTCTGTACTGTACAGTCTGCAGTCTCTGTTTCAGCAGCATCATACAGGTCTCTCAACACCCTGCCTTCTAGGAAGGAATTTATTTTCCTGAGTTGGCATGAAGCGGCTGTTAGAGGAACCCACTATATAGCAAAACCAAAAGAAGTTATGTCAGCCTAACAAAACAAAATAGATCACAACTTGTGCTTAAAGAAGACTAATTCGAGACCCCAAAGAGATTTTAAGCCCATATATCCATATATACATATAGGGATTGTCAGGCTTCCCTTCTCCTCCCTTAAAATACTGTATTAAAATAACTAGTGGTATGGACCAGCAGAAGTCAAATCAGCCAAATCAATTACTACTAGGCAAGACAAGAGCCAATCTTTGGTGAAGTATAAGAAACAGAAGTGGAACAACTGGGCAAAATGATGGGCAGAGAGTCAGTCTGCCCTTCAGACTTCATTTTTTTTGTTTGTTTGGGGCTTTTTTACAGCTAGAGATGAAAGAAAACAGTCTTTGTTCATGAATTTGCTGTGAACACCATCTGGCTATGCAGATTTTTATACGTAATTATCATTAAGCACCCTAGATCTGTTACATCCTCGTGCAAGTTTTAGAGGAGTTTTAGAGGATCAGTGCTAGAATCACTGAGGAAATGGATATTCATCCCTTCACATTCAGTCTTTCTTTTTACTTTCCAGCACAGATACTGCTAGTCACATATATTTGGGTAGTTCATAGTTGAAAAAATGGCTTCAAAGATGAAACCACAGAATTGGAAAATCTAAAGGAAATAAAGCAGAAATTCCGAAATGCCTTGTGCTGACAGGTTGTTATTATTATTAATGGGGGAGTAGGGAGGAAAAAAGTACATCCTGTATCAACCCTGGACTATATCTCTACTAGGCATCTATTATAGTCCTAAAATATTTAGGACAGGACATGGGGATACTGAGAGGCACATATTGTTCATAAGAATGTAACAAAAATTAGTGTCTCCACAGCAACTTCCTCAGTTCCCCATGCCTGTGACAGCACATCTACCTCTGGAGACATGACACATGGTGTTACATGATGTATCAGGATCATTAAAAACATGGGCAGAATTCAGAAATGGACCTTACATGAATCCTGACAAAAATTTATCACCGTTTCAGAGAGGTATTCCTCATTCCCAGGGAAAATTATATTTCTTACTAGTGCCCCGGTATCTAAAGCACCATATGGTCTAGCGCAACCAAAGCTAGCACCCTACTTTTTCCTGAACGCCTCTTGATAAAAAAACTGACTGGAACCAAGTAAAATCAATTCAGTAGTTGTGGACTGCAAAAGCCAGCAATGACTGATTTGATAGCATCCTGAAAAGGTGCTTTATAACTTTTGCTGACTTCATTAGGCTCTGCCTGACAGACAGTAAAGACTCTCAGTGAGCACAGCCCTACTTTTTCCTTACTGTCTACATGAACACTGCTCTGGAGAGCATCTTCCAGGTGCCTCACGTGGCTGGTCTTGCTCATGAGGCTGTGCAGCCCTGGTGTGCCCCATGGAGGGGCAGTGGGGCCATGGCAGTACCCACCCTCCCTGGGTTTGGGGTGCCAGGGATCCCATAGGTTCTCAGATGGCTACATTATGGAAACCTCCAGCCCCTTCAGGGTATTCTAGTTCACAAGTACAAAATACAGAAGATTTAAAACATGGGCAGAAGGATTCATACTGACATATTGGCCCCAGCTTGAGCAGCAATTTATTCACACTGCTGAGGTAGCATAGGTTAATGTTTCTAATAGAACTATGGTATAATTCAGCCCAAATTACCCCTTCTTCCTAACACCTTCTTTACAAAGACCTGCTGTTCTTTGATCTGAGCAACTCAGTTTCCTTGTCTGGAAAAATACAGGGAATACGGAACTACATCCTTCCACCATGTACCAAAATGCAGCCCAGGGTATCAGGGACATCATCTGAGAAATGGTAAGTTGGTTCTGACAAAAGCATTCTTCTCTTCACCTCCCACAGCATGTGGGATGCCTAATGGAGGTGAAGCAGAAGACAACTGGGTGGGGAAGAAATAAAACCTTTATCAAGAAGAGCAGAGGACCTGGTAAAGCTCAGACTGAATTTTTGAGCTATATGTATTTGCTTCCCTAGAGATTTTGCAATAACTTTCTTTCCATTTCAAGATACACACACTAATTTTCATGGTATATTAACAACTGCTTTCATATTAGGTTTATTACCAATGTTTGTTATTCTTATCTGGCTTGCACAAAATACGTTTATATACAAATATAAGTAGCAGCCACATTTTGTACTAACTGGTTTGATGGTCTTAATGTTTTGTTTTTCTGTAAGGAGGAACATATGGCACTAAGAAAATAAGTGCACCATTACAAACATCCTATGCGTAGTAAATGCAGTGATTTTAACCCATTCTGACAATTTAAAATCCTATTAGAGCATATATATCCAAAAATGCCCATTTCAAACATTCAATTGTTCCAAAAGTAAATAAAACAGATCTCATTGTCCTCTCATGGCAATTTTCACAAACATAATTCTCCTTACTGGGTGACAATCTACTGTTACTGTTCACACTGAGTACGGTCTATTAGTAACCTTGAAGACTTCCATATGATTGACTCATATTTCAAGTTTAAGACTGAAGTCTTAAAATGTCAAGCTTCTGAATTTGAAGAACAGCAACTGAATGCTGGGACAGAAACACTCTAACAGATGCAAGATATATTACATATATTTTTATGTATGTGTGCGTAGAAGTAAGCTACATGGTAAGGGACCAAAAGGCTCTCTTGTGTGCCTTGATCTTGCAGGACTTGTAAAGCTCACTGTGGGCTATAATAAAGAGCTTCTGCTCCAGGTCACTGGAGACCTCTCTCAAGCACATGCATTGTCAGTTATAGGACTGAACCAAAGGTAGAAACAGAACCACCAAACAGACTTCCTATCACTGCTCCTGGAACCACAGGGGATTATCTTTTGCAAAAAGCACTTTTTTTTTTTTAAGACATATGGCACACTACAAGAGTTTACATTTCTCAGTGCAGGGGAAAGTTCTCTAAATCATGCTTTTGTTTTCTGCAGGAAAAAACTAGGAAAACAAAAAGCTGATTATGCCTCTGTCATCTACAGTCAAGTAAGCAAGTCCTCTGTGGTAAGAGATACCAGCTGCTCTAGATGTTTTGAACAAGAGCTTCCTGAGAAGCAAAGAGGAAATGAGACAGGCCTGTGCTGTGAAGGGAAATGCAGGGCTTTTAGTCGCAGGCTCTGTTGCCAAGAGGAACAAATATTTCCATCCATGATTCCAAGCATGAAAGAGTTTGAAAAAATACAAAGGCCTAAACTATCCTATTTAAGCAGTTTAAAGAAATATATTTTAGTTCTAGATTTACCTTTCAGTATTTTGATTGTTTTTAATTTAGGAACCTCAAAAGTGTGTCAAATACCACCTGATAGAGCTAATATGTGTTTTATTGCTCCTAGCCAGAGGAGCTGCTGCTTTTGTTCAATTTGTAAGGATTTCCACAGTCAGGTGAGTCTAGAGCTCTAGAGTCAGCCAAGGCAAACCAGAGCTCTCCACATCATTAATTACAAAGGCAGGAAGCACCCAGTAACGGGGGGAGAGCAAACTGGTGAATCCTGCATTTCCCTTCTTCTTCTGGAATATTTCCTTTAAGAAAGCCTTGTACCGCTTTTGCTTTTCTGCTTTTCATCTTTTGTAGGCAGAAAACCAGACACAGTTACATGCAGGAGAAAAAAGCACTGAGATGTATCACACTTGATTTGTTGATGCTGTCAGGGATTTAAATACCTATTTGCTGTTTGCATCTGATGTGTTTCTCAAAAAAAAAATGAAGGGCTATCGTTCTTCTAAAATAATGGTCTATTTAATAGAAGACAGTGCTGTAATTTTATTTTCTTTTAAGAAATATATAAAAATATAGGAATAGCTATGCCTGCCTATACTAGCATAGAATTTGTAAAAACTGGAACCCTTTTTTCACACACTCAGCTTCCAGTGAAGTCATCAAGGGCAGAGCTATGTTCCAAGGACAGGTGATGGTATCCCAAAATCTCTGATTTGCAGGCTTCTGCTTTTCCTTATGTTTCCTAATCTTCTAAAAGAGAAAACAAAACCCACAAGCCTGGAAGAATGCAATAGAGAAGACTCACATGAGTGACCTGAAAGTCCCTTAAGTCCCTTGGTTTATATTATTATAAATAAATGTGAGGCACATTCTGCTTTTTCTGTCTTGTCTTCTGTCAGTAAATACATCACCGCCAACCCCACCAACACTCGCTACAGCAGAATTCTCTTTTCACATAATCAGTTTTCATTTTCATCACAGTTGAACATTAAGCCTACAATATTGTATCCTGTCTCCCAAAACCACCAGGAGCTGTTTCTCCACTTTCTTTACCTGAGGTGCACACAGCCCTTTAGAGGGGCTCTGCAAAGCACAGCACACACACTACTATACTGTTTCCAGTGATAGTTTGAGCACTAATGTACATGTATTTTTCTGTCCCTGAAATTTATTCCACATTCAGCCCAGTTTAGAACAAAGGGTGAGACTACTAGGCTTTTTGCTCTTAAAAGCTAAAGGTGTTTTGGCTGTGAACCCCACACTGACATTTGCCTGTGCCATGCAAGTATCCGTCAAGATGGGCACTAGATTGTATTTTGATTGCTACCACATCAGTAGAATTCTCAGCCAAAAATATGGGTCCCTGGCAGCTTGTTTGTCCTGTGTCCAGTTCAAAAATCATCATTTAGCACTTATCCATAAATCTCAAACTTTGATAATGTATTTCAAAAGTAGAACTACCAGATTTTGGGTAATCAAACTAGCACATAAGCAGTTTTCTGGACTGTAAAGCAGGCTCAGAGAGAGAGACGTTAAACTGGAATGACCAGACAGGATCGGGACTGGTTTATCTGATGAGGTTCTCTCAGGCTGGCTATTTCTGTGTGTTGAGTCAGATGCAGGTTACCTTAAGGTACTTCCTTAATGTCATGTGTTCAACTTAAAACACTAATCCAGTAAATGGATTACAGAAGTACATGTGGATAGGTTATGATTATGGTCAAATTAGGCAAAAGGAAACACAGATTTTTGTTATAAATGTCTCTTAAAACTTTTCACAGAGGACTAGCTATCACAAAGGCTGGGAAGTTTTTGATAGATGATCTAGACCAAAGCAAAAAGTGTCACACTGAAGCCTCGAGATGATGCTGTTTTCCCCATTAAAGTCCTCAGGTGATGGAGGAAAAGTGACTCTTCTTGCAATTTGTCACCATGTTCTTGTGGTAATGGCAGCCTCCTGCCCCTAATTATAACCATATGCCAAAGGTTTACCATAAGCCATTAATTATGAAGGTGATCAATTACAAAAAAGAAAGCACAAAACAAAAAGCCAAAAAAGTCCCCTTCTGTTTACATTTGCATTTTGCCTTCAGTCTCAGCATCAGTGCATACGGTATCCTCCAGAGTAAGGCTACTACCTTTTAGTTCCCAATGTCTTGTTTATAGAAAGTGCTATATTGAGATACCCAGGAAAAAAATTTCAAAAAATTAAGGATAAAAATAAAGAAGAACATAGTGCTCTATTAAATGGATACTATTTCATTATTTATGATGGCTAGAACTTGTATTTATTGTTTTTGGGTGAGATTTTAAGTGCCTTAGGAGAAGGTAGCAATGACAGTTGGAAACTAATTTTTAAAAATAGCAAAAATAACACTCTTCCTCTTTAATATCTTTCCTAGCCTGAGAAATCCTGCAGTTATCTACACTAAAATAAATTGAAATGGAAGAACTGAAATGATTTAAATTTTTCCCCAAATACCCGTCTGACAGTTCAGAGGCCAAAGCCATCAGGGATCCAGAAATATGCATCCACATATTTAGAAAGCTCAGTGCATATTTCATAGAATTCTTGAAATAAACATACACATAAAGTGGAGTTTAGTTACAAACAAGAATGGAATATGAAGCAATAGTATGGCACTAACACAAAGCAAGCACATCTCTCTGGTATTTTTGCAATATTAATTACTATAACAAACCCATTTTCCCTGCATCAGAGGACACCAACCTGTGCCTTTTGAACTGCTTGTGCCCGTTAGCAGCTCACACAGCACATACACTGTGTGATGGCTGGACTGACAGTGGCTCCTGTTTTATATATAGCCTCAGCTTGAAAAGAAAATGACCCAGAGAATCTCACATTAGCAGGATCCCTTGAGAATTAGCTTTCTTACCCTTATACCCAACCTAACCTCACATGAAGCAGCTGGTGCCCTGACAAGCTGCGACTTTTTCCCACCTATGAGTTATCCCTGTATTTCTCTTTCAGCTGAATGTGTGAAATGCAGAGCTCTTCTTCTGCAGGTTACAGAAATGGCCAAAGACATTTCACACCGCATACCCTGCCCAGAAAAACGGCAATTTCAAGACAAAAAAAAGCCAGCCAGTGCTGACTCATAACATCCAACACAAACAGGTAAAAAAGCCAACAAGCTAAAGCTGTGTAACCCCGTATCAGCCAAGTGCTGGTAAGGCAGGTCAAACTCTTTTTGATTCAGTAGCTCTAATGCAAGCCAGCGAGCACAGATGTAGTCCCATACATCAGTGAATCAGCCTCTGCAGTTGCTTCTCCAGTGGGGTGACACGTGGCACCCCAGGGAAGAGTCTAAAAGAAGTAACTGTAAACTTTAATACACTACCACATTAAGTGGCATCTGTGCTCCCTGGCTGGGCTTGTTTATTTATGTATTTATTTATTACAGTATTCTAATGTTTGCAGAACTATGTGTTAAAGGAAATTCTTTTCTTTTAATCTAACTGACCTTAAATAGCACAGCTGCACTTGAAATTGGCAAAATTTTGGTAATTTCAATACTAAAGCTGCAATTTTTTAGTATTCCTACAGGTTGGTTTTCTGCTACTTGTTTATCCCAGAAAATTCAGCACTCATTTTTGCATGGAGCATTTTATTTGTAGTGTCTGGCTTTGCTTGTTTTGTATCATGGATGCAACACAGTTTAAAACTGAGAATTTCAAGACCTCTCTGGTATGAAGGGCAATGGAGGATTCTCAAATTTAGCAGAGCACAGTTACACCCATAACCACTATATTTTTCAGCTCTAAATGATGTATGATTAAAGCCAGATACATTTTCAGGCCTTTAAAGGCAGCATTCAAAACAGAAGTTACTGAGCCAAGGAATCCTTTGGAGTACAGCCATGGAAAGGCAATATATCTTGTACTGTCCCATGGATCATTGTGTGTCTTCAATGGAATTTAAGACAGATAATATGCATGGAGATCACAGCAGTGTTGCAGAGATTTTTGCTCCTATTCCTCTTAGGCAACATCTCAGAGATACTACTCTACTGTCTCTGTAAACTGAACGATACTAGAGTAGTTCTTTACCACCTACTATGAAGCATCTTTGTGCTAACAGTGACTTCAGCGGTACTTCAAAACTCTACTTTCAAAGATACAGAGTGCTTTTGTTTCTCTGGCTACACATTGTGAAAACCTGTGTTCACAAAGACATGAAATGACATCACTCCCTAAACTACTACTTCATGAGAGGACAACTGGTATGCAGATTACAAAATCAATTATTTATATAGCACCAATATTTCCTTTTGACTTCTCTCCAGTACTGTGAATGACACAAATAACAGTACCATGTGTCATTTTAATTTGTTACTCTTTTATTATTCTCCTCCATTAGCATCTGGACACTCCAAATTAAAACAGACATTAGGTTGATCTGCACTGTACAAACACGGAAGAAAAAGTAAACCTTTTCCTAAGGAGCTATGAGAGCATACCAAATCATGGAGAAAGCAAAGTTGCTCACCCAGGCTGGCAGAGTTGAAGCCAAACATTGGTCTTTATATCATGCCCATCTGCTAAACATCCTGCAGCGCTTCACATTAGCTCCAAGGTTACACCTTCATACTGCATGTTTCCATTTTACAGAAGTGTACTTGACAACTAAGATGCACCAAAGTGCAGCAAATTACATTATTTTGAAATTTGTTTTCACTATAAACAGATTTTTAAAAAATCAATAATTCCTGCTCTATTTTTTTTTAACTGCGTATTGCATTTGAGCAGCAAGATTTGGGGGGTACAGGGGTAGCTTCTGTGAGAAGCTGCTAGAAGCTTTCCTTGTGTCCTCTGCTAGAGCCCATGCCAGTCAGCTCCAAGGCAGACTCATTGCTGGCCAAGGCCAAGCCCATCAGTGACAATGGTAGCACCTCTGTGACAACATATTTAAGAAAGAAAAAACCCTGCTGCAGAACAGTAGTCAGAGAGAAGTGAGAGGATGTGAGAGAAAACAGCCCTGCAGACACCCAGGCTACTGCAGCAGGAGGGCAGGAGGTGCTCCAGGCACTGGAGCAGAGATTCCCCTCAGACCGTGATGTAGGTCATGGTGGGGCAGGCTGTCCCCCTGCAGCCCAGGGAGGCCCACAGGGGAGCAGTTCTCCACCTGCAGCCAGGCGAGGATCCCACGCCAGAGCAGGGGGTGCCCAAAGGAGGCTGTGACCCTGTGGGAAGCCCATGCTGGAGCAGACTGTTCCTGAAGGACTGCACCCTATGGAAAAGATGGACCCACACTGGAGCAGGGGCAGAGTGTGAGGAGTCCTCCCCCTGAGGAGGAAGGAGCAGCAGAGACATACCCATATTTCAAATACATCTTTCAGTACATTTTCCATTTCAGCACATACTACGTTTCAGTAATATTTCACGTATACATGTGAAAGAAGAGAAGCTTTGATGTCAATGATAGTGACAAAAGAAAGGCAAAGTCTATATTTCTATGGGGTTCAGCTTTTTAAAAATATTTTTGAAGCAGCCACTAGTTTGCACTTTTTATCTGAAAAAAACATAAAAGATAAATCATACAATGTTATCTGCAAAGGGGGAGCTAACACATTGAGGAGATTAAATGATTCATCCAAAGAAAACTTTGACAGAAGAAAGAAGTGACTTTTGATCTCAGTCTGATGCCAAAAGGCCATTCTCACACGTTGGGCACAAGCAACATTTACTCAAACAGGCAGGATTGGGAATGGAGAAAAAGGAATTACTTCATACACTGTAAGAGCTAACATTGGCCCCTGAAATTGCTTTATATGAACATTAAGTGTATAGCTGGAGATATTTCCAAGCTGACACTTGCAACCGGCAATATCATTCATAATCTGAGCTGTACAAAATGACCCCAAAGTAAAAAAATTTCAAAAACATGATCTTCAGTTAATGTTAGCTTGTACATTTCATGATATGAACCAAAGTCTTTTTTAATGGAAAAATACACTTGAAGTTGAGGAATGCCGCTTAGAATTTTTTATAACATTTAAACAGCAGAGAGGTTTGCAGAGGAATCTCTGTAAGAGCTTGTCAGACTAATATACAACACAAAAGAATAGCTAGTACCACAGGTTTAGATTCCTGGTGTTTTTTCACATTAATTAGACGTGAATTTTGTAAATTATTCAGCACTTCTTCAAAAATGTATCCAAATAGAAAATGGCCCTGAAATTAAGTTAGAACACTAGCCATTGCAAACAATTAATATAAACGCTGTATGACCGCATATAATACTGCTGTTTTCTTTTGCACAGTGTGGTGAGTGGTTCTTTGATATGGTAATACAGACAGCAACAAAAGCAAGTGTCAAAATAATCTTCTTAAAGAAACCTTTCCCAGGAAATCTAAAATAAAAGGTACTCTCCAACTATATGATTTAAAGCAAATTTTCTAGTACACTTTCATTACCATGGAAATGAGAAGATTCTGTACCCACAGTCAGCTCACCCCTTCCAGGGCAAATAATTAACATCTGCCATCACCCCTCTCCAGGGGAAAGAATGTGGGCAGTCTTTTGGATTTGCTTTTTTTTCTTACTGCTTACTCAACATGTGCACACAGACACGAACATAGAGACACTGCTGTGGGTTTATCTAAGCAAAGACCAGTCAAAGAAATACGCTGTCCTGACAATGCTTAGCTCGTACCTTCTGCAATTCTCACCTCCCAGAAAGGCTCATCTCCTCCTCAGATGGGGATGCCAGGGAAGTAAAGCATAGCCTTTAGTTCAGAACTTCTGTGGCTTTTTGAAAGAGGACAGGTAAGTATTTAAAAAAAAAAAAAAATATAACTAAGTCAACAATCACCACATGAACAAGCTATTTATTGAGACATGTGCCTCATCAAGGGGAAAACAGGAAAATTGCTGACAGAGGAACACATATTTTGAAATGCTCCTAGAAGAAAAATATTCATTAATTCTGCCCAATAAAATTCCATCTTCTACACAAAGTTAGACAAATGGTAAATTTTCAGGGGATTTACACTGCTTCATTTCATGCATCTAACAATAAGTGTTAAAGCCAGGGAACTAGCCTCCCTGAGCTTCTTGCAGAGAGGAAGAAAAAAGGTTTTCCAATGTGTGATTAAAAGTGATATGCTGGCTTAGATTTCTACCTGCAGGTGGTGCAGCCTTAGAGCTCTTTTCCTTTTAACTGCAAGGGTTTCACCTCCCACATCATTCAACATTCACTTACCACTTCCCAAAATCAGTATTTCTCAATTAGGAAACCAGGCAGCTACCTCCGAAGAAAGTTGTGTGCACCCCTTGATATGAAGCCAGTAGGTCATGTCACCAAATCTGGCAGAGGTCTCAAGGCACTGAATTTCAACAAATATTGTCAAAGTGCATGGCTAGGTAGAGGAAAGAGCCTCTATCACACTACATGCTGTGGTATATGAGCACCAGCCTTTATTAGACATTAAGGGATCCACAAACAAACAACAAACTCCACCTCCAAAGCAAACTCTTAAGAAACCAGGGTTTGGTTTTTGCTGCTAATAAACCCTGTGCAACCAACAGAGCTGGACTTTTCTTCCACAAAGAGAGGAAATAAAAATCAAGCATCAAATTAAATCTGGGGACTGTCTTCCTTTATCTTATAGTTGGTTTTTTTTCCTTATATATCATGAATTTTGCCTTTCAGTTATCCAGGATTATTTTTTTCAAACAGTACTGCCTATCTAAAATAACAGAGTCCAATAAGAACTTCAATGCCTATTTCCAATGAACTTCAGTCTTAGTGAACCTAGACTTACTTGACAATAAAATGTCTCCCAGCTAACATTAAAACTTGGAATGAGAGCTGAGCTGTGATTTATTCTATATGGTAGTTCATCTTAAAAAAAAAATTAGAAAGCAAAGGAAAGAGAACAAAACATGGAAAAGGTTGAAAAGAAATCAATATTTTCTATATTATTCAGCTGAAAAAAAGGAAAAACATTATTTATGTCTGAACTAAAATTGTTTGGGTTCAGAATGAAGTGTTTCTGGTTGTGTGTGAAGAAGGATGGGACAAAAATTTTATAATTTTTTTTCATTATTTATCCATATTTTACTGGAAGACGACATTTCAAAAGTGACAGTCAAAAACTGAGTTTAAAAAATAGAATAAAGATTTTCTTCCTAAGAGAAGATTTCAACTTTCTTGAAACAGAATATTTAATTTATATTTATGCAGGAGGGAAGACACTTACTTTCATTCACCCAACCCTGGCCAGGTGAATTAACAGCATTCAGTGCAAATCCCTACAAATGGCTAAATTTTCTCTTCCTCAAAAAAAAAAAAAGCTTTATCCAACTCAATTTGGAAAAAGAACATCTCCTCTCTTTATCAGTATCCAGAACAAGCCAACAATGCAATAAGGCAGCTGAACAAATTGAAGAAATTTTCTTAGGAGATTCAATTTTCAGTTAGTATCTCTCCTCTCTACCCTGCATATACTCTATAAGCAGCCAAGGCCAAAGAATATAATGGCTGTGTTCAGCTTCTTTTGCCTTTGCCTTAAGCTTCACTTCACTTACTCCCTTGCCAGTACATCTGCCTGATTCTTTCATGAAGACATCACCTTTTGGAAAAGACACAGAAAAGCCATTTGTCATCCCAGAGGGGCCTGTATCTGGTATCTAGCACTGTTCTCTGACCACTATTATATCCCAGATTAAATGCACATTATCAGCTGCCATGGGTGTTGGGTTTTTTTTCTTCACAGCCTGTGTCTTCCTGGAGCACAGCAAGAGGACAGGACTGCTGCAGTGTTTCATTCCCAGGAGCTGTAAAAGGACTTGACATCGGGATGCTCAGAACCCTTTATGGTTGGAGGCTTTTTCAGCTCTGCAAAGCTGTAAATGTTTTTACCCTCAGATTTCTACAGCAGCTCCTTACCATGTTCTTTCCTGTCAGTATTGCTCAGTTTGTTGCTGTCTGGGGATGGGTGAATGCAAGAGCTTTCTACTACTTTTCAAAGTTTTCCTCCCAGATGAAAGCAGATTCCCTTGTATTTCTCTGACATTTCAATAGCTTGAGTTGAATCTGGAAAGCCTCTGAAAAATCAGTTAATTTCAACTAATCGCCCCCAAAATTGGAAACTTTCTGAGGTTTATCCCAAACCCAAGGGTTTAGAGCTTTTTCTCCTCAGTCTTTGAAACTTTTTTTCTCCTAAACAACTCTTTCCCCTTCTACCTCATCTGTTTTCTTTCATCTGAGCTCTGCAGCAAAGACAAACCTACAGCTTCCTCCATTCCTATGTTTCATATTAATTTCCAGAAGGAACCCAAGTACTCTGATGGTCTTACCACAACTTCATGTGCTCTGCCTTGGAGGGAAGCAATACTGGTAAAACCTGAAAGCAGGAAGGATTTGATTTTTCAGCCACCCTCACAAAAGCCTGACCAAAACAATTATCGGTAGCAATAATGCAAATCAAAGAAGCTGAATTAAATTGTTCACCCTCTGGGAAAGACTGATGCCAGCAGATATCTAGATTAACACACATGGCCAGAAGAACAATGTGTTTACCCACCTACTACCCACAAGGGAGTGAAGAGTGGTTTAGTTACATTTAACCCCATTAGGAGGTGAGACATTTTGTGCTGCTAACACGAGACATACAGGGTCTCTAAGTAGGATCTTGCCTGCAGATGAAGCTAACCAGAGCAGAGATTAGATGAGTTGAAGAGCTGGCACTTTTTTTTTCTTTTTAACGGAATCCTCTCAGATGCTCACAACAGTATGGAAAGGTCTTGCTCACCATTACTGGTGCACTAGTAAAGCTAATGTTACATGGCAAAATACTGCTTTCTTCCTTTACCTAAGAAAATGCCCAACTACTGAATTATTATTGAGGGGTTTTTATGTAAAGAGTTAGGGATAAGCATGAATTACTAACCCCTTAAATCCATTATGAAAAAATATTCTTACACTCCAAATAGTTGGAGGCCTAATTAAATTATCAGTTTCTCTTAGCTGGCATTCAGCCCTAAAAGAGCTTGTAAAGAAAATACCTTGTCACTCTGCCAGACGTTCATGCTGCTCAGCACGTCCTGTTATGTGTCTTCAATCAGGAACAATGTTTGTTACATCCCCTTTATAAGAGAATCAATGTATTAAACTACCCGTGATTGGGGCTTCAGTCTTGCCACTGTGGGATGTCAGATGCAGCCACATATAGTACACGTGTTTCAGCGAGAATAAGGGAAATGGGGAGAAAATAGCTTAAATATAAAGGAACTAGTATCCACCTGGGTTTCTGCCTCACTCACTTCACTGATCTCAGAGGGGCTGGACACTGCACAGGATAGGTTGGAATTTGCCATGCTAAAGATCACTATTATACTTTTTAAAAAGAAGGATGATTAGGCATGATCCAGATTAAACTAAAAAGGTTTATATTCTATTTCCCATACATGTGGTTTAGCAGAATCTTCCTTTCCCCCTCCTGATTACTATGCATTTACATGAGGGGATAAGACCCTTGATTTAACAGCAGGGTTAATGACAGACAAAACCGGGTTTTTCTATCAATATTCCCAGGAAGATGAGCTGGATCAGGGAATATGAACTCCACACAAAATGTCAAGATTTGAAAAGCTTTCAATATTTATATTTAAAAGGAAAGGAAGCCAGAGAGAAAAAAGCAGGATCTGGATATGATATTCAGGGCAGGGATCTGAATCTGGTTTCCCCATAGCTCAGTTTGAATATCCTGGGTTCTAAGCTAGCGTCTGTTCTGAGATAGTCCTCCTGTCAGCTGATATGTTTCCACAAAAAGTTTTCATTTTGATGAATTTGCCAAGGAGGCAGTTCTGCTGAAAACACCCTTACCAGGTTTGCATTCATCTCCATGGTAATTCACATGCTTCTAGTTTCCATGCTGGCAATTTTTGTGCATCCACCACTAGTACTCTCTGCTACAGAAATGATTCTATCTGATCCCAAAGATGTGATGCTCCTGAGTTACCATTTGTGCTTCAAAAGCCAGAGCTCTTCTCTAGCAGAAGAGCCTGAGCAGGTTTAGCTAAAGCTAGAGGCCTGTGATCTATCACACCATCTGAGCCTGGTGTTGGGACATGCTTTCCTGCTGGGGTCTGTCAAGTGCCAATGAGTGGACTGAGTAGGCTGAACTATGAATCATGGCATAGGAAATAATAATACTCAAGACTGTCCAGTTTTCCATCTGCTCCAGTGGCCCAGGCAGAAGGTTATACTGCAGAAGCAGCATGCTGCATGCTATTCCACAGTGAGCAAGCAGCAGCTGAAGACACTGCCTAAGCCTGTTACCTAAGTTCAAATAGGAAAGACCTGTCAGAAATTAGGAAGGATAATGCCACTCTCTGGGCAGTTATCACATAGAAAGGAAAAGAAGGGATGAGGTCTGAGCAAGAGTGGCAAAAAGACCAAAAGACAAACTACTGCCAGTAAAAGAAGGCAACTGAATTCCACCTTACAGCCTCAGCTACTTCACTGAGGTAGTAGCAACCCTGTTTTCCCTGTCTCTTTCCTGTTTGCCCTTTTCCATGCCCCATTGCACAGGGAGGTGCAAACTAAACTTCAAAACTGCACCAAACAGTACATCTGACCATCATGTTCCCATGTACCTCTGTCAGAGGACTGAGTTCAACTGTCACACAGAGCTCTCTCTTCCACACAATCTCTATTGGTATTCAGGACTGATTAAACACTAGTTAGCAGCTCCAGGAGCTAGGCAAAGCAAAGGTGTCAAGGCTAAAAAACTTTCAAATGTGGTTAGGAAGTGCTAGAAAGCGTCCAGAAAATCTGGTAAATTGAGCAAAGGGCACTGTCCCATCCCTTCAGCTTCACATGTTGATTCAGAACTTCCTGGAGCCCCTTTCAGGCAAATTACACAATGTACCTAAAATTCTATTTGGAAGTTTTACAAGTGGATATTAATCAACATGTCAGCTACTAACATTGAATCACTGACTTCAAATCAGAAAAAGTGCTGTGCTCAGCACTTCTAAAGGATGCTTCCAAGGGCCTTAGATCAAGATAAAAAAGCTGGAATAATTTTAACTGTTACTATATTTTCACTGCTAGAAACTAAACTGAAAGTTTGGTGATACAATAGGAAATTAAAATTATAAACGCCAAGAAATAATAAAAACCAGGGAAATCGGCATCCATCCAAGAGTTCTGCCCAAATAAACTACAAAGCCCTAAAATATGTTAAGATGCTTGCAGCTAGTATAAGAATATAACATATCCGCGTGTGAAGTCAGCTTAATACGTGGAGAGCAAGAGATCTTTCTCGCTAAGCTTCGTACCAGGCTGGACAAAGATTGCAAATGAGTAGCAAGTAGCTGCATTTTTTGCTTTTAACAATCCTCTTTCCCTCCCTCTAAACATTTATCTTCTAAACAAAAAACTCTAAATTCTTTTGACTGGCAGATCACACACCACAGCAAGTCAATAGAAATGTTTACTTTCTTCTGTTATCTTTCCTTCTACAAAGTGTAGTGCTAGGACACTGAATTCAGCTATGAAAATAAATGCATTACTTCTTAATGTGTGACTAAAGCATAAAGAAGTTTAATACCTGACACCAGCAAAATATATAGTGAGGATTTAGTCATGCACTTTGATACACATGAATCGGGAAGGCTCTTTCTACAGGCTATTATAACAAGCTGTGTGGTTATGAGTTGTCAAGCCTTAAAACACAGAATCAAGGGTCCCCAGAACAAAACAGACACAGAGATGATAGGAGTGGAGAGTAAGAGAAGATGAAAGATATTTGCAGCAGGATCAAACAGAAGAAGTTGCACTGTGTTAAAAGGAGCCTCTGTTTCAAGACAAATATGTAACAACACTCAAAGGAACACAAGAAAGAAAGGCCTGGCTTTTCTCCTCGTCCATTTTACTGCAGAAGTACCACTGACACATGATTCGAATCTCCAGACTTTTCTGATATGCGTTCTGGATGAGACTGACACTAGTCATAAGACTACTTTTAGCAAGACTGGAGAGCGCCAGCAGTATGATATACTTGCAAAGACAATGAGCAATAGCAACCTACAAACTGAAACACTACCTAAGAAATATACTCGGGGGATACAGGCTGGTTGGTTAAGTAAAGGAAATGGCATTCCTTTCCTCTTCATAACAGTAGTGATGACTACATGCAGCATTTCTTATTTAAATTATATACAACTTGCATCTATAAGGGATTTTGAAAGTAGGGCAGTAACAAACATTAAAGCGTTAGGCTCACTTATTATACCTGATAACTGAACTGGCAGTAAACAGTACAGATGACTAAAGGCATACAGGTTACAGGAGCATTAAAGTTGATACTGAGATTACATTTTAATTTAATTAAGACTTTGTGAACACCAGCTTTATCAAGGGGACCAATTTTGTGCATTTCTTTCAGCATATGTCTGAACAATATAAGGAGACGAACCCCATAATCAGAGCTAATATCGTGTAGATTTTGCAAGGACGTGTGAATCGTATTGTTCCGAAGCCATTGTGTTTCACCCAGCATTAGAGTTAAGAATACAAGAGCTTTAAATGAAACATTGCAAAATTACTTTTCATGAGCACAGATGTATAAATCCCTGGGTTATGATTGCCATCTCTGAAACCCATGACCAGTCTGATACTGCCACAACATCTCAGCTAGCAGTTACTGAGCACAGCAACATACAGATCTGTGCCAGTACTGTGTGAGACCCACTGACATCCCAGTGATTTCACACAGATTGTGGCCCTCCCTTTCCTCTTTCCCCTGCAAGCAGTCCTCAAGTCAGGATTTTCACAAAACAGACACAACAGAAACGAGCAGAGCTAGGAAATCAGTGTTTCTGTCACTCCTAACATAAGTCCTGAAACTACATGGTCTTCTAAATGGCAGAGAAAAACAGACGGCAGGCCTCATTCCAAGCCTGAAGAGAGATGCAGGTGTCAGAACATCTATTCTGACCCATGGGGCAGCAAACACTCTTCTGGGCATAGGCACCTACTTTCCTTCACGGCCACAGGAGAGATAGGCAGGTGAGCAAATAAAAATTAATCATTCAATAACGGTGCAGAATCAGGCTGATGAATATGGAAATGGAAGCACACTCATAATTTGGCGAATTAGATGTTTGCATCAGTAGGTCTTTTTCAAAGACATGTAACAACGATCATGAACAACACCATGCTTTTCACATCTACATGCCTGTCTGGTGAAGGACCCAAAGCAAAAAGCAGGATTCAGCGCAACAGCAAGACATCATGGTGTCTGAGAGGGATGTTAATATAGCATGCCTGTTACTCCAATTTAATCTGCTAGATTTACCTGAGGAGATGCCTGTTCAAAGGCAGATCACACAGGGAATGACCCATGCCTGTCCCACTGAGCTAATAAAAAATAGGCTTGCGCTTCCATGACCATGTTTGTTCCATTCAACCTCTTCCAGGTGTTGTGGCAAAATAATGTGACATCTTTTTCTTACTATTGCCTTTTTCAGAATTAAGTGACGTGCTCAAAACCCCATAAAGCACCAAATATTAGAAGCCAATAAAGAATGCATAATACCTACTTCATAGTCCCATGCACTGCCTATCCCCCTTATCCTGCACATCTCACTTCAGAGAAGCTTAAAATACCTCCCTGACTGAAAATGATTTCCATACTTTGCACAGAGATTATTTCACCCTTCAGTAAAAGGCAGTCATTTCTGAAGTAGCATTTAACAGAGCACGGCAGCCTGGAACAAAAGGCGAAGAATAACTTATTTAAATGAAATGTGGGAGGAAATCTAGAAAGGTAGAAGTTTCCTTTCAAAATTAGCTCAGATACTGGGTTAAAAAAATTCTACATGTTGTGAAAATTACAAGCTGTTGAAAGAACAAGATCTGAGATGTTTCACATGTTGATTAGTCCATCTCCCCACACCATCCTCATATAGCAACTGCGTATTAGCTCCAGTACTGAAAGATTTTAGCTAGAAAGCCACCAACTGCAGCTCAAAAACATTCCTTAGTGACCCCTCACCCAACACTGACTGGGCTAATTCAAACAGCCTGGAGAAATCAGGCAACAAGCAATGCAAAGTACAAGACGACTGTCATCTTTATGGGAGCTCTTTCTACCAGCAAATTAAAGGCTCATCTAACCGATTTCCCCACCCAATAGTGATTCTGCTGACCTGAAGCAAAACCCCACGGTATCTTTTTGCAAAGCGCTTTGTCATATTGAAATGTACCCTGGATTCTCTTTAACATGTCCCTCTCAGCTTAAGTGCAGAAACACACCGCAGACAGCTGTCTGGTCTAGGAATCCTTCCCTTAATCAACCCACTTGCTGCACACGAACAGCATTTCAGCAGCCGAGAGTCATTCCCATCTGTCTGGATGACATTTTCCCCTGCACCCCATTAAGAGATTTTTGCTAAGGGATACAGCTACCAGGTTGTTGAGGGGCTTTGCTCATCATCCTGTTGCATACAGGGCAAGACATTTCTATTAAAGGCACTCTGCCAGGAACCAAGGGTTGGCACCACATCCTCTGAGACTTTCTCAAGCTTGTGTTGCTTCACACGACTAGAAAAACCATGAAGGTCGAGTCACCTGACTGCCTGAATACCAACGACGGGAAGGAACACACTATGAAAGGTTCTGATACTAAATTTCATCACACAGCATCATAAGTGAGACACATGTTTTGGACATTCAAGTTAATTGTACAGAGCTGATCCCACACAGGAAGAAAATGAAACCCCATCAAATGGACAATCACATGACATGAAAATAATGCTTACACTTTTTTTTCTTTACAAAGTCTCTGGATTCTCAGTATCTGAACAGCAAAGCCAAAGAAGAAAAAGCTCTTCCTGGCCATGGTAGTTTCTATGGTACCCAGACAATTGTCCACATTGTTATTTCAGGAATTCTCTGCCGCTTTTCTGTTACATTGAGATTTTGCAGAGCGATGAGGAGTTGCAGGGTACAAAGCAGGAGCTGTTCAACACCTAATGAGGTTTGCCCTTCCAAGCAGTAAGAGCTCCAAGAAGCTGACTTATTAATGACAGCTGCTTGCTGTCAGCTTACACAGCTTCCCCCAGCTAGGCAGCATGAAGGGGGTTGCTTGGGATTTTGTCCCATGAAGGCTGGAGCTGCTTCAGGGGCAACTTTAGGGCAGAGTGAAAGACAGATGAATTTATCACTCTGTCTTAACAGGAATAGGTGTCTGTCTTAAAGAAGTTCACAGATGTCTAGTACTAAAAATATCTTTATACAAAAAAAGCCAAACAACAAAGCAGTAACAGTCTGCTCAGTCAATAATTCTTTGCTTATGCAGGATATTCTCAAAGATAATTATCCTTGAGAAAATGTAATTTATTGAGGTTTTCCTCTCCCAACTAATTTATCCTGACTGCTCTTGCAATGAAATTAAAATATCTTTCTCTATTTAGGATTTAAAATAATCTATTGCCTGAAACCAGCCCTCAGAAATCCACATTATAATTTTGCTTGAAGAGTAAAGAGAACAAGATAAAGAGAGATAAGTCCCTTCTTTGGGAAATTTTTTTTAAAAAAACCAGTGGTGTAAGAAAACACATTATAAATTATTAAATACTGTAACATGAAAATCAGCCTATAACAAGAATATTCATGAATACCACTATTACCACCTTCTCACATAATCAGAATTAATGCTTTGTGCATCCCTCCGCATTAGGTGTTAACTACCCTAAGTAAAGCTGATAACATTTCTATCTTGCAGCAATAACAAGAAGGTAGATCACTCCATTGGCAACCTCAGGAATGAACTACATCCCCAAGTTATGACGTTGCAAGTTAATTTCATTACTTTCATGGCTGGAATATAACAACATTATTTTATATTTAATACTGCTCGCTTTGTGTCAAAGCCTGGACTGTTTTCCCATGAAAATAACAGGTGGAGAGTTGTTGAAAGGCTTTATCTTACTGTTAGTGGGAAAAAAATCAATTCAGTTCCAGCTGTCAAAATAACATAAACCACTAACGTAGCCAAACTAATTCTAATGCCTTTAACTCAACTGAGATGAAAAGATAAACATCAAAATCTCTTTTTATGAAATCCTTATCTGTGTTAGAAACCAGTTCTTTATACTAGGTCTTTCCTGACCTTGTCTTGGCCTACATAATTCTCTTGGCCTCTAACAGGGAATCTTTTTACTTAATTTTAACATGTCATTAGAAAGCTCAAGTAGCAGGCATCCAACGGTGATTTACATGACTGGATTTACTGTAACTACGTGTTGAAGTAGACGTCACTCAGTAGCCTCACATAACAAAACTTCAACAGTTATAGAATCAATACACATAACACTATCACTTCAGAATCACAGGAAAAAAAAAAGTTTGAAGGAATCTTTAGAGGTTTCCAACCCACCCTCCTGCAGCAAACATCTATCTGACTGGGATGCGAAAAATCCCATTTCTAGGGTCCACCAAGTTCTGTCCAGCCAGGAAGAAGTCCCCTAGGACATAAATCCCATCATATTCAGCCATCTCTAACAATGACAAAACCAATACAAGTTTCTTTTATCAAAATTCATCAAAGCAGCTAGAATTAAAGCTGGGATCTTTCAGATAATTTTATAACAAACACAGTGGCTGTGACTCAGCTGTGGTTAATGCACGTACCACTGGCTTCCCTAATGGGACATCGGTCTCCCTAGATCTTGTGTCACGTGTCCCAGCCCCATCCATACACCTTAGTTATTGTAGAGAATCTGAAATGACACTAGTTTGCTGTATTAAGTCTGCATCACCGAATCCTGAATACACATAATGTGTTTGTTCACAACTTTCTGCTTGCTTGGACTAACGAGACAAACTCACCTAAGATCCAGCTCTAGATATCTACAGTTTATATTTGCTCAAAAATGTGAATTTCTGACCAAATAAATACATATCAGGGGCTTTCAGTATTTTATTTTGTAATAATACAGCAATGAAATCTTAAGTAAATCTTATATGTAGGCTTCAAATTCTGATGTTTCACAGACATGATATTTAGTGCACGGTGGTGTGTGTGTATCTATTGCAATCCACAGGCTCGCTACTGATGATACTGAAGGAGATCTAAGTGTCCAAGTCCTTTCCTTCCTCATTTTTTACAAGTGAAAAGCAATTCTGTAATAGGCACTTCTCTGAAAGAGTTTCTTAAAATAGTATTTGTAAAATAGCCTTTGGTGGATTGCTGAGGTTAGGAGAGAAATAAATACAGCATCATGAAATAAAAATCAAAATAAAGACTAGGAAAATTATTTCTATGCCTCTCTTAAATGCAGATCTGCCCGAAGATATACACCACTGTGCTGTTTGTATGTAACTTCAAAAAACAAGCATCAATGAGCTTGTGCCTGTGTTTGCACCAGCTGCACAGAGCCCTTAGCATTTTTGCTTGATTTTTTTTCCATTTCATATTCTGGCCCTCAGCCCATTGCGTATTCAAGTCCTCCAATCCCCCAGTAGCCCTGTCGCCCTTCTTTCACCTTCTCAAGGCTGCACTCAAAGGCATGTGCAACCATCAGCCAGGGTTTCACAGTTATATGAACCAGATGGAACCTCTTGTTAAGTTCATGCTAGTGTCACACAATTCAACTCAGAGCCCAGTAATTGGATGATCTCCTGCTTCTGCCTGCATTTCTTGCTGTCAGAGATACACAGGCATCTTATATAATATTTGGGCTGCCTCTCTAGAGGGTGTCCCTATAGAAAAACCAGCAGCGTGTCCACAGATACCAATAGCCTCTTAATGTTCAGTACAACAATGCAAATTCATACCAGCAAAGGAATTGGTGCAATCACTTCAATCAGGTCATTTCCACTTTAAATACAGAAGAGAACTTAATAGCAAATTAACTCTCTGAACTGCCCTAGCCTTCGGCCCCCTCCAGCTATCATTTACTCCTTTGCAAGGGCACTTAGCATGGTTTTCTATTATTTGAGGACAGGAAATTATTTTGGAAAACATTTTGAAAAGGCAACCTCTCTTCAAAGAAGTATTTCTCTTCTCTTGGTAAAACTGCTACTAAATATAAGCAATGCTGTCTTTGAAAACCTACAGAGAGATAGGAAATGAGACATGATTCCTTAAATATAGCTTCCTATTTCTGAAGTGTACATTTACCTAATATGTCCATAATGGCTAGAAAAGAATAGGACTGTGTAGGCACTTGAGCAGCGCTGGAAATGGGGAGGAGGAGGTGTTGCTTGCCTACATTATTTCTAATAATGAAAAGGTTTCCACACAGCCCTTAACCTAGTAGAAATTGTATAATATATATTAAATCTTTTTTTCAGATCTTCCTAATCTGTCCAATGAAAGTAATGCTATTATCAACTGTCATTGGAGAGCTAATGATGAATTTTATAATTGCATGTTTGGGGTTTTTTTGAAAGACCACCCCACACTAAGACGATCATTAACTTCCTTCTAACACCATTTGTGTTAGTTCCTTCTTTAGATTGCAGATTCTCCCAGGAGCAGAGTTTAGTTCTGCTGGCCATACCCCACTGCTGACAATGACTGTCTCAGAATTGCATCTCGTAGGACTTAATATGTCAATTCAGATACACAGGATTTTGATAGAAAGCACAGTTTCAAAAAAAAAATAATTTAATGATGAAATGCTCCCCCCCTGTTTTCCTGTCCAGAGGAATTTTGATTCCTGAGCACAATATTTCAACTTAAGTCGATTGTACCCAAACTGCACTTCATCATTTGCTGTTTCTTGAAACAATCCATGACAATGCTGTGCCACTCTTACTATACTTGTTAAAGCACTTTGCATCATTAGTTCCAACAATGAAACAGTCAAGGAATAGGATCTGATGTGACCGCAGCCTACAAGTACCAAGAAAAAAGAGAGACAGATGATCAATATTTCTCACCATAGAGAATATTCTAGCTAACCAATATAGAGCACAATTCCATGGTTGGAAATCAAAAGCCGGAAAAAGACTTCTGTGGAGAGCTATACTGTCAACTACCTACTGACTGGCAAAGCCGGCCCATTTTTTGAAGTTTTTGACTCAAGACTAAGTATCTTTCTAGAAAAGACACTAATTTTGGTACAAATTACCAGGTGGGATTCCACAGTGTGTGCAGTACAGGACCTCTGGCGTGATCACAGGGGCACCGTCTGTCATTCATGGTGTCATCATGGCTTTATCAACCCCCCACCCCAATTCTAATAAACTGCCTCCATCTTGAAGGCAGCTTGACTTATCACAACCAAACCGGCCGCACATATCTCTCTACTCAAGAGGGCTTGGCAAAGACAAGGTTTCCCTGAACACCAAAGCTCCTTTTCACTCCCTCTATATCCTTTTCTTTGTCTCAAACTTTGCTGCCTTCAGCGCAGTGAATTTACCAATTCTATAGCACCCTATTATTCTTCCTTCTCTTTTTCACCTCTCCTCATTTGTCCCCTCACAGAAAAGTGTAGACTGTATTTTATTTATTTATTTTGCCTGAAAGTTAGGGGCATACTAAGTTTGACTGCAGTCTGAATTTCAGAAGCAACTTCTGCAAATGGTACTATAGCTCCTGCTCAAGAACACCAAAGGCATTTGAAACATATTTCCAATTATAAGACTGCTTACAAATGCCATATTAATGTATTCCGAAGCACATTCTAAATAACATTTGTAGTGGATTATATAAAAAGTAGCCATTATTTTCTCTTTAGCTATACAGGCAAATTCACCTGCTGTTCCCTGTATAGCAATGAAATTCATAGTGATAAACAAACAAAAACTCCCAAGGTGAGACAAGATGTCTCATTACCATGGAGATAACGTGGTTGGATGCTATTAGAATCTCATTCTCTATCTACGTCCAATGACTTCTGGGGAAGGAACAAATTACTAGAAATCAAACAGCTCCACCACAGTCTGTTGAGAGACAGTCACCAACAAGGATCAGATGAAAAATTTTAGCTCTTCATATCAATGAAAGACACAAAACCAGGGCTTGCTGTGTCACTCTGTGAAGTATTATCACAGACAATCTGCTTAGATAATACATACTTGGTTCAGATGACAATTTCTGCTCAGAGGACTCTCCCCAGACTCACAGACTTCTTGTTTCAGGATTGAACTTCCATCTGGAAGATGCTTGAGTGTGACTTCTTGCACATTGCCTTTCTCAAAGCTATAAGCCAGGCTCGGCTTGGCCAGAAGGCCCTGGACTCTGGGATGTGAACATGTAGCACATACTGTGTGCACTTTCTTCAGATTTCAGGGGAATTTTTTTTCTACCTCAATGGACAGAGTTGATGAATGCAATGTCTCAAAGAAAACTTGGAACTAAATTTCCATTCTAGACTGTGGGGAAAGCTGAGCAAAGGAGGAAGCATGGATCAACACTCATGGACTTATATAGGACCTCCTAAGGTTCCTTCCAGCCAGGGTTATCCTATGATTCTCTAATCATTTCTAAATGCAAAAATCCAGGGTAGGAAAAGGCTTCCCCATTTATAGCACAGTGGCTGTTTTGCAAATTATGCTTTTTGATAGTTATGCTTTCTAGTGGTAACTAATTTACTAACTGAAAAATCAGGAAAATATTTCTCCCCTTCACTAATAACTCCACTGGCTTCCTAAGCTACAGATGCTGATTCATGTTTGTTTATAGGTCTCTCTCTCAGTCCTCTCTGCCTCCATTTATGTTATCCCTCTGTACATTCCAATGTGCAGAATAGAAGGGTGTCCTGGTTTTGGCTGGGATAGGGTTAATTTTCTTCCTAGTAGCTGGCATAGTGCTGTGTTTTCGATTTAGTATATGAATAATATTGATAACACAGGGATGTTTTAGTTGTTGTTAAGCAGTGCTTACACCAGGCAAGGACTCTTCAGCTTCCTGTGCTCTGCCCAGGGCACAAGGAGCTGGGAAGGGACACAGCCAGGACAGCTGACCCCAACTGGCCCAAGGGCTATTCCAGACCATATGATGTCATGCTCAGTATAGAAACGGTGGGGGGCACTTGGCTGAGGGACAGTGATCACTGCTCGGGGACTAGTGGGGCATCAGTCAGTGGGTAGTGAGCAGTTGCATCACTTCTTCCTTCCCGGCATTTCTCCCAGGTTTCATTTCTCTCTCTGTTGTTGCTTTCCTTCTCACTACAGTTTATTATTAATTTATTTCAGTATTATTATTACTTCAATTGTCAAACTTTTCTTATCTCAACCTACGAGTTTTCTTTCTTTTGCTCTTCTGATTCTCTCCCCCATCCCACCAGCGGCTGTGTGGTGCTTAGTTGCTGTCTGCAGCTAAACCACAAGGAGAAAAGAAAATGCCAGTAGCAGAAAAGCCTAGTTATTTGTTTCTCAGTACAATCTTTCTTCAAGGAGCAATAATATCTTAGGCTAAACATGGTCACAGCTTTCATCAAACTTGGCTTTATTTAGGAGCATTGCGACAATAACAGTGGATTTACTAGGTTTGCACTGCACGACCCAGAATTTTCTAAAATTCAGTTACTTCATTACCAAACAACTTGTTTGTCATTTTGATATCCTTCATTTAAAGGCACACCATTAAGTTTTACCCAAGATACCCATATTTCAGAGTGATGTGCTATTTCTATTGTTGTACTTGCTTTACAGCAATAAATTCCTAGTGGGAATCATGGAACTGTTGAAAGATCTGTTTCTGTCAAACAACCCAATCCCATAATACGTATGCCACCTTCCAGAGTAATTCTTTTTACAGTTTTGATTTAGGCCTAGTAAGACACAGACTGCTTTATTATAGACCTTGCCACAAAAAGAACGCCAAGCTCCCTGTTGACTGCATCACATAACCAATTTCAAAGACTCAAGAAGCAATGCATTGTCTTCAAACTACCACAACACCATTTCCTTGTGTTGTAACTGTGGTGCAGTCACTACATTTCACTCAGAAACATCATCCTTTTCCCACTCACTCACTACAACATTCCCCTTGCCCACCTGCCCTTACAAAATGCCAAGCAACCTCCCTCCTTCCAGCCTGTATCATTCTTTCCACTACCACAGGAGGCTTTGGTATGCAGCAAGAACTCAGTTCTGAAACATCGCAACCCTTTAAGTTCAAGAGGCATCCCACAGTGAAATGACACAGTGCTAAATCATGTAGTTCAAGTCAGAAAAATGAGTAACAGATTTCTCTACATCATACAGTAGAAGTCGGTTAAATCCAGACATGGGGCAGGGAAAAAAAAAGTTGTCTTTATTCATAAAGTCTTCCTGAGCCAGCTCTGACCTTCCAGCCCAGGGAAGGAGGGCAGTGAGGCAGTGCTGGAGTGTGCCTGGCTTGCACAGCTATGGAGCAGACCCCTGGCTCACACTGTGCCCCTCCAGGTCCATCCAGTTCCTGGGGATTGTTCAGGAATGGTACAGGAATGACAACTGTCTCTGGAATTGCCTTTGGGTTGTTTTCTACAGCTCCTGCATGATGGCAGTTCAGTCACACATATACCATATGTATGTACAAAGCTCTTTAAGCCTCTCCATTCTGTTCTGATCCTCTTATATATGAACATGAGTATATCAAGCACACATTGAGAAATTGCCTCCCACTAAATAAGCAAATTTTGAACGAGTCGAACTTGGGACAAAATTCTGCTTAGCCTGCCTGATAAATTAACTAGCAGGGACAAAATTTCTCGAAGATATTTTATTTTTATGTGGTTTTTTCATTTCTTTATGTGTTTTCTTTTATTTATAGGTTCTTCTTGATGAAAGATGAGTAGCAAATATATTTTGCCATTTTATGTCATAAATATTTTAGTAATATGGGTGTATATATCAATAACATGGGTATATAATAGAAGCTGTCTTTGGTTTATTTATTAACATTTACCAATGCTTTAAGAATCCACTTGCAGAACATGATTACAGGTTAATTGTTTTCTTCATCATCTGCAATGACATTGACTCTATATTAAAGTTAAATCTTATTCATATTTGCATCGCAGCCTGATTTATTTATGATATATCAATTTACAGACACAGGAGAACACTGCATGCAAAGTTAAATAAAAACATCCAGAAAACAAACAGTGGTTGTACTGAAAATGACAACATAAGTACTCGGCAGAAAAATCACAAGAGAAACAGTGTGGAGAAAAGCTGGGGGGAAAAAAATACAAGCAAACAACAAAGATCAGCTGGCCAAAATCTCTTACTGCAAAGTTTGCATTGGTCACCTTGAAAAGAAGTCTTTTAGGCAAGCTGGCTCCATAGAAAGGTGCCATGAGCTGACAAAACTCAGAAGAAATGCAAGTTTAGATGGACTCCTGAGATGATTAAGAATTGCCTCAACCTCAGTTGTCATTGAAGGTACAAGATGACATAAGATTATTCAATGATCTTAATTTTACAAGCAATTTCTAAGACCTAGATGAATATATGTGTTTACATGGGGTTTTCCAACCATTCAGTTTAAAAATTTCAGAATCTGAAAGTGGGGGCAACTGATGCCATTTCACTTCAATGTGTATATGCAATTGAAATAGTATTCAGAAATTTTCCATTCACTAGATGCACATGGATATGGATGCTTCAGGAGCTGGAACCAGAACTTATCGGCCCCTGTACAGACTTAGTGTGTGATCTTGATCAAGAGCCTTTTGAATTTAGTAGGCATTAGAGGTTTTGGTGCCTCAAAAGAACAGTGCCCTGGCTGCTCTGGGACTCAACGTAAGTTTAGGTTTACATGAAAATAACTTCCTTAATTATAGGGTCATTGTGCAGATAAATTTCTTAAAACTGTAATTAGCTAAAATGTTGTGATAATAATTACTAGATATAGATTAGTTGTGAATAGGCTTCTGAATAGAATCTGCAGCTTCTGATTGGAACCTCAGCCCTTTTTCTTCATTTTAAGGTTCACAAACCAAATTCTTTCTCAGTTACTCTAAGGTGAATATGGAGTAACTCTAGAAATAATCTTTTAGTTCCTGAAATCTTGTTCTTATACCAAGTACAGACAACTATATACATGAGGAAAGTAGAGTGCTTATAATTGCTAAAGGAAAAAAACCCTACATCTTTAGGATATGAAAAATAAAGAGATTCCAAATCCAAAGCCAAGCTAAATTTTTTAGCCTTTGAAAAGCTTTAGCTCTGAAATTATAAATCTAACATTAGATGCTGGAATCTATATAAGCTACACCAGGTCTTCTTTCATAGAGTCCATAATAAGAAAAATCTGATGAGGATAAACCAAACACTCACTATTTAAAGATAACTTCTCCAACAAACATAAGTTCTAAAATTCACCTGTGAGCATTGTCTCGTCTGCTTCACACTCAAACTCTTGAACCAAAAATCCCACCACTGACAATCCCCAGACTGTTGTGGTGAGATTTTCTCTAAGCACTAAGAAAGCATTTGACCACATGGACTAGCAGTTCATAGTCTTAGTCAAAGAGCCTTGGGCACAATTCTAAGCACGAACATTTACTGTACTGAAACCACAGCAATCTGTCAGCAACAGATAAGTGATGACACTAGAAAGGGGTAGATCAAAACTATGTCCATAGATAAACTATTTCACTCTTGTCTTCAGATAAGTGCTGCCAAGCATTAATTATCATGATACATTAACATTTTCCCGACTTTCTTACAGAGATATTAAAATTAAAAGTCCATTTTCGGCAATACACTTGATAATTGCTGACATCAAATTGCAATTAAAAAGCTCAGAACCATTCAAGGGATATACTCTACAGTTCAGACCCATCAAAGTTGATGCAAATCTTTCCAGCAAGTCAGATACTGAATAGTCAAGCTAGAACTACATGAACATGATTTATTCGTGTTCCATTCAAGGGACAAAGACATTTTTCAATAGGACTTATCTGTTCTCTTAGTTTTACAAAATAATGTATGAATTAGGATAAATCAGAAAATGTTCTCCTAAAAATATGTTATTTCCACAGATCTGGATACAGCGTAAATATTTCCTTACTAGGAGTAAAAAAAATTGCCATTTTTAGTATCAATTTCAAATCATAGCATGCTTCAATATCCAAACAGTATCTGACATCATAGATGTCTCCTTAGTTACACATTTTGCATACTATATCAGTTAATTTTTGTATACAATATCTAACCATTACACTTACAGAAATATATATGAGCTATGAGCTCCTTCTCTTTGCTTGTTATGAAGTCCAGTTTAAGATCTTCTTACACACATCTAGTTCATGCAAAACATGTTTCTCTTACACAAACTAAACATTCACTAGGCAGGAAAAGCGAAGTCATCAACTGTTCTCAGCACTGTTTTGAGGTTTTGCACATCACCATTACAAAGAGAAAGAGGGCTTTTAACAAAAAAAAACCCCAAACAACAACAACAAACCCCAAACCCAAACAAACCTGGTAGCATTGCCTGGTATCACATGCTGATTAGCATAATATCTTAATTCCTTCTTGCTTATGAACAGTCTGACTCCCTGCCCACTTGAGCATCTTCTTGCTCCACATGGTCACTTAAATTGTTTGAACTTGAATATTTCTGGTCAGCAACAAACCATAAAAGTGTATTCTGGGAATCCCAAGATGCAATAATTACTGTCTCTGCTAGACTGACCAATCTCACCAATTACTTTGGCACTTTAATACCTAGTGCTGGCATCCTGCTGACAGAGCAGCAAGATCAAGGTACCATCTCACATGCAGGTTGCTAGTGCAACAAAGCAGAATATTTCTTTTTCCAGCCTCCTCATCAATGCAACCCCCTCTTGCAGTCATTGTCTCAACGGTAGCTATCATGTAGTCAAATACAGTATATAGTAGCTATCATGTAGTCAAATAAAGATGTTAGCTGCTGTTCACCCTGCAGCTATGGAGATTTCCACGATTCAGCCATTACTTTTCTAACTATGGATTTTTTCCTTTTTAAAAGCAGAATATAGGTCTTCCTCATTTCTGAATTGAGGCTGCCACCGGCATTGCCAATCCTCTGACCCATGAAGATTCACTTTCCCCTGAAGATTTCCATGTCAGTCATCCATTCAAATCTGTATCTATCCATCCATCTTCATGGCACTTGTTCACTGCTCAGGGCAAAAGTGATTTTTATTTTTTGTTTGATTGATGTTGCAACATTCAGGATGAGAACACATGATTAGAACCAATTATACAGTGGACAAGGATTCTTTCTCAGTTACCTGTTTCCTGAATACAAGGGAATAGCAATGTTCATACAACATAAAAAGGAGGTATGTCAGCACCATCCTCTGCTGAAATCTACCCAGGGATTATATAGGATATGCAGCACCTCAAAAAACGTCTAGGGTGATACAGTCTTACAAAGGCACTCACCCTTTTCAAAATGTTACACATTCCTTGCATGAAGAATCTGTCAAAATCTAAGTCATCATCAGACAGATGATGAAAAGAAACCTCAGCACCAGCAGTGCTAAGTGTGAATACTTTAATTTGAAAAACTGGTGTGGGGTTTTTGTTTGTTGTTTCAGAATTTTAAAAGTCTTTAATTTTAAAAACACTGATTTCTATACGGTCAGGATTTCCCCCTAAGACTCCATCAATTAAAGGTATTTAGCCTGGAAATACTATCTCCACAAGACGGGCAAGGCTGAGCATCACATATTTCTGTTACTGTTCTGTGTCATACTCTCCCTTCATGGACTCTGAAGGTACTGTACCACTTTTCTGTGAGAGAATTGCATTGCCATCCAACAGTACTTTGCTGGCTGCAGTGGAGCACTCTGCTATTTTGAGCTCATCAGCTAAGCTACACATCCTTTTGGGGACTATATACTCAAACAATAGCAACATATAAGATTCTTTTTTTCACTGGTTTAAAATATCCATGTAAAAAGCCATTTTGCAAAGCTGAGACTAGTGTTGAAAAATTAAAGCAGATTAACTGGCATTAACTAATCCTCTCCAATTCAGCATCACCAAATAATCTTCTACAATTGCAAGACATGTCCATCTTGACAAAAGCAATACCCTTCCTCTTACACAAGCTCTAAGCGAGATGGGAAAGATGGAAACAAATACTTAGCTTTTCTAATTTTTCTTTCATATGATGATCTCACAGCAGTTTACAATGGAGAATGAATAGTACTTCGCAGAGGAAAAGACTGAGACAGAGCAGCTCACTGGCAAAGCCTAGGGTCCCAGAACTGCGATATTGCAGTTCTACTGCTTGCACCTTTCTACTTTCAGATCCAGGATTATCTAACTGGATTCTGCAGCAGTAAAGTTCATAAACTAGCCAGACACACAAAATATATATTTTCCCCTTGAAGCTACAGGACTTTTTTAATTGCTATTAGTATTACAGAATCACAGAATCACAGAAACCCAAGGGTTGGAAGGGACCTCGGGAGATCATCTAGTCCAACCCCCCTGCTAAAGCAGGTTCTCCTAGAGCATGTTATTAAACAGAAGATAAATGTTATTAGTTGCCCTTCATCCTGGTTGTGATCATTATAACAATTATATATGTAAAAAGTATGCAAGCATGAAATGTACATTTAGAAGTATGAAGATCCTGAAAAACTAAAACCACCACCACCAAAAAACCCACTAAAACCAAAACCAAACAATCAAAAACCCAACCATAAAAATAGAGAGCTAAAATGGAGGGTTTTCTATTAAATTCCCCCTGCTTCTTGTGTGCTGGCTGCTGCCATACACGTGTACTCTACCACATTCTGCACTCCCCACATTTCCTGTGAAAGGTGAGTGATCATTCACTGGAGCAAAACTGGACATGTCTAAGAGAGATTCAATACATCCAGAGACTGGGTGGACTTTTTTAACAGCCCTTTCAATGGCTCCTCCCTCACTGAAATTCTGACCTTAATGAAGCTGGAAACAAACAAATGCAGAAGTTAGCAGGAGAAGCCCAGCTGTATGATTCCAGTGCTGTTACAATTATTGGAAAATGGGTAAAAACAGGGATCATGGAAAGAGCATCCAGCTGCTTAAGTTTCTGAAACACCCTTAAACAAGCCTTTGGGGTTCAAATGAAACTTCAGGGCTTTCCAGAAAGTGTCAGGGAAGGCAAACACAGACATACACCATCTCTGCTGGAACACAAATAGACAACTCTGTTCAGGGGACTTCTGAACATTTCTGCAGGGGAGGATGACTCAAGGAAATGCATTGCTCAAATAGTCTTTTGTCTTTCTTAACAGGCTGTTATCGCACACAGCAGTATCAACCAAGAGTCTGATTATATTACTTAATGTGTCCATAACCAAGCAGATCTTAGAATTTACTATACTTTTTTTTAAATGTAGGATTCTAATTCACTGAAAGATAACTGGTTTTTACATCTGATAATGCCCCTTAGTCTGTGAGTGGAGTAAATCTACAGATTACAGATTTGAGTAAATCTCAGGGTCGTCCCACATTTTTTTCTCCTACAGTGAAAAGTTGTGGCAAAATCAGAAATACTGGGTCTCAAGGCTATCTTCACAAAAGTGTGGTTGCATAGTTCATGCTTACAGTGACAGTAACTGCCTCGGTACCAGATGCTTCCAGCAGACCAGCAATATGCAAGTATTTAAGACCCCTTAGGAGTCTGCCTATCAGCTCAGTTTACCTGGAAAGGCTTTTCCAGTTAAGGGACTATTTCTTCTACTTCTCTTGACCCTTTCTATGTCTTTCTGCTTTTAGAATAAGTAAGCAGGCTAAGGATACTTTTAAAAATAGATCTGCTCAAGGGAGTAGTGTTAGAAGGCATATAGATTTTTCAGAAGCCCTCAACAAGCATCCACCTTTGAGACTAAATTTTCAAAAGTTTACCACTCTCATGCATTCTTAAAATCACTAATTTTAAAGCCACGAGTGACTAATATCAGGATCTACTCTGACCTCTTAAAAGAAACAGGCTGTAAAACTTCAACCAGTAATCTCTGGATCAAACTTACAACTTTCCTTCTCATCACCTTACAGTCCTAATTTACATGCAGCATGTGATAAAATCAACTCCTATCCTTAAACAAATTGGCCCAATGGTGAATTTCCCTCCATGTTAAAAATTAAAAGATTTTCTATAAGATTCATCCTTTGGTGGCTATCATTGAATGTTTACCCTGTATTTGTCTATGCATGAAACACAATCTCGAGTAGGCAAGCAACATTCAAAATAATGATGTTGACCTAAGAAAAAACCTCTGTAATTCACATTTGAATTCCAGAGTCCTAGTTAGAGTTTTACTAAATTCTAGAAGGAAATTTACTGAGGAGAAAAAAAAATAAATTTTTTCCTTTATGCCTTCTGATTTTTGGTGCCTTGGTCACTAAAAACTGTTATAAAAACATTGTGCTATATTGACAGACATAACAACTCTACTGCAACTATATAGCATAACTATGCTGCGAAACTCAGAGTGATGTAGAGAACAAAGGTAAAACCAAGGCTGAAAAGGGACTAAATACCTCCAACAGAGCAGACCACTGTTAAACACAGTGATTAGCATGCATGGTGCAAAGTAGCTCAGGAATTTCCTCAGCAGCTCTTTGCTGGAAGCAGAGGAAGGGACATGGAGGACATGCCCATGCCCTGTTCTTGCAAACAAGCACAGGGTGCTGGCCATTCTCGGGACCTTCCCGCAGTGCCTGACCGACATTTGCTCTGAGGCCACTTCGTCTGTTCAGACAGACAGATCCTGGGGCAAGGCAGCAGGATTTTACCTAATGCACTGACTTAAGCAGACCTTGGCTAATATCATTGCCTCTTGTAAGCGAATAAAAATTTATTCTTCCTTTCTAAAACATTAATAAAATTCTTATTGCTTATATTAACTGTTATTAATATCAGCATATCGCATCTCAATATTATCATACATGGGCTCCCATCTCAAAAGATCAGCTGAATAAAGGGCAACCTAGAAGTACTTGTAATCCTTATACAGATGCAGCTTTTTAAGTAAAACCATCTGCAGCAATCTGCTCCAATGGGTGGTTCTACTTATTAAAAATATTTTTGAAAACTTTTCCACAGAGATAAGGAAAAACAAAGTCCAGATAGCATTAATGATTCCTCTTTCTTTTCCAAAACACTTTTTCATTATGAACATCATGCAGCTTAATATGCAAAGACAACAGTTTGGTGGGACAGGATGTCATCCAGAGAGACCTGGACAAACTGGAGAGGTGGACCTGTGTGAACCTCATGAGGTACAACAAGGCCAAGTGCAAGGTCCTGCACCTGGGTTGGGGTAACCCCCAGTATCAATACAGGCTGGGGGAAGAAAGGATCGAGAGCAGCACTGCCGAGAGGGATTTGGGGGTGCTGGTGGATGAAAAGCTGGACATGAGCCAGCAATGTGCACTGGCAGCCCAGGCGGCCAACCATACTCTGGTCTGCATCGGGAGAAGCGTGGGCAGCAGGTCGAGGGAGGTGATTCTGCCCCTCTACTCTGCTCTGGTGAGACCTCACCTGGAGTACTGCATCCAGCTCTGGAGCCCTCAGCACAAGAAGGACATGGAACTGTTGGAGTGGGTCCAGAGAAGGGCATCTAAAATGATCTGAGGGCTGAAGCACCTCTCCTGTGAGGACAGGCTGAGGGAGTTGGGGTTGTTCAGCCTGGAGAAGAGAAGGCTGCGGGGAGACCTGATTACGGCCTTTCAGCACCTAAAGGGGGCCTATAGGAAAGATGGGGAAAATATTTTTAGTAGGGACAGCTGTGACAGGACAAGGGGTAATGGTTTTAAACTGAAGCAGGGTAGGTTTAGACTGGATATAAGGAAGAAATTCTTTACAATGAGGGTGGTGAAACACTGGAACGGGTTGCCCAGAGAGGTAGTGGAGGACCCATCCATGGAAGCATTCAAGGCCAGGTTGGATGGGGCTCTGAGCAACCTGATCTAGTTAGTGGTGTCCCTGGTCACTGTAGGGGGGTTGGACTAGATGACCTCTAGGGGTCCCTTCCAACCCAAAACATTCTATGCTTCTATGATTCTATGACTAATGCTAAGACCATTCCTTATCAGTCTGACCAATATTAACTCCTTTGCTCGCCTGTTCTCCCTTACCTACCTGTTTTCTCTTTATTTCTACAGAGATTACAGTCTCCTGGGGGCATAGCCTGCCTTTTTGTTCAGTGTTTGGGTAGCACCTATCATAACAGGGTATCTAATCTCTCCTGTGAAGTACAGTGCAGGTGTACTAAGAAACTCTGCTGAAGAGAAAATGATGAGCAATTAGCGCATGCCAGGTACCTTTCCAGTTCAGTGTCCTAGATGAATGCCAGATTTCTCTGTATGTGGAGATCCCACTTATGCTTAAACATAAGGAGAAAATCCTAAACCGTGTCCTACCTAACAACTGCAGGTAGCACAGCCGAAGCAACACTTTCAACAGTTTCAAGAGGAGGCGAAACAAACATAGTGTTATCTCACATATTAAGTTATCACACTCCCCATGTTGATTCACAGTCTAACATAATGATTGGTTTCTTTCTGCTTTGCAGTAGTAATACCATGGTTAGTGTTCTGCCTGAAAATTAACATCACCCTGATAACAAGGAACAGCCCAAACATGAATCTACATCCCTGAAGAACTCGTCCTAAGACGCTCACCTTGAAAACTCTGACTTCCACATCCCTATCAAAGTACTTAAGGCAGAAGATGAAGGCAAGAATTAAGACACCTTTAAGTGTTAAGCTGCAAGTAACACATTTTACTAAACTCTGTGGGACTTTGAAATATGCATTCTTCCCTATGAAATGCTGTGTATTGCTTCCAACCAAGCCCTAATTTAACACTGGCAAAGAGGACACAGGTCTTTCACGTGTCCCCAGACTGTTTACAGGAGGAGACCAGTTTCATTTTTAAGCGAGTGAAGTAAGAGTAGAGGTTGACACTGCTACAGAATTCATTCAAGACTTTTTAACATTATTCATGGGGGTCCAAACTATGCGATCAAGGAACAAGCACTGTTCTGGTTAGGGAACCAAAATCTCCAATGATCACTTTTTTCCCCCTTCATTTTTAATACTTGTTTTCTGCCCATGGTTAGATTTTGCTGTAATTTTGTTTCCTCCATCTCTGAAACAGGGATGATACTCATTACCAAGAAGAGTTTTCAGAGTTTAGAGCATTTAAAAAAAAAAAAAAAAAGAGTGCTGTTGTGATAATATTGGCTCAGTTTCTTAGTGCTGGCAGATGACTGGAAGCGTACCCACATTAGTGGATTGGTTTCTTTTTCTTTAATACTATGTTCATATTTGTCAAATAAAGAGCCCAAGTTCCTTCCAGATGACAGAAAGTCTTATCAAAATCAATAAGAAATTCCTAAATAAAGAATCTGTGCACATAACAGCATTTTTTTTAATAATTGCTTCATTTCAGCAAGGCACAGATAGAAGATCCATACATCAGAATTTATGCATGATAGTTTTTGAGGTGTTATTCCAATGGAGAATTTTGAAACTGGAACTGAAAAGTGTGTTGAGTTTACACATCTACACCATTCCTCATTGACAAGTTAATGATTATCTTTTGCCATAAGCTTCTCCAAGCTACTACATGCACAGTCAATATTGGCCAGTGTGATGAAAAAGCCAAATTAGTTGATGCAGTTTTCAGCTAAAATGTATAAACAATCATCATAATTAAAAAGAAGACCATCAAAACAAAAAGATGTGTATTTCGGAAGCATGTGGCTTATTTTCTTAATACCCTTCTCTTTCTTCCTTGGTCTAGATTTGCTCCTGAAAAAAAAGCTCAAGAATAAGGAAATGAGAAGGAGGGAAAAGAGTGGGGGGGTTGCATTTATTTAAAAAAAACAAAACCAAAAAAAACCTCCAACATTTGGGGTTTCCTCCCCGTGAAAGTCAGGATTATTACTCACTTCTTTCCCATAAGTCTGCTTCTGCAAGAGTTTTTTTTATTTCTCCTTTTTTCAATAAGGGCGTTTTAACACTGTGCTGAGACTGTATTGCTGCCACAAGAATGCTCACAGAAGAAAAGTGAGAGTCATAAATCCATTCAAAATTATTTAGCTACTGTGGCAATAAAAAACCCCTATTTCCTACAGCAATGAAATACTGACAGGTATTTGTGTTACCAGAGTTAAGTTTCCTAGTGGTGCAGCAGTGAACCACACACAAACAGAAGAATTTAGTTATAAAAGCCCATTTCTGCCACTGTAATTGAGTCCTTTTTAAGGACTTCTGTTGACAGAATGGCACAACAGGACACCTCTGAACAATATCACTTTGCAGCTAGAAGCTGCTGTATATGTATGGCCTTATTCAAGCCTTTGCTTTATTTAAACTTTAAATGAAGAAGCAGTAATTATTTTCCATTGATCCAGGCAGCCAGTCACATGACCTGAACAGAAAATACTCAAAGAGTGACTTAGTAAATAATGCCCATGAAATCTATCAAGTAAAACTGGTTTGCCAGCAAATCAGTGTGATCAATGAATATGCCAAAGCAGACAGATCAGGTGCAGAGTCAGAAAAATTGTCTGCGGCAAACAGCGTGCCCCATTCTCCTCTAGGAATTGTATCTTATCGTGGTAGTAGTAGAAATTAAACAGCTACTGAGATTTTGTCACAAGGTTTAGCTGCTGTAGTCATCCTAAAACACAAAGGTCAAATCTACCTTGGAGCCAAATTTTTAGAAGCTAATTGGAATTTTTTCCAACAAACAATAGCCAATTAACATACACTGCTTTACTTTTCACTGTTTGTCAGAGAAATAGCTCTTGGATGTTTCTTCCTTGTTGATATTATGAATTAGAACTTTTTTTTAAGAGAGCAGGAAAACAGAAATAGAAACTCTATAGCTCAGAAGCAGATATCAGCAGGAAGGGGAGAAAGGGCCAGAAGAGTAACAAACTAAAGATTTTCTACAAATTCAGTCATGGTGCAGGAGTTACAAGGCCATGTGGTTGCATTAACATGTACAAATCAAGCTTTGCTAGAAGAAAGCCCAGCTGCTTGCTGGCAATGCTAAAGAGATACTTCAACCCTCAGGAGGGCTACAACCCAAGAGATGTGGGTTATATCATAAGCTGCCTGCTGTTTCAGCATCCTACCAGCCAGGAGGCAGGGACAATGAAGACAGTGCCTGGAACACCTGCACACCTTGAGGCTATGAGTATTTTTAGCATACAATGCTAAAGTCACTTCAGATTACAGACCAATCCACAAGACAGTAAGGCCGGTTAGTCTCACCTCTGTCCCCAGAAAGGTGATGGAACAACTCATTCTGGGTGTCCTCTCCAAGCAAGTAGAGGAAAAGAAGATGATCAGGAGTACCCAGCACAGATTCACCAAGGGGAAATCATCCCTGATCAATCTGATAGCCTTCTACGATGGCATGACCAGCTGGGTAGATCAGGGAAGAGCAGTGGATGTTGTCTACCTTGACTTCAGCAAGGCTTTTGATACTGTCTCCCATAACATCCTCATAGGGAAGCTCAAGAAGTGTGGGTTGGATGAGTGGACAGTGAGGTAGATTGGGAACTGGCTGAACAACAGGGCTCAGAGGGTTCTGATCAGTGGGGTAGAGTCTAGTTGGAGGCTGGTAGCTAGTGGAGTTCCCCAGGGCTCAGTACTCGGCCTGGTCTTGTTCAATTTATTCATCAATGACTTGGACGAGGGGACAGAGTGTACCATCAGCAAGCTCGCTGATGACACAAAAGCTGGAGAGTTGGGCAGAGAGGAACCTGATGAAGTTCAACAAGGGCAATCGTTGAGTGCTGCACCTGGGAAGGTTGAACCCCATGCACCAGTACAGGCTGGAGGATGACCTGCTGGAAAGCAGCTCTGCTGAGAGGGACATGGGAGTCCTGGTGGACGACAAGCTCACCATGAGCCAGCAGTGCGCCCTTGTTGCCAAGAAGGCCGATGGTATCCTGGGGTGCATTAAGAGGAGTGTGGCCAGCAGGTTGAGGGAGTTTATCCTCCCCCTCTACTCTGCCCTGGTGAGACCCCACCTGGAGTCCAGTTCTGGGCTCCCCTGTTCAAGAAAGATGAGGACCTCCTAGAAAGAGTTCAGAGGAGAGCAAAAAGGATGATTAGGGGACTGGAGCATCTCCCCTATGAGGAAAGGCTGAGAGAGTTGGGCTTGTTCAGCCTGAAGAAGAGAAGACTGAGAGGGGACTTCATCAACACGTACAATTATATTAAGGGTGGGTGTCACGAGGACGGAACCAGACTCTTTGCAGTGGTGCCCAGTGACAGGACAAGGGGCAATGGGCACAAACTGAAACATAAGAGGTTTCAGTTGAATATGTGGAAAAACTTCTTTACTTTGAGGGTGACAGAGCACTGGAACAGGCTGCGCAGGGAGGTTGTGAAGTCTCCTTTTCTGGAGGTATTCAAAGCCCGCCTGGACAAAGTCCTGTGTAACATGTTCTATGTGAACCTGCTTTAGCAGGAGGGTTGGACTAGATGATCTCCAGAGGTCCCTTCCAACCCCTGTGATTCTTTGATTCTGTGATCTAGAGCTGGGCAATAGTCTAGGCAAGATCTTCAAAACATGCAAAGCAGCAGATACCCAGTAACACACCTGTTTAACTTCTTTCCCTGAGTGCTGTCCCCAAACATTGGATCTTCTATGACCATAGAACAACCCATTCAGGTATTCCTCACACACTCTGGTACTCTACACACTCTAGGTGAAGGTAGCTCACTCTAAAAATCATTTATGTATGATGCACCCTGACACACTAATCCATTACTGGTAACACAATTTCAGTGGCAAGGACAAATAACCTACATATAGTCATTTACTTTTGAAATGGTGCAGGGAATTTTCATGAGCTCAATTTATCAAGACAGATACCAGAAAATGCACACGGGTGTCACTGGGCATGATGGACACCTTATGAAAACACTTCTATGCGTGAATGGCTATGTACCATCTCATTACTTCTTTTCAGAAGCAGTCTTGTTCTCTTTCCATGGAGAAATATTTCCTCAGTAGAAAAAGTAAACTGCAGTGGCTAGTTGAGAAATCCTGTACTGAATGACTGACCACCCATTATTAATTATATCTTACTTGCATATTAAATTCTGGTGGCCTTAAAAAGGGAGATTAAAACACAACTGTTATCCCAGTGATTAGGATTTCTTCTTCATTAAAGACTTCTTTGCACACACTCACAGGATAGCAGAACAACCACAAAGGCAAAGACCAAAACTGAGATGGATCTCATGAGACCCATCAGAATAAGCCTTTGGATATGTGCAGCTACATCACACCAACTTCCCTAGCCAACTTGTCCTCTTTGTGACTGACACTCCTTCCTGGAGAAATCCTAGAAGAGCTTAAACTGATAATTCCTAAAATAGGGTATAAATAGCTCCACAAGTTTAAGGATAATGCAGTATTTTATTCAGCCACAAGACAAGCAACTAACTTTGACACCAGTATTTCTTAAAGGGTTCTTACTCCTCTTAGCCCTTATTTGGCTAGGGAAAAAAAGAAAACAAACAAACAAAAGAATTCAGAAGTTGCTCAGGGGAGAACATTAAGAAAATATGAATCATTAAAGAGATTATTTTGGGTCTTCAATTAATAAGCTTCATCTTTGCCACACTGTGCAAGTTCTTCCCACACATTCTCATTAAAATAATAAGTTTTGCATTAGCCTTTACACATTTCCTTGTGGTGAAAGCTCTCTGGTGCCTCAGGAAGGTGGGAAAACCTAAGAGGTGCTTCCCCAGAACTCCTGTGTGGAAGGAAGTTCAAACCAGGAAGCTGGGACAAAGCTCATTAGTATGAGTGAGAGATTGTTAGCTGAACCTGGATCATTCTTTAATCCAAGACTGAATTTAAGAACACAAGATATGCACGCATCTCTGCAGGGAGGGAAATTCTAGCCCTGCCACTGAAAGCCAAAGCCTACCATGGTACTTCTGCAAGTACTATTATGGTAGATAAGAAACAAAGAGATTTCAGCATGAAGTTGCTTACATGTTTAAACATTGGTGGCTTTGATGTTGTGCCCGGAGTTACAGAGGGATGCCATGTAGAAACAGAGATGCTATTAAGATGCAGATGCATCTACAGCTTTATCTTAATGTTTCCACCAGCAGCACTCTGGAGAAGAGCTCCACAAGGTGCAGGAGCCATGAAATACATACACTGTGCTTCCACTTCAACCTGCTGCTGCAAAACCGATGTTGATGCTGTCTTGTAGAGACAGGTATGGGTACACAGCCCACCCTACCTCAATACCTATCACACACTTGCCTACTACACAAAAAATTCTTGCAATTCTGCTGGCACTTGTTCTGGTACCAGAACCTCTGGCATGTCAAAAACGTCAATAAAACCAAACAATTAAATAGAATTTTGTCCTGTTTAACTGATTTAGTGTGCATAATCTCTTACCTGAGGAATACCTTGATTTTTTTTCAGTGCTGAATTGGGTCTCTCACCTTTTAGGGTTGGAGATATAGGCTGCTGAAGTCTCATGCAAATGGTTTGGGATGAAAAGATTTGGTTAGAAAAAAATGTAGTAAATTATGAGTCTTCATTTCCAGAGAGAAAAATAAATATATGAGAGGCAACATGAAATAATTGAGAATAAAAAATTGTTCTGAAGATATAATGGGCAGAATATTTTATCCCAAGGCTAAAGTTCATCAGTTTTCACTTTGATTTATTTATGCAGCACAACTTTGGGGTATGGTAAAATTACAGAGCAAGAGTCTTCTGAAATTTGACAAATTTGTCATGTCAACAGATGGGCTGTAAAAACAGAAGCTCTGAACTGGGATTAAGGATGATTCGGTCTTGAATGATTCCATCAAACTGCTAGTTACAGCTAAACCAGCTAGATATAAGCTTAGATCATTATCCATCTATTATAAATCATTCCCTTCATGATGTTGCTTGTTCAGAAAAAATACATATATCTCTCCTTGTAAACTTTCCCCTGCTGTTCCAATTCTTTGAAAAAAATATGCTGGACATCAGGTAGGGGAATTAATATTAGCTGACCAGAAAAATGGATGCCTTCCCTTCTTGACATTTCAGCCATCACATTGAGTAATGTTGCTTAAATCAGTCATAGCATGCTACCTTGTACCATGATGTTATACCTGATGCAATAAATCACTAAATCCTGTTAGAATCAATCTATGCTCAGCTGCAGTACTGCTATTATACTCCACTGGTTTGTGTCATGTTTAAGAGATCCAGCACCAAACTCATACTGCAGCAAAGTGCTCCGTTTCATAAGTCTTGGAATTACATTTAATATAAGGGCATGGATTCAGGTGATCAAGACTTCACTCTGGGTTTTTCAGGATGAAGAATTCCTGGAACTACGGTCCTTGACTGCTCCAAGAACAGCAGATAGTACTTAGGTGGAATGGGGCTCACATTGGCTCTCATGTTTATGAAATCTATAGCACACTTGACCTAAAGCTAAACTTAGCCAAAGATTATATTCACATACATTCCTGTATCCAAATACACACACCCCCTTAGAAAATCCTATTCTTCTGGTGCATGAACCGGTTCATGGCTGCAAGCAGACACACATATGAAGAAAGCTTCCCATAAACTGTGTCATTAATCTGTATCTCTGTCTTCTTCATCCAGATCAACACAAGGTTGCTGTACCCGAAAGAAACATGCTTATACTTACATAACACTCCTAGGCTACCATTTCCCAGTTTGGTTTCCCAGAGTGCTTTTGTTGGAAATAAAACGTCGCACATATGTGTGTGTGTGCAAATGTTATTTCAAGTCTAGAAATCTCTAAGTACTAGAACAACCTAGAAAAGAATAGTTGTTGCTTTACAGCAAGCCTAGCCAATAATCACACATAACTTTGGACTGAAGTGTGAAAAAACTAGCTCCACTAGTCTGTGACCATAGCTCCCATAACCTCCAAACCCAGGCAAAGTAATAAAACTATCATAGCTGGCATTGGAATTAGTAATGAGAAAAAGAACTCAAATTCTAATCCATTACAGTAGTCCATTAATTAGAACTTCAACGTGTAGAGCACAATTTGCAGGAAATACTGTGCAGTTCTGTACAGTAATTTACACAAGGACTGGCTGTCATAATCCATTTGTTTGGCTCAATTTTCTTCTCTGCTCTTATTCACACATTAACTGTTACAATAATTTCCAAGCATGAATCTACTGGAGCTTTCACAGAGTATTTGCACACTGTATGGTCAATACAAATTGACTTTATCATATGTCAAAGCAAGGGAATAAAACTTAATCCCAGGCTTCCTGAAGCCTGCCATTGACAATCTTTCCCTAAAAAATACACAAATAAAACCCAGCAGGACAGCCATTAAAAGGAGATAGGACAATTCACACCGCTAAATGTCAATAGCATTTATTGGAACCTCTTCCTACAGCTAACTTCGCCAGTGCTCTTTTGTGGTTTATTTTTTAATTCAATAAGGGGCAAGAAACATGTTAGAGTCATCCACCAAATCAGCATACTTATGTCTCTGAAGAGCAATGAAGTCCATTCCTGGTCATGCTTATGCTAGAACCATGGGTCAAAGATGCATTACATACACTTCCATCCTCCAGGGCTTGCCCTACCCAAAGAGGATGGGTGTGACCAACAACCACACCTAGGGAGCATGGATATTTAGCTCAATCTGTAAAGAAATACTGCTTTCTCCTCTGGCAACTGCCACTGGTGAGCAATATGATACCTCGTCTTAGAATGTTTCTGGGTCCATGCAGAGCTGTAGGGATTCTTTGGCAGAATTAGGAACTAACTTCAGACACTTCTGGTGAATAAAAATTACAATGAATATGTAGTTTTTGGAGCTTTTGTGAAACAAGTCTAATAGTAAAATCTAAAACCAGGTCTAATAGTAAAATCTAAACCACATTTTAAACCACAAATGAGCCTATGAGGCGAAGAGTTCTGGAGCAGAGGATCGTGCCGAGGGACCCTTTCTGAAGCAGCAAAAACCGCGGAGGCAAAAGGCGAAAAAGCACAGGGAGAGAGAGGGGACCCCAACCCGCCCCTCCCAGGGTGGGAAAGAGCGGGCTCCTGACAAGCTGCAGCTCTGACTCAGCGGCGGCAGAGTCAGGAGTGACGGCAGCCCAATCCTCTCATGTACAAAAGGACCCCCCAGGGAGCATGAGCGACCCAAAGCGCGTCAGAAGGGCGTGGCGCATCAGAAGGGCGTGGCGCGTTCTCCCCTCCTGGCTCAGAGGGTCACTCAATTAGCACCCATAGACATCCCAAAAGAGGAGCAAGCAATGGTTTCCACTCGTACGAAAGCTGTTGCCAGAAAGAACGTGGCGGCCCAGATGGAGTCCCCACCTAAACAGAAACACGTGGCTGTCCAGGTCGCTGGATGTAGGGAGTGCCTGAGCCTGTCACCTGTACCAGAGAATCGTAAGGACAGTGGTTGTCTCAGGTGTGAGCAGGTGGATGATCTGCTCTGCCTGGTGGCAGAGCTGAAAGAGGTGGTGGAGAGATTAAGGAGCATTAGGGAATGTGAGATGGAGATAGACTGCACCCTACCATCCCTCAGGCCAAGGCAGCAGATGGAGGCTCCGCAAGAAGCAGAGGATCCCCTGCCCTCTTGCCAGCAAGCAGAAGTTAGGGACCCAAGAGATGGTGGCGGGGAATGGAAAAAGGTCTCTGCTCGGGGCAGGAGGCGAATCGCCTCCCAGGCTCCCTCACCTTCCCAGCTGCCCTTACATAACAGATATGGGGCTCTGGAACTCGAGGCCAAGGCAAATGGGGATGGGGATGAAGGTCCATCCAGGGGGTTGGCTAGGGAGAGTAGGTCACCCCTACCTATCAAGACTGTGCCAAGAAAAAAAGAAGGGTAATTGTTGTGGGCAATTCCCTTCTGAAGGGAATGGAGGGCCCGATATGCTGCCCAGATCCATCCCACAGGGAAGTCTGCTGCCTCCCTGGGGACATTGCGAAGAGACTCCCTGGTCTGGTACGGCCCTCTGATTACTATCAGATTGTACAGGCAGGCAGCGATGAGATGCCAGAGAGAAGCCCCCAATCAATCAAAAGTGGCTTCAGGGCACTAGGAAAAATGGTTGAAGGATCAGGAGCACAGGTAGTGTTCTCCTCGATGCCATTAGTGGCAGGGAGGAACACGGAAAGGAGCAGGAAAACTAGACTGGTTAACACGTGGCTCAAAGGTTGGTGCCATCGGAGGGGCTTGGGGTTCTTTGATCATGGGGAGGTTTACACGGCACCGGGCCTGTTGACAACAGATGGTGCCCAGCTCTCTCAGAGGGGGAAAAGGATCCTCACTCATGAACTGGCAGGGCTTGCTGAGAGGGCTTTAAACTAGGCCTGAAGGGGGGAGGGGATATAACCAGGCTCACTAGAGAGGAGCCTGGGGGGGGTCACCCCATTGTTGGGGGTGAAATCGATAGCCCAGCTCAAGTGCATCTACACTAATGCACACAGCATGGGCAACAAACAGGAGGAGCTGGAAGCCATTGTGCAGCAGGATGGCTATGATGTAGTCACCATCACAGAAACGTGGTGGGATGCCTCCCATGACTGGAATGCTGCAATGGATGGCTACAAACTCTTCAGAAGGGACAGGCAAGGAAGGAGAGGTGGTGGGGTGGCTCTGTATGTTAGGGAGTGTTTTGATGGGTGAGGAGGAGGGGGGAGGCCCACAAGAAAGATATCCTGCTGGGAATCTCTTACACACCACCCAACCAGGATGAGGATGTCGACAAAATGTTCTACAAGTGGCTGGCAGAAGTCTCTCAGTCGCGAGCTCTTGTTCTCGTGGGGGACTTCAACTTCCCAGACATCTGCTGGAAATACAAAACAGCAGAAAAGAAACAGTCAAGAAGGTTCCTGCAGTGTGTGGAAGATAACTTCCTGACACAGCTGGTAAGTGAGCCTACCAGGGGAGGTGCCCTGCTTGACCTCCTGTTCACTAACGGAGAAGGACTGGTGGAAGAGGTGGTGGTCAGAGGTCGTCTTGGCCTTAGTGATCATGAAATGCTAGAGTTTTCGATTTTTGGTGAGGCAAGGAAGGGGGTCAGCAACACTGCCACCATGGACTTCTGGAGGGCAGACTTTGACCTGTTCAGAGCGCTGGTTGGGAGAGTCCCTTGGGAGACAGTCCTGAAGGGCAAAAGGGTCCAGGAAGGCTGGGTATTTTTCAAGGAAGAAGTCTTAAAGGCACAGGAGCACGTGCCGTAAAACAAATCGGTGGGGAAGACGACCGGCCTGGCTGGACAGAGGTCTACTGCTGACACTCAGGAAAAAAAGAAGAGCTTACCAGCTCTGGAAGAAGGGGCAGGCAATCCAAGAAGAGTACAGTGATCTTGTCAGGTCATGCAGAGAGGAAATTAGAAAGGCAAAAGCCCAACTAGAACTCAACCTGGTCACTGTTGTAAGGGATAATAAGAAAAGTTTTTATAAATACATTAATAGCAAGAAGAGAGCCAGGGAGAACCTCCATCCTGGATGAAAGGGGGAACATTGCCACTAAAGACGAGGAAAAGGCTGAGATACTTAACTCCTTCTTTGCCTCAGTCTTTAATGGCCCGACGAGTTATCCCCAGAGTACCCAGCCTCCTGAGCTGGAAGATGGGGACAGTGAGTGGAATAAACCCCCCATAATCCAGGAGGAAGCGGTCTTTGACCTGCTATGCCACCTGGACATCCACAAGTCTATGGGGCCGGATGGGATCCACCCAAGAGTGCTGAAGGAGCTGGCAGAGGAGCTTGCCAAGCCACTCTCTATCATTTATCAGCGGTCCTGGATAACAGGGGAGGTCTCAGATGACTGGAGGTTGGCAAATGTGACACCTATCTTCAAGAAGGAGGATCAGGGGAACTACAGACCTGTCAGCCTGACCTCATACCAGGGAAGATTATGGAGAGGTTCATCTTGAGTGTGCTCACCAGGCACATGGAGGACAATCAGGGGATCAGGCCCAGCCAGCATGGGTTCATGAAAGGCAGGTCTTGCCTAACCAACCTGATATCCTTCTACGACCAGGTGACCCACCTGGTAGATGAGGGAAAGGCTGTGGATGTTGTCTACCTGGACTTCAGCAAAGCCTTCGACACAGTATCCCAAAGCATTCTCCTGGAGAAGCTAGCAGTTCATGGCTTAGATGGATGTACTCTTCGCTGGGTTAAAAACTGGCTGGATGGCCAAGCCCAGAGAGTCGTGGTGAATGGAGCTAAATCCAGTTGGTGGCCGGTCACAAGCGGTGTCCCCCAGGGCTTAGTTCTAGGGCCGGTCTTGTTTAATATTTTTATCAATGACCTGGATGAGAGGATTGAGTGTGCCCTCAGTAAATTTGCAGATGACACCAAACTGGGTGGGAGTGTTGATCTGCTCAAGGGGAGGAGGGCTCTGCAGAGGGACCTGGACAGGCTGGATCGATGGGCCGAGGCCGACTGTATGAGGTTCAATAAGGCCAAGTGCCGGGTCCTGCACTTTGGTCACAACAACTACATGCAGCGCTACAGGCTTGGGAAAGACCTGGGGGTACTGGTTGACAGCCAGCTGAATATGAGCCAGCAGTGTGCCCAGGTGGCCAAGAAGGCCAATGGCATCCTGGCTTGTATCAGGAATAGTGTGACCAGCAGGAGTAGGGAAGTGATTGTGCCCCTGTGCTCGCTGCTGGTGAGGCCCCACCTCGAATCCTGTGTTCAGTTTTGGGCCCCTCACTACAAGAAAGATGTTGCATTGCTGGAACATGTCCAGAGGAGAGCAACCAAGCTGGTGAGGGGTCTGGAACACAAGTCATACGAGGAGCGGCTGAGGGAACTGGGGTTGTTTAGTCTGGAGAAGAGGAGCCTGAGGGGAGACCTGATCGCCCTCTACAACTACCTGAAAGGAGGCTGTAGTGAGGTGGGGGTCGGCCTCTTCTCCCTGGTAACAGATGATAGGACTAGGGGGAATGGCTTGAAGCTGCGCCAGGGCAGGTTTAGGCTAGACATTAGGAAAAACTTCTTCACCGAGAGGGTTGTCAGGCTCTGGAATGGGCTGCCCAGGGAGGCGGTCGAGTCCTCATCCCTGGAGGTATTTAAAAGAAGGATAGATGAGGTGCTTAGGGACATGGTTTAGTGGTGGGATGGCAGTGCTAGGTTAAAGGTTGGACTCGATGATCTTAAAGGTCTTTTCCAACCGAGGTGATTCTGTGATTCTATTCTGTGATTCTATTAATAACTGCCTGCATTTCACTGGAAGAAGACCTTGCAGTTCGCACAATGCTTTGCTCTACTGCCTCCTTTAGCCTTTTCAAGATTACTTAGCTGCAGATGGGAAAATAATTTCAATTTACATTTGAGTTTCCCTAATTCTGAATCCTCTAGAGAAAAGAGAACAGAATGGTATGACCCAAATACTATTTTCTAAAGCACAGGCCCAGACAACATAATCAAAGCGTTCCTTTGACACATGTATACAAAACACACAGCAGCTTACAAACATACAAAGTGCGGATTCTGCATTGCATGCAACTGTTTTCCTCTGGTAAACTGATTTCTTAGTCAATGTGAGGATTATAACATTGCAGAAATTACGTATTACTACTGTAGCCGTATGAATTTTCTGTCTCCTCAGTCCAAATAAACCTGTAGCAAGCTTGTAGTAGCCTTGCCTTTTTACCAATGATCCAGTTAACCGTTCCCCTGGCCCATCACTCTGCCAGCTAGGAACTGACCATCTTGCCAGCGACAAGTGTCAGAATATGAATTTGTATGGTGACTGCTCCAACACAGTATCTTGTTTCCTAGCAAAACTACTCCAGGCCTTCCCATTGGATTGTTTCGAACAAGTGCCTTTCTCCCCCCCAGCACTGGCAGAGCAACATTCACCTCCTAGGTGCCCACTTCAGGGCTCTCTGGAGGAGATAGCCTTTTCTCTCGGGCCACAGGTCACTAGGCTTAAACAAAAAATGAAGTTCTTCAACAGCCACAAATTGAGCTTCATGTGTGATCCTGTGTAAACAAAACTCAAAGGGGGATAATGAGTACAGAACTGCAAAATTTAATTTGAGAAAAGGGTGATCTCATGAGACTAGATGAAATTGGGTTTGTTTTTTGATGTATTATGGAGTGGGATGGAAAAGAGAGTGGTTGTCTAAACCAAACTATTTGTTGAGCATTGGGTAATCTATCCTCAAACAGCACGTTCCAAGTCCTAATTCTTGAGCAAGTAAATGCACTTTCAAACTTACTACACTCAGGGGAATTGCTTGACCATAGCTAACAAAGTTACAAACAGAAGCATTAGGAACAGAAAACTTTTAAGAAGTTATCAGTAAGACCAATAAAACCAAAATCCATTTCTATCCTTTATTGATCAAGTTCAACTAACTGTTGTAATGACTTCTTCAAATTTAAACAGAAATGATTCAAGTTGCAGAAATTTAGTATGCCTTTAGATAGGCATCAATGCAAGGAGATACTTTACTTCCTTGCTTACACATGCCACTTTTCCAGCTCATAGTGTTATAATCAGTGTGACGTCACTGACATCTGTAATTCCCATTTAATCACACAGAACCCCAAAACATGTGGCACTAGAGAGAGTTGAGTGTTTTCCCAATTAAACCTGAAGATTGACAAAGATGTATGTACTGCTCATTACAAAAATACATTACTCATCTAAATCTGTCATGGAATGATTCATGAGCAATTCATTTGTAAGCTATGCAAAAACTGTCCGTGTTCAGAGTTCCTTTCTAAATTTAGATTCCACAGCAGTTTGCTTTAAAAGAAATATTAAATCAGTGATGGAATGTGGAACATTATATTTTTAGATAAAAATAAGAGGCTGTCTGAGGATTCTAATTAGTTCAATAAGCTATGAATGAGTATAACCAACTTTAAATACTAAGAATAATTTTGAGTCCCTGTTTGACTAATTAATAAATACCTTTAGCTGTAGCTGAACTGAAAAGTCCTGTTAACTGTAACTAATAAGCCTATGCTAGTTTCAGTGACAATTGAGGCTAGATAAACACCTTAGAATTTTTTTTCTGCCTTGGAAACAGTAAAGATTTAGCTTCACAGTCTTGCCTCCAGCAATGCTTTACATGTCATCAGCTCTTTCAGTGTCTGAGGACCTACCATGAGGGAATGCCATAGTTCTTTATGTCACACAGATTCTGACTACTTACCAAAATACTAGGAACATCATTAACTTGATTGACTGCATATGGATCAAGAAGGGTTAAACTGTTCTGTCCACAGCTTGAGCCCAACAAAAAAGTTTAGAGAACAACTTTAATTAGATTCAAATTTCCAAATGGACCTCAGTTTTGCCTTTGGATGTGTGTTGCAGATTTTGCATAAATTTGCATTTGTAATTGAATGTCAGAGAATTTTATTGTTCCTTAAAATCAGCGTATGGACAAATATTTTCTTTCTTTCTGCATACATAGACCCCACCTAAACACTCCCAGTCAACAAGGAAATTCTTTAAATTCAGCTCACTTTGTTGGCAATAGAAATAGTAAGTTATACTGCACTTTCTAGGCACTTGTATTCTCCAAAGTGGTAAGATTCCTAAGGATAAACCTGACACCACTGGGGTTTATTGGGAAGCTGATCAGAAATTATGGGCTGATGATCAGAAATTCCCTCATGATACTAGATCCCACAGAGCAGCTCTAGCATGAGACTGCAGACATTCAGCATAAAAATGTTTCTGTACTAAGCTTCTAGGTTTCCAGTTGCAGAACAGGAGCCTTGGCGGTCTTGAAAGACCCAGCTCAAAATAGAGTGCTCAGTATTTTTCCCTTTCTTACTTCTAAGGTTAGTTTGGATGACCTTGCTCGGTACAGGATATAGCATGTTCCAAAACAGCTGACTTAGTCCTTCTAAAATAGATATTTTTCTGCTGGAAGAGGCATTACTTAACAATATTGGGAGGTAATTTTATTGTAACATGCACAAATTTGCACAAGTGCAAATTGAAGCAAAATTTTAACTATACATTGTTATGTTGGGAAAAATGGTGATGATTAATTAATAACTGCGCTCTGATAATGCTATGAAGAAGGCCACGTAGGTACACAGAGATATTATGATTCCATATTGCCAGCTGAATGCAGAGGAAGAAGATAAAACAGGGAAATTATATCTGAGAAAGGAGCCAGAAAAGCATATTTATGTGGCCTTTCATCTCTGGCAGAAAACATGATGATCTGGGAATTCAGCTCAACACTGTTATCATTAGCTCACAGCCTGCCTAAAATGCACAGCAGATTTGGAAAAAAAAATGCATACAGCTTTCAGACAAAACAACATATTGTTTCACTAAGATCTATGTATTGCCAAACGACAGTGACATTAAAAACAGGAAGATGGTCAACAGCAGCCCCTATAGCAAGTTTATGGTAAGAGCTTGAAGGTATGCGAGTAGTAGAGAAATTCAGCAAGTAACATCTGTTTCTTTGATTTTGTATGAAGCATTTTCCAGTAATAAGCCAAATTAATCTGAAAGCCAATGCAAATCATATCAATTCCACGTTTTTTCTCTTGGAAAAAGAACAACTTGAACCAGGTCAGATATCTCAACCAATTGAGAACAAAATTGAGAACTATGTCAGTGAATAAAAAGATAACTTCTCTCATCCTGAATAATCCTCTCTAAATGCAGTTCGTACAGCACAGTTAATATAGGACAGCTGCAGTCTTCTATCCAAACTGCTTCCCAAGGCAAGGTACCTCATGAATACAACAGATAAATGTGTGCAAAGAGCTGTTTATTATCACTAGGTTTTTTTCCTTGCTTTTTTTCATGTAATAGAAACAAGCACACCAGTACACTAGAGGACACAGGATGTTGTTTCCCTTAAACATTTTATTTGTGAAGCTACATATCCACTCAGGAGTCAAAAGGAGCAATCGTTTGCTTTCACTTCATAAGGTGCAGGTCAAACCCTCTCCTGTTTCATGCCTCAAACTCATTCAAAAATTGTGACTGAAAAATACCCCAAATGATTTATTTTGTACTCAGCATTACCCCTACCAGCACAAAAGACCACACAAGATCCAAGACACTGGAAAATCACATATTGGTGATGTAGGAGTCAAATATTATAAACTATTCTGAAGGCCAGAGATAGGAACACCTGGTGAGCGAGTGTGCTGTTATTGTGCATTTCCCCAGGGCTGAAAGACAGAGCATGGAGGACAGTTGGTGGGAAAACTCAGTGGTGGAAGCTGCATCGCGTTACAGGGTGAAGAGATCTGCACAAAGGCCAAACGGCCTTCAGCTTCTCAGCTCAGGGAGCCACTCCTGCTAACACCATTTGGTTTGAAAACCCTATAAAAAAAAATACACTCAAAGATTTTTAAAAAGGGAGCAGGAAGGGGAGGGAATAAGCAGCCCAAACTGATGGTATACCTAAATTGCCGGTCACGTGTCTTTAAGCTGCAACAAATATAAAAAAAAATTAAACTAAGAGAGCCTAAGTGAACTAAAATAGTACTGTGCCAGAGAAGAATATGTCCATTGCCAAAGGCAATGAAAGGGTTGATGAATAATGCAACTACAGCGGCCGAGGTGTTCCTTTAGGTGTTCCCCACCCTAAATCTTTTTTTAACAAATAAAATAGTCATGTCATCAAAAGCAAATACCTGTGTTTCCATATTGGCTGATCTACAGGTATGAGAGCAGATAATGTTAGACAGGACTGAGCAGGATTCAAAATGTCATGTTGCGTACAGTCATCAAGAAACTGAAGTGGTACAGCTCTTTCTGCTTTTGGTGCTATGAAATCCTCAGGATTCGTTGTTGCTTACTGACACCCTTTGCAACGGGTCCTGAGCAATCTTTTACACCTAAATTATACTTCCATTTCTCTTTTATTCTTTTCATTCTCTCTTTTGATAGCTTGAGTATCACAAGCCAGGAACAAAACTTTTTCATATTGATCTTATTTCTAGACCCTAGGAACCACGCACAGGCACTAAACAAGCGTTACATGAAACAATAGGCTGCTGCTTTCAGTTCCAGCCTCTCCTGCAAACAACACACGCCTCAGAAGTAGTCAAACCTGCCTTTAAAGAGCAGCCTTTTTCATATGAAAGAAGCAGGTGTAAATTTATAGCACTGGATTTCAGTTCTTGATGCCAATGGGTCTGCAACCAAGCTTGGTAGAAATGAAAGCCTGAGGGCTTGATCTTGAATTAACTGAAAGTTGGTAGCAATACCTCCATTAATTTAAGGAACACAGCCCTCTAGCTGACTTGCTCGGTCCATCCATCAACATCCACCTCACTCCCTGCATTCTATGCTTGTAGGAGGAACTTTGCAGATTGGCTACTCTGTCCCTTTCAATATCATAGTGCAATATGTAGTACAGCCTGTCTTATCAAAAAGGAAGATTTGCTCAACCTGAAATTTATTCCTCAAGACAACATTATCCAAAAGAAAGCTTATTATTTTAATTGAAAAAGATAAAAAAGAACATAGGTGTGTTTCTAACATCTCCTATACCCACCGAAAGAGAAAATGTTACATCCAGATGAAGTGGGTTATAGCTTCTGGGCTCCATTTATCTAATGTGCTACTGGAGATAATTCTCCACCCTCTGGATTGTTGTGCACGAGTATAAATTCAGTTTTTACAAAAATTCACTCTGATTGCTGAAGCCATTCAAACTGTCTATGATATCAATTCTACTAATCACGTTTCCCCCCTCCATGTCCCTCCCTCTCTTTCCCCCTCTAAAATTGAGAGATGCTTCTATATCAACATTAAATGAATTTGTTTGCTTCCCAGAAGCCAAATTAAACGTGTTCTTTTATACTCAGCACTCACAGAATAGGGAGAAATAAGAATAAATGAGCGCTATTAATTAAATCTCACAGGGAACCACATTGCTGCAAATGGAAAGGAAAACCTATTTTTCCCGTAACTACTATTTTATGCTAAATACAACATAATTGCTATTTGAGACCAGATTAAGAGTTTGTTTTTCCAGGATGTGCTTTCTTTTTATTTGTGATCAGACTGCAGATTAAGCCTGACTCTTTGTATGCAAGCCTAAACATGAGTTTTCTGAGTCGCGGGTATGTCTGTGGTACAAGTGTGATTGCAGAGAGCCAAGCAACAAGGCTTAGCAGTGTGGTCCCCGTGCACTTTCCCTCTCTGTGAGCTGATCAGTGAGAACATCCTAAATATCTTAAAAATCATACCTTGTGTGAAAAACAGCTTTTTTTTTTTAATTAAGATAGATCCATAAAATGTTCCAAGCTCATATTGCATTTTGTTACATTATGCATATACGAAAGCCTTTCTGAGCTTGCAACTCTGACAACATAAATTACAGCAGGCCACATAAAACCAAACACAAGACATCTTGGAAAGCACCAGGAATCAAAAATTCTGAAGCCACAGCCTGTGTTTAGAGCTAAATAAACATTTCTCAGCTTGCTTTGAGGCAGTGGAACCACACCTGCTCCCTGTGCAGTTAACATTTTATAATCAAAGCACCATCAAAAGCCTGGCATCACTGTGACCCCTCTGTTCATCAGGTGAGAACTCCAGCACCCTGCAACCTGCACATGCTTGCTTTGCATCACACAGGGATTACTAACAGACAGCAGTTGAAGACAATCTTTCCCCTATGGGCATACTTTTAATACTCCTAATCCCCAAAAGGCTCAAATCAAGCTCAAATCAAATAAGAAAGGTTCTTTAATAAAGGGAGGACCCAAGATCACCATTCTCAAATTTGAGTACAGGAAACCAGCAGAAGAAATGTAACCTTCACATGTTTATAATCACAGAGAAGGCAGTGCCTGTAAATGTCCCAACAGCTGCACAGATGTTATTTCTAAATTGTACTTCCTATCTGAGCAAGTAGTTAAACACTATGATCCTATCCTCCAAAGCAAATAAGTTTCAAAGCCAAGTTCTAACAGATGACAGCCCAAATGAGACAGAAGAAAATCTTCCACTGAATACACAGCAGAGACACTTCATAGTTTTATAGTGATGATAACTGACAGGTATAAAATAGTCTGTAGCCTCTGGAAAATACTACCCAGAAACACAGACTACAAAGCAAAGATATTAAACAGCTATACCTATCTAAAGACAGAGCTCTTTACTACACATACACACAAAAAATAGAAAATCCCATCATGTCATCTAACATTGTGTATATGTGTGCACACATGTATAAATGCTATACCAAATATATTCTTAAGGGTTGTCCTCATAATTCAAATTATTTGGTTTTGTCCTCACACAAGCCCAGAACATGCACTTTCCTGTTTTCTACTGCCTTAGGGCTTTCTACCCAGACCTTGCTTCTAAACCTCTTATTCAACAGCACCTGATATATTTCACCCCCCATGAATTTCTGTAATCCACTGTGAATCCATATATATTTGTCCTCACAGCTCTTTACAACAAGTGGTTCCATAATTTATATGTTGATTTACATGGAGGACTTTCTCTGCTTTACTTTAAACCTCGTGCCTTCTGGTTCTCCAGTTCAAGTCACCATTCTCGGTTTGAGAGGCAACTGTAACTTACACACATACACACAATCTTTTCAAAGCCCAGCTAGTCTATTCAGAATACCTTTATTTTACCCACGCTCATCCCAGATATCCCCCCCTGCCTTTCTACTTCTGTTTTGTGAGGTGATAAGAATCAGAATAATGTGCTGTATTCTGCATATGAATGTACGTGTGAATGATTCACAGAGACAATGCAGCTTTTTGTGTTGTTCAAGTTTACATAATTTCAAAGACTGTATTTACATTTCGGCTACCAATAATATCAGGACTGATGTTTTCAGAGAATGACCAATAATTCAAGATCTTTCTCCCTGTGTGTACACCTCATCACTATGTGGGCATTGATGCACTGTTACTTTTTTACCATGCATTAAGTCTGCATTTAGCCCAAGGTTTTATAACCCAGTAACTCAGTATTGCAAAATTTAAGCTATAATTAGAAAGCTTGTAACTCAATGAATGACAAAGGGCCATTGATTGTCTTAAATAACCCTTCCCTTAGAATCATAGAATCACCTCGGTTGGAAAAGACCTTTAAGATCATCGAGTCCAACCTTTAACCTAGCACTGCCATCCCACCACTAAACCATGTCCCTAAGCACCTCATCTATCCTTCTTTTAAATACCTCCAGGGATGAGGACTCCACCACCTCCCTGGGCAGCCCATTCCAGAGCCTGACAACCCTCTCGGTGAAGAAGTTTTTCCTAATGTCTAGCCTAAACCTGCCCTGGCGCAGCTTCAAGCCATTCCCCCTAGTCCTATCATCTGTTACCAGGGAGAAGAGGCCGACCCCCACCTCACTACAGCCTCCTTTCAGGTAGTTGTAGAGGGCGATCAGGTCTCCCCTCAGGCTCCTCTTCTCCAGACTAAACAACCCCAGTTCCCTCAGCCGCTCCTCGTATGACTTGTGTTCCAGACCCCTCACCAGCTTGGTTGCTCTCCTCTGAACATGTTCCAGCAATGCAACATCTTTCAAACAGTACCCCCAGGTCTTTTTCCACCAGGCAGCTTTCCAGCCACTCTTTCCCAAGCCTGTAGCGCTGCATGTAGTTGTTGTGACCAAAGTGCAGGACCCGGCACTTGGCCTTATTGAACCTCATACAGTCGGCCTCGGCCCATCGATCCAGCCTGTCCAGGTCCCTCTGCAGAGCCCTCCTCCCCTTGAGCAGATCAACACTCCCACCCAGTTTGGTGTCATCTGCAAATTTACTGAGGGCACACTCAATCCTCTCATCCAGGTCATTGATAAAAATATTAAACAAGACCGGCCCTAGAACTAAGCCCTGGGGGACACCGCTTGTGACCGGCCACCAACTGGATTTAGCTCCATTCACCACGACTCTCTGGGCTTGGCCATCCAGCCAGTTTTTAACCCAGCGAAGAGTACATCCATCTAAGCCATGAACTGCTAGCTTCTCCAGGAGAATGCTTTGGGATACTGTGTCGAAGGCTTTGCTGAAGTCCAGGTAGACAACATCCACAGCCTTTCCCTCATCTACCAGGTGGGTCACCTGGTCGTAGAAGGATATCAGGTTGGTTAGGCAAGACCTGCCTTTCATGAACCCATGCTGGCTGGGCCTGATCCCCTGATTGTCCTCCATGTGCCTGGTGAGCACACTCAAGATGAACCTCTCCATAATCTTCCCTGGTACTGAGGTCAGGCTGTTTCTTACAATCACTCTGGAATAAGGAAAGGGTTGATCATGGCATACAAGAACAAAGAACCTTCCATAGCCATCTTCTATACAGGTCCATATAGTAACCTTTAAAGTCTGGCAAAGCATTATTTTACTTGACAATATAAATTCTGTCAATACTTAACTGGCCAAAAAGAAAATCATTTCAACCAATCACAGCTTGGAAAAATACAATACTATATTCCCTGAGCTCTCTTTTAACCAATTTATACCAATAATTTTTAATGAATATTCTCAAGCCTTTAAGTGCTATATTGTTTAACAGGAAGCAGCAACTTTTCAAGAGGTTGATCTGATTGTTTTTTCTGCACATTTAACCCCCCCCCCCCACCACCACCACCTATCCTACATAATTATTTGGTGGAGTTATATTCCCTCTTTTTATGTGTGATTAAAAACATTCTCTGTCAAATGAAAATCAAGGTAACTCCTAATAACTTACTGATTCCAGGGCAATTTGTGCTGAATCCTATTGGGTTTATCCCTTGTAATGTCATTCCAAGGGACTTTCCAACATGGGATGGTAACTGGTGGGGGTTTTTTTGGGGGGGTGGGGGTTTGGTTGGTTGGTTTTTGTGTGGTTTTTTTTTTTTTTTTTTTTTTTTTTTTTACATCACTCTTCTCATAAATAATGATCCACAAAAAAAATTGCATTTATTAGACAGTAATCCACATATTTTCAAACAGCATCAAAAGAGCATAGAAAATTATTTTGTAATGCATTCAAATCTTCTCAGTGAAATTGCCTCTTAAGCAGTAGTTTGTGGGTTTTTTACACAGTAGGATTGATAGCACACTGCAAGGCAGCTCTTGAGTCAGTAGCCATCTGCTGGATCATGCATACTGTCATAGGAGCAAAGATGAGCTTTTCAAGTGTTCAGCACTGACCTAAGTCTAAATCAGTTTTGCTATCAGTTTGAATGGGAGTAGCATTATTTTACTAGCAGTTTGAATGTGAGTAGCAATAGGGTATGTCAGGCAAAATTAAGAAACATGAGCTAGCTAGCTGCATCTGAGCACAGGAGTACTGAAAACAGCGTGGATGCAGACCCATAAAGTCTAATTAAATTCTTAATTACTTACTAACATTATTTCATTATATTAAAATCCTATGAATTTATTTTATTCTTATTGCATTTAATTATAGTTTAAATATTTTTTCCAAGCCAAGAAAACTCCTACTTGCATGTTGAAAATGTTGAAATTAGATGCTCTCAGCAGTTGAAATCTGTTTCTTAAAGCTTTTTCCACAGAAAAAATGGATCAAATCAGCCATTTCCCACACAATTCCGGTTTTGACGAATTGGCATTTCTAGATGAAGTATGTTCTTCTAAAACATCCTGTTCAGTTCTATTTAAATACATAAAAAAATGTGAGCAGTGAAACTATGTGATGAAGTATATTTTATCTAGGGCTGAAATCATGAAATATTGAACACAGTGACAGGAACCTTATTGAATAACAGCTCCAGTGAAACAAACCAGACCAAATTGGGTTTTGGAGTTGTGAGGAGATATCACTCAGAGAAAGTACCTGTGTTGCAAACAAAATCATTTTTACATCAGTACTTCTCTTGCATAGGTGTTCATAATATCCAAATGCTTTTTCAAGTAAAAGAGGGGTAAAATAGTTTGTTTTTAAGCTGGATAGTATGAAGCTCACCACCACCCAAATACGGCCAATTTAGGATGGTGTTACTTACACACAGCTGAGACAACATAAACAATTATATTCACATTTTACAGCTAATTTAGAGTTTATTACAAGTTGCACAAAATAACACTCACAATTAACATAAAGCTGGTTATTGTACCTGTATTTTTTGGATGTGAATTCTTTCTCCAGCATCCAATACTGGAGACTGCCATAAGCTAATCATATGCATGAGGCTTCACTAGACTAATCAATGAACACTGAATAAGCTGAAATTTTAATTCTCAAGCACCCCTTTTTTTTTCAGAAACCCATAATAGAGAACATAATTCAGTTTTGTAGATCTTCATAATTTGCTACCCTTCATTTAGCTTAATAAACATGTTACGAATTTGTTTGCTTACTTAATTTTTATGCTTATTGCCAAATGATATGATTAAAAAATTGTAGCAGGCCTCTGCACATTGATGAAAAGATCTAAAAATAAGTAAAACAAGGAGAAAATGAGGAATGCGGAGCTTAAAATGTAAAATGAAAACATTAAATTCTTTATAACGTAGGTGACGTATTATGTGACTAAACCAATGGGAGATAGACAAAAATATTGGCAAAGAATACAAGTCAAGTAACTAAGATTCCTGCCAGTGTCTGAGGTAACAGACAATAAGCAGCCTTCAACACAGGCGTTAAAGCAATTGATTTTAAAGAAAGTCCTGGTAAAATCTAAGCTGTAGCAACAGCTGACTAGAGACCAGTTTGCAACAGTTTGAAACTGGCAATAAAAATTTTCTTAGGATTTTTGAAGATTAAAAGAAAAAGCAATCAACATGAAAAACTCAAGCCCCATACTGTAGCCACAGTAGTATGATAATAGGCTAAAAAAAGAAAATCGAGGAATAAATGTCCAAATACAAAAGACACAACCCTCTTAAATTAATATTGAATAACAAGCTTCAGCACATTTCTTCATCTTCTCTGCATGAAAATTGCTAAACTTCAGTCCAGCTGTTGATATCAAATCAATGCATGTTCAGAACTGATCTGTGTGCCCAACTAAAGCCAACCAAGGAAACGCATCTCCTGTCTCTGGAGGATTGCCCAGAACAAAGGAGAATGAGGAAGTGACAGAAGGGGTTAAGGGAATCTTAGTAGATAAGATGCTGTGTGATAATTGTCTAGATCGCTGTGTAGCCCAGAAAAATCAAATTGATAGATAGTGCTCAAATGTTTTGCTAATTATTGCGTGAACTAACTGATGTAGGAAGATTTGCGGCTCCTTACGAAGGACAGTTCTTGATAAGAACCAGGAATTTGCCTCAAGAACTGGTCTACACCGACCCTGCAGTTTGGGCGAGAGCAAAGGAGCAACTGAGTCTGCACAAGAACAAGGGGTTACTAGCAGTGACGAAGAGGAGCCAGCACCCTTCGTCCCCATGACCCCCCTGACGACCACCACAAGGAGGCACTGAGCAAGCGCAGTGGGGAGGGACTTATGGAAATGACCTCTTGAAACTAATTTTAATACGAAGTGGGGACAGGTTATGCATATGTATAGGTGTATTGGGAAACTTTATGCATATGTAACACTTTGCTACATATAAACACGGCAAGCTGCTGTGTGGAGGCGCACACGACTTTGGTGGGACTACCCCCCGTGCTGCCCAGCAATGAATAAACATACCTACTTTACAATCTTACAGATTGTGGAGTCTGTTTCTGCACGTCAGAAGAGTCAACAGTGTAAGAGTCCACAGATAGGAACTCTGGGCATAGACATTTTTTGGGTGGGGAGGGGTGGGGGTGGGGTGGTGTAGAATCAAAGAACATTATTGCAATAAAACTAAATAAATAACCTCTTGGTTGCTTCTAGACAGCTTCTCAGTGGTTGCTGGTCAGTCCACAACTGATCTGCCCTGATCTCTCTCAGATTACTCTTTCACCATTTTTCTCAAAGTTTAGGCAATAGGAAGAAATACCAGACATATGGTGAAGAATTTCTACATGTCTGAAAAGTGCTATTGATTTGTAATCACAAGCAATTGATTAACACTTTGTTGCAAAGATCACAGCAATAAGGGTACACAAGGAGCCATGATACATTGTACTGGCCCACACCACTCCCACCCACCCCATTCCAAGGATGAACTCCCAGGGGAGGTCAGACACAAGCAGGTAAGAGTGTCAAGAGAATGCAGGGAACCCAGTATGCTTGTGACAATGACAAAGATAAGAGGACTCAAATGTGACTCCACCCTCCTTCCCCCCAAAATCACAAAATGTTTTTGCTCCAGATTTGGGACCTGAAACATCCCTCCTCTGATTAACAAATTGACACGGGTTTCTTTGATGCATCAGCAAATATCCCCTATAAGTGCATGTATTCTCTTTATACCTGTCTACAACTGTATTTTTCTAGCACATGCAAAGCAGGATGTGAGACCACAATGTAGCCAAAACAGTGTCTCTACTGAACAGAGCATCAGGAAGCAGCCTGCATTGCAATCTAACCTGGTACAAAACTCATGATACCCATTTTCATATTTGCTGTTCATTATAGTGCAAATGATAAAGTTCTTCATCTTAATTCCTCAAGCAGTGTTGTCTGTGTGATGGTCAGGGAAGTCGCATGGCATCATTTCAATCCACTTATTGCAGAACTTTTTTTTTTCCTTACTGCATGTGTGATAGGAATTGACTGTGGTGGTAACACTAATACTTATGATAGAGAGGTCAGGCTAAGAAGTTATCTTTTCTAAAGATTCCCTTCATCTGGAAGCTACGAGTCTGTGGTTGTTTCCAACTCCTCACTTCTGAGCTAAGATAATACTGGGTGTGCCACTCTAGCCTCCATCAAGAGTCATCTCTCCATATTGTCACAGGATTTCCTGCTCAATTCCTTAGAATGGTGGCAGTTGGCAAGCTACTTAGAGAGTTCATCCCCCCAGGGATGGGTACCTGGCTTAGCATTGAAATTATTGGTTTTCCTCACCTCTTTCTTCTTTCTCTGACACAGTACACAGGTTGGGTCTGCAATCACTTGGCACAGAACAGGGCAGCAGCAGGGAGATGCTGTCTGACAGTTCTCTCACAGTGATCAGAGTTAATAAAGCTTCTGTCTGACCTGTCCTAAATTGTACTCAGTTTATTACACAGTTGGAATCCCCAGATTCTCCAACAAGATGTAATCACTGCTTAGGAATGGTAATGCATGCAATGTTGAAATTCATACATAAGTTATTTATACCACAACTGATTGGGAAATTCACCAATATTACCATATTACTATTCCGTTGGCTCTAATTTTTTTGTGAATTATGTACCTCTGAGAACAAATCACTTGTACTTGGGAGAGAAATCACTGAACCACTATAATCTTTACTTGACATGTCAAGATATCGCAAGTGGTTTATGCCAATTCTTGTATGAAATAGGACCTGAGGACCTGGGTTTAATATTACCATTAATAAATATTTTGTAAAGTGCTTACAGGCCAGGATTAATAAATGCACACTGCAGTCTATGAGAAAGTCAGAGGTGGAAAACAGGCTATAAAATATAACAAGGAAAACAATTATATTCATGAGTGGAAATACCTGTCTGCATGTGCAATTTACCGATTTTATTAGTTTCCATATACCTGTAAAATAAGTTTGACCTTGTTTTAGCCCTCACGTGTTTGATCAATCATCCTTTTTATATGAATAATTCAGTTCCAGTAATAGCACATTACTCTGAAAACTATAACTGCAGGGACGTCTCTCTGTACTTAAATATCACAATAACAAATGTTACTAAAGCAAGCTTATTTTCACCTGCTAATGTTTTCATATTAGCAAAAGATATATTGTTATCTAAATACAGAATTAAATATTTTTTCTAATATATTTTGATAGTAAGAGCCAAAATATATAAGCATCAAGGAATTTTTTTAAAAATACTTATGTAAATATTCCTGGAGCAGAGGTGAAAAGCTGGCAGATCAGCAATATTCTGACAGCTGGACAGCTAGAAAGCAATAAAACACAAACCAAATTTGTTTTGGATCAACCAGATTCAAACAGTACTTGACCGAGAGTCAACAAGCTCAGAGGGACTTGGGGGTACTGATGGATGAAAAGCTGGACATGAACCGGCAATGTGCACTGGTGTCACCAAAATCGGGAAGAACGAACCTTGTAACACCAATGTAGTGTTAAAAGGCAGGCATTCTTTATTCACGGCACCGGACGCACGGGGGATCGCTCCACCTAACATGCATACCTACAAGCGGCAGCTTGCCGTGTTTATATGTAGCAAAGTGTTACATATGCATAAAGTTTCCCAATACACCTATACATATGCATAACCTGTCCCCACTTCGTATTAAAATTAGTTTCAAGAGGTCATTTCCATAAGTCCCTCCCCACTGCGCTTGCTCAGTGCCTCCTTGTGGTGGTCGTCAGGGGGGTCATGGGGACGAAGGGTGCTGGCTCCTCTTCGTCACTGCTAGTAACCCCTTGTTCTTGTGCAGACTCAGTTGCTCCTTGGCTCTCACCCAAACTGCAGCGTCGGTGTAGACCAGTTCTTGAGGTAAACTCCTAGTTCTTATCAAGAACTGTCCTTCGTAAGGGGCCACAAATCTTCCTGCATCAATTAGTTCTCATTCATTCTAGTCTAGCAACCTTGGCAAACCATTATTATCCTTCTGCTCCATTCCCCCCCCCTGATTCTTCCTGTCCTTGAATAGGGTTCCAAATTTAATAAGTAGCTACACTACTGACTTAAAAAAACCCATCCAAGCTAGACACTATTAGAAAAACATCCAAGCTAGACACTACTGACTTTAGCAAAACATCCAAAGTAGACACTACTGATTTTTAGCAAAGCATCAGCAAATTAGACAATGAGGCCTAAATCTTATGCATGTAGGCCACTTACATCTGGGGGTCTTTCAACCCTTAAGGTATCACTGGCAGCCCAGAAGGCCAACCGTATCCTGGGCTGCATCAAGAGAAGCATGGCCAGCTTGAAGGAGGTGATTCTGCCCCTTTACTCTGCTCTGGTGAGACCTCACCTAGAGTACTGCGTCCAGCTCTGGAGCCCTCAGCACAAGAAGGACATGGAACTGTTGGAGCGGGTCCAGAGAAGGGCCACAAAAATGATCCGAGGGCTGGAACACCTCTCCTATGAGGACAGGCTGAGAGAGTTGAGCTTGTTCAGCCTAGAAAAAGAGAAGGCTGCGGGGAGACCTGATTGTGGCCTTCCAGTACCTAAAGGGGGCCTATAGGAAAGATGGAGAAAATCTTTTTAGTAGGGCCAGCTGTGACAGGACAAGGGGTAATGGTTTTAAACTGAAGCAGGGTAGGTTTAGACTGGATATAAGGAAGAAATTCTTTACAACGAGGGTGGTGAAACATTGGAACGGGTTGCCCAGAGAGGTGGTGGAGGCCCCATCCCTGGAAGCATTCAAGACCATGTTGGACAGGGCTCTGAGCAACCTAAGTAGTGGTGTCCCTGCTCACTGCAGGGAAGTTGGACTAGATGACCTCTAGGGGTCCCTTCCAGCCGAAAACATTCTATGGCCCAGAATAAAACAGTAAGTTGCTTCCCATCAATTTTCTTCAACATTTAATTAAGAAAGGAGACCAAAGTACATAAAGACTAAGAATCAAAATACTTGGGAGAATTTTATGATTGAAAGGAAAATCAACATGGAAAGGGGTACAATCTTTCTCTTAAAATTCTCCAAAGAACAAAACGCTTCAGTTTGCTTATTCTTCCCCCTCCCTCCCCCTTCACGAATACTGCCCGAGGTCAGCAAAATAGTATGGCATTCCAGTGGCCATTGAGTGAATTTCTTCTTCATTCACCCACTTGGTCTCCCTTTCAAAGGATCCACCTCATCGATCGCTTTGGAACCCTTATGCTCTTATTCAGCACACTACTTGGGCCTAACTTCAGCCATTCTGTACTCAAAGTTCAAGTGTGCCTGAAATATGTAGTTCTGGCTCAGCATGAACCAAGCGTCCTACCCTTTACAGCTTTGGTCCAAGACTGTTTAGCACCACGCTGAACAGGAACAGATATCTTTCTGCCACACATCCATTGATACTGTAGTCACAGAAACATCATCATGGTTTAAAGTTAGCACAGGATTCTTAGTACCCTTAAAGCAGAGGTTAGAGTAATCTGCTGAGCTTAGACTGCAACAGCAGACAGCAAGGTGGAGAACAAATATGAATAAATGCTTCAAAATAAGACAAAAAAGGCAATGTGACAAATAGTATCATAGTAAATACACAAACTGCAGTGCTTTATCTAGCGTCTGCAAAGTACAATGGGCTCTTTAAATGAATTGTTGTCTCTAATCAGCACAGCCTGCAGATACTGCTGGAAAAACACTTCTAAATATATTCACCATTGATTACACTGGGAAAAAATAAGAGATCTGGTAAAGCAAAACATTCATACACAGGGTTGGTTTGGGTTTTTTTCCAGAACAAATGCCCAGAGTTCTTAATGTGTTTCTAACGGTATATTACCAAATACTTGGCACAAAACCCGAAGAATTCCTTCTACCTGTGATTCTAGAAACACAAGTGCTGAATTGTTTGGGGACTGGACTAACAAACCCCAAACCCACCAGGCCTCTCCTCTGGACATGCCCCACAGGCTCTCCACCAGCCTGGAGCACTTCTAAGCTCCATGTACATTCAAGCTGGTCCTTCACATCTCTTCCTCCTCCCACCCACCTTCCCTGCCTGATTTTCCAGTCACACGAGCTGGCCCACCAGATCTCAGTTACTCCAATGATGCTTCATGTGTTTGTGTACAGGCACTTGAGATGGCCCTCTCCCTTCCCTGTTTTATCATTCCTGATGTTTCTCCCACTTCTGTCACACTGCACCATTCGCTTTCAATCCTGTCCGCTACTGCCTCACCTACCTGTGGCCTGTTACCTCCCTCCCACCGCTCCCAGTTTCAGGCTCTCCTCAGCAGGCAGGCAGCCACTAGCAAAGGTGCCCTGCCCCACCTTTTCCAGGTGGATTCCAGCAGGAGACCCCACCCAGGCCCCCTGCTGACAGGGATAAACAACAGGCCTGACAGCCCCAGGGCTGGACAAGCCCCAGCAGCTTTTCCACAGCACCCTTGGCCAGCACCCACTGATGCAGAATGTAAGATTTACACATTTTTTTGAGAAGTTCAGCCTGTGTCTTGTAGCCAATAGCTGTAAAATTTAACTCACAGTAAGAAGTGCCGACCTGTCTAGGAACTTTTGAAATAGTATCTCTTTTTAACAAGACTAACAGACCCCAAATAAGTTCCTCAAGTCACTCTGAAGAAGTCAGCAGGCACTAAGATAAAACGTTGACACCCAAGATGAGCGCAGAAGGAACCAGACCCTGCCACTCTGAGTCAGCTTATGACCACATATGGTCATAAAAAAAGGCCCAGCAGTCATGGAAAAGGGCACTGAGAGACCCCTCCACAACAACCACTGAGGACCCAAAGACGACCGACTCAAATCACTGATGGGGAGGGGAATATGTAAATAAATTCTGGGAACTCATTGTCATAAGACAACCTTTTCCAGGAAATATGATTAATATGTATATGAATATACTCTATATATGTTGTATGATTTGGTTGCATGGCATGCATGTTAGGAGCATCCCCCGTGCATCTGGCCTTCTGAAACGTCAAACAAGCCTTAGAGGGTGTTCTTCACTGACTTTTACAGTAACACCACACATCCCCAGGGAGCAGGCTTGGGCGCCTGGGCCCTGCAGGAGGGACTCTGCCACTACCACCCCTTGCTATGGAAGTGGTTTTGGGGTGTGGCTGGCTTCAAGGCCTCCACAGACAGATTTCCCCCCTCAGCAGCTACCAGGGCACTGAGCCTTGTCTGCAACTGCAGGCCTGCAGGAGAAGGAGCCGCCTTTCACAAGGGCCAAGACGCCCCCATTCTGGGAGTTTCCAGACCAAGCATGGCCACACACCTTCCTGTGCAGTGATAGGGGTTCAGGCACCATCTCCCCAGGGTTTCCATGAAGATCCTGTCTGTCTCTATATCTCCCTGCTGCCGCCCAGCCTGCATGCCTGCTCCTTCAGCTCCCAGCTCCTGAGCCAACACAGGCCAGCATGCAGCCCAGGCCTGCCCCTGTCCATGTGGCCCCATCAGCCTCAGCCCCTCCACACCCATGGCCCAAGGCCTCTGACATGCCAGGGTGGCTGTCCCGGCTGGCACTGGGTAATTCCCAATGAAATGCGACCAAGGCCCCATCTTGTTCCCACTGATTTCAGCAGTGCCATACTAGACTTGGAGAAGCCATTGATTTAGGCAGGAGCTGGGGTATTGGACACTGTGCAAGATCAGCCTTCCTTCACTGCAAAACCATTCAGAACAGCTCGTGACATTCTCCAACTACTAATTTGCTGAGGTAGTTTCAGCAAGTTGTAATGCATTGCTTGACTGCATTTACGAGCCATCCTCAACTCAGGACTACCCAGATAGATCTTTATCACTGGCTATGTAAGCCAACAATATATCAGCCCAGAGATTTTTATTGATACAAATCCTCCTCTGAGGTAATTTGTCTGGATCAAACTTTGCCATGTCAATTTGTAAACTTAATTAACTGTGGTCTCAATAAAAGCCAAGATTAGGAACATAATGATTAATTAGATCCTTTTAGGTAATGCAATGGTTGAATTAGCTAAATAAAAATAGTGGAGAAACTGGCAAGATAACACTCCACTGATGGATGGAGGTTTGTCCTACAAAAGCAAAAGAAAGCAGCATTATGCATTAGCACAATAGAAGTAACTACAACATTAATCATAGGAAGTATGCAAGTTATACACAGCTCCTCCTTATATAAAGGCATAGCTATTGTAATGGTATCTTACCCCAGAAAAAAAAAGGAAGTTTCAGCCTCTCCATATGTTGTCAGTATTTAAGAATTCTCTTTAATCTCAGATAAGAAGTCAGGGACCAGCCCTACTAACCTATCTTTCTGAGATGAAATATTACATAGATAAAGATAATTCACAATTTTGTTTCTCTTGTTCACGTGGGAGTAGTAGGCCTTTAATTAACCAGTATTGCACATCAATACCAATTATTATTGTAATATTTTAAAACTGTTCTGAGATTAAGTTATTTTTTCGAAATCCTGGATTATTTTTTATTTATGTATTTTTGTGTTAATATAGGAACACACAAAACAGGAATTCCAAACATTCTGGTCACTGCTGAGAGCTCTAGGAATAATGCAAACACAGACCATTAGAGCAGAAATGCTTTCAAGAGTTTAGAACTGCACCAATGCAGATTTCTGCAAATTGATATACGAGACACCAGTTTCTCCCACATTCCTTTTTAAGTTAAGTCTCTTTCTTCTATCTTTTGCAAATTTTACTTTTTAAAATAATTACTATCCTCTGCTTGGAAAGCATTTTAAAAACACAGGATATTATTATGTAGCTATTAGAAGAGTTGCTACACAATGGTCAGAGTTTCACAGGTGCATTAGGACTCCAGTTTACAGAAGTCAGGAAGAAACTTATAAAGCTTAAACGCTTTTGGAGGATTTAATCAGGCCATTGTGTATCTTAGCATTTATAAACCAGGCTACATTGGCAAATTGGGCTGAGAACATTTCTTTAGGTCTGCAAGTAATTGGTAATAACCAAATGGATTTAGCAGCAGTCCCAATTGTCTATTCTAGTTCTGCAAAGACCTTGCAGGCATCATCATTGATTTGTCCCTTTTTTCCCTTCCACCCTCTCTTTTCTCAACTTAGACAGTTAGCTTGGACTAAAAGCGTTTTTGATATGTGTACAATTAAACTAAGTGTTTGACTCCTAGCAAAGTAAGACTGCAGTCTAGCTTAAGTTAGGTTTTGCAGTGAAAGAGGTTGATCTTGCAAGGTGTTCAATACCCCAGCTCCTGCCTAAATCAATGGCTTCTCCAAGTCTAGTATGGTACCGCTGGAATCAGTGGTTAACAAAAAAAACCACAATCAGGAAAATCACAAATCTTTAAATACTCAAAATTGCAGAGCTTTTTAGGGGAAAAAAAAAGTAAGGCTATATATGCTACCTATTTTATTCTCACTACAAAGCCAGAACTGCAACTGAGGAGCTAACTCAATCATTTGCAATGACCCACAATTAATGGAGGCTGCCAGACTCAATTAAGGTATCAGTTTAGTGCAGATATGGTTCTGTCAAACTGAAGGGAGAACTGGTTTGTTCAGGTCCCAGGAGTTTATTGTTTCTTGCTTGTGAAAAAAGCATCCTTCATTTGAGCAGTTCCAACTCCTCTTGCCACTAACAGTGCAGAAACCGTGCAGAAACCCAAGGACTGCAGCCCGTTAGGACTCCGCACATTAAAAAACATGTTGGCCAAAAATTATCATGATAAAACACTTGCATGTCTGTGCAAAACAAGTCATCTCAATGTATTTTAAAGTCATTGGCTGTTATGCTTTAAATCTGATTAGTAAGGCTTTTGTATGTGTGTTCTGATGTGGTTTGGTTTTTTTGTTTGTTTGTTTAAAGCAACTGTGGTAAACAGTTAAGAAAGTATTAGACTAGGTCTTACAGGTGAGCATCTGAGTGGATTTCATTATGTCTAATAGGCACTCTGTAGGCAACCATAAGATTTTCTTCCTCCACCCAGCCACATTTCGAGAAAACAGCCTTTGTGGTTCAAGCTGGCCAGCAATTTGAACTTGCAGCAAGACAAAGTGCTACTGGGCAGGCAGAACAAACCCCCAGTAACCCTCCTTCCCTTCGGGAACCGAGCTACCCACACTCTGAGCAGATGACTGTGCAAGCATGAGGCAACAAGAGTTAGAAGAGGCCACAGCCATGGTTGTTACCAGGCTTTCCTTCATTCCAAGTCCCAGCACAGGACTGTTTTCCAATAACCGATTTCCAGACCAGTCCATCCAGGCAGCAGCGCTACTCTTTCCAAAACAAAAGAGTCTGCTCCTCCAGAAAGTTGAAACCCATCTGTTGTCTTTGGCTACAAAATACCCTACTTCCATCTTCACACATGACTTCAAAAAACTATGGTCTGAGCATACCTATTCTCCTGAAATGCAGGGTGGAGGGGGAATCCGTCACTTTCATAGCCTCTTTTTTATTAGGAATATTTTACAGAAGCTCAAAAAAACCACATAAAAAGAGGAGGAACTGCCAAACAATCAAGTCCAAACATATCAAGAAGACAAGCTCACACTCACCCCATCAAGTGTTCAGTTCCACATTCAGTTTTGGTTCAAGGACAAAAGAAAAACAAAGCCTAGAACATTCTCGTCTCCCCAGGAAGGGGTGTGGCAGGGCTCAAAAGCAGCAAACCCAGCTACTGCAAATATGTTAATTTATTTTAAAGCGCAGCTGAACTCCCTTTAAGGTAGCCATACACCAGTAATTAGAAAAGTTGATAATTTAGCCACTTAGCAGCACAATTTCAGTAAACCTGGTACAATCCCTGCTCCTGAAGCTCAATGACTAGTGCCACAAACTTCAGAAGAAAGCTCCCTCACAAAATGACTACAGGTTTTTTCCCTTTTTCTTTTTTTTTTTTAATTTGTTTTAGTTTATGTTTAATTGGAGAGGGAATAAATGCTGTAGCTGACGGCATTATTCTGTTTACCCCCTTTGGCAAAGAAGACACTAGCATTTCAGTGCCACTTACCCTGTTGCTTTTCATTCCCGTTCCTCCCAGTCATACAGACTCACACTGCTTTCTGCTCACCTTGTAAATAAGTAAGTGTGGTGACTCTTTGTAAATAAGTGTGGTGACTCTTTGTAAATAAGTATTGTGTCTCCCAGCTAATGGTCAGGCTCCAAAGCTGACAGCCAATTAACCATCTTTTGGTGGCTCTTAGAGCATATGCCTTCTGCCAACATTTGAACCCAATCCATTAAAATCAGCTCTAGCTAAGCACAGATGTTTTTCTGATTGCTTTCTGCAGACACCAGAGTTACTGTGGGGTACTTAATGCCAGTGTGAAGTCCTTTTCAACCAAACCTGTGCCGTACAATTCAAATGCACAGATTTCAAGTCCTGGCTCAATAAAAAGCATATGGGCAAATACAAGAGTCGATCCATTTTCACATCCCTGCATTAAAAGCACCAGTAACACCCAGCAGCTTCACCAGTTACAGTGCATCATGGAAAGGAAGACAACCAGCAGATGGTCCACCTTGAGTCGTTGCTCTGAATTGGAGACAGTACATCATCAGGAGCTGACTTCATTTTCAGAGGCAAGCATGCAGCACCACTGGAGAACAACTCAAGCAACTGTATAAAAAGTGCCAACAAGAAATCCCATCAGAATGGATCAAGCAATGCTCACACACAGCTCTCAAAGAGCTGGAGCACACAGCATCCCACAGTAAGGTGGACACATGTAATGTCACCTCCCAGTGTGACGTTACCTGTCTCTGCAGTCTGACATGATCTGTGGAAGTTCTCCAGATGCAGAATGGGCACACTGTTGTTATTAAACAAATTCAGGAACAGACATATTTAAGACTCTCCTGCAGTGTATGAGGCATGGACCCCGGTTGGAGGTGCAACCAGAATCAGCTTTATTCAAAAAGAGCATGATTTTTATACTCAGTGCTCAAAGAAAAACTTCTGTTAAAACTTTTCCATTAGCCATGCTGCAGGTACCTCTCATGTGACTGTCCTCCAATCACAGCGCTGCTCTCGGGTTCACTTCTGCATTCCTGCAGTTCAGCTCCTGTGACCTACGTGATTTCTGTTCCTTCTCCCCCACACTCTCCTTTAATTTTTCCTCTGAAAATCCATAATAAACTAGCAAATGATTAAGATTTGGTGATTAACACCTGAATAATAAGACTTATTTTTGAGCCAAACAAGGATAGAGTACTCTGGGTAATTTATACTGAGTATTTAAGGTAATGAATACTTGAGAGTCTATCAATAAATAGTCCCTAAAAGTGTCATTTTAATAGGGGCATGATTATAGGCAGCACTAAAGAGTATTGAAACAGATACAGCATACCTGTTTCAGATGTGTATTTAAAAAAGGCATAAATCTCATCACTTAAGCTGTTGTCTAAATTCATCATTGAATAGGGCCTGTTCCTCTAACCTTGTTTACATGGGAAAATCTACCATCAAATTAACTGGTATAATTATACCAATAGCCCCACCTGAACACACTTACTGTAGATCCTTTTTTTGTTTGGCCTATCTTGCACCGATTTGTACATGATACAATTGGACGAAGAACTGGCTCTGCAGTGTTTCCACCCATGGACAAATGAGCAGATGGAGGGATCCCAGCATAAGAGTTTGCCTAATTCGCTATCCCCATTGGCACACAAAGGTAATACTCCACCTTTCAGTACAGCAACGGGAAAAATGTGCAAGCACAGACTAATGTTTCCAATACAACACCTCAGCAGGATAATAAAACTGGTAAAGGCTATTAGAAAAGTGTGTCCTGCCACAGAGCTGTTGTGTACTGAATCTAGCGTTGAACCAACCCAGTTGTATTTCCTACGTCCTCCAGATCAGGAGTTGCTTATGTAGCACCTTATAATGCTCTAACACCAGGCATGGGCAGCGAGTCATCCTTCTGAATCCCTTTGGGTGCCTTGTCTAGAGAAAAAAAGCTGCAGTAACAGTGAGCTTTTGCTGACCAGCTCAGCAGGCCCAAGCATTATGATGTTTTATAGCTCTCCTCAGCCAAATTATTGCCATTTCTTATCACGTCTTGAAAAGGCAGTCCCTCTTCCTCAACACAGAATGAAGGGAAAATACAGCTACAGAGGATTAGGGAGTGAGCTTGCATGGCCAGGACCCATCCTTGCTCTGGGGTCAAGGATAAGCAGGTCCCCAAGTCACTGTGACCTGGGAACAGAATGGGTCACATTACCTAGCTCAGTGAAATAATGATAATCAGTAATCTGGGCTTTGCAAAAATGCAATATATCCCCCTCTGGCAGGACTGTATTTATGAGTTTGAAGGTGATAATATTTGGAGGTAGCAAGTTGTTGGAATTAATATATTCCTCCTGCTAAATTAGATTATAAAGTTGAAAGGACAGGCTAGACTGAAATTTCCTTAAGGGAAAGGTAACTGCTCATATGACCTGCTTCACCAGGAGAATCTTATGTCCTGATTAATGAAAAATCATTAATCTCATTGGTTTTCACAAGTAAGATGAATCTTTATTATGTAATAAAATATCTAACAAACATTAGAAGAAAACTCTAAGCAGCAACAGAATATCCACTTGCATGATTGAATGTGAGTATCTACTGACCAACTAACCAGTTTGGGTAGGTTGCCCCATGCTAGCAACATCCTTACAAAATGGAGGAGAAGGGGCTTACATTTTTTAGAAGCCAGTCTTTGGATTAGCTGCAGTTTTATGCAGTTTTGTTTCACTTCTGTTTCACTTCTCCATTCAGCTTTGTGCCTCAGTTTTATATGACTTCTTAGTATGATGTCCAGCTTGGATTTTGGTCATGACTGACAGTTTGGAAGGCTTCATACATGGACTTCCATATCTGCTTTAATAAAATGCTGAGTTGGGTGGAAAATTTATTCACTAAGCCCCTTCCATCTTTCCACAAAGACAACATCATCCTGGCTTTTTGTTGCCTTTTATTGATTGATCAGAAAACTGCTGCTCCTCACAAAATTTGTCCCTACATTTGCACACTTCTCCGATTGCAAGGTCTGGTTCAAAATTTTGTGTGCCTGTTTGAAAGCATAACAGAGTCTCTGATTATCTGTTTTCTTCCAGGCAGGTCACAAGTGTTGGTGAAACCTCACTATTACTTTCCGTAGAAATACAGGAGAAAATAATTCTGCTGGCGTAGAAAATACCTTATTTTGTTTCCTCGCATAAACACAAGTTATAATACTCAAAGTGATTTATTTCTGTGGAAAAAATCATGTGCTAGGAAAATAATTTAATAAGCTAAACAATTAATCACTACAGAAACCCTACAAATATTCTTTTCTAACTGGTAATTAATATGTCGCTGAACATTTTTTAATTTGTTTCTGGAAACAAACCTGCAGGCTCTGCTATTTGCAGTCAGCAGCAGCACCATCCTTCAAATGTTCGTCTCAACATACCGAGTGGCAATGTGCTTTCTGCTCTCCCTACCTCCTCGCTGTGCACTACACAGGGCAGCACTTGCCATTTCGCTCCCCCTGAGTTTGATTCCCAGCACTATCTGGTCAGATGCTTAAATCCTCAGGCCAAATCAAAGATGAAGCTGGCAAACATAAGTCATCTTAAGAAAAAAAATGGTGGTATTTTATTTTACTCTTTAAAGGAAAGTATAAAGTAGCTGAAAGTGAGAAATATTCCTATAATTTGATGTTATGCTTTACATAAAGTGACTGTAATTTTGGCAAAAAAAAAAGACAAAATGAAGCTCTGGTTAGGTTAAATGGCTCTAATCCAATAGGAGCAAGAAGAAACCAGCAGTTTGCATTTGGGAAAGAAAATGTGAGGATTCATCCAACAGTGATATTTCAACCACCTCATCATGAATTGTCCCAATGTTAAATGTTAGCTGTTTCTGCAGCAAAGTGTGGAAAGTGTTCCTTAGTTAAACAGCAGATTTCTTTGTTCCTTCGTTTAATAACAAATAAATTAGAGGCAGCTTTTTTTTTTTCATCAGCTTGACAATTATATCATTGTTTTTCTGGAAATGAGAGGTTGGCATTTTGTTCATGCCAGCATATGCATGTGTGAGCTGAATTGTCTCTGAACTACAAACAGTAACAAGATACTCCTCATGCCAGAAAGCAATTAATTACTGCGGCCAGGTTAATCTGGGGGGTGGAAGCCCCTATCGCACAGCCACGTGGCAGCTGCAGCCTCTGTGCTAAGGAAAGTGGTCTCTGAGGTAACTGCTCAGTCTCTTTACGGAGTAGAGACCTGCCCTCTTGGAAACACACCTCCGCATTTTATTAAAAAGAACAGTCTTTCTAGCCATACGGAAAACCCACAGAAATAAAGGGTGCAGTCAGAAGACTGTAAATGGATTATTTGATTTTCCTACCTTCAAAATGTTTTAAGGGCTAAGGCAACTTACCACTCTCATACAGATGACTTCTTGGCAGCTTTTTCTGACTATTAGAGACTCCAAAAATCTGCTGTGAATTGGGATTTACATGACAACACTAACTTTTCCTGGAAGAGCAAAACCCATTGAGGTACCAGAAAAAAACATTGCAAACGCTCTCGGTGCCAAGGCAGGAAACTCCCGAGTCCCACAGGGAACATTGCACCCTCAATGCAGCGAGCACAGTGGGGAGGGCAGTGGAAGCCTTAAAGAAATTCACTGACAGAGTACCAAATGTTGATGAATTGTCCAATTAACTAAAGGGATGAAAGCTTTTTTTTTGAAGCCTGCTAGCAAGAAGTCCTCCATAACTGCCCCCAAATGTACAACTATCACCATCTCCTACCTTTTTAGCAATGTCACTCCGGTTACATAAACATGCCGTGCACGCTGAATTTCACATCGCTGATGCTGCTTGAAGCATGCCATAACATTATCCAGCCAATATATGCGCTACTCCAACTAATATGCATATACATCTATCTCCAGTACGCAGTTAATGAGTTGCAATTATTCACAGCTGATAAGACTCTTGTTCTAAAACCCTCTACATAAAAGCAAGAAAAATTTGAGTTGCAGGGAGACTTCTCCCTTTCGTCAGTACTGTCAGTTATAATTCCAACGTTATGTAAGAAACAGGAGGAATTTGCTCTGATCTGGCTAAAGGTTAATAAATGCAGTGGTTCAGGGAACTGGAGCAGAAGAATACTAATGGCTCCTGCACCTGAACCGCAGCTTCCCTCTCCATTCTAATTAGCTTCTCCCACGTCAGTGCGTCTGCAATGCATTTCTGCCCAATGCATTTATGAAATAATGCAGGTCTTTGGCTTCAGTAAGTCAAGTTCAAGTCAAACAGAAGAAACAGGAAGTTAATGAAAGCCTGGCCCTGTTATCCCTACTTAGATAGCATAAAATAATTTTGACAGCTCTTCTGCTCATCCATCCCCACTTTAAAAAAAACCCACAAGTATTTTTCCCTTGATTAATTCACAAATGCATTTGTTTGTTTTCATATTTTTTATTTTCCTATATTTTTAGATTTCTCTGTAAATATTCTAACTTCTTCTCATGCACCAACAGGTAACAAAAGATTTGCAGCAATGCTGCATTTCTTGTGAAGCCATATTCTCAACAAAACATGCGAAAAAACTAAACTCAATCAAGATGCTACAGCAAGAGATTTCTTGACATTGAAGTGGTCAGGAATACAGACCATACATTAAATTAAATGTCTGAGGGCAAAGGTAAGGGAGAGGCTTGGGGAGTGAGGAACCGCTCACCTCTCATAGGCCATCAGCAAGTGCAGCAAATTACACACAAGGCATGCACAGGATGAAACACGGCCCCTTCTCCCTGTCAAAGCGTCCTCCCATATGGTGGCCTGGGGTCACTGTCGTGTGGCGTCACGGAGTGGACAGTCGGCCCTTGCACCCCTTGAAGCCTGAGATGAGTGACCTCTCCCAGGCTCTGCTCACCAGATGACTCTTAATCAATCACCTGCTTTTTATCAAGCCAGTACCTCATCAGAGAGTGGTGAAGTAAACCCATCAGAGAAGTTCAGACAACATTTTTGCCATGAGATGTGCCACATCATTTCTTAATTCTCATTTGGGGTCTTTAGCTCTATAAGTAATGACCCCCCAGAGCAGGAGTGCAAATTCAGCTCTCCTGGCTGACCGTTGGGTTTTGGAGACACGGCCTCCACCACTGGCTAAATATTTTGAGATTTGTGGAACAAGTTCAAGGGCAGAGACACTGCTGGTATAACCAACAGTGGTTAAGGGTATAAATGGCACACTAAATGAGGTATCAGAGGGAAAGTCAGTGGAGGGAGTCTGCTTTTGGTAAACTGCTTGTCTCCCAGCACTGTCAGTGTGCTGAGGTGGTGCCCTTCGGCCCAGGCATCCCCAGGAGGCAGGAGAACTCCCCCCCTGTGCACTGGGGCTGCCTCACACAAGGCAGTGGCCTGACCACGGTGGGGCTATGGCCAAGGCATTACCCTCCAGCCCTCCTAACCCCCACCAGAACACCTGCACTATAGCTAGGACTGTTATTTTCTTGATCTGCTTTCTTTTTCCAGGACAAGGAATCCATTCATTCCCCATGGGAAGGGAAATTTTTTTTTTTGTAGACATGACACGGAGAGCAGCAGCTGCTGCCAGAAGGAAATCACAGGGAGAAAACCTGCCGCAGCAGCTGGCGCAGCTGCCAGCATCCCCTGTCTGCTCACCACTCAGACCAGCGCCTCTCCCTTCAGGACTGAGGAGCTGCCTGCTTTTGTGAAGATTGCTCCTGCCAGAACAGCGAGCCCATTCCGGAGGCAGAGGTACATAAAGCAGCAAGTCAGTGAATCCCAGGCATATTTGCTATCTCTTAACACCAGGGCAGGATGTCTGAAAGCAGGGTGGTAAATAGGATCACAGCTCAGGGAAATGCAGACCTTCAGCCAGTTGCCAGACATGGGCACCAGCCTACGGAGCAAACAAATTTTTACCTCTACAGTAATTACTTCCATGTCACAGTTATATATAAACCAGCAACTGTGGGTAGGGGATGCTTCCCCTAGAGAAAGTTTGGAAGTTCCCAAAGAGGAACTCTGGACTGTTTTGAGCACATAATAGATACTCTTGCCTTCCAAATGGTTATGTTAAGCTTCTGTAAGGGTTTATTTTGTTTAAGTGTGAGAGAGAATGATTTAATTCCATATACCTGGTGTTCCTGAGACATTTAACCTAGTGTTTTCAAATGGTTGCAAGCTTGTGGACAGTGCTATTTAGGACCAAGCTTTACTAGTGGCTTAGATCACAGCCTAAACCAATGACAAATCATCGGCAGCGTGCAGATGTGTTTCAAACATGCACTAAAAATATTTTCCTTTACTTCTTGACTGAAAAAACCCCAAATACCTCCTGCCTGTATTACCTGATGATGCCAGCTCTCAGCCTGCCCCATCCAGCAGCTGGTTTCTGCCATGAGGACCCGGAGGCCCTCAGTTGCTGTTCCCCTGTATCTTCTTCCAGGCACGCGGTGAGATACAATTGCGCACAGAAGTTCACTCCTGGCTATGCAATTAGTCACTGCTGGCCTTGACACAGATTATTCCCTGCATCATAATGTTTAATATCAAGGAAAGATTAATTAAATTTTGTGGCACTATGATTCAGGTAGCTTATTAGGGACTTCTTTGCTTCTTTTTATTTAAATTTTCATTAGATCACACCAAGTTACATTACAGGCTTCAGCCACTTTCCCCTCCTTGCATTCTGCAGGCCAACTTAGATGCTTCCAGGTTTGTAGACAATGCAAGGTAGTTAGCCCAAGTAACACTCGCTCCCTCCAGGAGTGACTGTTTCCATAGCATACCTCCTGCCAAAGGAAACCAGAAGCCCTGTGAGCTCTGAGGAGGAGGGCTGGGCTGTGAAATTCCACTTGGAGGCACATATTCACTTTCCAGAGTCAGTACAACATGCATCCCTCTGAAGTGAGAAATCCCACCTCTCCCATTGTGGGAGGTGGTGAAGAATTGCATATACCACAATTTAAATGCTTTAGAAGCCACAAACTGTAGGGACAATTTTTCATGCAGCTGCATACAGTCACTGGCACTTGGGCTCTGTGCAATACCACAGTGTCTTTCAGGCTGAGAAAAAATGAGGACCTCGTGCTTATGGCTGTGCCTCCTCCTCAGCCACCTGATGGGGACACCCATCACTGTGCCCAAGGACCTCCCTTGCATGTCCCACTCCTTGGGCTGCTCCGGCATGCACACATGTGCTGCCGAGCAGTGACCTGAGCCACTATAACTTACTGGGCTGAGAAATAACTGAGGAAAAAGTTAATGGAAAGAAATACTTCCTTTTTAGCCCGAGTACAGCTCATCTGGTTCATGCCAGAGTGCTTCTGGACATGTCAGGTCAAACAGAAAGTCTCCTCAGTCAAAACACGGCAGAAATACAACTGTTCAGTCATCAGTGTGACAGACCCACTACGTTGCTCTTACAAACTTGATTGAATGTCTCACAGGCCTTCAGGCTTTTCCCACAACTTGAGGTCTCGATGGCAGATGCATTTTCCATCCGATGGCTCAGATGATGGGCCGCAGCCTCAGACATGGCCTTTTGCACAAACAGCTCTCCACCTTGCAAGTGCAGAGCGAACTGGGGCAGGAGAAAGCCTGGCTAAAAGAAATAAGCAGTTTTATTTAGTTTTTGTTTCCTTTGTGAAGCCCATCAGCTGTATATCCTGTTCTTCGATTGCCTCTCTGTGCCAGAAGAGCCGGAGCTGAACTTCCCTGGATCACAGGGGAGCCTCTCCTCATGCTGCTGCTCCTCATCAAGCTCATCTGAACCCATGCTGCCGTTCCCCAGGGTCTAACCACACATTTTCTACCCTAGTTTCTTCACTTTCCTTGAATGCTATCCTCCCAGTTTCTCCCACAGCTTCTGTATTGGACACAGTGACCTACCATGGAGGTGTATGACTCCTTCCCTCTTTGGGTGCTTCATGAGTCTTCCCATGCACTCAGGCCAGCCTCCTCGAGCTGGTCCCAGCAGTTCTTGTCACAGACAACTGGACAACTCCAAAAATGTGTTTTGAGTCCCAGCTCCACCTGGAAGGTTTCAACTGAGCAGGCCTGGCTGTAGGGCAAGTGTTGGGAAGAACGATCAGAATGAGTGCTTTGGTTAAGCAGGAATTACCATCAACTTGCATTTTGGTGGATGAAATAACTGAGCAGTTTTCAGTATGAGAAATCTATCAATCTGCCTGGTGATATGCAGGGCCCATAGGCAAATGAGAGCAAGAAACATTATTTAGAAAGGGAGAAAAAAGGAGTCCGTAATGCCAGAGAACAATGGAGGAATGCATTTCCAGGACAGGGTGTTAACGGGGAGCTGCTATGAAAAATGATTAAAAGCTGGTAGAAAACACAGGCCATGCAAAACTGATGTTATCAGATTCAATTTCATTTTACTCATTCAAGGTACTGAATCAGAGTTATTATAGCAACCAGTCAATGGTCTCAATGGTCTCAATGGTCTCACCCTGCCTGTGTGTTTATTATCAGTTTTTTCAGATTAAGGCAAGAATAGTGAGCAGCTCATGTTAAAATACAAGGTTATGAGCACATTTTTCATTGTTTATAAAAACTGTATTTGCCAAGCTTCAAGTTGCCAAATTGCAAGGGAAGGAAATTAGAGAGTGTAAATCCGTTTGCAGCTGCACTTTATTCCAAAAGTAATCATGTCAGGAAATACAAGGATTTTAAGACATCTATGACACGGTACACTCAACAGATAAGACATCCATGCTGGGGAAAACAGATTTTCAAAGTTTTTCAGCCTGACACAGAAGTCAATGGAGTCAGCAGCATCCTCAGTACCTGCCTCTGCAATACACGCGCTTTAGCTTTTTTCTTACACTGCACACACAAGCTGAACATAAAATCTGGCAAGGTCTTTAATACCCGCCACTCACAGCCAACCTTGGAACTGTCTGAACTGAAAATTTTTGCTCCCTATGCAACCTGTCCTATTTTATTTTTTTCCCCAGGATCTGAATTCAGTGTTAGACAAAAGAAAGTAGTTCATTGTTTGCAGCTTAACTGATGTATTTCTACACCAGCACCTGCGTAGACAGTTTCTCTCAGGGGTATGAAAGGACATAACATCAAGGGTGGTTGAATAGAAACTGATCCCTCTGACGCTCCACCGCAACTAGGACAAACCTGATGCAAACAAGGTGACCAGAGGTGAGAACATGTGTCCCCTCTCACGAGGCTGGAATTTAGTGTCATGTCACCTGTGGACAAACCCCGAGCTGGTCCTGCCACCCCTGTGTACCAGGTCCTCATTTCATTAGCTGTTGTTGGAGGTTTAACATAGAAGAAATAGGTATTTGAAGACAGGTGCCCACATTTTCAAATCGTTTAAAGGGCTATAGCATACCTGAAGACAAGGTTGCCAGAGTCCACTGCACGTGTACAGCTCCTAAAATCTTATGATGCTGTCTCTGTCAGGATCTCAGTGCATACTCCCAGGTAAGATATGACAGGAGAAAGGGCACTGGGGAAAATGAAAAAAAAAAAAAGGAACTGAAAAAAACCTTGTGTTATTTATTCTAAAAACTTGCTTCTTCAAAAGAAAAACACTTAATTTCGCTGAGAGCTAAACTTCTTGCTAAGAAATTTGCCACATGTGTCTTTTTCTTCCCCTCTATACATCTGAGGACAGGGGGGTGCCATATGCTCATGCTCAACCATACTCAGGCTTCATCATATTTTACTTGAAATTATCTTCAACAGAGCTGGAAACATTGAAGACAATTTCCAAAATTAGTTAGGCTGCACTAAACTACCTTCATTAATGTAATAAAACTTTGGAGTGGAGACTTTATTCTATCTGTAGCAATCAGAGTATAAGAAAATACAAGAATTCAAATAATTCATATTTGGGGTATTATATCAATCTTAGGGAGTGTAACACTTACACCAGCATATCAGGGAACAGAAACCTGGCTCACTCACACTCAGGAGATCCATCAGAATCAGATGGCGACACCAGTGAATTAGATGGTGCATAGCAGGATGGCACTACACCTCCCCATTTTCAGACCCTACATCAATATTGCTGTTGTATAACGTGCTCTGCAGTGTCTCTTATTCAAAATATAGGATTTTATTCAGCTGTTGGAAGCATTTATCAGTGTCAGGAGGGCTTTCTTCTGCTAGCTGTATGGGCTGAATACTGACTGTTTTCCTTACAGGGAAATTTGAGCAGGGCACTGCCAGCTCAGGTGCCACACCAGCAGCAGCCACCACCGTGTGGCTGTTCCATCCGATCCCACTGTCACACACTCTCTGTAGTAGGAGACAAGTTTCAGTAGCAAATACAACTTCTTACGGTTTCCGTACTCCCAAATCAGAGTTTCTGCTCTGGATCTTTTTTTCTTTGAATCAGCTATTTGATCTTTACTTCCTACCAGTGGATGGAGAGCTTGTGTCAACCTACGGCCCATTCCCCCTGCTCCTCCTTCCCACCTGCCAGTTCAACAAAGGGCTCAATGAAAAGACACACTGGGGTTTTCTGGCACAGGCTGTGCAGGGAAGGCAATTAAAAGACACCACAATATTAAAATAGGACTGTCGCCATCTTATGTCCACAAAGAGATCTTTATTGGTGGACCATTACAATGCAGGCTCTTAATGAAGATGTAACTCTGGCACACAGATCATTTTTGGAATATGAATCAACTCTTCTGATTTAACCTCCAAAACCATTATTACAGTTCTTTTTTTTTTATAACCTATCTCATAAAAAAAATTTGGATCTCTCTTGTTATAGCTAGCTCAAATTCTCTCATTAAGTCCTCTTTTACAGTCATTTTTCTCATGCTGAAGCTCTTAAGGGGAAACAAAGCTGTTTCCTCCAAAGGGCTTTTCAGTTGTGCCCCTTGTAAGGAGGGCAGAGTGGTAATGTTTGGGACAGCTGCTCTGCACTGAACACAACCAACCAGCCAGCAAAACAAGTGAAAAATGAAGCCAAAAAAGGAACCCATATTTATGGGGCCCTGAGGACAGTTCAGTGAGGTCACAGGGGTCTAATGCACAGCAAATGTCACAAGCGTGGCCCACTGAAAATGGAAAATCTTTAAACAGAAATAATCTAGCAACATAACTTACACAAGAAAATGAAAATTCTGTGTAAGATCAGAATAAACACTCCAATAAAAGTCAAAAAGACTAGCGTTCTCCATGTGCTGCTGTTAATTTCATGTCTGCAGCTTTAAAGATGGTACTTCCCCTGTGTGCTCACACGGCAAGCATGTCTCGTCAGTATGAAGGGCAATGTGGTGTTGGTTCTGTCAATGACTTGCAGTTTGTCTTGCAGGTAGTTGTGGAATGAGACCAATTTGGAGATTTATCTTCATTGTTATATTTCATCCTAAATGTTGGTGGCTCCAGAGATGTACTATGCTTTGTTACACCTCTCTGTATGTTAGGCTTCTGCTGACAAATGGCCAGATATGGTGAAGTTACACCAATAGCCTTCAAGGTAGGAGATAAATGAGTAATTGAGAATTTTAAACTATTTTATTGCTGCAAAGCCAGCTGGCCTCTGGCAAGACTGGGTGCTTCTTACTTCAGTGTCTGCTCCATATGAGAAAGCAGCAACAGACATTAACCCCAGCAAAGACCTTGCTTACAAACTGAAGAGGAGCTGGAGGGAAACGAAAGAGGTGAAGCTACGCACAAGGTCCCATGACATGGTAATGCCAGGGCCAGCATTAGAACCCAGTCTTTGAGAATCCCAATCCAGCAATCTGTTTTGCTCCCAATGAAAATAAAGCAGGACTTTCATAAAATCCAACTGCAGGGAAAGAAAAGATTTTATATCTTCATCCAGGACATATTAACAGCATCTAGACTGTCCAGCTATCCCTGGCACCTGGTGCTACCAACTTCTGTTCGACACAGAAAGGCAATGTTCCCCTGGCCTTACCGACCACTGAGCCACCCGTACCCCTGAAAATCATTCATATGATTGCTGCTAAAATCAGCAAATAAGTGTCTGTGTTGCAGCTACAATCAGTAAATGAAGGTCCTCTTACATTAGGGAGGATTTGAGAAGCTGTTTCTTTAAAATATGCACACATGTACACATGTGTGTGCACACAGAACCAGTCACTAAAATATCAGCAGCCATGTCTCAGTGACAGTCACATTTCTAGACCACTCAAGCCCTGAAATGCCTGGTCCAAGAATCCATAGAATCATAGAACCACTTTGGTTGGAACAGACCTTTAAGATCATCAAGTCCAACCATTACCCTGCCATCCCACAACTAAACCATGTCCCTAAGCACCTTATCTGCCTGGCTTTTAAATACCTCCGGGGACGGGGACTCGACCACTTCCCTGGGCAGCCCATTCCAATGCTTGACAACCTTTTGAAGGTGAAGGTGAAGAAATTTTTCCTCATGTCCAACCTAAACCTGCCCTGGTGCAACTTGAGGCCATTTCCCCTCATCCTATTGCCCACTACCTGGGAGAAGAGACCGACCCCCACCTCACTACACCCTCCTTTCAGGAGGGATCAGCTTTTCCCAGCATTACACCAGTATGATGAAGCCAGTGGGAACACTTTGCAATTAGGAGGATCAAAGTGTTCCCAGGTTGTAACTGGTCTTTGTGCACATCAGCACAAAGATGCTGTGCACGGGCTGCCAAGCCAGAGTCACGCTGCACACTCACTGGGGCAACAGACTGCAGTTCACTCTGAGTTAATTTGTATTTAATGGGTTGCCTGTGTGTAAATAACTACTATCTAAAATCATGGGATTTGGATGTTACAGCATTGAGGCAGATATGGTAGAGCATTCCAGTCAGACAGACAGCAAGAAGGTACATGTATCGCGCTGTGAATAACCTCACATCCTACTTTCCCTCTCAGCCTCAGGAAGAAGAAATGTTTCCACAGAACTGTGCAGAACCAGATGGGGAATACACTGATGTGAGCAATAAGATGGCATCTCTGGTTCGTGTGCCCTCCAATCTCCCCACCCACCGCTCTGAGAAATACGTAAAAATACCATGATCAGTTAGGGCTGGCTTTACCGGTAACTCAATTTCTCCCTATAAGATCAGTTCTGCTACCTGTGTACAGCTCCCCAAAGAAGTAAACTTGTGATTTTTTTTTTTTTAGACTGCAGTGTAAAAGAATTGAAGATATGCCATTTTCTCAAGCATCAATATTTAATAACTTTCCTGATAACCTAAACTGTGGGTTTCTCATTCTCTGACTTCAAAGCATTTAGTTGTCTAACCCAGTACATCACATTACATAATCAAACTTTTTTTTTATGTTGAACATTAACTCAGAAAGCCCTCAGCACATGGAATGCAATACCATGACACATAGGTATTCAGGCCATAGAAGTTCAGGCCTGGAATGGGCTGCCCAGGGAGATGGTCGAGTCCCCATCCCTGGAGGTATTTAAAAGTAGGGTAGATGAGGTGCTTAGGGACATGGTTTAGTGGTGCTAGGTTAACGGTTAGACTTGATGATCTTAAAGGTCTTTTCCAACCTAGATGATTCTATGATTCTATGATAAGTATCTCAATCTATCCAGCATCCCTTAAACACACAGCCCCTAGCCCTAGCCCTGGTCTGTAGCTGACTTGTCAGTTCTTTGCTCTTCTAAGCTGGATTGATTTGAAGCAGATCTAAAATGACCTATCAGACTCAAACATTAAGGAAAAAATGTTAGTGTTTAGACATGCCAGAACATAAATATACACAAGGAGAAATAATTTAAGCTATCCAAATGTTGAGTGCAAAAATAACATCTGAAAAAAAAGGTTATGTATGTTATTATGCTCTGAATACTGAAATCATCTTCTCATTGCAGAGTGGCAGTGCAGAAATAAATGAATTTTTTTTTTTATAGAGACAGAAATAGAAAAGAACACGGAGATTACAATACTTTTACTAACACATGGAAATGTGCTGACCATGCAGGTCTGGTTCAAGGTGCAGCTCACACTTCCATGATGTTCTAGCAGGGACAGAAATGGAGAAAACTGTTAGGAGTAGAGAGAGAATGGAAAATAAGAGGGAAGGTGATAATATCTGAGCTGTTTTGTTCAGAGAAGAGATATGTGAAAGCAAACAGAAGTACAAATATAGTTAAGGTCACATTGGGTGCTCCCATTTGCTAAGATAACAGCACATCCATGGAAAGGAACAGCAGTGGATTTAAAGCTGAGCAAAACAGGACTTGGTTATCTTCCAGAAATCATTCCAGCATTTCTATTTAGGGTAAAATTCTAAATGGCGTAACAATTTGAGGTCTGATTTTTCATTAAAGTGTTTAATAAATTCCTTTCTTGGTTGATTAAGACTGACTGTGAGCTCTTCTTGCAGGTGAGAGGCATGGTCAAAGAGATTTGCACCATTTTTTGCAGGATGCTTAGAGTGTTCTAGTCCCCTTTGAAAGTTTCTTCCATAGCAAAACCCCTAAGTATCATCCCCACCCCTATTTTTAAACCTAAGATCTTCACACACATCTACGTATAAAATAAGAAGGATAACAGGAATTAACATGCACTGCGGTTTTCAAAGCCATATTAAGAAACACTCACTGTGGCTAAATCAGTGCAACAGCAGTTTTGTTCTCAGAGGAGAATCAAAGTTATTCTAGTCATCCTCATTCCTTCCACTTTTATCCTCTCCAAGGTACACGAATGGTTCTTCTTTTATAACTGCAGTAAAGGGACCGGGAGGCATTTCAGCTATCAGGAGGATTGCACAATTTGCTATATTTCTCTTGCTGGGAAAGAGGAGGGTAAAATCAGCATCATGATACTGTGATACCACTGCAGAAGCTTTTTCTTAATTTGGCAAACCTCTCAACTGATAAAACTATGCTGTCTTGGAAACTGGGAGTAAAACCCGTCCAAAATCTTTGTTTTCCCTTGAGCATAGAGAAACGCCTGCTACGGTTCCTACATGATTAGCTTCTCCCTGTACAGGACGGAGGGAGAGAGCTGCTCATAACCTCTGAAATGCCAAACATCATCAGTCCCCAAAGTAATCAGTGGAACTACACAATTCTATAACGAGAGGGTCTTAGACTTTCAAAACTGATTAATATTGTACCTCTTCTCTCTAGAGTCTGTGCTCATATTTTCTGTTCTTTGTATGTTCTTTGTAGCTCTTTAGATGTGGAGTGAAATGTTAGCAGCCTGGCTGCCAGTACACTGCACGCGCAGCCTTTGAAAAGGCCCAGTGATCTCACTCGATGTGCCACATCTAACCATCAGGCTGAGGTCCACTCTAAAAAGAAGAGGAAGAAAACACCAGACCTCGTGCTTTTGCAGCACAAAAGAGATTTTAAGGACTATTGCTATTAAATTGCACCTAGAGCTGCATGGAGACCACAAGAAAATGTCTTTACCTTGCAGTAACCTTGTGTAAACAATGTTAATTGTGATTATCATCTTCTGTATTACTGCCCCTCTTGCCTACTGCAATGCTAAGAAAATTCAGTGCATTAAAAGCATTATTACCGTAGTTAAGGAACAATCATTGCATACATTGTAAGCATAGATTATTTTTAATAAATAAAATTTGAGCATACTGATTTGAACAGAATGCAGTCAACCTCTGTAATGATAATTTTCTGCAAGCTAACTAGTGGCAAATAAATAAATAGTCAATAAATTACCCCCACAGAAAGCTTTTGGGGGAATTTCTAGTAAGAAAATATGGAAATCAATGCAGAGACCTTCAGCGTGTGGAACTTGCTTTCTGCAGTGGAAAGAAGGACCCAGTTACAAGCTGTGCTGTACGTGGGGAGGTGCCTGCTGATGACTGCCAAGTGGGAGAGGAACAGCAGCAATGGCAGAGGATCACACTAGAGCTCTGATGCAATTTCTGGGTGACACGGTTTGGATTTTGTACTGCAACAAATCTGCAAGGAGGATCTAATGCTGTTTGTAAGCTGTTGGAGGAAGCGGAGGCAAGTGGCCAGTGCAATCAAAGGGAAAAACTCACCCTGGCAGGTGGATGGTGCTGCTGTATAGAGACGAGCAGGCTTCAGCACTTGGCCTTAAAACAGGTGGTTTTGCGTCCAAATGACAGGAAGACACTTGTGTTCATACCAGGTGAATTGCTCAGTTTGCTATGAATGCTGCTGGCAGTGCTCTGCACAATATGTCAGACCTAAACAGCTTCTGTTTCCCAGTCACCACTTAAATTTTGTTTTTTCTCAGTAAGAAAAGTCTTAGAGGACTGATAGTTGCCATAAACATATCAACAAAGACTCAGAAGAACGATCTGGGAGAACATTACTATCTTTGAACCAGATCCCAAGGGGATCAAAGCCGAAGCTGAGATCACTCAGATGCAGAGAGAGTAACCAGCTACATGAGTGGGTAGAGCTGGGAGGGGCTGCCTGGATACAAACACCCGCCCAGCTCCTCAGCTGGGAGACAGAAGTTGAAATGGTGTTTCCAGATCAGAATCACACAAGCTGTTTCCTCCATCACCCATTTCCTATAGAGACTCCTGGTTCTTTCACGTGACTGAAGGACCTGAATTGGCCTTTGGTGGTCATCACTGCAGGTGAACCAACACTGTTCAGATCACCAGGCATTAGGGTGCAGAACCGATTAGCCTGCCCGTTGCATGAAGATAAAGACTCAAGATCAGAAAAAGATTCAATAACCTGGGCACACTTCATTTTACTTCACAAAATGGGGATTTTTAGATAAAAATAGAGTGGGGTCCCTTTAAAATGGCTTTCTAGCAGAGGAAAATAAACCCAGTCTTTACTCATTAAAAATCTCATTAAGCACAGAATTCCAGTTTTATCTCTCTCATATTATCTGTGCAGTCATGTTTTTCTTGGGAACAAATAAATGGGACTGTTCTGCTGTGGGACGACTGTGAGCAACCTTTCACCTCCTGCCTGTTATTTTTATATTCAACACGAAGCGCAATTACCAAAACGATGCTGTGGACTTACGTAATGACCGCCATCCCACTGCCTCCAGGAACATTATTCTAGTTGCCAAGGGTTTGCTTATGCCCATTTTATGGAATAAAGGAAGGCTTTCATTAGTTGATGAGCCATCCTGGAAAATGGGGTCCTACAGAACCACTTAAGAGTGCTGTGTGAACCTTGCTCTTAGCTCCCCTGGCCAGGCAAATGGCCAAATCCTAGAAAGGATTTTGATTCCTTTGCTAAAACCTCTTTTTTGATTTAAATCTTGATTAACCAGAATATTAAAAAAGCTTGCTGATATCAAAGTCATTAAAAGATGTGTCACACCTCCACCATTTTTCTCATCCCCTGGTTTGCGGTCCCCCATCCTCCAGCTCTTCTCAGTGATGGCATCGTCCTGGGCAGGACAATCCTCCTCCCTGGGCTGGATGCTGCCTCCACTATCACCCAGAGAGCTCCTGCATTTCTGCAGCCAAGATCACCTCTTCCTGCAGGCCCACCATGTTTTGTGCATCCGACGTATTCCAGAATACGGGAAAATGGTGACACAGGGTAACGGGCCATCCTTAACTTAGCTCCCGCTGCTCCCTCTGTTGAGGGAGCATCATTCAAAGTAGACTTCTCACACTGAATACATTTTTCATTAAGTTAATTCTCTCTGTCCTTTTCATGAATTAAATTAAACCGGGAATATCAAGCATAGACTATCAGCTTTAGCTTCAGGCATCTTCACCTTCAGATAATTTCTAATAGCAAAGGATGGCTCAAAACACATGGCTGTTAACACCTGTCTAATCAAATCAACAAAAAAACAAAGGTAAGCCTTATTCATAGATGGAGCTTCATCCTGTACCATTTAACAAGGAAGACAGACAAGAATGATACCATTGTTCATTTTCATATCAACTGGCAGAAATTATCTTTATTAGAAAAACGCCTTTTTCATATATTTACAATTTTTACATCAGGTTATACTTGGCACGTGTGTTTTCCCCAAATAATTATATACATTTCGGTACACACAGACATTCGAATCCCCCGTTCCCTTAATGTTTTTCTACATATTTAACAAAAATGAAGAATACAATACAATTTGTAAGATAACCATAATAATTATATATTTCTCTATCGTAAAAACGTTGAAGCAAACATTTCGTTTTTAGATATGTTTCAAAATATTTATACAGTATTAGCACTCGGTCATGCACTGGGTTAAAATATGGTCTGGTTGAGCTGCTGTGAGAGGGTACGTGTGACATGGGCAGGAAGCCTGTGCCCCCCAGCTCCTGCTGCGTGCACTACTGGGCAGCTCCTGCTCCCACACGGGTCTCAAGGGCAGGGATGGAGGGGGGCAGGGGAAGCCAGGGGCACGCGTCTGTCTGTAACACCACAGTTAAAACTGTGTGTGTACAAACACTTGTGTGGTGAAGTTCATTTCAGTTTGCTAAACCTTCCTAATAAAACAGGCAGTAATTGGAATGTCAAAACTATTTTTTAATTATTCTCTTTTTCCCTAAACCCTTTCTTCTGAATAATCCATTAGACTGTGAATTTTATAATGAAATTCTGTATTCTCTTAAAAATTAATTTTTTTCATGTTTGATGCCATTTCACCAATATTCTTTTATTTCTACCCTAAACATCCTCATTTATTTCCCCAGGTGTTAAGAGGTCTTCAAACCTCTCCTATTCTTTGCTAGCAATTGGAAATTTATGACTTACCCTTTGGTTTGACCTATTGCACTCTTGAAAGTGTTACAGTAAATTATACTAGTAAATAACAGAAGTGATAGGCTTTTTAATTTACTGTGTATGGAATCAAATGGTTCCAAGATTTCTGGCAAGATGTTATTTATGGGATGCAGATTTCTTCTACTGCAATGTAGATTTGTGCTCCGTGTAACCAGGACAAATTAGTACACTTGGAGCTTTTTCCCTCTTCAGAACTAGAATACTTTTCCAACTGTACTAATAACTAGTTTTCTTTCTAAGCAAAATCCCAAGTTAATGCTGTGAATTCTTATTTTCTCAAGATACAAATGAAACTAAACTGGTTTTAGGATGATGACTGAAAATCCAATGCTAATTTTCAGTTACATCTCATTTTGAGAGTTCAACAGCAAATAACTTCTAATCAAACTCAAAATAGCAAAACCTTACTTGAAACTGTCAATAAATGGTGGTAGAATCTTTCTCACAATGCTGAATTTTTGTCTTGCCTTCATTTTCCCAAAAACTTTATACATATACAGATATATAAAGCTTATATATAGCTTATATATAGCTTATATATATGTATGTATAGAAAGACTGATCAGGACAATAGCTTAAATTTACATTATTCAAGTAAACAAGTAAAAATGTTTTCAAAAGTGTAATTTGATATTTTAAAATATTTCTGGTGTTTTTTGTTTAGCATCACAGAAATATTAGTGTTTCATCTAAGCCAGCAAAAAATCATTAAACAGTATGAAAGGAAGCATGAAATGCCCTTCAGGTTTAGCGTAAATTTGAATCTGATGAATTAACATTAACAACTCACGGGTGAAGTGCTTCTGAGAGAACCTGAAATGTATGGATGCAAATTTTGCATAAAAATAGCATACTTAATTAAGAATCAGGTAGGATTTTGCCTAACACATTAATGAATTCTGTTTGTACCTTCTGGTTTCAGCAGGGAAGACACAAGAGACACTGTACATGTGCATGTGGGTGTGAGGTGCGAAGACAGAGGGATCAAGCTGTTCTTCATCAGTGCAAAATGGACGTTCTGAAATGAATAACACTATTTCAAAATATTATAGCTGATATAAAGTATAAACTGTAAACAGTTCTTATTAGAAAATGCACTAGTTTCCTTCCTAGCTGCACACAATTTTACACGGTGCAACTTCCAGACCTTTGCAACTTGAGGTACAGTTTTGGTTTTTTTAATTCTGAGCATGAACTGCACTAAGGATCTGCTCTCCCATCACTTGCCACACATCCCTATTTAAGTCAAAAGGGGTTTTGTCTAAGTTCGGAATCCAGACCCAGGCCAGGTAAAAACAAGCTAACCAAAAATTTTCTTCTTGCAGATGAAAGACTTGGAACCAAGTTATCCAAGACACACTTGCCACGAACAGAATTTTCTGTTTCTGGGTTATAGTGGAAAACTTAACAACTATCCAACTCTCCCTTTGAAAAAAAAAGCTCAGGAATTACTTCAAACAAATGATTCCAAGGTATTTTTTGTTGTAAGTTTAGGTTAGAGCACTGTAAATTTAGAAAAGAAGCTGATACCATGATCATCCCTTGGTCAAACTCTCCACATGAACAATCATAGCAAGCTCAACAGCCTGTGCATCGAGAAAAGTGATTTGGACTTAAACGCCACTGCTAAATACAGCCTCTGGGTCCAGAACTGATTTTGAAAACTGCTTAGTCTGCATGGAAGAATACATGGGCAGCCACTGGTGCCTCCACTAGCTGATCATTCATGGGAATTTTGGAGTTTTAGGTATCCTTCCTCAGCTACCTGAAGCAACACGTTTAATGACCAGGTGTGGATCACATAAGCTGACACAGAATTTTAAAGTCAGTCACCAAGCCAGTAGACCCTCTCTGGCCATGAATTTTCAAAACAGTATGAAAAGACATCCTTTTCCTATGGCTTTTTTATTTATAGTGAGTATCATTTCCAGCTCTTTTGGACAGGAACTCTCCTCTGACATGTTTTCACATGTCCTAGCACAATACAGTCCTGATCCCAGCAAGTCCTTTCTGTAATAGGTATCAAACAGTACAATAAATGCTGCTAGAGGATTTGTGGATTTAGGAGGTTTGGAAGAGAGAGAAGAGAATCACTTAAAATAAATCACTGCTGAAATGTGTCCCACAGCTTTGGGAGATGACTCACAAATGACTAGGTTGGAAAGTGTATGCACGCATGCATGTGTATACTGTATATATATTTAGGTTAACAAGTTTAAACTATTAATAAACAGCTTCTTATGGCATTTGGTAATTAAAATATCAGGCTTGTATCATTCAAAATAGTGCAACCTACATAGCAACATACAGGAAAATTACACACATTGTTCCTGTTACCATTAATATGCTTGTGCATGTCAAGGTGACAGGATACCCTTTTCCATAGAATTAACCTTTTGCATATTTAGTTGTATTCTTTGGCCCATTTTCCTGTGAAACCTCATATGACAACATAAAAACTTTGGCTTTAAAAAAAAAAACTCCCATTTTTTCATGACTTTCAGAAACTTAAGTAGAATTCAAATAATTTCAGTTAAAAATGATAATTTCCTCCAGAAGCTGCACACCCCCCAGCCTGTCACAGACCACCACTAGTGTGGAGAACTGTGACCCTACAATTTAATTTTTTTTTCATTTTTGAAGATCATTTACACTTCAAATGTTGCACAACACATCCTCCAAACTTTTTCTCAACTCCTCTAATCTTGTTCCAACAGCAAACAAGAAAGCTCTCCTTCCCCACCAGCACGGGAAGGCACAGCAACCTCCTGAGGGCCTTCGACTGCAACACTACAAGTCCAAATACAGGGTTTGCAATGTGAAACAGAAGCCAAAATACATTTCCAATAGGTTTTTGCCATTAAACACCATTATTAAATGGACTCAGTAAAAAAATTATCAGACAAAAGAATCCTGTAGTAATGAAGGAACACAAATCTCTTCAAAATGGCTATTCTTAGGTACTGCAATGCACAAAACAAATTAAAAAGGTGTGTTCTCATAATGCATTTGCTGAGAAAAACATATAATTTCTTCTAATAGTACTAGCAGTGCAGAACAAGACATTGTCCATTAAAATTTCATGTCACTGTAAATACTACCATTTGCCCAAGCTAAAGCTTAATACCATTTATGAGAAGTGAGGAAACCTTCACCAATTCCCAAGCAAAGTATCATCTCACTTGGAACTTTACAGCGCACTGAATAAGTATCACAATATTTATTAGTACTTATTTTCACAGTTTTATAACGTGCACATAGAAATATAATTTTTGAAATATATTAGTGAAAACAAATACTAATACAAAAGGGAAAAGACAAAACATCTAGGGGTATAACTGCTTATCACCACTACTCTTTAAGACTTGGAGAGTCAAAACCATCTCTCTTTGAAATATGTAATAATATATTTAGTGTGGTTATCTACTAATAAAGGTATTGCATGACAACATTACAGCATGGTTATATTCTCTAATAATTTAGCGTTGTTTTCAATACAGGTAAAGAATTAAGCAAAAGGAGTAAAAAGTGTCATTTAAGTGCAAAACAAAAAACCCCTGGTAAATAGTGAGGTAACTTAATTTTACTTATATAATTTCTGGTTCTTAAATTATAGATATGACAAAATCATCACAAAATCAGCAGTGGATTCTTACAGCTGTTTGGACTGGCATTCATTTTAAAAACAATTTCAACCACAGCAAATACATTCTGCAGTACGTAACAAAAGAGCTTGTGAACCTGCAAGAACTCTGTGCATTTTCACTGCATTGCAGGGCAATGCACACTTGTAACCCTGACTTCCAAAGTCGCAGGATATTGGAAGAGCACACATTTAGAAAGCATACTCTGTACACATGTCGAGAGAGGCAGGGCAAAAAAAAATAAAATTAAAAGCTTGACTGAGGTGAAATAAATGAGGAACTTATTCACAGAGTGCAGTAACCCTCCCCAGCAGGGCAGAGAGAAGCAAGGCAGGATTTCTGCTCCTGTTTAACAGGGCAACAGACACCAGAGAGCACAACCAACCACCTTCGCCATCCCACAAATAGCGCTGCCACACTGTAATGAAGGTGAACATGGGATTAATTGCACAATGAAAACTGAGCATCAACAAGGATTTTACACTATGTACAATTATGTGCACATCAGACAGCAGTCTGCACGATCAGAGCGATGTAAGAGACGTGACAGTCTTGAGGCTACTCCCATTTGACTTAACCACAGCTTCTCAGTGCTGCCCAGTGACAGGAAAAGGGGCAATGGGCACAAACTGAAACATAAGAGGTTTCAGTTGAAAATGAGGAAGAACTGCTTTACCTTGAAGGTGACAGAGCACGGGAACAGGCTGCCCAGGGGGGTTGTGGAGTCTCCTTCTCTGGAGATATTCAAAGACCGACTGGACGATGTCCTGTGTAACATGCTCTAGGTGAACCTGCTTTAGCAGGAGGGTTGGACTAGATGATCTCCCGAGGTCCCTTCCAACCCTTTGCATTCTGTGATCCTATGATTCACCCCAGCCAGAGCAGGTTGAGCCTTTCCTCTATCATACCACATACCTGTCCGTACATGCATTTACATCCACAAATAAACACACACCTGTGACTAAACTGTGCTCCCCTCCTTGTGATAGTAAATATTAACTTGTTGCTAATGCATTTAAGTAAGATGTTACAGGCGAGCTGGGGCAGGGAAACGGCTCGTATCATAAAAGTCATATTTTAAAAGGCCTTTATGCTCTTTCAGAAGTTCCTTCAGCACTGTTATACTTTGAAGGCTCAGTTCTCAATAGGAAGGAAGTTTAGATTAAAAAAATAACATTGGTAAAACTAACAATTTAAGTGTGTCACTGGAAAACTGTTTTTATGTTGCAAACCAGATTGCCCTACATGAGAAAGACATCTACTTTGAGAGGACTTTTGGGCTAAGATAGGACTAGAACTGGGAAAGTTTAGCAGCGGAACGTAAGACACTGCATCTTGAAAGAAGCACCTGATGTGATGATTAACACTTAACACAATCTAGCCAAGCCACAGGATGGTTACTATTCTCTATTAACTGTGAGGATTTTGCCATAAAAGATCACTCAGATATATCAAACATCTTAAATGCAATGTAAAACAACAAAAAGATTCACCTCTTGAATCCTTCCTAAATCCCAGCTGACTCTTAGCCCTTAGATTCATACCACAATTCCTGTTCTATGCTGATGCAAGGGAAGGAAGAGTACCAAAATCTTCCACATCACTAAGATGCATATGCTACACTGCAGAAATGTGAAAACAGCAGGTTATTCTACAAGGAATAGATTCTGACACTTATTTCATGCGGGATAGTCACCTGCAAAACCCACACCTGACGAGGGCTACCTTGGTAACTACTCACATAAGCACAGGAACCTATATGCACCTGCAAGGTTTAACTTGGTACTGATGTACAGATTTAACTAGCAGATTTTTGAGGCTGGGGATAAATAGACCATTACCTTTCTAAGCCCACCTAACTGAGATGGCCAAGTTAGGAGCCTACACTTTCTAAAAAGTCAACAGAGAGAGGTAAAATCTTTCAGGACCCATCACATCCATAACTGCTTCCAAGCCTTCAATGCTCTGAACTATTATCCAGAGGGAGCTTTCTTTCTCTCTCTCTCTCCCCACTGGCAACAGAAAGAGCTTAGCCTTCCAGCACAGAAACCCAAAGCTATGCATACAGCTCTAGCTTTTGCTTCCATTAAAACTATGTAAAAAGATGTATTTCTATGAGGAAAAAAAGCCCAAACCACTCCTGATTTCCCTTTTGAACCTTATTTCACCTCCTAAGTGTTCCTGAAAGATCATAGAGAAAGAGACATGTATTTATGAGATGCTGCCGAAACATGGTGAGCTGGCGGTGATTTGGTTTCTGTTAGTCCACAGCACTCTTTCTCCTAATCAAGCTTCTAAGGTAGCATAATAGTGGATTCTGAGTAAAAGTTGCAAAAACATTAAAAGAAATTTTCCAGAAATACAAACCTCTTAATTTTCCTTAACATTATATTACATATTAAAATATCTTATTTCCATGCATTTAAGTCAGTGGGTGGCTACACTGCTCAAAGAAATACAAGCAGAACACAAAATCCATTTGAAAGGAAAAAGGAAAATTAACTGTGGTGAAAAGGGAAAGACAAAAACATGAAGAAATTCTACAATGTCTTTAAAAGTGGAAAAAAGCAAGAGGCAGGTATGTCTATGTAGCTGGTTTTACCTCTGTGTACCTACTCATTCCTCAGCAATTCAATATCCTGCCTCCATAAAAGTTGTCGTCCGGGAGCAGTGTAACACTACAGGACATGCTACCAAGAATGGCCCATATCATTTACAGCCTGATCCAGTTCCAGCTGGAGTCACGGGAAATTGGTGATAGGAATGACCAACAAACTGCTAGAGCTGTAATCAGGAAAATGTGACAAGTCACCAGCACCATCCAGAAAGGTACAGAAAGGATGGCCACTTATGCAGGAAGATTCTTTTCTCCTCTTCAAGAATAGCAGCAGCTAGAGTGAGAGAGAGGGAAATACAGAAAGTCTTGATCTTGGTTTAATTGAAAGTCAGTGAAAATACATCAACAAAGCTCAGGCAAAACTCAGAATTCCACACGCCCTACGGCTGAGCCTCACAAGCTGTGGCTTGTGGCTCTACTGTTGAAGATTTTTCTTCAACTTCTCAGCTGCTTCTTTACACATATACATTGGCAACCACACCAGCTACTCGCCTACACCTTAGCCTTTTCTTCCCCCTTTCTTCACTCGCATTATATGCCAAGATCAAAACACCAATGCATGCCGATTCTTATTCCCTCTGCATTCAATATGTGTTTTGTTTATCTTTTTTCCCCTTTAAGGCAGCATCTTTTATTTCCATGTGAACAACTGCTGTGCAACATTATCAAGTCTTCCCTTGGTCTCTTTAATTTGTTTGGTTTAGGGGAGGTGGTTGTATTGCATATTTACAGCTAATAATAATGAATCTCTACAGTCACCAGGAATCTGCTCAAATCTGAAAAAGGAAACACTGCATTGTATTTCTTTATAGCTAATTTGCTCGTACATTTCACAGAAGGATAAATCCACCTGGGTTTATGATGTTTACATTTGCATCTCAACAGTTTACTTAGAAAACGTTGTAAATGGGATTTTTTTTTTCCCACAACTTCCCATAGAGTGCTTGTCTATATATTGAATTATGTGTACCTAGTTAGAGAGAGATGATGATACAAAAGACTTGGAGCAATCAGCAAATATTTTGAGAGCTTTAAGATGATGTGAAATCCAAGAGCCACCACTGAGTTTAATGATTCACTTGGTAAAATTCTCAGTGACTTGCATGGCAGGTTTTGGTACGCTATCAGCAAATACCATACTTTCTGGAACACAACAGGTATTTCCAAATACTTAAGATTTTACTTAATATATTATGATTTGGACTGGAAATTAAAATTTGCCTGAAATATTTTAATTAAACTCGTTACAACAATATTTATGCCTTTAGTGCATTTGCCTTCCTGTAGACCTAAGACAAATAGCACTCCCATGTCTTTGGGAAAAGGTTTTGATTCATGAAAAGCAATGTTCATCCCATAAACACCCCAGCCCTGCTTGGCTCATACAACTGTTCCTAAGAAATGTGAATCTCTCTAAGGGCAGGAAAGGATTTTCTGTTTGTAAAAACTACATCCAGTGAGAAACCAGAAAGCACACCATGTGAATCAGGGCCAATAACTGTGACCAAATGTTGAATAAAGAATACTCAAAACATATTTGCTTTGGACAGCATACAGATACTCATAGATATGCTTTCTGGACATACTTATAATAAAGTATACTGAGATTTATGGAAGCCCAAATTGCATAACATTTTATTCCTTCAAAAAAATCATTCTTTACCACCATGGTGAACATAAAAATACATTTGTAAATTCAAAGAACTCATTCTGCACTGTTTGGTAGTTAAAGTCAGCTTAAATCTGCTTAGCAAAAAAACTGTAAACAAAATTCAAGAAGCTATATTTTATCCATCCCTGTTATCATTTATATTATCTCCCATTTGCAACTCTGCTCTCCAGTATGCTATTCCAAATTAAACACCTTGCATGCTGTACCTCTGGCATGCAGATACTACAATTACAACGGACAGGCATGATTCTATTGAAAAGAGCTTCAGTTTAGGGAAAAGTTAGGGTAATATTCACATTTTCCAGTTCACAGTGGTAATGGTTTCCCTGCTCATTGTTCTTCAGTGAAATGTAAGGGATAATGCTTGAATAATCTAAACTTCCTCTACACAAAAAACCTAAAGCAATTCTCAGAGCAGCAGAAGAATGGGAGAGCAGCACCTGTTGAATGCTTTCGGTATTTAAATATATTAGCAATTATATTTACTTCTTTAGTTTAAATTAAATGTACAGCTGTTCACTCTACTCATTAAAGACTTCCTCTCTTCCCTTCCACACTCCCTTACAGTTAAAATCTAGTGGTTTTGTTTTTGGTTTTTTTTTTTCCAATGGGGTTGAGAATGGGTGTGTAGCAGACATTTTGTTTGTGAAATAATCTGATTGATCTTTACTAGGTCATATAACAATGCATCCTTGTTATGTGAATATCTTTGTATACCAGTAAGTGATAATAAAGATACTGTTACTTAGTTATGTGTGCATATGTTCAATTTATACACCAGACTCAATCAGAGAGGTTAAAAAAAAAGGTCTGATGTTCAACAATATACACAATATTCTGGAAGGAAGAAGTCCCTCAAAAGGTGTTAATCCTTCCCTGTGTATGTATGCAAATAAATGGTATTGTGCTCCTCACTGATTACACTGAACGTATGGCTGTTGGTGTTTGATACTGTATTAACAGCTTTAATACTATTAACATACAGTTAATTAGATGTCACTAATACACTATGAACAAAGAACTACAGTGGGGTGGGATTTGGTTTGGGAAGTGAAGGAATAAAAGAAATACTATACAGCCCTGAGTAATCACCAGTAAGGGGCATATGCAAACTTAGGTACACATTAGGCCTCAATGTTACTAATAAAGTCCACAGCTCCGTATAGTGCCATATAGTGATATCTAAAAATATATACTCTGGATTAGGCAGCTGTGAAATTTCTGACAAGATGACTGCAGACTTCTCAGTGAACTTAGTTTGTAATGGTAAGTGCATGTGAAATAGAGGAAAAGCATTTGTACATTAACATTATCCAATATCCATGGAGCTTCCCCTTGGTACACAGCAGTTCACATGTTTGGGCCTACAGCCTTCCCATTTCTTTTCTGTCAGTCTAGAATGAATATACTAATTTTGTGTTAACACGCTGTATTTTATTTATTAAGGTCCCGGGGTTTGTTGTTTTTTCTTTTTTTTTTCTTATTATTATTTGGCTTTGAAAATGATTATGAAGATAAAATAAAATTTTGAAAATCTAGCTTTCGGTTCTCTTTTAGAGTCTTGCTTTTGAAACTGTGCAAATGCATTCCTAATTCTTTTTGTCTGTGTCATACTACATGCATACCGTATTGCTTATCCAGTACTAGAAAATCATTAAACATTTCTAAGGACAAAAGTACATTGAATGATACTTAGCAACATAAATTAGAATAACCGAAATAGTAAAATAATCAGATACAAACTAGCATAGTTGCCAACATATATTGGGGCTATTTCAGTACAGCTTGCCATTTACATATAAAGCACACATAAATGGCTATTTTTTATCCTTTTCAACAAGACATATTTTAAAAGGATAGTTAAGAGCATACTAGTTTACCTATTCATGTACAAAAGTACACCGGGAAAGGGAGAGGTTTACATATCATTTACCATAGCAGGATACTGTTAAAGGATAAATTCTCCCTCTAAGATGGTGGCAACTATTTTTTCCCTATAGATAAAGTGTTAGTGGAAAATTTAAACATCTGATTCAATGCTAGGCATTTTCTTATACACACATCTATTGCTACAGGAATTTAAAACCCTTGGAGTTGAGTACAAGCTATTCCTATTTGCAACGTAAGGCAAAACATGCTCTGAAATGTACATGTCATTATGGATCCGACCATCCCTGGAACAGTATGATGCTGTAGACTTTATGGATGACCTTAAATAATTATCATTTCTTCCTCTTGTTGGCAATGAAAGTTTGTAAAGATCAGCTGGACTTCGTCTAAGAGATAAGTGCTGGTCATCATGATACGAGTGCAGGAAGGGATTATCATCTGAGTGAACAGGATACAGGGACTTGCTCCGCTTACTGTCCTCTAGAGCATGAGTTAAAAGTGAGGCCTTGTTGCTCAACAGTTTGCTTGAGGGAACACTAAACATGCTTGCATATGGACTACTTTGTAGAAATTTCTCTCTTTCTTTCAAGCTTATACTACGAGAAGGTCTTCCAATATCAATTTCCCTGGATTTATCAGCGATATTATCAAAAGAATGTTGCCTGCTAATCCTTAACTTATTTTTTTTATGATATTGCAGAGCATTATTTTGTGACCAACTATGCTCATATATTTCTTCAGGAAGTGATAAGTTCGTTGTATCCTGCAGCATCTGATCTTCTTCAATATCATAGAGGTTCCCCATTTGCAAGCATGCGTCACATTTATAGGGAGATCTGCTTGAGTAGTGTCCTGCATAAGTGGGCAAATTGGAAAGACAGCTCCTGCAGTGGGTGGAATTCTGTCTGTATCTATCGTTCATGTCAACTAGGGAAGCATTTTTATCTTTTAAAGTGTAGTGCTTTGCATAAAGTTTATACTGGTCATTATTTGGAAGACTGTCTTCATTATGCAAGGGAGTCCTGTTGGCATGTTCTGCTTTCCTATAGTTGTCATTGTGATCTTGATAAACATCAGGAAACTCTATAGTTTCTGGAAGGACAAGGTTTTCAATGTACTGAGGTGTGTCCAAGCGGAATCCTGGCTCCTTATCAGCATCAATTGTGTAGATTTTATCCCGTGGAGAGCTCTGTTTGGTTTTCAGATATGTCAGTTCCACTTCACTACAGTCTTTTGGGTATTTTGATGCTACTGTCCTTTTTTTAAAATTGTCCTTGGTTTTGTGGTGCTTGTTGTTTTCAGGTTCCATATGGCAAGTAGCCCGGCTTGATGTCTCTGATACATCTGAATGGACAATCTCTTCAGGAAGGTATCTTTGGCTTTTCACTGAAAGCTGCCTGTTTTCATCTGACCCATTTTCTCTCTGGGAACCTTGGCTCTGACGTACAGATTCTTGACGTAAAGATTCAACAGATTTCCTCCAAAGCTGCCTGGGTCTGGAGTTCACTTTTGCTTCTGTTGTTACTGCAACCTCTACTGTATTTGGATTGGACTCATTCAGTGTGAGAGGATGCTGACCTTGGAAAACATAGTTGTTAAGATTGTCCTTGTGTCGATTGCCTGGAAGTGTCTGCAGTTCACTCAGGTTGTCACCAAAAAAGTTGTCCTTTGTTTGAAAGGATCTGTTATCAGAAAATATCATGTTTCCCTTATCTATGACCATATCCATAATCAAGGAACCCCTCTGAATAAAATCAGCTGTTCTTTTGGGGGAGTTAATTCTTGAAGGATTGATATTGGTCATATTTTTCGCTGTTCGCAGTAGTTTTAACATGTTGGTTTGGGAATTGGTCAACGTAAAGTCAGGAGACTTCTTTTTTTCTTCAATGTGTACTCCATGAATGCAGCTGTAAATACCCTGTAATACGAGTAATATAAAACAAATTAAATTGCTAGGTGTAAGTTTTAAATACTTCCATTCTATTTTTTATTAACAATAAAAAACAATTAAATATTGCTTATCTAATGACTGGAAAGATTAAAAGTACATATCTAATCTTTTAGTGTTTCCTTACATTGATATGGGAGAATAAATTCTGCCATATCTGTTGGCCCTGTAAAGGAGAAAAATTGTCAGTATTTTACAAAACCAACAGTCTGCATTGTCCTTTGATGCTTATTCTCAAAAACAAGATTAGAAGGTAGCCCAAAAGGTTCCCTGGTCCCATCACAAAATGTAACTAACCTTCAGTAATGGAAACTATTATTTTAAACCCATGATTAACTTATCCTTCTACACAAGCCTGCAGTCAGGCTGTTCTCTTAGAGGTTAAGGTACTCTTCACTTTCACTGAAAGTGGCTGGCTTCTAGTCATGGTATTTTAGCTTTTCTGTATCCTATCCTAGTACATATGAAAAATTCCCATGTCTTTCTAAAGCCTAAATTTGAGTTCATTTTAAGCAGAAGGCTAAAGTGTATCTTTTAACTCCAACCTCTTCAGTCACTCCTGTGAGCTCAGTTGACATTTCTGACCCTGTGAACTTGTAATTCTCAGAAATTTGCCTTTGAAATAGGTACTTTTTTTCCCCCACATAAGTTAGGAGAGTTTCACATGTAAAAGGCCAAAAGCATAAAGTTCAAATGTAAGATGTGGAGGTTAAAGTGTATATGCTCTTCTACACAATCCCCAACAACATAGGACAGAGTATTTTTAATGGTGTTCCAACACAGTCCAATTTTCTCAATAGGGTAATTTCAGCACGTTTTAAAGCAATTAGGCATTTTAGCATCATCTTCAATTCTCCTCAGCTGTATAAAAAAAAATCCAGCAAAGTCAATTACCTAATGAAAGTACTATGTGTTTAAAAAAAATTAAAAATAAAAGGAAAAACCCAATTCATTTGTCAGAAATATAAGAACAAGCACATACTTACCTTATTTTATTACAAGTATGTTATTTAGATATGTAAATCTACTTTGGGTTTAGTAAAGTTATCATTAAAACCTGTCTTAGTATCTAACCAAACATAAACTACACTTGTGTTTGACCTGTTCTCATATGGTTTATTAAAGATTGCTATCAAGAAAAGCTTATAACAAGTATTCCAGTATATTTTTATCACTTAAAATCCGCTTGTTCAAGAAATACACAAAACTGAGAGCTAATGTCTGTCATTGATTTAGTGCTTATTTTGTTTGGATTTTTTTTCAGAAATTAATCCATTTCCTATATCTGAGCAGCTCACCATTTCTTGATCAAAATTTCCCATAAACATACTAGTTTCCAGCATTTGATTACTGATAGTTCCAGCATATAGTAATTCATACCCTAGAATAATCCAACAGAGAAAAGATTTTCCATGGAGTGCAAGTACTGACCACTGACCACTCTACAGCATCACACTGATGTTCTAACATGTATTTCAAATGTCCAAGTGGAATAAAAGCAAAGAAAGTATTTAGAGAGGTAGCGCTTAATCTGTCTGTTACCTGGAGGGGGAAAATGAAAGTAATACTAACCCTGCTGATTGAGAACAACAATCCCGGCCTATCTGAGCAGACTCCAGTGAAGCAGAATCTAAGTTTCCAGTAAAATAAGTGTTCCCAGACAAAGGTTATTAAACTGAGTGCCATGGCTGCTGCAAGCATGTAAAACACTCCTGCCATGTTGTCAATGTCCAGCTGGCTGCTCATGACTTCATTCTTCTCGTTGTGGCAAATACCAGTCAGCCACAGGGTTTCTAACTCTTCCATTTCCCCTAGGGAGAACAAGGAGTCAAACAAGTTAGAATGCAAAAATTACTGCTCACAGTATTTGAAAGTCTTTGCAAGTTTAAAAATACAGCACCATTTAATGCTTCATTTGTGGAGCACTTTAGTTTTACCTACTAAGGATTTGAAAATACAGCAGATTTCATCTCACAGCACCCTAGTTTCAGATGTCCTCAGATTTCCTAAATTACGTGGGAAGATGGCTGCTCTAGAAAGCAGGATCTGTGATTTTGGTAAAACTTTCTTCTGCTTGCTATAACTAGTATCACTTATTACAGAGAGCAGAATTGGAGGGTTTCCATCCCAGTGGATTCCTCTGCACCAATGAGAGCTACATTTGGTGCATGCTTAGACCCAGGAGGCTCCTCCTATCCCATCCCAATAGGCGCCACTGGTGCTCCCATCTGCAGGTCCAGCTGGCAGTAAGCCCCGCGTGTGAACTCCGGAGGTGCCAAGGCACACACAGCCCCTCATAGACAGTAGTGTCATTAGCAGCACCCACACAGCACTCACAAACACAAATAGATGATCCGCCTCCTCCTGCCCAGCTGATGAGGACTGAAGTTTGCTAGTGAAACATGCACACACCATCACTCGTGTGATCCACAAACACACCGGCATTTACAGACCCCTCAAACACTGGCACAGGCTAACTCTGTGCAATATCTGTGCTCAGACACTATATGCCCCTTACCCAGGCACCAGCTTGGACCTGGAGTCTTTCCGAAGTCCCCTAACAAATCACATCTGCCCCCACAAGTTATAAACACCGAACGGAAAGCAAGATCACATCAACCAGCTAGAAACTGAGGTTAGTAAAGAGATGGGATAGGCTGCAGCAATCAGACACGGGGCTCAGCCCAACAAGCACCCTGACAGACAACCAGACTCTTTTATGCCCCTGCCTCTCCATTTTCCTACACTTGTTCCTCCCTGATCCACTCTGACCCCTCTCTTTGGCCTTTCCCTTAAACATCACAAAATAAATTTCACATGTTCTCACAATCCCTTTAAAACACGCCTTAAGTTTGTTTTTTCCTGTGAGACCCATGATAACCTTATTTGCCCTTTTTGTATAAGCTGCAACATTCAAGCTGAATGTCGACATGCCTGGTCTCTGCTATTGCCTCTGGTATCTCTTGTTCCCTAGGGTTTTGGTATCTGGGGATTTGATTTATTAGTGTTCTTGTCTCTTGTTTTATTCTTCATGTTGAACAGCCACTAACCAGATAACCTTACAATCCAGGTATTTACATATCCTTTGCAGCCACATATCCCTTCCATATTTTTACTCTGGCCTCCCAGCCCAAAGAGATGGTTTTGAATGTTGAAAGACAGACCATCCAAACAACAAAGGTTAAATGGAAAGTTTCAGCATGAGCAGTAGCAACCAGGTCCAGCAGCTGGCTGCCCTGAGGTGCTGCACCAGGCCATCATCGCAGATGTCATCAGCCACTTTTCCTCTCATAGTTGGCTACATTTCAGTAATAGGTGAACTGATTCGGAGATGCAATTTTAAACCTCTTTCTGATCTACAAGTACTTCAGAAAGGAAAGACATTATTTATCAAAACTTTCTGGTTTTCTTTCCCATAATATTATTATTTATGGTGAAGCAATGACAACACTGGATGTAAAATCACCCAAAGCATTATGTTTGAAGGTTACAGTAATGTTCTATTGAAAATTGAAAACTTGACTTGCTTTACCCATGCAGCAAATGCAGCAAGCAAGGAAAAATAGTTGTATATGATACAGTATTAACAAAGTCTATTGTGTTTCATACACCACCTGCTTTTCTATAGAAAATAACTGTCACTTAATGCCTGGTACTTCCAGGAATACAGTATGCCCCTTTTCCTGTTTAAGGTTTTTTATTTTTAATTTTTATTGTAACTAGCAATATCTTTCAAATACAGTTTTTTCTCCTGGCTTTCTGTCTCTTTTAATTTTCTGTTTTCCCCCAGAGACCTGGGTGATACAGTAACTGCAAACCCTTCCTACGTTATTCGCAGTCTTCTCTCTTGTGGTGCCCTGGAAATCTCCTCTTTGCTCCCTCCTGGCCCGCTGGATTATCCGTCCTTCCTTCTTACAGTCTCCTCTGGCCTTTTGCTGCTGCCACTGCCTGCCCCTGGGCAGTGGCAAAAAAAATTAAATGGTATCATTATGTGCCTGAAACAGAGCAATCTTGGTTTCTGGCTATGTCACATCCTTACTGCCATTAAAACACTTCATTTACTTAAAGCTAAGGAAGCAGATCCCATCTCTCCCTCTGTTGCATACTCTTAGAACCTGTATTTCACCGATGAGATTTGGCTGCAGATGAAGGACACTATCACTTAGCAGTGGTTGCTACTGCCAGCATGGACAGAGGTGTGCCAGAAACTGTAATTGTTCCTGCCAAGGTTGGTTTTCTATATTGCATGATATATTAATTTTCAAACATTTAGTGTTGTTCTTACCGAAGCATTGCAGGTGTATACATGCCTTTTTACTCTCTTGGGGATATAGTCAGCTGAGGAATTCTATTATTATTTTTAATGGCATAGACTTCACTGTTTCTAGAAAATACAGGCAGGCAATGCAGAGGGCCAGGAAGTACAGTATTAGCTGGCTTGGTGTGTTTCCCAATTTAGGATATGGCTTCAGCTTGGGGAAAGAATTCCCATGCTATAGGTCCCTAATCCTTACCCAGTGACTAGGGAATACATTTTCAGTATTATAATCCATACATCATTGGAGTAAAGATCAGAAAAAAATGGCTAGAAGCTATATCGACATTTCAGCTACTTTCAAGCTAGACTAGACAATCAATGACCTGCTGTGCAAGAGCATTTTTCAGGATAGAGTGCAGGGCATTAGGAAAGCTGCAGCCCACAGATAATTTGGATGTGTGAGCTGGAAGTGGAACAGAAGACTGTGATGGAGAAATTGCTTCTCATAGAATGTGAAGGAGAAATTGAAGTAGAAATGACAAGTACTGAGGCACCGCAGCAAAGGCATTTTACAAACTTGTAAGAGATTATTTAGTTCCTAGTTAATTCTGAGTTTAGTTTTGTGCTTGAAGCATGAATTGAACCTCTACATCTGAAAAAGGCAGTGTATCTTCTCCCAGATTATAGTGCTCAATCTTCAAATATGTAAGAGCATCCCCAAAGAAGAAAGTCAATCCTAATGAATCTTTAAAAGCCTTCTAATCCAGGACATAGGGACAATAAATTATTAATTGTAACAGTATAGATACTGCACACTGTTGCTACATAGATAATTGAGGTTCATTATTGCATTTCCATATCTTAGAACATTTGGATTTCTTTTGTTCTGCTAAACCTCAGTGGACTGCTCCCCTCATCTCTCTTTCAAGTCCTCCCCAAGGTCTATGAATAAAACTCACAGAGGCTATAGAAGAGAAAAGAACCCAAGTCCAAAGAGAGCTCAATATTTCTGGTTTGTGCATTAGTAGCCGAAGTGCTGACAATCAGCCCTCATTACTTCCCACAGGAAAACTCACATCTCCCAAGATTGTCAAGCATCAATTTGATTTGACTGCTGTGCCCTTTTTCAATTCATAACAAAATTCACAAAGGAATTTAAACCTCTTTTTTATTACTGTTTTCTCTGCATTTCTTTCCCCTTGGCATGTACATCTAAAGTAACTATTGACAATCCACTAACCTTTCTAAAAAAGTCACTACAGAAACCAACCAAGCTTGTTTTGAGTCGAGATACATGACAGTGCCCTGGCAAGCTACAAAGTACAAAGCATCCCAGAGTCTCGCAGATCCTGCTGTTGCAATATCCCTTCCATTATATCTGACAATGACAGAAATCTCTGTTAATTAATATCCAAAAGTAATCCACAATTTTATAGATCACAAAGCACTGTGAATCATTGGATTGTCATATTTATGAAGTGCTATTGTCTGGGAACAGACAGATTAGGCTGGTAATTCTGGTCTCTCTATATAAATCAGTTATGATTTACAGTATATATTTATTTACGTGTGTGTGTATACAGACAGAATCACAGACAAAACAATTACTAATTTAATGGTAATAGCACTTTAGCATAGCTGACCCTATAAAACTAGCAAAAATGACCAATCTATTTATTGCTCTTCCTGCCCATTACATTTTACCCAAGATATTTGCAGAAGGCATAGCATTTTTATTACAAAATCCTCAGGTATGAGGAATTTTTAACCGGGGTGTTGATTCATTCCTTATAAAAATCAGCCACTTCCAAACTTGGCCTGGAGTTGGAATTCAAAACATTGAACTCTGAGGCTAGTTAAACTTTGGTTCAGAAAAAAATACTTAAAAGAACCAAGTCCTTTTGGAGGAATGTTGTCTTTCAAATCCTTTTGGGTGGTCTAACTTGTGAGGTGAATGTATAGGGTGATGACTCCTATAGCAATATACTACTGGCAATTGAGAGACCCGTAATTTGTGATTACCAGGCACTAGAGAGTTCAGTTGTCTCCATGTGTGCATAGTTCTAAGTAGCAAGTAAGAGCTACAAATATTCCGTAAGACAGACCTTGGAAATCTAAGTCAACAACCTCAATATATATAAATACCAGAACCAAGCGTTAATGGAGTTCAAGTCTGCATCTAATGGGTGGTGTGGGGGGCTCAAGTTACCTATAAATATTTATCAGACTTACTTTAAGGCTTTTTTGTTCTCACTTCAGGCACTTACTAAAAGGAATGTAATGTCACAATCATTTTCTACTGCTGCCCATGTGTGGACTAGATTAATGATTACATGAACAATTGCAGATTTCAGCAACATCATTCACAAATATTCTGCATGATACCTACATTAAGATATTTCTTAAATTTCTGTAGCACTGTATCATAAAAAGTCTGCCTCATTTATAGCTTAAGAATCCGTATAAGCAAGTATTTTAAAGATCTGTATTTCAAGCAGTGTTGAGCCTCTGCACTACTGTCTCAAAACACAGTATGGTCTCCTCTAATAAAATGCAAAATTCTAGCGCTCTCAGAGGTAATTCAAGACTATTTACAATGTTTTTAGGTTACAGCGTAAACAGTACTCAGATCCCTTTTTATTTCTGTTGGGTTTGTTCCTGTGGCTGCGGTGCTCTCTGCTCGGACTGCTCGTTGCACAGAAACGAGCCAGCTGGCCATTCTGACTGAATATCCCAGAATTGCCTTTACTTCTGTTTTAGTGCAACACCTCTAGTGTATTCCACACTTTATCATTTTGGGAAGGAGTGATAAACTGTCAAGAGTATCCCCTGAACAATTTCTTCACAATAAAACCATCATTATCCCGACACAGAAAAGAGACAGATCAAAGGGTAGAATTACATGCTTTTCCTCATCATAGCCCTTAGCAGTTTTTGCAGGCTCTGCCACCATCCTCTCGGGGCTGAAAACCATGGTGCCCTTTTGCAGTCTCTGCCATTGTCTCTTGGAGATGTGTCAGCTCTCAGGGGTTCTTTTAGTGGGGTTACTGGTATTTCCAGATTCCTTTCATTTCCTAGGCCCAGCATCTTCTAAGGGTCTGGCAACCTCCCTTGGTTCTCAGCTTTGCTCATTAAACCACCTTCCCAAAAGAGGCAGCATCTTCCCAAGTGATGGGCCAGCCATGTGATAGTGATGGCTAAAGCTGTCTAGCTTACGGGTCATTTCGCTGATGTTATTTCTGAGTGTTTTTTTTTCTTCTACATCTACACACACATCCAGGAAGATGCATGCATACTGAGAATCACGTTATTTATAAAAAAGAAAACCCCCAATCCCATATAATCATCATTCTCCACATGTACTTCTAGAAAAGCAGTTTGGGGGAAGATTTTTTTTTTTTGAGAGAGGAAATAACAGGTTTTTAATACTCGTCTGATGCCTTCCTCATGATTAGTAAAAAAAAAAATCTTTCATCATCACCCAAGTATGTCCCTAGTAACAAACTTGCCAGAAATAAATAAGCACTAAGTTTGATAATTAGATCCAAAAAGAGAACAAAGAGACTAGGATAATTTTCTTTGCTGCTTATTTAAAAAGAAAATAATAAAATCAACTTGCCGCTCCATTTTGGGAAAGAAAGCAAGACCTCTGAAGCTTGAGTGGCACCTAAGCATCTTCTCCCCCTCTCTCTGAGGATACAAATGTGGGGAAAAGTGACAGAGATGGAGAATCTAACCCTGTATCCTCCTGATGGCAAAACCAAGAGCATACATCGATAGTCGGTGAGGAACAAGCATGTGTGCCTGGTAGTGCCTCCACCCCTCTTCTCCAAGTCCACAGCCAAACGGCTTTTACCCTTCTCCTCCCCACAGCTGCTGACCAGCACGAAAGGCCCAGCCAGTACAGTTGTGGGTCAAGCTTCATCCTGCTAGAGAAACACCCCCAAAATCAAATGTAGCCTGTGATTTACCTCCTTTGATCTTCACTCTTAGGAAGTAATCCAAGCCTGGGCTGGGTTTCAGTGTGTCTTGGGAATACAGCCACGTTAAACACAGGCTCATGACAGTCCAAAATAGCAGGCTGATGTCTGAGACACCGTTTGGTTCTAAAAGGTGCGCAGCATTCAGCCAGCCCCCAGGGCAAACACCACCAGCAGAAGTTTGGACAGAGTGTTTGAAGGAAGGAAATTGAAGAAATAATAATGGACAGAGATACGACTTTAGAATTAGCTCTACATGTGAGAAATGCTTGTCAAGAAGCCATTAAAGTTACCTGAGGGAAGAATAAGCAGCAAAATATAAACAGTGATTACAGTCAAAGCACTAAGTGGAAAAGGGAACAGAAATGGTCCTTGTAAAGAATTTACTATTACTTGTGTTTCGCTTACCTACATTCTCTGCAAGAACAGTTATCCTATCAGATGAGTTAATTACATTAATTTTACAAGATTTGTAACTGGAAAATTGAGTTTTAAATTTTGATTCTCTTATTATCCTCCAAATGATCATGGTAAATTGCTAAATAATTTGGTTTAATACTTTTATCAGCACTAAAGTCTATAAATCGCTGACTTCTTATTTTTCTTCTTTAAAAGACAGGTGTTTTTCTGTTCTACTTTAACCATGTAGGTTAAAGCCATAGGCTCCTGGACATAATCACAGATGGTTCACAGGCTGCCTCAACTACTTCTGTAGGTACCCTGGAGGGGTGTTTTCATCAAGTCCGTATCTTAATTTTAGCCTATTTAATTATTCTCACACATAAAGAGAAACAAAATCTATTTTCTCTGTCTCTTCTGGATCCAAAAAAAAGATTTTTAACGCTTCATGTGCTGTTCACAAATGACAATTTCAGGGTGGTTCAGAGTGCCAGGCTGTACCTTCACCTTATCACAAACCAAAACCTGGCACTGATGTGCCAACAGACCATAGTGCCAGCACATCCCCTAGACTTGTATAAGGTGCAGGGTAGGAGGAGGCCACCCCAGCGGGAGATCACAAGGTCACAGTGCATGTAACGGAGCAGAAGATGCAAGAAGAAACAGGCTGGTATTGACGGTATAAGGGGTGGCGACTCTTGAGCGGAGTGCTAACCTGAGGTTCAGCCTGAGCAGCCAGCATGCAAGTAAAGAAAACCGACATATACCAATTATAGATCTTGAATAAAAGAGTTAAATATATACTTCCACACTGGTCAGATGTAGGGCATCAAAAGACTGTGGCTGCAGTAGCGGAATCATCTGTTTATTCAGACTGGACAAACAGCAGTTTTCAAATTTAGGAACAGACTGTTTCACACTTACTCTGGTGAGAACTCCCACTAAGTGATGAAGGAGGAAGGCAGACCCCAACATAAGAGGGTCTTTGCCTTGAACAAGAAGAGTCAGAAGCCAAATGTGTTGATGTGCACTAGGTTCAATAAACTCATCAATTTCAGCTTGACCTAGTTATATGATCCATACAGCATGTTTCATAGAAGATATTATATAAAAGCACAGCAACTTTTTCAACTCAGTCTGCATCCCCCAAAATAATCTCTCTTATTTTCTGAGTTATTTCTCCTTGTAAAAATAGCAAGAGGAACACAGATGACTGACAGCAATAAACTTATTGTGAGCTAATGACTGCACTCTGCATGCCCTCATTAGTTAAGGATGAATTAACAGAACTGCTAAGAATGACTTTCAATATTACAGTCCCTCTAACTCTTGTTCAGCTACACAAACATCCTCCACTTATACACTCACACTCTCCAGTCACATTTGTTCCACCCACTGCTTAAGGAGGACACCAAATATATAAACAGAAAATCACTGGGGCTGTGGGTGTATTCTGCCTGAGCAGCACGCACTGTAAATATGTCCTTATAATCACATACGTATTTCCTTCTTAGTCTTTAACAGCCAGCGTGAGTCACACTGCTACACTTCCTTACAATGTAGACAGTGGTTTGGAAAGCTTATGCTAAAATGTGAAAAAAAAATAGCAAAGAGCTTTCCTCTTCCAGATGTAAGGGAACAAATCTCATTTCCACAGTTACCTATTACCCCTAAGGAGTGGGAAGCAATTATCCACCCAGGAAAATAATTCTTAGTGTACTAAGCTGTCCTAAAAGCACATAAAGATTAACCAGAACTGAAAGTTATTAGGAAGGGGATAACAGACTCTCCATGGAAACTCCAACCAAACCCAGTTTTCTTCTTCACGTCTCTGTATCTCTAACTGCTTTAAAGCTTGAAGCTTTAAGGGTTAAGGGCTTAATACAGCTATACCATCTGCCCCTCTTTTCGTGGAGACCTCTTTCCAGACCTTTGTTTGAACTGAGCTCTTAACCTGCAGGTAGGGTGATACATTACAAATACCTCACACCAGTAGATACTTAACCTGGCCAGCTGGCTGATCATCTCCCACTCCTCCCCAAAATTGTTCCCTTTACCCAGCAATTTCTGTTCCCTGCTTTCATCCGTTTCTGCTGTTACACATCTTTTATCCCTCTATTTCTGCTGCATCCCCTATAGCTAAAGGCTCCTTCTTGTCTTTCTCTCCATCCCACGCACACTCTGAACCCTCTTACACTCTTAGTCCCAAAGCAGCTTTGTCATCTGAAGTTCAATAATCTCATTTGCTCACAAATAGTGGGGGGGAGAGAAGGAGAGGAAGGGAGAGAAGGAGAGGGAGGGAGAGAAGGGAGAGGGAGAGAGGGAGAGAAGAGTTCTCCTCACCTACTAGGCACCAGTGACTCTGCTCCAAATCCCAAAGATGCTATAGATTTCAGAACAATGTTTTACAAATCACCTTGCAGGATATTTTTAGAGAAGTATCACCCTGCTTTAAATGGCACCATGCAGCCCAAGCCCAAGGAGCAACATGTGGGCCTTCAGACAGCTGGCCAAAAGTTCCTGCTGTTGAAGGCTGGAGGAACATGGGTGCCTTCACAAATGTTGCAGTCCAACTGTTACAGACTTGCTAAATTGCGCAGGCTGTGTGCCTGAGCCTTTGCTGCATTTATCAAATGGCGAGGTAGCACAAAAAAAGCTGTTGACAGCTGCTAGGGTAACATGCTGGATTCTGGCTAAGCCAGGCTGCCCAGCTGCTCTTTACAGATGTTTATAAAAGAAACCAAAGCACGTATCATGCAATTCTTCAGTGCGCAACATTTCTGTTCTGACACATTCCCATGGCTGTGGGCAGGAGATCCAAACAAAATGATGGTGCTACTTCTTAGCAGCTGTATCATTTCAGTTGCTTTTGAACTCCTGGGTGCTTCTATTTCTCAACAGAAGATTGAGAAATAGTCTTTCTGTCTCTCAGTAAAAACGTTTTTATTTCTCTGATGAAAACCAAAGAAAGTTTTGTCTTGTGACCACACCAAGCCAACAAAAAAGCAGAACCAGCATTGCACTGTAGAGAATTACCCTGATGATCAACTTTTAAATAAAACTGCAGATGCTAACTGCCAACTGGAAGTTTTTGCAGATAATGAGATGTGATGTACAGGTAGTAATATGTATGAAGCCAGAAATTCCCTTGTAATACACTTCACTCATAGCCTTTATGCAAGAAAAAGCAACTCTTAACTCTATATTAAAAAGATTCAGTGTTCCAAAGCAATTAATCTTATACTAACAAATGCGTATTCATCTCAACTTCAAACTGGGCTATGTTTATGAACCTTCACAAACTGAGGGATGAAACATTTGGGGATAATTCTATTTCGGAGGCAACCACGTAGCTATTCTTCAAATTCTTCAGCAACTCCTTCCCATCCTTCTTGCCTCTGTCTCTTTTCCTCTTTGCTAGAGTAACAAATCTGGCATCTTGTAGCCTGCTTCTTTCCACTGAGGCTTCAGAGTGTAAGAGGCTTCAGATTTCACAGTGTAACTGTTAATTGTCAGTGTAATTTGTCCACCCAGTAGAACTATCCTCAAGATGAGAACACTGCTCATATTGATACATATAAACCACCTAGTCTGTGTTTAAAGTTATCCCTAACACAAACATACATCCCTCTGTGTTTACCTTAATTTTTTCCAGTGCCAACAAGATAAAAAAAGAGGGTTCAAAGCCATTGACTTTAATGCAGAAAAAGCATTGTGCTTTGGCAAGTATGAAAAGATGCTCCTGCATGAACAAGTCAGTTGGATGTTTTACATCAGCAAGGAAGAGGGAAAAGGTAAGTAAACTGGCTTGGATAGGAGTATGATATAGAAGAAGCAAGGAAAAAATCAAATGAGAAAAATCATATGAAAAAGACACATGCAGAGGAAATTGAAAGCTCTAAAACACATTTCGAAAGGCTATCTCAGAGGGCTACAGAAATGATCTGAGGGCTGGAGCCCCTCTCCTGTGAGGACAGGCTGAGAGAGTTGGGCTTGTTCAGCCTGGAGAAAAGAAGGCTGCAGGGAGACCTGATTGCGGCCTTTCAGTACCTAAAGGGGGCCTATAGGAAAGATGGGGAAAATCTTTTTAGTAGGGCCAGCTGTGACAGGACAAGGGGTAATGGTTTTAAACTAAACCAGGGTAGGTTTAGACTGGATATAAGGAAGAAATTCTTTACAATGAGGGTGGTAAACCACTGGAACAGGTTGCCCAGAGAGGTAGTGGAGGCCCCATCCCTGGAAGCATTCAAGGCCAGGTTGGATGGGGCTCTGAGCAACCTGATCTAGTTAGCAGTGTCCCTTCTCACTGCAGGGGGGTTGGAGTGGATGACCTCTAGGGGTTCCTTCCAACCCAAAACATTCTATGATTCTACGATTCTACCGTGTAAATGTAAGAGAGAGATAAGATTGTGGGGGTTTTGTAGGTGCAATCACATATGCTTTTAAACAAATTTTTTGGTCTTGTCCAAATATCATCCAAAAGGTTATCTCCTCTTATTAATGTAGCATTCATATCAAGAAATTGTTTGTTCGACTCATTAGGATTTTTTCTTACCATTACGAAACTCATAGATTTATAATCATTCATTGAAATTATTCCATACTGTGGTGAATGTTCTATTACAAGTATTGAATAATAATTCAATACTACCAGGCGCTTTGCTGTTTTATAGGCTTAGTCTTAGAGAATAATAAATTCTGCAGAGGCTATACATGTGGAAGAAGTATTTCTGCCTTCATTTGTGTTTGCCTATTTACTTAAACAACCTCATTCAGACTTCACTGAGGCTTTCCCAGGAGTATGATTTTAAGATGAAACTTCCCCCCAACCACAGCTGCTTTTAGTCTAGTTAACTTCAAAGAGATTTTTAGTGATACAGCAAAGCAATGTTGGTCTGAACTCAAGGTTCATCCCTTCTAATTCACCAGAACAGCATTATGTAAGTTCATAGCTAAAAAGATTAGTCATCAAACTGCTGAAGTTAGACATAGATTACAAAATTAGGCCATGCTAGTTCCAGGCAATCACTCTTTATATTTGATTCCTTGGTGTTTTGGTGCAGCTCAACTGTAATGTACTTTATAAATCAGTAGAAGAAATTTCAACCTCAATATCATTCTTAGGGTCTTTTCTTGTTTCCCCCCATTTGTTTTTTTTTTTTTTTTTTTCCTTCTGAAAATTATCATCTAGACCTGTGACACAATGAAGTGAGACAAGGTAGCAAACATTTCTGGGACTAAAGGAAACATACCTACAATCATTCCTACACATCATGTATGTCCAACTGCTATTCTATTTAATAGTACCCACACCATTTTCTGAACAAATTTCGGGATCCTTTACAAGAGAAAATGAATATTTTAGCATTCATGGGCTGTTCAGAAAAATACTTAAAAATACCACCGAAAAAATGCCATAAACACATTCATAATCCCCATGGTTTGTGCATTCAAAACTTTTGCTTATCTTCTGAAGTAATTCTGAGCATGATAAACATGGGAGCAGACATTTCATGAAAAGGTTTCCTTCACCTGGATGCCATTGGTATCTATTGCAATTCAATAAATTATTCATATGGAAGTTTTAATACTGAATTTCATAGACAATACATTTGTATCATTTTCAGCTACTAAAACTGGGTTAAAGATATAAGCATTCATATGCTATGTAAACCCATGGGTCAAAGTGTAAATACATGATAAGATTTTTCCCTCTTTCCTCCCATCCATTTTGTTTTCTCCTTGGTATTCAGAGACAAATTGTTGCATAAAAATGCAGTACCTTTGGTATTTTTACGAGCTTTTTCTTCAATAGCTTCAAATACTTTCCCTGCTATTTCATTTATTTTTTTTCCCTGCGATTTCATTTCTTTTTGTTGAATGAGGAGAATCAAAAATGATGAAAGAGTAAGCATGAAGAAAATGCAAGGTGAAACAAATGAAAACCTTAGCGATGCTCTGGCAATACCTAGAGGGGTTAGCCCACAACTGAGAAAGACACCTCAGATCCTCCTTCAGAAGCATTTTCTTCCTTAGTACGGGACAAATAATTCAACTTCTTGGACTCAAATTCCCCATCTAAAAATGGGTCAGAATTACAGCACCTAACACTTCTTCATAGTATTACACAATTAGAAAAATATTCTAGTTACAAAATATTCACAAATAGAAAAATAAAGCAAATATTTTAGCCAATTAATTGCAACTGTTTAAAACAAGACTATGTAATTACTTGAAACCTAGCTATTAGGGATCATATATTCTTTCCTTAGCAGAAGTAAACAATGTTTCTTCCATTAACCTCTCTAAAGGCAACAGTTCAACAATGATGACACTAGTATCTCTATATGTACAACAGAAAAAATGCATCAGTCATGATGATTACATCTCTTGCAATCATTTAGTATTATAATAGGAATAAAATCCATGTGACTAACACACTCGCTGTCTCCAGTATGAAAATTAACATCTTGGTTTTTATGGAACGGGAGGCCACTATATGCTAAGGTCCTGCACCTTGACATTTAAACTGTCCTATTCCACAGAAATTTACCATTCTTAGTCTCAGTGGCATGCTATTGGTGACCTTAAGTGCATATTTATTTTTCATAAAGCCCTCTTTTTCACTCACTGAGAAATGCAACATCAACACATGTAAAAATAAATATCAAAATGATTACGTAGCACACACCACATTCCCATCTGATGGAGGATTTTAGTCAGTCATAACAGAAATTATTTTAACCAACATATTTTTATTTGCATTCACGTGTGAAATGCTTGAAGTTTCACTGTGGTGAACAAATATTTCTACAATCAAAATGTAGTTCAAGCCCTATGTGGAGAATGAGTCATTATTACTGTCTACAAATATATCAAAGATATGCAGTAGGTTTTCTTCTTCTGCAGGGCAGAAGCGCCAAGAGGACCTACAATTCTTCTCTTTTTGTGTTAGAATGAAAAACAGCTGTTTGAAATCCAATAAAATCCATCACCCTACTTCAATTCCATAAACATTCTTTTACCAGAAGTTTAAATTAATCCATACTAGATTAGGAATCACTCACACCAGTTCAGAACTTAGCTAAACACTTTTAAATAGCAAAACAGTCATGCTGAATGGTAGCTTGTCTACCAAGTAAAAACTCCTCAGGAATTGTTCAAAGGCAAAAGTAAAAAAAGAAAATAAATAAATTTAGAAGTGGTTTCTAACATTGAGGCCAGAGTTACTTTGTGTTAGATATGAAAACACTTTCTGAAAATAGATGCAAATGTCCTTTGTGGTGAGGTGAGTTAGAACAGAGTGGAAGAGAGTTCCTGTCTCAGCATTGAGAAATGATTTTACTCATTCGGTTTGCATTTGTTTGGTCTTTTTAAAGACTGTAAGAGAACAGTAGTAAAAGGCTTAGGGCTAATAAAACTGAATTAACTGTGCATACATAAAGAAAAAAAAGAAAAGAAAAAAGGTTGGTCCCTACCATCTCCAACAAACTGAAGGAGGGCTAGATCAATTTGTCTCTTCCAAGGTGATCCTTTCTGAAGTGCTATTCCATACCCCGTAGTGGCAAAGATGTATCCACTCCCTATAGTGACAAGTTTGCAGCCTTCATCTCTTCCAGCCTTGTAATTCAGCACTGCTGCATCATAGATGAAAGCATCCAACTTCCTGAAATAAAAGAAAACATTTTACAAACCAAATCATTAGGGACAGCTGTTGTCAGACTTCTTTTGTCCTTGCTGTTAGGACCCTGTTGAATATCATATGGATTCTTTGATATCATTAATTACATATCCTGCTCTGCTGTATCTAAAATTAACAAAAGGCATCTATTTTAGTGAGGGGAAAGTAGGACACATAGTTTTGCATTTCTATTTTAAGGGATGCTCTTAAAAAATACTGAGTAGGAGAAACCAAGCTACAAAATGTCTTGCCCTGTTATCGTTGTATCTTTGCTCTCAAAATGGGTAACAAACACCTTGAGATGTAAAATGATCTCCAAAACCAAAGAAATGACAATAGAGAATTTAGAATTGAAACAACAATAACCAATGAGCTTATTTAAAGCATTTGAATGAGACTGAAAACATGACTTCACCAGCTTTCCACACAGTTTTCTTCTTTTATGTCTCTTTCTGAAAATAAACAATGAAGGTGGAGGTTAAGTCCTTTCTAAAACAGAGGAAGGTATTGGAGTATAACTGTTATAGCTATCTAAATCCTGCTTAAAAATTATAAAAAATATTTCTTTATGATTCGCAGTTCCAAACAGATTATTTGTGTATCTGGAGCACAGCAGGAATAAAGGAACTTGCTGTGGAAAGATCAAACCTTTCAGCCCATCTACCTAAAAATGTAAGGATGGGATAATCTCATTCTCTAAGGTATATAGGGAACACGACAAAATAGAGGAAAACAAAATCAGTAAGGAAAGGAAACGAGAATGGGTCCTTCAGGGGTAATTTTTAAGAAGCACTGTAAAGCAAAAGTTAGAAGAGACAGGTCAGCCTCACCTCTGTGCCTGGGACGATCATGGAACAGATCCTCCTAGAAGCTATGCTAAAGCACATGGAGGCCAGGGAGGTAATTCAAGATAGCCAGCATGGCTTCACCAAGGGCAAGTCCTGCCTGACAAACCTAGTGGCTTTCTACGATGGTGTGACAGCATCAGTGGACAAGGGAAAACCAATGGACGTCATCTATCTGGACTTCTGCAAAGCCTTTGACATGGTCCCCCACAACATCATTCTCTCTAAATTGGAGAGCTATGGATTTGATGGGTGGACTGTTCGGTGGATAAGGAACTGGCTGGATGGTTGCATCCAGAGGGTAGTGGTCAATGGCTTGATGTCCGGATGGAGACCGGTGACGAGTGGTGTCCCTCAGGGGTCCATATTGGGACCGGTGCTGTTTAATGTTTTCATCAATGACTCTGACAGTGAGATCAAGTGCACCCTCAGCAAGTTTGCGGATGACACCAAGCTGAGTGGTGCAGTTGACACACCAGAAGGACGGGATGTCATCCAGAGGGACCTGGACAGGCTGGAGAGGTGGGCCTGTGTGAACCTCATGAGGTTCAACAAGGCCAAGTGCAAGGTCCTGCACCTGGGTCGGAGTAACCCCCAGTATCAGTACAGGCTGGGGGAAGAAAGGATCGAGCGCAGCACTGCTGAGAGGGACTTGGGGGTGCTGGTGGTTGAAAAGCTGGACATGAGCCAGCAATGTGCGCTGGCAGCCCAGAAGGCCAACCGTACTCTGGGCTGCATTGGGAGAAGCGTGGCCAGAAGGTCGAGGGAGGTGATTGTGCCCCTTTACTCTGCTCTGGTGAGACCTCACCTAGAGTACTGCGTCCAGCTCTGGAGCCCTCAGCACAAGAAGGACATGGAACTGTTGGAGCGGGTCCAGAGGAGAGCTACTAAAATGATCCGAGGGCTGGAGCCCCTCTCCTGTGAGGACAGGCTGAGAGAGTTGGGGTTGTTCAGCCTGGAGAAAAGAAGGCTGCAGGGAGACCTGATTGCAGCCTTTCAGTACCTAAAGGGGGCCTATAGGAAAGATGGGGAAAATCTTTTTAGTAGGGCCAGCTGTGACAGGACAAGGGGTAATGGTTTTAAACAAAACCAGGATAGGTTTAGACTGGATATAAGGAGGAAATTCTTTACAATGAGGGTGGTGAAACACTGGAACGGGTTGCCCAGAGAGGTGGTAGAGGCCCCATCCCTGGAAGCATTCAAGGCCAGGTTGGACGGGGCTCTGAGGAACCTGATCTAGTTAGTGGTGTCCCTGCTCACTGCAGGGGGGTTGGAGTGGATGACCTCTAGGGGTCCCTTCCAACCCAAAACATTCTATGATTCTATGATAGTTCACATATGAAGCCAGTAAAAGCACATATACAACATTTGGAAGGGCAATCACTTGCCAACAGTAGACTTCAATCAAAGACAAGACATTTTTATACCTACAGAAATTCATATGCAATCTTTAAAAGGAAAAAGATAACACTTAATTTTCTTTGGTATTGCTGCCCTCATCTGCAGCCAAAACCATTCATTTCAAACCCACTTGCACAAGACTAGAAGAATACAGAGGCAATAGGAAAAAACTATCATCTCAGCCCAAAGCCCACCTAACTGATACACTACAACAAAGTTTTACATCCCCCAGGAATGCACTCTCCCTTTTCAACATCTTTGCCCGTCCCATAGGAGTCAGAGGAATGGGGAGGGCACAGCTACACAATCAGCTTCACAGGTTGGCGTAGGAGGAGTCTTCACCCTGTCACCCTCACTGGCACCACAACTCCCAGGCCCTGCCGGCACTGCCTGCTGTGCCTTTGAAGAGCCACAATGCATTTCTGTGGAGCACTGCTAAAATTTACTGATGGGATGCAAATGACAGAAGCTGGCAAAATACTGCTCATAAACAGTTTGGGATCCATCTTCATGGAAAGGGAATTATAAAAATAAATTAATTGTGGCACAAACAGGCACAACAGCATCAACTTCAATTACCTTATATCAGTATGTACCAGTTGTGAATTCTGTTGCTCTTGAAATTTTGGAATCACACTTGCCACTAGCTTAAACCAGTTTATGTTGATAAAGCTTTTCATTATACCCACAGAAAAGATCAAGACCTAGGCATATCAGATTTTGGCTACTGAAAGAAAAAAAAACAACTTTCATGCATGACATAATTCAACGTTTGTTCTTAAATAATCAATCAACAGATTCATACAGAACCCTAACTTTTACAGAACTCTAGATCATATAGCAAAAATGCAGCACTAAAAAATACCGATATCCATCTCATGTTAAACCAAGAGAAATACCAGCAGGGTGAGGTTGTTGGATTTTGTCTGCTGTCATGAAAAATTGAAGAGTGAAGTTCCTGTCACTGCTTACTGTATTTTATTGCTTCTCATCAAGTACACTTACCCCAACAGTCACCATTCAAGTAATCAAATTGGAATTTAGTGAAGTAGTTAATTTAGAGAAAGTACAGGTGTGTCATGCAACCTTTGCAAGAAGTATCTGGGCCATCATTCCTTTGTTTTTGCACTCTTCCCTAAAACTCAGTTGGTGCAATCTTTATCTTAAAACTCCAACAGTGCTACAAGTCTGTCTCTCTCCTTCCTTTAAATGGGTAATTTAACACAGAGAAAACAATTGCTAAACATCTGGTCAGTGATGTGTCACAAATGCAATCTGGAAATAAGATATGGATGCCAACCAAGCAATTAGGCTAACTAAACTGGAAATAGCCAAGAAGGTGTTGGGGTACTGCCCAAGCCTGCAGCCTTCAACACAAGACCAGACAGTTTTCTAAATGGCGTGCTTTGATTCAGTACTTTGGAGACGATCTTTGGCTTGTGTAGAGAGAAAGAACAAAAATCCACATCCTTTGGGTAGGTGCACAACAGAAAAAAAGAAAACAGCTTGCCACACCTTCAAGATACTCGTAATATTTCTGACCTACAGCAGACAATTAGATAATCAATACAACCCAATCTCATGCTTTTAGACCTCCACAGTTACTTGTGGGGAAGGAAGGATACTTCCCCTCTCAGGGGATGCGATTGGCTCAGGCAAGGGATGGGAAGGTAATGTCCCTTCGGTGAGTACAGACACTGCTCCAACCATCCAACCTAAGTTAAAATACACTCTAGAATTTGTCATCTGTTTATTCTGGGATTTATAGTTTTGCAATGTAAGCATATAAAACACATGCTGGTAAACAGAGAAAATATAGAGACTATTCTTCTGTCAAAACAGACTCAGTCAGAAATACAGACAAAAAAGATATCTTTGCTAAAGACTCAGGGCAAAAGCCTTGTGCTATATCAGAAATCATGTTCTTTGTATGCAGCTTGCTTCCCTAGTTATTGAGCAGTGTAGTAAAACCTTCAGACAGAAATAAAAGGCACAGTCACAGGGTCAATCACTTGTGGTGGACCCACCTCCCCAGCTTCGCAGAGAGTCTGGCATCAGCTGCAGTGGGTACATACAAGGAAAGCAGGTTCTGAAGATGCAGAAGGCTTTACTTGACCGTGTTTCCCTATATTACTTCTATAAGGTCACAATAAATCTCATTATGCAAATCAACTTAAAAACATGAGGTACTTTCTTGACAGATGCTGAGTGCTGAAAGGTTCTGCTATCATTTACTATCCAATGTCTGAACCATAAATCAAAAATTTGATTGTCCTGAAAAAGTCTTGCTGTCTACAAATCCAAACTCATATTCAGAATATATTTTCTCCAATTTCCAACATAAATCTTATAACCTCTCAAGGCTTAATTATCTCTTCATCATGTGCTGATTACAGAAGTACTATTCCTTGCAAAGCAAAGCTTCAGAACATGATGCACCCCTGCAGCGTGGGCAGGGAGTAAGAAACCATGACTGAAGCTCTCAGATGTTAGGGCACCGAAGTTTTCCATCATTAGGAGGTGAATTTCCTGACACTCTGAATTCTTAAGAACTTTCAGACAACTGTAAACATTCCTTAATAGGAGTTTCCAGAAACTGAGACAGCAAAACCTGGGCAAGGCCAAAAATGTGACCCTTGCCAAGTTGTTTGCAAAGACGGCAGCAAGCATAAGATCTGGAAGACGACAAAGCAGGCATTTGAGCAGGCCAGCAGACTGCTGGGCCCGCAGAGGACTTTTCTTCCTGCTTTGTCTATGTGGGAAAAACCACATCTGCTGTTTTGCTTGGCACTTATGGGAGAGCCAGGCTGTGTACATGGCAGTGACTGCTGGACAGAGTAGCCCATCCTTGTCATTCTCAAGGGAGGACTGGCAAGCCTGGATCTATGCTCACCCTTTTCTTCTTTCTCTTCTTTTTCTTCAGATGGACTGGCAAGCCCCAGGATCTTTGTTCTTGTGGCAGCAAAATTCAACTGTGCTACACAGCTGAGAAGCTTTATATTAGTCTGAGTGCTGACCACTCTGCTATTTAAGTTACATATTCACTGTAAAACAGCTTACACTCTCCGAGTACAGCACCCCACATCAAGAAAGTCTCAAAGCTTCTTACAAACCTTAGTCATGTAAAAATGAATCAATTAACTTGCCATTTCAGTGCAGCCACTTCAGGGGGTGAAAAGCGTTGTCACATTGTGTAGGTTTATTTAAACTGCTACGAATTATTAGAAAGATGAAAGAGAGCTACAGAAACTGGAATGCAGCAAGAAGCAAGACTTATAACTGCCATGAACTAGCCAAATGCACCAGGCATCTTCAATGATGTCAGAGGAACAGGACTACAGCAGTGCAGCCAGTATGAGCAACTGGCAGGTTTGTAAATCTCACAACTACTGCAATAATCCTGGGTAGAAGAGAAAACAAACACTTTGGAATATCTATATCAGGGAGACTACAAAGGCAAATGTCCTTCGTTACCGAGCAAACACAAAGGGGAAAGGGGGTGGGGAGCATTTTAGATTTCACAGTACAGGAGAACATCAGGGGTTATAAAATTATGAATTGGAATAATTCTAAAAAAACCCAAAAAAGCATTACTTAATGCCATAATTTGAAGCAGGAGATCTGTGAAAAACAAACGTGGACAGTCTTGTACCTAAACATTTATGAGTCACCAAGAAGTATGAGTTGAAAAATCAGAATAACTATTGCAGAAACCCATTCTCTAAAGTGTTGCTATAAGCATTCAAAAATGCCTGTATAAAGAGATTCAAGTTAGAGGAAAAGTGATTTCAGAAAAGGTGAAAACACTTCCCTATCATTTTCCCAATCTTTAGTATTGGCACATACTTTTTCATCAAGTTCCTATGATGAAAATTGAAAAGCAGGATTAGGAAAATGCTCCTTTATTAGTCATAGCTTCTTCCTCAACAACGGAAGCATAACTCACTTGGAAAATGTTACTTTGCTTCCTTAACCAATTACATGATCCTTCAGTGATTTTGTTTTCTTGATGGAACAAGAGGGAAAAATCTAAAACAGCAATCTGCTCAGTAGTTCTTGAGACACAAACAGTAATCCAGCACATTAGAAATCAATCTCTTCCAGTTACTTTGTGTCCTACTATGATCTGTGTTGTAGCATTCAGAAAATGAGAGGGTTGCTTTAATGCAGTCCTGTTTATTCACATTTGTCTATTTTACTGTCAAGCACTGGAGTCTATGGAACAAATAATACTGTGTTTCCATCGAGGATCAGAGAAACTGGAGCATGATGGAAGTCACTTCCCAGTTTTCAACTACTGCAGTAAATCCAAACATATGAAATCTATAGCAGAATTAATTTCTTGCTAAAGCAGGTACCATTTGGTGCAGCATTCATCTGTCAGATCCAGGACATGAACTGCAGAATCAATTTCTCTCGCTCTTATTTCTTTATGTTTTCTGACACCCCAAATATATTCTTTTCATGGCCAGACAAAAGCTGTGTATTATTACTAGCACAGACTTGACTTACACAAAACTAGAATGCATGTACTATATGAAGGGCACCATCATAGCAATTTGCTTGCACTGCATTTTGCTGTAAACAGCTATATCACAATGACTTTTACCCATTATTTGTGATAAAGAGTACCCTTTACCTCAAATAAGCACTTTCTGGGGCTTGTTCTGAAGAAATTAAAGGTCAATTACATATTTAATAATAATTATTCATTATAAATTACATATATTTTATTATGAGGAGAGATAGTGAAATCAGATCTATTTCTGAAATAGGTAACTTGAAAAACCAAGATGTTGTAAAGAAATGCAAAAGACAATACAAAGATTATTACATAGCAAGTGTCATACCTGTTTACTAAGGCTCCAATAGTGTCTTTTGAAAGCAGAATATTTGGAAGTACTGCCTCATTACAAATGTCAGACTGCAAGTCAGTGAATCCTCAAACAATACTTTTAACACCATCTTTGTCCTCCCCTCTTTACCCCCACCCCCATCATCAAGAGCACTTTTACTTATTAAAGCTCTGTCTCCTAAACATAATTTTGGAGAGACACAGCTCATTTTCTAAACATTCGGCAAAAACCCACTACTTTTCAGCTTTTTTGCTTTTAAAAGTAAATTGCATAGTCTGCAGAATAGATACCTTACATGACTGTCAAAGTAGCATTTATAATTTGATATTAGGCAAAAAACTGTATCCACTTAAGGCTGGGCTAAAAATAGCATATCTTTTAAAGATCATCAATACCATTGTTGGGAATGCAGCAAGTACAAAAATACTGGCTTTAACATACGATGGATTTACCTTACAGATTTACAGATGTAGTACAAATTTAATAATTTACATATTATCCCTTCTTTATCCACAGAAGTGATAAAAAAGACTACATGACAAGAGACACAATGTCAACTGTGCACTTCTCAAACTATGTCCAAATCGAACTAATGCCAAAAGGTCACTATGGAATGATGCAGCAATCAAAGGGAAAGGTGGCTGCTCTGAAGACAAGGCCTCGATGAAAGTGCTCTAAAGTGAAACTTTGATATTGCTGGAACAAGAGAAGCAGATATTTAACCTTTAGCATGAAGGACTGATGATTTCTTTTACCCAGTTTTGACTAACATGCATTTCAGGTTATCTGATGGCACTTATCACCAGCACATATTCAAATAAATCCATGCAGATCTTAATTTCACATACACTGGATAGATTACTTGACATCTTGACATTGCAAATTCATTAGGGGAAAATTTAGCAACTACCCCACCGCAACAATGCAGGTTTGCAAAGTTTAACCCAGTTAAATGATGAACTCATTAGCAGGGAATGAGCTTTCCCCTTTTCTCCCATCTCAAACTGTCCTCACTTCAATCTTCACACAGAAAACGTAGACACAAAATTCAACAGAGCAAGCTCTGACGGATGTTAACACCATAATGAGAGATTGTGAAGGCTTCACCTCACCTGTCAGGGCAATCTCAGGCTGCCAGAAAAGCTGCTGTGAACCTTCCTGCATCACTTGGCTGTGGTTACCCGAACAGGTGTGTTCACCCTCCTCACTCACAGGAGCTCTCATTCACCACTCCTCTGTCCACTGGCCTTCCCAGTCCCTATAACATTCTGCTTAGCAACAAAATAATGGAAAATTTACTGTGCCTTTATGATTAATTCATACAAGGAATAGTGTCCCACTTCAAGTTTCAGATGCCAAGCAATGAAGAACTTGCAAAGCATCAGTTTATCAAAACACGAAATTTGAGAAGTCAAGGAGGGGGAATATATTTTTAGATTAAAGGTTTTGTCCCAGTTACAACAGTATAATGAAGGATAAATTCAGCACCCGATCAGATCCCCAAATCAAATGAATACTAAAACTTAGAACAGCTTCTTCTCAAAAGATGAGGGGTTAGATAGGATATAGCTACTTTCACCTGTTCATTTTATTTCCAGGTACCCTGTAATATTTAAAGACATTAGACAAATAACTGCATCACTTAAAAAAATGTAGTATAAACACAGGAGATATCCTTTTTGAAAAAAAAAATCAGAAGAGCACTCAGGTACTGAGTAAAGGAATTAGAATTAAATTACTATAAACCATTTTTTTTTTCTAGAGGCAAGCTACTATGGATCAGCTGAACAGGAGAGAGGCTTTTTTTTCTTTAAAAAAAAATAAATTAAAGGCAGTGCATTTATCTTATGGCCATGATGAAATTCCTGAAAATGTGACCCAGCTTAAAAGGACATGCTTCTGTTTATAGACAACTTGAAACTACTGAGGTGCAAGCTTCCCCAGACATTTCAATGAGTGCCACCTTAGATCCCAATAACCCTCTAAATGCCAATATAGGTATTTGCCTGTTCTTCAAAGCCTGTAAAAACCAACCTACCCCAGAAATTCCTCTGGAACACCACATTAAGTTCTACCCAGTCAGTTATTTATTTAGACTTTTTAACACATGTGGAAGAACTACAAGAATGTGAGAATAACTGCATTTCCTGAAAGGACGGCAAGTGATGGGGAAATGGGGATCAGCCATCAGAAAAACAGATGCCAGAATATCCTGCCACAAATGGAAGTGCCATAGGAAGCGTTTATCTCTGTGCTGCCAGCTTGGTGGCACTTCATAGTCCAAACCCTGCACTCTGCTCACTTTGGCGGTAACGCTAGCAGTAAAAGCAGGAAAGCTATGCTGACTTAGACACACATTTCTTTTAAGCTATTAGATTTCAGAATCGATGCTTTAGTGAACAGATCCTCTGAAAAATGTGCCTAGACAGAAAAGCAAATTTAAGTGTTTTCATATCTCTGCAGTCTTTCAACACAAATAGCAGTTGCCCAGTTGCAAAACAGCTTTCCAATTCCTAGCTTGAGCGACTACAGTTGTAACATCAATTGAAAATCATTCCCCTCAGAGTGCAATACCAAAATGAATATTAGAATGAACACTGAAATGAATATTAGATTGAAATCCAAAAGAAAGCATCATAATTTAAACTTAAATTAAGTTACCCCAGCCATCTGATGCCAAACTAAATGAAGCTATTGGCTGCAGAAGGTGCCTGAACCCGGTCAACCAGGAGAGAAAATACTGAATGGGCCAAACTGTTTAGCAGAGATTTCTTTTTTACAGAATGTCAGGAAGAAAATCGGTACCGACATTATTAGCTCCTTCAGATGGTTTTAAGGAAAGTGTATTTTTATTTGGACAATAATTTAGTACTTACTGTCAAAATTGATAAGTAGACATTCTGGAGCACTGCAAACATCTTGCTCTCCCAGGTAGTTTTGGATCTTTATTCAGTGCTGTTTGACTTACACGTTTCCCCAGGGGTATACATGGTTAGGAATACCTATCCATGGGCAGTAGATCCCCATTGGCTTAGACTTAGGTGCTGATAATCTATGACACTAGCAAACAATAGACGCTTAAGAAGGAATAAAAGAAACAAGGCATGTATGGATGCTGTTGTCCCTGAATAGATCTTCTTGGCTTCAGATGAATGGATTTTTCATGAGCTATGGGCTGTGCTAAGCCCCATCATGTTTAACAGCTGCCAAATTTTTCACTTTTCACCAATTTCTTCAGTTTCTTTCTCAGCTTGTCTTAATTCTGGCATTCACAACACCTAATCTCCAGAATGTAACTATGTCAATTTAACTCCACAAATGCAATATTATATCACTACTGAACTTTACAAAGATTTGGTGCCAAACAGGGAAAAGACAGAGAGACACTAAGAGAGAGCAAAGAGGAGCGATCGACTGATGTTCACTTTTACTTAAACAAAAAAAATAATCTTAAGTGGTTTACAGTTATGATTATTTCAACTTTTCAGCACTAAAGAGTACTACAGAACAACAATTTCTGAAATTATTTCACATCTCTATCTCCACTCCAGCTACGAGGCAGAAAGTATGCAGGCATAAAATATGATACTCCATATACGGTTTATGGCAAAAGTTGCCTGAACTCATCAGTGCTTCAGATGTGGTCTATCCCAGTTTCAGATTTCATTTGACTGGGAAAATTAAAGTTCAGCTTTTTTCTACGGAGTGCCTATGGTCCTGTCTCACAACTCTATTGAATTTTTTATTTTGTCTTTCAGACCAGCTGCAGAAATGGATGCTTCTAAGCGTCAGCCTCCAAAAATGTCCAAAAGATATATACAGAAAAATGGTCTAGCAGGTGCCTTTGTATGGAAGTAGAGCAATCCAGCGACTAGTTAAATCAGTCCTCTAAGCTATTTTATATTCCTGACCATTAGTTTTAAGTACCATTGACAGTGAATTACCTGAAATATTCTCATCATATGTCGCACATTCGCATTTTGGATTTATCACCCCCTTAAAGGAATGATCACCTGGCACAATAATTTGCCCCTTCAGGGTCTGAGAGAAATTACGGACAGTAATTTTCTTAAACATTTCTCCTTAACGAAACATTTAGAAGTACAGATTGGATTCATCACTCAGTACTTTCCTTTTTAAAAAAAGGCTAATTCCTATTTTAGGTTATAAGTTTTGTTTTAGTAACAGCAGATACAGGCTCAGGAAAATATTTTTTCAATCACACGTGAATAAACAAGTTTCACATTCAGTCAATTGTAAACTGGTAAACTTTGAGTATCCAAAAAGATCTCTAAGGCTTTCATACTTTAAAGAGAACATCATCCCCTCTTCATTAAGATCAGTACATGCTTCAACTACAGGCTGCTGTTTCAGTGGCTTCTTAAAAACATGCCTGGAGCAAGGATCACCCATCTAAAAACTACTTATTTCAGTTGCTGTATTTGATTTTTTAATCCCATTTTTGAAGCTTGTGAAAAAAGCAAAACCCAGGCAGGCTCAGAGTAGAGAGCTTTGACAAGTAGGCCACAAGAAAGCAGGAAAACACCATGTTCTTAGAATGATAGCTGGATATTAAGGATTTGATACCTTATTTTAAAATTCAATTGCATAAAGTAGTGCTTGTGCTAAAGCTGTCTCCAGCACAGTTTCTCTCTTTGTGTATCATAACAGGCATCCAGGAGGGTTGCAAGCAATAAATTATTACAGACTACAGATATCTCATGCTGCCCGCTGACCTTTCCCTTTCTCCCTCAAACACACTTCAGAGTCAACAATCTCTGGCAATTTCTTAAAAATTTGGAAAAAGAAGTGCTATATGTCTGTAACATTAAAAGTCCAAGAAGAGGGTGAATATTCTCAATTACAAGTACTGTAAGGTGTTGTCAATCAGAAACAGTAGAAAAAATATCGAGCTACTAGATTAAAAGTTTAAAAATTTATGTCTGCTGAACATTTCTTTGAGTTCTGGTTGCAAGCTGTTATCATCTGCCCACAAGAATGATGAAGAACTTGTGCTTTTTATGAAAAATTAAAATATATAATCTTTCTCTCAAACAGGTAATTTCTCTCATAGCTTTCCTTCCTATTTTTAGGTGAAAGGGTACGAACCACAGAACAAGTGAAAACTAGAAAGTTTTTCCTGTGCTGAAAATTTTGATGACAATTTTTCTGTAAAAATAAATTGAAAATACGGAAAAAAATACTGACACTGGTTTTGCATCCAAGTGGAGATGTCAGCTGGCTGCCTAAAAGACAAGTTCATTTTTTTACTTTAGGCACACCACCAGTTTAATTGACAGACCTAATTAACAGGAAGACCTGCTGGGCACAATCAGAATTGTGTTCCAGCTGACAGAAATGGAGATATTTGCCTCCTGATTATGCCTGTGACACACTGCAGAAGCTGCCAGCACAGCGTCTGACCAGTTTGTTCAGCAAATAACAGTGTGCAAAGCTGTGAATTCGATACAATTTATAAGCACTGTAAGCACAAGAAAAATCCAAGTCAGGCCAATAAACTTAGAGACAGAGGGTTAAAAGGGCTTCAGAGCCTTCTAGGGTCTTCTCTTGCACTTTCTCTGCTTAGTACCATTGGATTCTAAAAAAAATTCATAATCAAATTATTGTTTTCACCTGGGAGAGCATGCTTGCAGGGAGGAAATACCTTCTCATGCCATGTTCAGTTAGATTCTTCCAGGTGTTTCTTCCGGCATTATTATTTGCCATTAAAAAATGCTGAGGAATAGAATCATCACATGTTCCTATCAAAGCAACTTGCAGCTCAGGACACGCTTGCAGGCTGATAGCATCTTCTTGGGGGACAGCTCAAATTTGATAATCCACTGCATCTGAGGCCATACCTGCTGAGGCTCCAGCGGTGCAGAAATGTTATCACCATGGCATTCCTTCCAAGCAGCTTTGTATTTCCGCCAGTATGCCACAGACGGCCAGGGAATAAGGTATTAAACTTGATGTGTATAAACTACCAAGCATAGCAATCTTTAACAGGAAGGCAGATGGATTCCCAAGTAAACTTTAGCATCAAATCCCTGAATATATAGTCACAGTTGTGGCTGTAAATAAAAACTGAAAACCGCTCATGACAGTGAGGGGGTCTGCAGCTGTACAACAAGGGGCTGTTTTCCTGTGGAACACAAGGGATTCATTACTGCAGTTTCCTTGAAACAAGTTATGTTCTCAGCTTTTTGTGATGAAACTGAAATAAAACCCTCGCATCAATATGCTGCCATAACAAAGCATCAGTTAGACCATCTCTTTTCTTGAAACAAGATATACACTGTGTGATACTCAGCTGCAGTCCTCATACCCAAGAAAATTAAGGAAGTAAAGAAAAAATTAGGTGGATTCATCAGTGACAGGCAATAGGCAAGTGAAAGTTTCTCATTTTTTCTCTACAGTATGAAGAGACTCTCCCAATTATATTTTCTAATTTCGGCTATTAGCAGTTAAATCCCAGACAATATTCCAGTGTAGATGTGCTGGGGCAAAGGTGAGAACGTGAAATGCATTTCCAGTTTATTGCCATTGCATTTTCTCCTCTTGACAGTTTTACAGCAGCTGAACACTCATATGCTGAGAAACTCAACAGCTACAACCTGATACAACCCACACCAAAGAATTAGAACAGGTAAGGTTGTTCTGCTTGTAAAAAGATAGCATTCTTTAACTATACCCTCTGCTGTAAAAATACAGGAAGGCAAACAGAAGCAAACAAACCCAAACAGCCATTGTAAACATAACACAATAATTAACTACTTCCTATTCAAAGACTTATTCTCTCTTCAAGAAGCAAAATCAATAGATTCTGTCTCTCTGGTACAGAGAGTTCTAGAACTGTAGATTAATTAAACACAGCATAGACAGAAATGCTTGTGGTGCATTTTTAGAACTTTATTTGGTCAATAAGCATCTAGAGAACGTAGAGGAGCCACCACTGCTCTAACAGAACTGGACTTCACCCACCAAGAATACATTAGTCTTACAGACTTTACTCTTCTGAACAACTCTCAGGAAAATAACTGCTGTTTCTGTTTGCATTAAGGAAAATGAACAAAAGACTCTGGAGAATTCCTGAGCTGCTCAGTCCTGCCTACAGAGCAATCTGAAGTTCTGCAGGTAGCACAGCACATGTGCTTCAGCTGATCCCTCATATACATGAAATTCGGGGAAAAAATCAGTACATTTTTTGACAACCTTGTAAGATCGTGATTACTTTCAGTACTAAATTGCATTGAGTGAGGGACAATATTTTGCCGTTTTGAAACATAGTACTTCAGTAACAAGATGCATGCATTTTGCTCCTTTTTAACAGGCCTGGTTGCAAACTGATACCTGTTCTGCTGTTGTTCAAATGGTATTTCAATAACTTGCTGAGAATTGTGTGAATCTCAGAAACAAGACACTATTGACAAGAGGTAGATATTACTGAGACTTTACAGATTTTTTAATATTTTCAGAAACAAAGGTTGATTTTTTTTATCAAAAGGAAAAGTCAATATAGCTGATAAATTTGCCTTCACCATTGATAGTAAGAAGCCTTCACGAGTAAGCTGCAATAACCCCCCACATGGGGATTCACCTGAAGGAGTAGGTATAATGTCAATGTCGGTCTAGAGCAAAAATCTCATTTCCATTTTGATTTGCAGCATTTCCCAGTTGATTCCTTTCTAGAATGATCTTAAACATTTTTTATGTTAATTGAACAAGACAGGTCCAAGCCAATTGCCCATGTAGTGAAGTTGTTTGTTCTAATTAGGAAAAAAAAATACAGATGCTTTCCTTGTAAGTTAATTTTTGAAACACTATTAGCTTTACCTCTCAAAGATGAGAACAGAAAGGGGCTGGGTATTTTGTTCAAGCCTTCCCAGACACGGATGTGTGCACACTCATCTGTGCATGTACAGCAATACTCCAACACAAGACCTATCTAACCCCGACACCAGACCAGGAAATAAAGGCAGGAACATAATTTATTTTATACGCATTTCTGTCTGTATTTCTGCCCTTGAGGTATTTCCTGGCCACATCAGTGACTGAAATGAAGCAGCTGATTTTTCACTTCTTGTGAGAAAGCAAGATAAAAACCCCGTTGTTTTGGTTTTTTTTTAATTTGTTTTCAGAATAAGCAAAGGGACATGAGCAGGTCTCCAAAAAAAAAGAAATCTCAGAGAAACCTGTGCCTCTGAAGCTTTATGCTTGTCTCCTTCCTGCTTTCTCCTTCCAGTTCAATTCAGTAACATTATGTATTAAACATGATGGTCTCAAAGATCAAGATATTCCCAATACATCTCAAGAGGCTAATGCTAATTAAAGCTGACCAAAAGACTTAAGAGTTTGAGATACAGCAAAAACAGACTGAACTGTGACAAGAGACTATGTGACAGTTTGATTCTATTTAGATCAGATGCCACAGGTGTAGCATTATTATTATTAAGTATTGCCTGATTGCTGCTATTTTTTGCTCCACCTTAAAATTAGAATCAAACACTAAGGAATTAAATTTGATACCTTCAATTAAGCAGTAGTAGTTTTAAAAGTGAGATTGGAAATACATACAGGTTATACAAACATTCTTCATGAATAGCACGGGTACTATTTATTTTGACTCGCAGCAGCAGTCATGAACCAGACAATTTTTGCCAGTCCTTCCCAGGTCTGTAATATCTGACTCTATAATTACCAGGTAGTTCATCTTCAAAAAGCTGTGCAGAAGCAGCAAGCTTTACCATATGTAAGAAAAATTGCTTGTTGTGTGCTACCCATGATGAGGATGAAAGAAGAAAAAAGATAAAGTACAGGAATAGCTTTGACAAGCGATAAAAATGGAAACAGACAAAATAGCTGTAATAAGGTAAACAGAACACATACAAACTGAAGAGGAAAATAGAAATTATATATTTGCTTGGAAGCAGAAGTGGTTTGAGGAAGGAGAGACAGGCCATCCTCAAAAAAGCAATAGCAACATAGGCTCCATGGAGCAAGATGTATTAAAAATCATGGGATCAAGCCAAGAAGAGAAGGTGAAAGCTTCATCAAGTCTAGGTAATGATGAAAGGACAAACTTTACATGGAAGAGAGAAACAATCTCTTCAAATAATTCATGAGGGATAAAGGAAGATGACATGGTCCAGGTATATAAAAAATGAGGAAACAATTATGAGTACTGAGGAACAGAACAGGAAATCTGGTAGAACAAGTGAAAAATGATGTTTCTGAAGAATACAAGTCTGGAGAAAAAGGCAGGCAATTATAACACACTATAAAATACCTATTCATGCTTTTCTATTCTCCTCCTACAAGGAATGCAAATTATTACAGCCCCATATTATACAGTCTCATCTCTTTCATTCAGGACACTTTTAGCTCCAGAGATCCCTGAGGCATCAGCAACAGGAACTGCATCACATCCTCACCAAGCACCTTTGCAAAAAGGGAAATCTGTGTGGGCTCAAGGTGCAGGAGACAGGTGAGGATGACAGAGCCTGATCGGTTTGGTCACCTAAATGAAATCATCTTTCCAGAGAGAAACCAGTCTGAGGCAAAAAGAAGGTACAATCATGCTGCCTGATCTGTAACCAAGCTTACTGTCCACAATTACCACATTGATTGGGTCTTTGCACGGTTCTTGCTCTGCAGAAACTGAAGACAGAAAATATGTAAGCCCACTTGACACTACTCTCCTGCCCAAACCTGTGATACAAGCAAACACAAAGTGACACTTCTATTGTACGAAAATTCAGCGGCTGATGGCATGCTCTTTAATCTTTCTGCAGGTGCCATCAGACAAAATACTACAGAGCACAGCTGTATGTAGCAGTTACTTATATTGATCTGGAAAACACCACACATGGCAGCTTATTTGCACCATCTGCTACAGAAATGTCAGTCAAAGGGAGCAAGGTAGACACCTGGGGGTGTACCCACCGAGAAATCACTCAGAAGAGGAAAGAAGAAACTCCGGGGGGGGGCGGAGGGGGTCAGGGAGGGGATCTATAAAAAATTAATAGCTTATGCTGTCAAAAGGACTAAAGCTGTGGAGGAAGAGCAGTTTCTGGCACAAGAGCAGCCAGCCTGAGTTTTAGTGAATGTCCTGAACTCCCCTGCAGTTTGGTAGCCCCTTCCTTTTCACGCTTAAGTGTCTGACAGGTGGCCCAATTTTAAAGATAACAGCAGTTTTGCAGGGCTTTCAGTAATACAAATGATTGGTAAAAATTACAAGGAATATACATGCCCTAAATAAACTATCAACTGAACAAACCTGAGCAATGGTTGAAATTAGGGATAGCTGCTTCTTTAAAAATTTGCAGCAGGAATGGTAGCATGCAGCTGACTATCGAAATGTGTAATATAGCTGTCACCCAGGAAATACAACTTGCACAGGCTCGGTTGGAGCCCGAGCTCTGCTCCAGTTTGGAAGACCTTGGGCAAGGTTCATCTCACATTATGTTGCATGTCTGTCTAAGTATGGGACCAACCGTGCTTGAGAAATGCCAGTTAAGAATGCCTCGAGAAATGACGACAGAGGGAGTCCAGACAGCAACATGGAGACAGCAGAAAAGGAAACAGTAGGAAGAATAACTTTTTAAAGAAGGGAACCTTCAATCTAAGGAAAGATTTGGGGACTTCAGTGTTTTTTGCATAAGAAATATGTTACAATCCCCTACGTGTTTGGGAGAAGGAGAGTAAAAATTAAAAGGACAAGTGGTTCCCAAAAAAGTACCGAAAGTAACAGCTTACTTTAGTATAGGAAGAAATGTGTCCTGTGTTCACCATAAATAATAGCAGGCAAGATGTGCCTTGAAACAGCCGCTAGAGTGGATGTACTTAAATCCACTACGGGCAACTTAGCCTTCTCACTTCAGAACAGAACAAACCTAAACACACTATATTGATAAATTATGATTATTGTAATCCAGTATTATTAACAAAAATACACATGCTATTATCAAGCCTGTATGTTTAGAAAAGACTACTGGAGCTAACACATTCCTGTCACCCAGATGAATACTGATACAAGTAGTGAGTCACTCTCATACCTTTTGAGGATTAAGAATCAAAATTCAGTCTCTGCCCAACCAGGCGGAATGGGCTACATCAGAGAGAGAAAAGGATGGATGGCTCTCAGGTCTAAACCTCAGATCTTAAGGAAGAGGGACAATAATATCTGCCAGAATATTTACCAAGATCAAAGTCATTACTTCAGATGTGACAGTAAATATACAGGGCCATGGTAACTAAAGCAGGGAAGAAAATGCAGGAGTGGACCTAAAAACATAGCAAAGGGATGGGAGGTTGAAAAGAAATAACAAGTAGTTGCACACTGGCCAGACAAACAAGCATCAGAAATTCACCCCAAGAAAGCACATTCCTGAGATAAAGTTCTGCAAAGTTAATGAGGGACTGCACAAAACATGTTCTGTATTGAGCCACCACCCAAATCCAGGTCCATCTGTATCATCTCTCTTTATATTTGAGAAATATTAATTCTGGCCTTTGAAACTATTTACATAGGACATAGAAGCTTCCATGCAATTTTAAAATAGTCATACAAATCACAGGCAATTGTACTGTACTGTACAGTGCAGTTGAAAAAAAAAGTGCCATGTACTACACAGCATGCCTGACATCAGTCTTCAGTGTGACAGTAAGTACAGATCAATATTTCTCAGTTTCTGCAAAGTCATTCTTTAAAATCCATGGAAAAAAGCTTACCCAGTTTTCAAGCTGACCAAGGCATCTTCAACTCCTTTCTGATTATACTTCGTCATGTAAAGGTGCATATCAGGGTAGTTGTTTCTGATATTCCTCTCTGTGCTTCCATTTGGGACTGTTCCAAATCGAAAAGGAGGTGAATAATCATACGGCCTTTGAAACTGGAGAGAAAAGGGAAAAGTAAAGTTTTTCACGCATTCAAAATATGAAGAAGGGCAATTTCAGATTGAAAAAAAACAGAACTTGTATAAGCTGCCTCAAATTTCCTCTAGGCAAACACTGTGGGTTAATTCAGTTCTATTATACCAGAAACTGTGTCTTCACACTGACTGAACTTATAGAAACATCTACATCCAAAGCTCAAATTTGCTACTCTAATGGACTTTCTCCCACACATTGTAATATGGCAGGACAACAGAAACCGGAGCACAGAGATACTGGAAGATATTCCTTATCTGACATGCATCTCCCTAGAAAACCCAAACTACAAGCAGACACACTGATAAACAGCAATCAGAAGAAAACAGTGTTTTGTTGATAATCATTTCACACTTCCATCTTAGGTGAGACATTGTGGGTCCCCACACAAAGGAGGCAAAAGGATCACTTGCACTGCTTGACAGGGAGTCCAACGCACTGCTCCCAGAGGGATGCAGGTGACTGCAGGAAGCTTGTGCACGGGCAGGGACAGCGTGAGGGCTGCCTTTCCTTCCACCGCCATGTTCTTGTGTCTCCCCCAGGGGCTCAGCAGCTACATCACTTAAAAAGTGCTTCTGAAAAGGGCTTCTGGAGCTCTCACGCCTATAATCCTAGTCCCTGCTTATTCCTAGAATTTCAAACTACAAACCATTTGCTTGAGGGCATATAGGTTTATTCTACAACTTTACCCTTTAGATCGCTATCGCATCAGCACAGACAAACAAGCCAGCGAATATCTGCAAAGGAATAGCAATAGCTCAGGGCACACTCAAGTTTCAGATCTGGGAATCATTCAGATAATCTCACATAAACATTTGCTAACAGACCTGAAAATTTTGTATGTGCCTTTTCAATACCTCTCTTTAAATACTAACTGACACTTTAGGATTAAGTTAAAATGTCTCTTTAAGAAATAAATGAAAAAGGCCACTCAGATTAGAGGAACTATTGGCTAATGAGGAAATTCAATTGAGCATTGATAAAAGCAGTCACCCATGAATTCCACAGTAAAATGCACTGTTTTTACTGCTGAAGTTGGAAGAGCAATCCATATACCCTGTGCTGCAAGAGACAGCTAATATTTATACAGCTGCTGCTTCCTTTGGGCTACATATGTAATACTTCTCTTTTTAAAGTTTGGTCTCAGGGCATCAAGATTTCCCAGGATCCAGTGCCAATTTGCTAAGAGAATACAAATAGGATTATACAAAAAATGGGAGTATTTTCAATTCCATCAAACTTTGACTGTGAAATTATCGCTGCAACAGTATTTCATGTTATGGAACTACAATTAAATGCTCCATTTTAATTAAGCGTATTTTGACAAAGCATAAAGGAATGAACTCTATTTTTCTCTATTTTTTCAGCAAACAGATGTCTTCTAATTTTCCCTTTTCACAGCTTCACTGTTTAAATTATTACTTTGCTACCACTTTACACATACTAATTGACCCATGCACTACAATTACACTGTATACTAGTCATGGTTCTTAGTCTATATTTGCTGTCTCCTTTTGTGAGTTTATTACGCAGTACTGAAACAAACCCTGCTCTTAAATATATGTCCAGAGATTCTACTGATACAGATGTAGCTTGCTATTAACTTTATTTAAATCTACAGATAATGAATGCCTGAAGTAGTGAGAAGGCTTCCAATTATCTCCTAATATCTGTATCAAATTTTCCAGCCAATAGAACTGGAAGAAATAATTAAAGGAACAAGGTCAACTTCAAGACCTGTAAAAACTGCTGCTGCTCATCCAGCTGACAGTTTTTGGAAACTCAGCTGTGGTGAGCATTCTGCAAACTAAATTCCTAATCCCAAGGTACAGCAGGGGAACTGGGAGGACAGGGAGATTATGGTGGAGTATCCTAGTCATTTAGAAATGCAGTTTGGTTCTGAAAATTCTCACTTTTCAAGAATGTTCATATGAGTTTAAGATGTTGGGAGGAGTTTCCTCCCATAGGAATAGTTGAAGGAATTAAGGTATCTGTCCCAAACTGAACATTCACGGAACACACAAATGTTTCTACAGGAGAGCAGAGATTAATAGTAAGTCCTAGTTCATTCAAAGAGCACAGGGATAACAAACAGATGAATAGTTCCAAACACAATCCACAGACTGGAATTTCTTGGCACAAGACACACAATATTAACAGTCACAAGGAGATAATTTTTTTGAAACAATTGTCTGCTACTACCGGCTGCTCACAGGCTACTTGTGAAGAAGAAAGAAAGGGTTTAAAATATTTTTACTAGTAGTGCACCCATATCTAAGGTGTATAAAGTGCTCACCAGTAATTTTAAACTTCTATTCTGTGAACTAACATGTCCTGGAGAAGCATATAGGCTCTGTGATTGCAGCAAAGATCTATGTGGCAGGCATGAGACAAGAAAGAAAAAGGACAAAGTTCGACATGCGCTCATTTTCCCTGAAGACCCATGATGGGAAATAAAATATATCATGGCTTCCAGAAAGCAATTTTCTTCCTAGACATTTTCTGAAACACTAATTTTTTTTTAATCATGAATAAAATCCTTAGATTGAATGCACAAACCCACTGCTTGAATCAAATTGTGGAGAGATCTACTGTTATTCAGAAGACGAATTCATTCTCACTTCCCCATGCTCTGCCAGCTGCTAGCAACGTGGCACATGGCAACAGAACTCCAGTCTTTTGCTTTTATTTTGTTTGACCTATATGCCTTAATAAACCCACCAATTTAATTAAGTCAGTAAAGTGATCTTTCACAAACATTAAATACTGACTTAATCTGAAGATCTGTATGCTTGCGTGGAAAGGCTGGTATTCAGAGCAGTTTGGTTTTGTTCTGGAGTATTTTAAGGAATTGTACTAGAAGAGTAGAAAATAGTAAACATTCTCCTTCTGCTAACACAGATTATAACAGGAGTTATGTATGGTTTGGAGTGAGAGAAAAACACCCCTATTTGAACTCTCTCCTTTCTTTTACCAGATTTCTGATCTTTGAAAAATGTAGCTATTAGTAATTCCAAGACTATTATTATAACCATCAGTTACTGAAATGCAGTTGATATCTACACCTGACAACTGTCAAAAAGCGCTGTAAAGGTCTAGTACTGAAGTGGAGGGATGGACTGGGGAAAGAGGGTCACCTGAACTACCCCATCATCCACGCTGCCTTTTGACCTCAGCCTGCTCTGTTTTCACACAGACATATCTCTAAGTAACTACAGAACTTGTGACATCTTACTGCCCAAAAATATAAAGCCAAGGTTACAAAAATCCTGTGAACCTTGCAAAAATAAGGAACCTGTAAATGGTGTAATTAAGGCTTCCTATTAAGGTTGAACAGAATGCCCTAGACCACATGCACGTGGGGCATTTCTTAAAATGTGACTGTATGGAGGAATCACAGTAGATAAACACTTTGCAAGACAATTCTGTCCACTGCTATCTACTCTCCCTTAGTAATCTTGTCTCTCTTTCATTACATGAAAAAGGCATAAATGGTCTCAAAAGTAACAAGTGCTGCAAATGCCAGCTTTGTTGGATACTTTTGGACTCATTTTCTGTACCTTTTTATGAACGCAAAGCTTTTAAATGTCTTTTACATACACAAGAATGTCAAAATATAATTTTCTTCTCATTTTCTGAATAATTTGAATTTATGAACACCCACCCCTAGTAACTCCAGTACATGCTGTGCCATGTATTTCTGGGTGACACATAGATGACATAGGATTCAGAAATTCATTAGCAACATTATGAGGTTTGAGGAAAATATCAAGAGGTCTTAAAGTGAAGCAGGGTAAATGGCATGTTATCATGTGTTCAGCAAATCTGGTGAACCAGATGCTGGAGTGTAACACATTTCCTGAATGGGAAAACACTGAATGCTGGGGGTCAGGGATGACTGCCCAGAGAGAGAAGGGTTTCTTCCTAGCTTCTCTTCTCTGTAGTCTATCACATACGGAGCTGGATTGAGAAACCCCAGTATCTCTAATTGGGAATACTATATTGCATTGACAATACAAAGACCTTGACTCTTCAGTTGTGGCAATAGGAAAAACAGGCAAGAGGAAGAATAGTAAACTGATTTACCAGCCCGGAAGTTTTTTCAAAAGTTTATTGAACTCCTAGATATTACTTACTTAAAATTAATTTTACCCACACTTCTGTCTCTTCTCACTGGCCTTTGCCTATTAGCACTTTGCTTGCAGCAAGGGTCAGTGTTCTTGACCAAAAACCAGTAAAATTGTTGCAAATTCTTGAACTGTTCTACTAACAACATTGCAGCAACAAGGCAGAGGGGAGAAAAATAATTTAACATGGATCAGATTATATTCCCATAAATTATCCTTAATTATTTGAGTTTTTAAAATCCGAGAAACCTCAGGACTATGGAGGAGGCAAAACCTATGTATGACAAGAGGAATGTTTTGAAATAAATCATTGCTTTTCTGGACTTCCTGCTTGTTTAATTTAATCAGAAAAGGCATGGCTCCCCTGATTTATCTCTATATGCTTCAGGCAAAATTTGAAGAACTGTAAAATAAAAACAGAGGTGGCAGATCAAATAAATTATCAGCAGACCACACAAAAACAGATGGTATTTTCTGATTCAAGTATTTTTCTATTTTTATTTTGCTTTTTGTACAAATAAAATCCTACTTAGCAGAGAGAAAAGAAAAATTACAAAACCAAGTAAGTTATTAGCCAAAAGCTACAGAACAACTACTGACATTTCCTCAGCCCATAGGTGAGACTGGCAAACAGCCAGCCAAGGGAGGAAGACAGGGGTGCACTGGCAGACCCGAATGCCAGGTGCAAACCAAATCCTGCCAAAACCGAGACTTCCCAGGAAAACACTCTGTACTTTCTCACAAACAGGAGAAAGATATTTCTCAATTTTTTTTCTTTTATCCTCAAGAGAAGAATACCTTTTATCTATCTCTTACTAAGAATATTATCTTAAAATAGAGGTATATTTAACAGTCTTCATACTCTTTCAAACATTTTGTGACAATACAGCTTAACGAAAACAAAACTACTATCATTTTTTGTTTCTTTTTATCTGTCTTTCCTCTAGCCATGCTTGCAATTCATGCTTTGATACTTCAGATCACTCAAAGGCTGGTCATAGAAAGCAGTTAAACCAAAAAACAGACACGAGGCTATCTGAGCTGTTGCCTTCTTATGAATAACAATTTCCTTTATTTTCTGTCCTTTGAGAAAAATCCCTTGTGAAGTTCTTCCCTGTGCTATAGTCTGTTTAAATATTACTTCTTAATGTCAATATTTAGTTTAATTTTAAAACAACTGGGCACAAACTTGAAAGCAGCATGCCCTTCATGTATTTTGTGCCTACTCATCACAGCAATAATTTTGCAAATGGACTTCAATCCCTCCATGCAATACCACTATTACAAAGCAGTCACACAAATGAAATAAAAAAGAAGTAATTGCTAGGTTTCTGATTTATAAGACTATTGATTAAAATTCACAAGTACAAAGATCTGGGAAGTATACTTTCAGCAGAAAGTTCAGTCAAGCTAGAACAATATGAAAAATAAGCAGATTTTTTATTTGTCAGTTTGCGTGAAACCTGAGTAGGGTTTAAGTGAGCTAACAGAGCCTACTGCTCAAAGTGAAATTCTCACAAAAGTTTTTGAATTAGGAAAGCACCTTCCACAAACACTTCAAAATACTGCACCTTGTCTCATGTAATTTACATCTCACTTCAATGTGGTAACACAAAACCCCAAATTTTCCTATTTACTCTTGCCATTTTATACAAGGAAAACATTCAAACAGCCACAGACAATATGTATCACTTTTTATCATTTCTCTTTGCTTATTTATGCTGGCACCACTTTAAATCTGAACTCTTTCTGTAACTTCCTTGCACACTAAACAGAAAGCATAAAGACATTTTTTCAGGAGCATTAACTGGCTTCTGATAATTACTGGATAGTTGCTGGCTTTATGAATATTTTGTCAATTAATATATTATTAATATTCCACACAGAGAAGTTAAAATAATTTTAAATATACCTTCCCTGCATTCAAACTGACTTTTTTTTTTCCCCAGCATATCGGTGAATTTAATTTTATTGCATATTGGTGAGGCATTCCTAATCAAACAGGAATTGATTTCCATCACAAAATAAAGATACTTTTCAATGAGCACAGTTACTATTGAAAAGGCAGCTCAAAGACTTTGAATCTTAGGTTTGGATCTTAGGTTTGTTAGTAAAGGATTACACTCAGAATGAAATCATCCAGTTTTAGCTTATTATCTTGCTCAGAGTTTTTTTAGCACAAATTTGTAGAAGGATTATGAAGAATAGACACTGACCTCTTTTGAGCTGAAGACCTACCTTTTTATCACTCAGTCCAGTCACTTGGTCAACAAATTCCTCTTGAATCATAAATGCAGCTAAGTTGGCAGTATAACTAGCCAGGAAAATGACAGCAAAGAAAGCCCAAACCGACACCATGATTTTACTTGTTGTCCCTTTGGGGTTTTGCACAGGCACAGAGTTGTTGAATACCAAACCCCAGAGCAACCACACTGCCTTTCCAATGGTAAAGGATGGTCCATGGGGATCTGTAATTGCAAAGAGCAGTTATTTTAGTTGCAGTTAAATTAAATCTTGGCAAGATACCCTACATAATAACAATGAATTACTCACAAAGACATGGTTAAAAAATATTTCAATACATATTCACTGTGTCCCCAGGCTTTACCATAGGTTCTCTCTATTGTAAAGACATTAATTTCCATATTTGTAAAAAAATAATTTAACATTTTTCTATGTGGCATTTAGTTCAAAAGTTTTAAAGTGCAAACGGAAAGCATAGGTTTGGAGAAGCAAACTGGTATGTCTCTTGCAGTAAGGTATGTCCCACTTTCAGTCCTCTCTGCCAGTGGACATGTAAATGGAAAACTGTGGGTTTAAGTCTTAATGCTTCAATTCTAGTAATTTTCTACCCTAAATTATTTTTTATCATCTCCAGTCTTCCAAAATCATGGCTTTGGAACTTTATATAAGCATATTTAAGATCAAAATGTGTGAATACGTCACCCCTTTTAAGCAACTTTTCACTTAGAGGATCAGTCAGTAAGTCAATACAAAGGAGCTACCTGTGTAGAATCATAACTTACAGTGAACCAGACTCCGTTTACCTCATGTGTTCAGAGTCAGTTCTGTGGCTTCAAATGTGTTGGCATTACAGGTAAAAATCTGTCACAGCTAATCCATTCTGTAATTTTTGTTATTCCTGTTTTCAGTCAGCTTTTAATTCATCTCAAAGCAAGAAGTGGTCAGCACGATGCCCTCCTGCCCACATAGTGGCAGAAATGGATTAGCAATGCTATTATGCACTTAAAAGGCCTTATTTGTAGAGCCCTAGGCGAATAAAGGGAAGTGTGTTTCTACCCAGCTCAAGGCAAGTACAGCACAGTCATCGCATATTGCTCGTCATCTAGCTTCCCTTTATCCTCAATGGAAAGAAACAGGCTTCCCCTGACTGTGACTCATTTGACCTTTTTATAAGTATCTATTTTTCAATTAAATGGCAATTAAGACAATAAGCTTTGATGCAGACACCTGTAATACTACCTCCTTTCCTGCCCTCTTCCTTTATCCAAGGAGACACACATTACAAACTCAGATTTAGTTATTAGTTTAATTATCATTTATGTTAATAATAATAATTATTAAAAGAATAAAACCCAAAGTGGGTATACTCAGTGCAGGTTCTCGTTTCAGTATAAATACGCTCTAACACAGTGCAAATTTTTTCACAATGCAATCAAGTACAGCATCTTAGATTATCCTCTTTCTACTCTGCACTGGTGCTAAGAAGATAGAGCGCAGTACAATAAACACAATGGAGCTGACTTTTGGTTCATGAAACTACCTTCTAGAGCCATTGAAGACTGAGCTATTACAGGGATAATATGTATTTGCTGAGCAACAATGATAAGGGAAGTGTATGCCAAGAAAGCAGCCTAAAGTTCTGTTTACGCTACTGGAGATTTTATTACCATTGAGCTTCATCCTCCTAAAAATGTCTGGGGAGGGGAGTAATCTACATAAAGAATCCCATTTAGTTTAAGATTCCCATGTTTCAAATGAATGGCAGCTGGATTTGTGGCAGAACTCTAGAACTAAGTTAGGACGGTCTAGTGCCATAGTATGCTTTTGTAACTTGAAGTACAATAAATAATCGATTCTGGCACATGAGGTAGGTAGCACAGAAAAGAACAGCCTAGCCCCTAGATCCCTAGTGTCTATATTCACCTTTGATTTCCCCTTCTTAAACACAGTGTTTATTTTGGACAGAGGTTACACATTTACCATCTTATTGAAATAACAACACCATCTGAACATTAAAATAACCCCCTTTTTCAGGGCACAAGCCAATCAAAATCTAGAAGAAACCATTAGCTTGTAATAGTCTCCAGAACTGTGTTCACCAAGCTGGAAGATCTCACTATAAAATTATGAGGCAAGTATGATTTAGAAATTAAAACCAGGCTGCACTCTCAACTGTAAGTAAAGAAAGAGAAGGATGAGGGCACCACAATACATGGAAACCTCATTCTCAGGTCAAAGTGCTAATAATAAACAACTGCAGCTTTCACTGAGAAAGGCAAGCTCTGTATTAAATTTGTTGTGCTAGTATATTTTGAAAATGAAGTTTCTGTAGCCATGGATGCTACACAGAAAGAAGCGATGCCCTTCTGCCACTGGCCTCATTTCAAGGCTGAGTTCATCAGACTTTTTATAGTATATAAAACTGTATAAAACATAACTGCTATTTTCCAGATTATCCACAAAACCACACCAGTTTAGGTGATTATCTCTGAACTTACCACGAATTTGTAAGAGTTAGGAGTCTGTAGAACTTATTCCAATGCTTTTTTAAGCCGAAACTCTACAACAGATACAGTATACTAACCAAACACTGCCTGAATACGACTCTCTCTGATATCACTTACCCGTCTATATGTCTTTATTCCAACAAAATAGAATACAAACATAAGCATGTAAGCCCTCAAGAAATCGTATTTTAAATGAAGAGCAAACAGTTTCATAGCTGCTTTTACAGTTTTATTCTTATGTTATGTTTATTTTAAAAGGTGGAGGGCAAGGGATGAGAAATACATGACTTTTTTATAGCTTTAGGGTTGTGTAAAATGCGAAACTTACCTCTCCCTTGTGCTAAGTTCCTGTTATATCCTACAGGACTAAAGTACTCAAATATAAAGACAGCCATGGCGGACACAATGAGAAGCATCACAAACATCATCACCCAGACAGAAGCACTAAAAGGCTCTGCAGCAAAACAGACCAGAGAAACAGTAACACAGTTCATTAAACCAGTCTCAGCACAAGAATTCTAATGTCTTCAGCTAAAGCCCAGCAGCTTTCTTTAAAGCTTTTACCAACCAGAATGCTAGCAAATAACTAAATAGCAGTAAATAAAGAACTGCTGTTAGTATATATACACAAATTCATACAGTCAAAATTGTAAATGTAAGTTGCAATTCAAAAACAAAAGCTGCACACTTTTCTTCAACAAAGCCTTCACTAACACTGAGTGGCAAATAATTGGTTTGACTCACTGCTTATTCAGTCTACAGTCAGGTGGCCCATTTCTATTTATCCTATGTTACTTGCATTTATCAACAGAATTGTCCAACCATTATGACTGTGTTTCTGCAGAGCAAAAGCAATTAAGCATGTGTTTAATACATTTGGTAATTCAGTGAAGTAGAATTCTCTCTTGTTTTCTATCCAACAAAAAGTGTTAGGGAAAAAAGCTAAATACTTGCATTCAAACTAAATTTATTTGATTCAGATTTTTTTTCTTTCTGTGTTCACTTTCATCTACCTGCAATAGAGATGTTGTTTTTAACAATTGCAAATACATCCTTTTGAAAGTCTCATTCTCATCTGGGAGCAAATTTCTGAAATCAAAATGTTTTTATGGAAAACTGAATGTCAGTTTGAAAGACAGAAAAACCATGATTAAGTGAAAGAAGTAGGTTGGAACAGAAAGCTAAAAGCAGTTTCAAATACCAACTAGCATCAAGACTAAGCACTAACTTTTTGAAAGGATTGGATATGTTAACAGTATGTGATAACACAAAGTTCTTAAATATCATCTTGCCCAATTAAAAATTCTCTGTCCTTTCAGGAGTCTTTGTGGTAGCTGTCATGGTATAAGGATACATGTAAGAGGGTTTGTATGGTAAAGTAATATCTCTTTAGCAGGTCAGTTTATTTGGGGGAATTTTGTAGTCTAATTTTGGTAGATAATGCAAGTGAGAGTGTGCTCTGAAGTGTGAGAAAAAATCTTAGTATACTACTTCAAATTAGGACAGAATCAAGACACACTTGAAAGGACAAGAAATTAGTGAGTTCCAATGCTTTGCCTGTTTTTGAAAGCCCAGGAGGTTCCTCCATCCTAACTTCTTCATTCTTTGAATTTTAATTAAGATTTGAAACACTGAAAATTATTCCATCGTTGCAGGAAATGACCCTGAGTGAGAGTAGAGGTGTGCTAAGCCCAATAGCTCACCTTCAGTTTGAACCTTGCCTGAGTCAGCATGAACCATTCACCCAGAACTAGAATGAAGTGTAATAATTTGGGACAAAGCATAGAAATCTCATGGGATCATTTGCCTTTGCTATAATTTCCTCAGAAATTTGGAACCAAGACAAGACCAAATTCCACATAGCCCCACTGGTGATTTTGGATGCAAACTAAAAAGGCAAGGCAGGGAATATATATATAAAATTCTTTTAAGAGAGGTTTCAATTACTATAATTATTTCTTTGGAAGAGAATAGTAAGTTAGCAAAATAACAGAATTCTTGAAAGGCAGAGAAAGATTCATTTAGAAGCAGACAGGTAAAGGACTTTATGTAGTCAAATACAAAATAACAAATATTATATAAATTCACACGTTAACTGGATTAAATTGGAATTCACATAAAACTATCATACAATTTTAACAGCATTCTCATAGAAGAAAGCAAGCCTGATAAGAGTCTATCAAAAGCAACAGTGTAGGAACAGCAATGGTAATTTGTCAAAATTTAAAAAAGGCAAAGGGCAGAACAAGCCGATGTGAAAAAGTTAGCTATAAACAACAGTTTAAGCAGAATGCTCTTTATTAATTCAAGCAGTCTGGTAATGAGGTGGAGGATTAAAAGAAAATAAAAAGCTATTTAGAATAGCAAGCAGTAAGATTGAACAAGTACAAAATCAACTGAATAACAAAGTCTATCTTCCTGTCATATTTGAGATCAAATCACACATTCAGCTCTGTTCTTTGATTCTGAAAGGGCAGAAAGAGAACTGCACTCAGGCAAGCAGCAGGTTTTATAAGAATTTGCAGTAAAGCTATGATAGGACAGAAAAATACTAATATGTGACTTGCCAGTGTACACTTCAAATGATTGGCAATGAAGAATATTGAGCAATGAAAAAGGTCTCACTCCACTAACTTTGAGTTTTACCTCCCACCACCAAAACCAATATTTAAACAATACATAAAATAAATAGGGGCATAGATTTCCTATTACACCAATGCCTCCGAAACAGAAAATTGACCTCATCTATGAACTCTCTCCCTCTTAAAAATAAAGAAATTTGGATTTGAGCTTTCCTTTATTTTGTTTGGCTTTTTTAAATAAGGTTGAATCAAATCTCCACAGAATCTTTAAAAAATTTATTTGTGGAGCTAGTACATACAAATTTTAGTGAAATGAAAATGTTTTAATGTGGATAAAATTCTAAATTGAAGGAGACACCCACATCAGAATTAGAACATGGCAGATAATGAGGAAGAGGCTGTCAGCCCATCAGTTACATCTATTGGACACAACCACTGAAGGGAAAACCTAGTTCAGATAAAACCCTGTACTTGCTACATTCATAGTAACAAATCACAAACCCAGATATTTCACAAACTGTAATCAAGTGTTATTTTAAAAGAATAATATTGTATTTGATGGATTTTTTACATAATTCTTTTCAAAGAATTATGTAAGATGACTATTCTTAGACATTGGCTTAACTGAAACAAAATCAGTCTGTGAATAAATTCAGTTATCTGTCTGATACCATTTTGCACAGCAAAGGATTTTACTACTATGCACACCTCATCGAAACATACAGTCAATTCCAGTAAAGTGGCAGCTTAATCTACGTCTAAAAAACCAGAACATGCTGAGGACAGACTTGATTTATTGGTGCAGTAAGTCAGATTTCTTCAAAAGTAACGCTATTCGATAGAGCTTTATAAGAAGGGGTTATTTTTACTTTTTGAATTATATTAACATCCAACTAAACCAATAACATGAAATGCATTTTAGAAAACTAATAACTATGTTGTTGTGAAAAATGCAAAAGCAGCCTCTCTTTGATGATAGCTATAAGCAGGTTTTTAAGAGGTAAGCAGAGTCCATAGTAAAAATCAACTGCACTTGCAGCACATTTAGAAGACACCCCAGTACTTCCATTTCAAATTATAATTTTGACATGCTGCAACTGCAATTTTAAAAATTAATGAACTTTACAAGTCAATGACTAATAGAAATTAAAGGACACTATCTGAATATTTACATTAAAAGTACAAGCTCTTATCATTTCATTAAAAAATGTTTCATTCATTAAACAAAAATATTAACCAACAACAAAATCAGTTTAGGAATCACCATATTTGGGAAGTTATTTGTTTACTCATTGCATTATATTTATTTGCATCATCTCTGTAACATGTCTTTATGGAACAGGTATGAGAAATAAGATCTGTGGCTAAACAATGATTTGTGTGCAAGAAACCCCAATTATTTGCCCAATTGTAGCTGATACTACATCAACAATCTGCTCCTCGATGGATACAAGTGATTTCAATGGAAAAGAACTTAGCAATCTAAAAAGAAACCACACAATCAGTGATGCAAAAATGGCATCACTGCTGACTCAATGGACCTGAACATTCTAAACTGTTCTGTAAGACATCTGGAAAATACTGATTTTCTTTTTCTCCCAATTTCACTTAAATAATTTTAGTGTCACCAGCAAAATTTCCTGTGCAAAATATCTTTAAAAATATTGGGCCCAAATACACTATGAAGAACGTAACAGCATTCTGGGCACTTTTATCCATCTCATGGCTCATTCTCTTTTCAGCTTCAGGTAAATTCAGGCTAACCACCAAATACAGAAGTAAACAATAAGCACTAAAGGAGGAGAGGGAAATAACAAAAGCAGAAATGAACAATTGAAACAAGAAGCAAACAAACAAGGAAGACCAAAGTCTTTTTTTTCTTTATATCCCACCTCCTTTCTGTCCAGACTTTAATGTCTTTGCTATATCACCAGTGTTCAGCTGCATCACCACAACTCCACTGCTCAGTTGCATCTGCATTTAATTGACCTGCACTGTTCAATGGAGAAAACACTCAGAAGCTCTCCAGTGCAGTCGGATGGAGTTCAAAAGCCAGACGTAACTTACCAAATTAACCTCAGATCTCTTCTAAGCATAAGAAAGTCTTTTTTTCTTAGCTATTCTAAAAGGCATTTTTAAATTATTTTGTGAATGTGAATGTTAAAAAGATATGAAACCACTTGTAATGGGCTATACAAGCATAAATCAGTTTGTAAAGAAGCAGTTTTTGAGGAAGTAATTTTCCTAGCTGAAGATTTTGTGGGATTCTTTTTCATACTGAAATCACTATCATTGGTTTTCATTTACTGCATCTGAAACCAACAGCACTATCTTCATGCTAATATTAATGTTAATCAGCATGTCAGCACAGTACAAACTTCCTAATGTAAAACTCAAAACTTGACAGAAACATGTCAATGCACTATATAGCTTACCAAACAATGAAACCTACACAACTTTATAGAAATGCAATTAAATTATCTGCATGGGTTGGAGAATCATACCTAGAAAAGCAGATGGTGAAACTGTGCCATTGCTCCGTGACACCATGACACTAATCCCAGTCTCAACAAATGGCACTGAAAAGTCAACCACTTCAGAGCGCTCTTCATTAATAGTGAGAGACCCCACAGCCATAACTGCACGATGATATACCACCTGATCCACAAAGAGAAGACACCACCAATATTACTCAGTAGAGAATACCTCATTTCTCCAAAAGAATTAAAAAAACATTGCTAAGTGCTTACTTAAGAGTTCTTTTACCTAACAGAACTTACTTCACCAATCATTCCATTCCACACATTATTGACTTTTTTGCCGTGTTTCCCATTAGTCACCAAATACAGGTCATATGTGAACTTGACAGTTTTAGACAGCTTCTTCAAGATATCAATGCAGAAACCTTTGCAGCACTTTTTTACGTTAGTTCCCTCATTAGTTGAGTTGCTGTCAACAGAGAAGAGAGACATAAACATTTCTACTGGAAAAACAGAACCACCACATCAGCAAGATTCAGCATACAGTGAAACAACATTTTGTCATGCTTGTGAGTGACCATATTTTTCTGAATTGATAGAGGATAATCCACAGGATGCTTGGTATGGTGTTTGTAGCTCTTACTAATCATAAAGCAGTTGCTTGACAAGAGATAAATGAAAGATATTGGTAGACCTCGTATGACATACTTTCTGTTGCAGTATGCAGCCTACTGCACTTCACTTCTCCATCAAGACACACAGTCTCATCTTACTAATGTCTCTCTTAGGCTTTGATTAAACATTTATTACTTTTACTCTCAAGACTTATGACTACATTTAGTAATTAGAGAACTTCCCAACATGTAAACTATACAAAGGCACAGCAGTTCACCAAACTGAAAATGCATGCTGCACCTTTTTCTGCACTTCGAGAAGGTGAATTTCAGGCTGCCTTTGAGTGCAAAGACGAGGGCTTTCCCTTTATTTTTTTTCTGAAATATTTTTAGTATAAGTGTCTTCAGAAGCCAAGGCAATATTTTACAGCCTTTGAAAGAATTCAGAATTAAAATAAAACTAGTTTAGAACTTGACTAGTACAGTTATGTCAAAAAAATGTTTCGCTGGACTTCAGGAAGAACAACCATTTAGCAGCCTTCAGAAATCTTCAGAAACATGCATTACATTCCCTAACATCTGCTCAGTAAAACGAAGTTGTTGTTATATTCAGTTCATAAATATGTAGACTAAAGCACAGACAGGTGCAACAACACTGATAAATGCACAATAGGAAATTTTCCACTGATTTCTAATGACTGCTCCAAAGTTATAGAGCAATCAAAGCAGGGGACTTTTCTCTAGATGGTATGTCACAGTGCTATTTTATGCTGGAGTAGTTTATCTGGTACCAAGTTTCAGCATAAACGTACATTTTCAATAGGAGACATTCTCAAATTGTTAAAGACTAATTAAAATAGGCAAATACATAACTGGAAACAATTCAAAGAGGACTCATTAAAACAATCATATTTTAGAACACAGTCTTCTTTCATGTGACTGAAAATCGGTGATTCTAGATGACTTTGAACTTACTATATACTTACTACCTTGTCATTAATTCAATGTGACTTACGTGTATATAACCAGAACCTTTCAAATTATTAAAAAGGAAGATGTGCAAACAAGAGCATACTGTGTGGGAAACAGAAAAAGAAAGAGGAAAAGCAAAGATAGGAAGCAAGAGGAAAAGATCAGCAAAGTATCAGAAAAAAATATACAATGAAAGAAGCAAAAGAAAGAATTAATGAGAAAATAGGGGAATAGATTTTGCACTCAGGAAAAAAAGAAAGGAATGCTGTGTATTTACTTACTTAATTTTGACAAATTTACGACATGGTACAGTGTTTTTTTGGCAACTTTCCATCAAAGGATCCACATCCTCAACAATGACAAAGGGAGCCTCCTCCAGGGTGACAATACTCAAATGGTTATCATCTGGGTCGCTGTCTGCAAAAGAGCTGTACCTTGGCCAGACAGAGTACTTCAGGCTCAGTGAGTTGTTCTCCCATTTCCCCACCTGAAATGCCAAGATACACAGGCTGCTGATATCTGCTTGCTTGCTTGTTCTTGACAAACGAGATCTAATATTAACGTGCTCGGATACAGGTACAGGAAATTACATTGCAAAGACAGTTGTCTTGGGGTATTTTTATCAAAATTACTTCAGAAGTTTTTAGTAATTGCATGAAGTGAGAAAATGCACTGTGGTAAAAACAAATAAGGTAACATTACTTTAAGAGATAACAGCGCTATAAAGGCTGGATGACATCAGTTAACACTATCCATCACCTGGCTATAGCTGCACTGAAATTTGACATGCATCATTTCCATTGGAGCCAGAACAGCAACCAGATACTCCATTTGTAATCAGAACCAATTTGCAGTAATAAGAAAAAAGTACTCAAAAAAGAAAAAAAATAGAAAAAGAAAAAGAAAATTAACCCCCCGACACACACATCAGACTGATAACCAAAGTATCATAATATTGTTTCTGTATCTTCTCAAAAGAGAAGACTCTTCTATTCTTCTATCTTGAAAAGCAATTGTGAAAGCCTTTACCTAGGGTTCCATCACACCTGAGCCAGGGCAAACCACATTTTTAGTAAACACAAGTGCAATTGTACATGATTTAGTTCTTATTAGAAATAATGTATTTTATTCTACTTTAGTTAATGCCAGCTCTTGAAGGAGTTTAAGAAAGCATACTGCAAATTACATTAAAACTGTCTATTTATTTACTATTATAAATTATCCCTTCTAAATTAGCCTACATTTCTTTCATTTCCAGAACACCAGAAGGGGGCATATAATTTAAATATCTTGAAAACTCTAGCATTTTCTTCCTCATATTGTGTTTAACTGCTTTGTGTCCATAAATCTAACTGCATGTTTTATCGGAGTAGCAATGACAGATAATATAAATGAGCCAGCAATCCACAAAATTTATAATCTAATACATTTTAATAATTCTTCAGTTGCTTAAGCTAAGCAAATTATAACATAATCATGAGACTGCTAAAATATTTGTTTTGCAAGGAAAATGGTGGGAATTAACAGTACCATGAGAGACTCGGGTCCTAAAAAAAAAATGTAAAAAAATTGTCACCTACCTTCTGTCTTTTAAAGACATTAAAATTAATCACAAGCATTCCCTAAGAACATGATTTATATCCATTCCTATTTAGGGAAGCATATAAGCACATGCTCTTTCTAGTTTCCTTTCCATCCTGTTTATGAATCAAGATGTTTTGCTGAACTTAAATGTAGGAGGCAGAAATGCCAAATTTCTATACACTTAAATTAGGAAATTCAAAATATCTGAAGGGAATTAGGAATCCAGACTTAAATCAATGGGAACTGGGCACAGGATTTATACATACAGTTCTAATATTGAATTTAACCAACACACAATGGATGAAGCCTTTGTGAGAAAAGCTATTTCATACAGAGGGAAACAAATCTATTTAAATCTGTATGAGGCAATTATATTGCAAAAATAGTTTAGTTGTCACGTTATGGTATATAATTGCATTCCCAGCAGAGCCTGTGCTGGTTTACGTTAGTTTAGAGTGTTGTTCATAGCTATGGGAAACAAACAAGAGGAGTTGGAAGCTGTCGTGTTGCTAGAAAGCTATGACCTGATTGCCATTACAGAAACTTGGTGGGATGAATCCCACGACTGGAATGTAGCTATTGATGGCTACAGGCTGTTCAGAAGGGACAGGCGAGGAAGGAGGGGCGGAGGCGTTGCCCTTTACGTCAAGAAATCATTACAGTGTGAAGAGCTGGCCCTGAAGAATAGCCACGAGCAGGTCGAAAGCTTATGGGTAAGAATCAGAGAGAGAGGCAACAAAGGGAACCTGGTGGTTGGTGTCTACTACAGACCGCCAGATCAAGAGGAGCCGACTGATGAAGCGTTCTTCCTCCAACTCTGGGAGGCTTCGTGCTTGCAGGCTCTCGTCCTGCTGGGGGACTTCAACCACCCTGACATCTGCTGGAAAACCAACACGGCAAACTGTAGGCAATCCAGCAGGTTTCTCGAATGCATTGAGGACAACTTCTTAAGCCAGGTAGTAGACACCACTACCCGAGGGGATGCGATACTGGACCTGGTGGTCACCAATGTAAGCGAGCTCATCGGAAATGTCAAGATCAGAGGCAGCTTGGGTTGCAGTGATCATGCGCTGGTAGAGCTCACGCTCCAGAGGGAAATGGGAATAACAAAGAGTATAGTCAGGACCCTGAATTTTAGAAAAGCAAACTTCCAGCTCCTCAAGGAGATAGTCAGAAGGACTCCCTGGGAAACGGTCCTCAGGGACAGGGGAACAGAACAGAGCTGGCAGATCTTTAAGGAAGTGATCCACAGAGCGCAAGAGCTCTTGATCCCCAGGTGTAAGAAATCAGGCTAAGAAGGGAAGAGACCGGCATGGCTGAGACGAGAGATGCTGGTCAAACTAAGGAGGAAGAGGGAACTGCACAGGCAGTGGAAGTAGGGACAGGCATCCTGGGAAGAGTATAGGGACGCGGCCCGGTTGTGTAGGAATGGGGTCAGGAAGGCCAAGGCTCAGCTGGAGCTAAACTTGGCTAGGGATGCAAAGAATAACAAGAAGGGTTTCTACAGGTATATCAGCCGGAAAAGGATGGTTAAAGAAAGCGTACCCCCGCTGATGAGCGAGACTGGCAAACTGGTAACAGCAGATGAGGAGAAGGCTGAGGTACTCAACAACTTTTTTGCCTCAGTCTTCACTGGCAACCTCTCTCCCCACCCCACCCGAGTTGATGGATGGTATGAGGGGGACCGGGAGGGCAAAACCCTTCCCGCTGTAGGAGAAGATCAGGTTCGTGACCACCTGAGGAACCTGAACGCACATAAGTCCATGGGACCTGATGAGATGCATCCCAGAGTCCTGAGGGAATTGGTCGATGTAGTCGCCAAGCCACTCTCCATGATATTTGAAAAGTCATGGCAGTCAGGTGAAGTCCCTGGTGACTGGAAAAAGGGAAACATTGTGCCCATTTTCAAAAAGGGTAGAAAGGAAGACCCTGGGAACTACCGATCCTCCTAGAAGCTATGCTAAGGCACATGGAGGCCAGGGAGATAATTCGAGATAGCCATGAAGCATGGCTTCACCAAGGGCAAGTCCTGCCTGACGAACCTAGTGGCTTTCTATGATGGTGTGACAGCATCAGTGGACAAGGGAAAACCAATGGATGTCATCTATCTGGACTTCTGCAAAGCCTTTGACACGGTCCCCCACAACATCCTTCTCTCTAAATTGGAGAGCTATGGATTTGATGGGTGGATTGTTCGGTGGATAAGGAACTGGCTGGATGGCCGCATCCAGAGGGTAGTGGTCAATGGCTCGATGTCCGGATGGAGACCGGTGACGAGTGGTGTCCCTCAGGGGTCCATATTGGGACCGGTGCTGTTTAATGTTTTCATCAATGACTTAGCGAGATCGAATGCACTCTCAGCAAGTTTGCAGACAACACCAAACTGAGTGGTGCGGTTGACACACCAGAAGGACGGGATGTCATCCAGAGGGACCTGGACAGGCTGGAGAGGTGGGCCTGTGTGAACCTCATGAGGTTCAACAAGGCCAAGTGCAAGGTCCTGCACCTGGGTCGGGGTAACCCCCAGTATCAGTACAGGCTGGGGGAAGAAAGGATCAAGAGCAGACCTGCCGAGAGGGACTTGGGCGTGCTGGTGGATGAAAAGCTGGACATGAGCCGGCAATGTGCGCTGGCAGCCCAGAAGGCCAACCGTACCCTGGGCTGCATCAAGAGAAGCATGGCCAGCAGGTCGAGGGAGGTGATTCTGCCCCTCTACTCTGCTCTGGTGAGACCTCACCTGGAGTACTGCGTCCAGCTCTGGAGCCCTCAGCACAAGAAGGACATGGAACTGTTGGAGCGGGTCCAGAGGAGGGCTACAAAAATGATCCGAGGGCTGGAGCCCCTCTCCTGTGAGGACAGGCTGAGAGAGTTGGGGTTGTTCAGCCTGGAGAAAAGAAGGCTGCAGGGAGACCTGATTGCAGCCTTTCAGTACCTAAAGGGGGCCTATAGGAAAGATGGGGAAAATCTTTTTAGTAGGGCCAGCTGTGACAGGACAAGGGGTAATGGTTTTAAACTATACCAGGTTAGGTTTAGACTGGATATAAGGAAGAAATTCTTTACAATGAGGGTGGTGAAACACTGGAACAGGTTGCCCAGAGAGGTGGTGAAGGCCCCATCCCTGGAAGCATTCAAGGCCAGGTTGGATGGGGCTCTGAGCAACCTGATCTAGTTAGTAGTGTCCCTGCTCACTGCAGGGGGGTTGGACTAGATGACCTCTAGGGGTCCCTTCCAACCCAAAACATTCTATGATTCTATGATTCTATGATTCTATGCCCTAAGTACGCCATAAAGTTGGCCATCTGGAGCGAGGACACTTCCAGCCAGCTCAGTACTTCAGTCAAACAACAAACATGCCAAGTAATACAATGAATTTCAGAAGTGGAAAATGTGCCCAACCGTCTGCCTATTCCAACCAGCAAGAAATGAAACGTGACAGCAGCTCAGTTGCATTTGTGTGCTCAGGACTATAGCAGTGGCAGTGCCTGCCTTTCCAAATCACTCAAACCAGGATTCTGGGAGGAGGCAGCTCTGCCTCACCCTGATGTACCACAAGCCATCCCCTGTACTTGCACACCTGTCACATGGACCCACAGGAATATGAGCTGCCCAACACAACGTGACTTCACTTGATCCTATCAAAACTGTAATGACTGTTTTGATGCTGTTAAAAGAGGAATCATGATACTCTTTCATACTTCAGCTGGAGTGACTGCCATTTTATTGTTCTGAGGAGGATACAACCAGTCATATTTTTAAATGGCTGAATTTGGGGAAATGTTAGTTTCTTTTGACAGTTGTATCTGTATGGAAATGTTATGTGTTGAGTGAATCTCTAAAGTTAGGTCCCAAATTTTTTATCTATTGCTTTCCATGGATTTATCTCCATATTCACTCCCTGTAACCGTATTCTTAAAAAATAATTAAAAATTAAGACATTGCCTTGGGTCTTGGGGGCATCCCTACTTCTCTTTCCAAAGAGGTCTACCGCTGCAGTCCCTGGGTGTCACAGTGATTTCATCTGGGTTTTACATGGTGCACAAATCACAGGTCACCCCTGCTACCACCAGCACAATGAGTAATCCACAGTGTCAGAAAGCACAATGAAAAAAAGTACAAGGGAAAGATATCAGTGTCATGAAGAACAGTAGAAAAGTACAAGGCAGAAAAGCTCCAAAAATCCTTGCTGGTGGGCTAAGAATGGCAAATGAGGAAGGGCAGTAATTAGAAAGAGCCTGTAGGTCACTCCTTTTGTTTGGGAAATGTTTCTGTTGCATTTGTTTGTTCCAATTAAAAACAGGCATTGGATTTCTCTGCTGCTGATGCTGGACTCACAGTGAACAGTTTATTTGGTATTTTGATTTAAAAATAGCTATACTTTTGAAGATTACATGTTACATTGCTATCATTCTGCTACAGTTTTGAATGATCAAAACACTTTCTTCTTTTTCATTTATTTTAAATGGAGGGTAAGTATTTAGTTTACAATTAAAGTACATAGTTAAAGTATGGGAGGATTTTTATATTTGTATTAGAAGCCTTTAGCTTGTCCAGAACTAATTATGGCATTGTTATTAAAAATATGAATGGCATTAATTATTTACACAATGTTTTGTATCTTCATATATTATTTAGTCCTTTTAACATCCTTGTGCAATTGATAATATCCTTTTTTTACAGGGTGAAGTGTTGAAATGACACAGAAAACTAAAAAAAAAGAGCAGGTTCCCATCATAATAAAGAAAATTTATGAAATTGCATCCATATATAGGTGTCCTGCAGGATCGGCATTTATGTCACTTACGGAAGTCAGATCTAGTATTAGATCCAGTCAATATCTGTTTTGAATGCCTTTAAAACCTTCAAATGCTTTGGGGAAAAAAACCAAAAGGTTGTAACAACTACATATGCTAATTATATTTCAGAACATTATAAAGAGGTCTGTTTATGAAGTGTAAGAATTTGTGTGCAAACCCAAATGTTAAGTCCTTATTCAACACTGACTGTTAAAGCAGCTTACCTATGACAACAAAGCAAAATATCTGAGTTTAAAGTCCTGGTTTCACCTGTGAAGGTCATTATAAATGCTGTAGAATTTCACAGAATTCACATGTAAAATATGAAAAGTAGAATATGAAAAGTTCAGTTGCTGCTCTCAGTAGGAGATAACGGTGATATTTGAATACACCATTTTACAGTGAAATAGTTTACCAACCTGGACAGCTTTAAAATTCAATTGCCTCCAGTGTTTTGCAGCACTCATTTTCACTGTGCTACTTCATGATCATTATAGCTACTGATGAAACGAACTAAACGTGGCATCCTCCGACCAAGTCCAAGCATCTAGATTTGAGGTAGAAGGGGTCTGTGTTTAAATTAGCCTGCTTACCTACTAATATTGGTATCCCTGATACAGATATTCTTTATGCAACATTTTCTAATTTTAATGACAAATTATTTGAACATTAGAACACATTCATTTTCAGGTGAAACTACAAGCCTCCAATTCAGAACAGTAGTGAACAGTAATTCTACTGTCTCTAGCAGAGACCACAAACAATTTTCATAGCAAGTCTATTGAAGACTAACAGCTCCACAGAAATAAAATAGTGGTAAACTCACATGTAGGATAGACACACACTGCCTCTACTGTGGAAATGTTATAATTACAGTGAAGAATTACTACCTTATTTTTTCCATCTGCAGCCTAAAACTTCCTACTTGTGCTTGATCAATCTCTAGGGAACTCATTCAGACACATTTTCTTATTCTCCTCAGTCTTCAAGCCATCACTGCTTGGAAAAGGGTAGTCAGAGGACAACAGGGAGTTAAAATACTACACAGGCCTGCCAGGTTGCCAGAATTATGTTTTGATAGGGTGGGAGATATGTAGAAGAGAACTGTTCTGAAGATAATTTCCATTGTCCTAATTTTTGAAAGAAAACAGTTCAGAAAGTGAGCTTTTTACTGTTCAACACATAAAGCCACCATTTGAAATAGCCTTTAAACAGAAGTAAAGATGTTTTAATAAAGACATTGCACTTATAGTTCTGGACTTGCTATCTAGAAAAAACATGCTAATTTACCAGAATACATAGAAATAAATTTAGGGTGAAAGAATTCCAACTACTCCAATTTATTGTTTTGTTTGGGTTACTGATTCATAGAATTCAAAATGTTAATTTTTTTTTTTCCTCTGAGACAGAATGGAAACATTTTTAAGATTTCAGAACTTTGTGTCGGTCAGGATAATCATTTCCCCTAGATCCCGGAAGCAAGACCACTGCCCCAGAGAACTCAGCTGAAAGCACAGCTCATTGACAGTAGGCAGCCAGAGACATGTTCCAACTGGATTAAAAAGAATCTCACATATTTCAGTTGGTGTGGCAGGCCCAGCCACCCTGAATTTAAAAGGAAGCCAATGTAAGATAAAACATTTATACTTGGTGTAGCGCTCCCTAATCACAGAAAATTTAACTGTAGGTGTACCAGGGCAGTTTGCTCAGTCTTACCTGCATCCCTTTCCTCACCTATTCCTTTCCTCTTTCCTGGAAGATTAAGAATATTTAAGATGCCCATCAACCCCCATTTTGGTGTAACACAAAGTCATCTTCACCTGCAATCATTTGCTGTTTCAAAATCTCATGTGCTGAGGAATAATTTCCTTAGCACCTCTAGGCACATGTAGAACAGGGGAAAAATATAGATATTTTTGTAAAATGTGTTCTATAAAATCTCTTTTTCATTTAGGTAACATGAATTTTTAGAATGACAACCACTTAATAGAGCATTAAATAAAGTACAGGAGGAACATTTGGACTTCTGAATTATGCAGCCTGAAAGATGAAACTACTGAATAGTTCAAAGAGAGTCTGAAAATTTGATTTATGCTCCAACCTGAAACCAAATTAACTACATTTAGTTACAGTCTATAGCAAATTGAGCAATGGAGAAGTGAACAGCATGCTTAGAGTGCAAAGAGCACAAAAGTGTGTCTAGAAAGAGAGCTTTCCTACTTGGACATTCTAAGAATCCAATTAATATTATAAGAGAAATTAAAAATGAAAATAGGCTTATTCTCAGCAGATACAAGGGAATATCCATGTTGTTAGGTTCAAAAATGGAGGGGGGAGGTAAAACAGCATTAAGAAAGATTTTAAAGTAATAAACACAGTAGTGTGTGTCTGTAAAACAAACATTTTTTTAAAAGAAAATTCAAGCTGAGGAGAACGCTTAAAAAATGCAGACATGCTCCATTACAGAACTGTCAAAAACTGCATGCAAATACTTTTACTCTACTGTGAGGAAATGCCACAAAACATCCAGAGACTTATGATAAATTCCTGTCATTCCTAGTTAGACTGATAATGATGTGGCCTTGATCCCAAAGAAATACAGAAGATGGCCCTCACTTGAAAAAAGGGCAGTAGAATCATTTTTGGAAAAGATCCTGTCCTAAATTATAAAAATCCTGATTTATGGCCAAAAGACAGGGTCTTTCATAAAAATACAGCTTCAGGTATGGACTTGCAATGGTACATATACCACTGTATCTCTTTTCAACTTGTACATTCTTTCCTATGTTCTCCATCTTCATATGCAGTCTGGAATATTCCCTTTGGTTTAATCTCTTCAGGAAACAGGAAGGAAAACAGAAAATAGCTGAGAGCATGGAAGAGCTTCTTTGATGTCAGACTTGAATTGGCAATCATAGGGTCCTCATCTCACCCACTGTTGTCTAAAGCACCTTACAAACTCACTGTATTGCATACGTGGTTTACCACTTCACACGTGCCTATTTATCTTTTGAAGACTGCAGGCAAGGAGGCTGATAATGAAGTATTCGGTGTGTTTCTGGGTAACAGCCAGATAAATACAGCTAGCCTAAGACAGACAACTTGCGAAGTTACACATTGCTATACCTCACGGAGACCCCTCTCCCGCTGTGCCCTAAAGCAGTCTCTCAATAATACTAAGATGGTTGACATAATCCTAATCACGCACCCTCACCAGAGACCATCGAATCAGAGAAAAAGTGCAAAGCCAGATCCTGAGCAGAGAGAGAAAAAAGCAGAGTATGTTCTCCCTTGCGTTCCAACACTGGCATGAAAAGGAAGTCTGTCACACCAGCGTATCTCACAGAAAACAAACAAATAACTTGGTCCTATCACCCTCTTCCCGGCAGATGGGAACGCAATACAGTCATCATCCTTTTGTAAGAAAAAATGTTACATGATAACACGGATACTAAATGCACTCCCAGGATTACCTGACCAAACCTTTGAAAAGAGAAATATTTTCAGGGATGTTCTTTCTATGTTAAACACACACACATATTGCAAACATACTTTTTGATCTGTCTCACTTTTGTGAAGGAAATAATACTGAGCAAATGTAAAATCTAACTCATCTTGCTTTATAGAAAAACTATTTATTACTTTTATTTCATCACACTTTTCCACTTGCAAGGAAGAGCTACTCTGGCAAGTTTTAAGTCAATAACTAGAAAGCATAAATTGAGTTTGTCAGGTTAGCAATAACAGGCAGCTGCAGAACAAAGCAGAAGAGCAAAACCTTTCCTCCAGAAGCAGCACCTGTTGTGTACCTTCTGCTGCAATCCTTGCATCACTTCATGTTTCTGAAGGTCTGTATTTCACAATGGCACTCTAAATTTAAATGACAAAATATGATGCAAGCACTTTCATGTCTTATTAATAGGGAGTGTTTTACAGTCCTGGGTGGTTTGAAGACATCCATTTAAAGACTTTGAAGTTTTCAAAATTTGCTGCAACATCTCATATGGGGTATGCAAATGTAACGCTCTTCCCTCATGGCTGCTCCTTCTGCTGACAGGAAGGCACTGATACTGCAACCAGGAAGGCTCAAAGGAAAACACAGGTCCCACAGAGATTATAAACAAACAGGAGGAGAAAGAAAAGCTACCACCTCCTGTAGCCTCATTTTTCAGTACAGAATTAGTAATTAGTATTCACCAAATCCTCAGTGGTTGGTATAGTTTTGGTAGTGGGAAATGTCCCAAATAACTGTTTAGCACAAAAGTTCAGACTCATGCTAGAGAAGCCATTTTATGACTTGATTGTGTCATTAGAAAGGAAAAGAGCTAAACAAATTGACAACCCCTTCCTCCAGCTCCCAGTGAGGGCAGACTTTTTGTCACCTCTGCACTCAGCGAAGACCTTACAGCTCTCCAGAAATGTCCAGAGCGCCACCCCTTTACCTCCAGATAGGGAGAGCTGCCCTGAAAGTCCTCCTACTCCTTCACCTTGTCTCTAATATGAGCTGTAAAGAACAGCAGCAAAGCACACTTTACCACTGCTTTCCGTGGCAGCTGCGATTCCTGTGCAGCAGCAGAGAGGAGGGAACCATTCTCCCTGGGAATACAGGATTTAAGGAATGCTGCATAATAATTGGTGCAATCCAAACAATTCAGTACAGTAAAGGTCAAAGGAAAGGCCTTTAGGCTAAGTAAAAGCTCACTGATACAGAAACAAATGCAATTTTCACTCAACAGTAAGCATCAGGATAGGCATATTTACAGGAAGAAAACAACCAAGCAACAAGGATGGAACAAAGAAAATGACAACCCAACATATGTTAAAGAGCATGCTGTTTCTGCTATAGGCAAAGATAACATTTCATGTTAGGCCACAGAGCTACTGACAAAAGATGGGTGATTAGATCATACAATTTAATCTGTTCCAGTTAAAATACATGTATTTCTTCACAACTTTTAGGGAATGTCTATCATGAGGCATCAGGATCCCTCAAGCTGTCAAAACCTCTGCTCTGAAATCAATTGAGTTTTCACAAGAAACTACCCTGTACCATCTCAGTGACTTATTATTATCACAGTACTCTGACAAAAAGCTGTCAGAAATCTGACCAAGTGTTAGTTTTTTCAGTTCTTGTCCGGTGAAGTTTCAGCTACGCCACTAGATATGATAGCTGTCTTTTCTCAGCTACGTGACAGCGGATGTTAATAGCCAGATGGAACTCTCTGTGAAGACCTTGGTTCATTTATTCTGGGCAGGAATCTCCCCACTCATTCCTACTTAAGATACAAATTTGTACAACCTCACACAGAGCTTGTAAATCTGGTACGTGCTAGTTAATCAGAGCAAAATCAAGTTCTACATTAAATCCTGCGTTAATAGAAAGTTAAAGATGATTGCTTACCTTTAGAATAAACCTGGATGTAAGTAACGGTTCTTGCAGTGGTATTTAACTAGCAATTGCGACATGTACTCTTACTCTTGCTTCTTGTAAAAATTCATTGGCTACAAAAATGTAGGACACTTAAACCTTCCAAATTCACACAGAATACAGACTATCCATGGTAATTTTATCTGTATCTATCTCAGAGCACCAGTAAAAATTGGTTTTGTGCTGGAACTCATCTTTACACATAGAATACAGTCATCTTCAAATGCTATACTATACTCCCTACCTTACTTAACATATAGGATATGCACAGCTAATTAAACCACCTAGTTTTGCCACTGCTAATTCTATTCTAGTATATGATTTTAATATTGGATCAATTGATTTTACTTCCACATTAAAAAAAAAAGACTAACAGATGGTGAAGTTTGCAACCCGGTGAAGTTTGCAACCCAATGAAGTTAATGGGCCGGGTGAGCCGCCCAGGTCACACCTCACTGAGATAAGCTTAATGGGAGAGTTGCAGCTGGTACTGCTGGACTGCTGAGGATTTTTTAGCACTAGCACAGTGTTCCTGCAGCGCTTTGGTGATATTTGGGCAACACTGTTAACTCTGGAAAATTTATAAAGTTTCACTGAAACAAGCACATTAAGCTTGTCTTCTTAAAAATCTCTTGCCTGAGAACAGCAGCCCCTTTGCCTGTCAAGATTAGCAGCGAGAATGTTGATGTCAGAAATTTGAGTAGCTGCTTTAGGATCTGTCAAAATATCTTGCTAGGTGCCTGCTGAACATGCCCAAAAGTGATTTTCAGTCTTCAAACTATTATCATCCAACTGGCTTTTTTCAGAATCTGATATGGGACAAAACCCTCAGTCAACTCCATTTACATTTGGAGTTACCACTTCAAAGTTTTGATACTGAGTCATTTGTAAAGGAAAAGGAACTCATTGTCCTAGGGGTAAGATGTATGCTCTTCAACTATGGTTGAATGGATTTTCTATAACCTCAAGCCTCAAGTATATCAATTTTGAGACCAAGGAAAAATTGTATTTAGGTAAAAGCAGATTATTATACTAAAACCAAAGAAAATTGAGTTTTAATATTAAATCTTGTATTTTCAGGAGAATAGTGGGTAAAAAAAATCTTCACATAAACCATAATTACTCTTTCTTACATAAATAATAAAGTAGCTACTCACAATTTCTACGTACATTGATTACATTACAAGGATTAGCAGGCTGTTGCATTGTCAGTTTTCCACATGAGTAAATAATTTAATTAGATTCTAGGAGTTGATGTTTTCCGTATAGGATTGAGGGTATTTAATCAGACTTCAATAAAACAATTCTGTGATACTCATTGCAATACTGTAATTGGAAGTAAAAGCATGAGCCTCTATGGAAACTCAAGAGCAGGAAATGTTAGATCTCAGATGAGTAACATTGACAGTTTTGAAATTGAGCAAAACAGTGCAAGGAGAAAGGAACAAGGAGAAAGAAATTGGCTACGGGATATGGGGTGAGAAACGCAACTTGGAAAGAATGTTGAGACAACACTAGAGAGATGTTCAAATAAACCAGGGAGTGGGCAAGGGCCTTCTCATGTCTCTAAGTCAGAGGAACTGTCCTATTATTTCTGAAGTGCACAGTGACGCTCTGCTGATATAAATGTGGGGTGCTCCAAGATAGCTGAGAGTTACATCCAGCTTGCCAGGATAATTGATTAGTCAGTTTATTTGTCTTCATCCACAGAGGCAGGGATCAGCTTGTGGTCAGAAGAACAATTCTGGTGGTGACAGCCCATTCTTGGCCGCCTTTCACTTCTCCCCTCTGACATAATTAGACCTGGCCCCCTTCCCATAACCCTATGATAGAGAAGCAGACACAAAAGCTGCAGCTAGGGGCAGGCTGTCTCTACTGAAGTAACTCACCTGGCCTGCTACCAAAAGGGCTTTAAAGCAAAGGGACAGATAGGAGCAGATGCATAATTTTTTGTCTGGGCAGGAGCCTCCCTTCAGTCACTCTTTGCTTTCTTCCTAGAAGCCCCTCAAACAGGACCATGAGCAGAAATGGATTTACCAGATGGAAAACCAAGCACAGACAACGTAAGCAGCAGCCTAGAGAGTCCTGCAGCCCAGCATCGCAAGTGGAGCATGCACTGCTGCCATACAACATGCGCGGTTTGATACAGAAAAACCTGCACCACATTTTCCATTCTCTAATAGGGGTGTCATTGAAGGTTAAAACAGGCTCAGGTTAGTTCTTGGAAATAATGTTGATTCATATATCCAGCATTCCTTTGCTGCCATTCTCTCATTTTTCAAAAACCTCAAACCTATCTCCCCTTGTCCTTTGAATGGTCTCTTTAGAGAAGTTTCAAGGTACAAAATATATGAAATTATTATACCACAAGCTTTGTTGCTGCCTCTCTAACCATTTTTGCCCTTTGGTGCCTCATTCCCCAATAGTATATAACGTTCTGGAAAAATTATTATATGATATACAGACTGTCGAAGAATTTTAAAATAGGGTAAGAAATTTTCATAATGGTTACTGAGCAAAAGATTCCTCCAAAGATTGAGATTGACACATTTGGATAGGATTAAATTTTTCCAGAGAATTAAATTTGCATCAAATGAACATAAAGAAATACATAGCATAAATTAGGACTACTCTCTGTGGTTTTGCATGACTAGCTTATTTACTGAGATGTCCTTCAGTAACTCTTATTTTGTTATTATTATTCAATATCATGAAGAGTCTTGCAATCTTACAAACTGGATTTTTAAATTGATTTTATGGGATCCTAAAGCTATAAGAAAGAGAGTTCATAGATTTCAGCAGCAATTTAGATAATGCAGGATCGTGCTTCATGAAATTAAAATAAAACTGGTGGATGATACAGATGTATTTTTTCCTACAGTCTCATGTTGGAAACAGTTTCTATGGTCCCCTGTTTTTAAAACACGGATAACCTGCAAAACTCAGAGCCAAATTATCATGGGCTGAGGTGGGTGTTTTAAAGAAAAAATGCTCATGATAAACTTTTCCTTTTATTACTTGCAGATATGATTAACCCTGATATTAAAGACACTTTTCCTTCTAGTCTATATAGAGGTTTATGGAGATCACTTGACTACCAGGAGAACACAAGTCAAGATTCTGAATTTTTTAGGCAAATATTACAGGGATTATCCCCCAATATGACAGGAATTTCACAGTTTAAAAAAGAAAAAAAAAGTGTACTTTTACTCTAAAATCTGTCAAAGAATACAAAACCAAGCAAATAAAGGACTGGAGTTCTCAAGATATACAAATCCAACCAAATTTAGGTAGTTAAGGCCCAAATTTCTGGAGATTTTTCAGTCATCCATTTTATTTTACTAAATTGTAAGAAGAAATGCAAGCTGTGTTTCACAGAAGTTTTCTGAAATCCACACAGCTTATTTTCACAGATATGTTGCTTTCCCTGTTAAAACTCCTTAGATGCACTCAGAATAAGGTAAAATTATCTTTTCTGAACTGTTGTGACAAACCTGCTACAGCAGAGTATCATCGTTGACATCCATGATGTTTATCTGTCTACTTGTCATTAATAGGGTTCTACCAAGTCTGTCCTATCTCTTCTCATGTCTTTTACCCAGAGGTAATGCTTACCTTTTCCCATTCGCGATCGTTGTTCAGCACAATCACCACCAGCCTGGGGTGTGCCTGATAACCATCTGCTGTGAAGGACAAATCTTTACCTTCCCAAGTCACATTCATCATAAACCTAGGAGGCAAGGAAAAAATGTTCATTCAAAAATTGATGAGCTGTCCAGCAGTTAAAGAGCAAAATTTCATCAGAACCACTGATGGAATACATGCACCAAATCCTGTTATTGCTGTGCAAAGCCTACGTTTGCAGCATGGGGAGTCTGAGCATTTTAAGGCAGTCCACAGCAGAAGACAAAGCAAATTTTGTCAAATGATTTTTAAACCGATAACCTGTACACCCATGATTTCCTTTTTGGTTTTAAAGTAACATTATGCTATTGTCTCACTAGCAGTATGTGCATCTAATCTGGCTTCATCTGTTCAGATCTCCACGAGTCCTGTCAGCCCTTCCCAACACTGTAGCTATACACAGTGTCTTTGTGATGCTTGGATAAATTTCACTACTGTCTTCAGCCAAAACCAGACATGAAAACTTTGAAGAGGTTGATAATATTTCAGTTCAGTAATTTCAAAAAGAAAAAAGGTAGGTGTTTTAAACTTTTTCTGTATTTATGCTAATTTTCAATGGTTTTCAAAAGATGTATAAACTAATTAGCATTTTGAATAGGAAAAAAAAATAGAGGGACTCAGAATTAAAATGTACAGGAAGAAGGGGGATTTTAAAACTCTATTGAAAATGTTGGTTCAAATTTCCTGCCTATAGATGCCCCAGTTTGGACATTGAATCAATAAAACTGTTTATTTACAATAGGCTTTTTTTTCAGCTACAAAGGAGAAGACTTATTCAACTGAAAATTTTGTATGAATGTATGCCAACAGAAGGAAATTACTCAGTGCTACAAGAGGTACCTCTCCTAAGATGTGCTACAGTACTGTTGCTTGCTTTGTCTGTTCGCCAGTATTACCACACTAACCTGCATGTTCTAAAGGACAGAATACTACTTCTTATAAGCAATCCTTTCATTAGCAATGACTACATCATCTCAACCGAGTCATTGCTCTGACCTAGACTGTGTCATCGAGGGACACTTAGGAACACCAGCAAGCTTTTCCTCATTAGTATGCATAATTTTTAATTTTTAACTGTTGCTTTCCAATCGCCATTAAACTGTGTACCCTCTTTTGCAAAGCACTGTCCTTTCATTGATTCAGCAATGCCAGCATTCTGGCCATCTCACAGATTTGACTTTCCTCAAAAATAATTTTCTCTCAAAATTTTCCACACATTTATAACACAAATCCATATTTGTATTTGCTCCAACTCCACATAGCTTCAGTGTTTCTCAGTGAGAACAGATAATTTCCATTGCTCCAGGGTCAGAAAGAGTGATGAAAAATTGCAGGTTTTATTTAAAGCACAAATATAGGGAACTTCCTGCCAAGAGTCTAAACTACCACAGCACAGGTCAAGCTCCCCAGACTGTGATATTGAAATACTCTAATTTTATACATTATCTGAAATTCCATCACCTAAGAAAATTGGGCATGAAAGAGAAGAGAGTATAAGGCTGGTATTGGCATTAGTGTTCTTCGGTCATGTTGAAAAAAATCAAAACTCCTGACTGTCAATGTGAGCCTCACAGGGCTATTCGCGGGTGAGAAGTAAGACTGCAGTTCAAAATCTTGGGAGATCCAGTGTGCCCTCCACCCCATATCCATGCTCTGAAGTTAACTCCATTGAATTGCACAGAATTCTCAGTGTATTTCGTTGAAAGAAATTCAGTCTAAGCTTTCACCTAGGTGCTCTACTTCTGGAATTCAACTCAACACTAATATAATTTCATCCCACAAACAGATGTGTTTTGAAGGGCATTAAAGTTACTTTAACAATTTTCATACATTGCTCTGTAATATTTTACCCACAAGAAGCTGATACTGGTTTACATGGGTTTTTGTTTGTAGCAGTAGCTTGGTGTCCTGGTGAATCTGGCATGGACAAAATTCTTCAGCTCCACATTCAAAGGAGAAGGCTTTGTATTGACATAGCTGTCTGAAAACCCCAATAGCAGAAGCACACCAAATAAAAGTATATAGACCCAGAAGAAATAATGGCATTGTATCATAACAGTTAATAATTAAATGTGCACTGCCCTAAACAGCCATATTAGCATCTTTCAGCACCGGTTTGACAGCAACTTGTAAATTCACCCATTGCAATAACTCATATTTTGTGACAGACTTTCAGCGTGAAAATTTTCCCCTTGACAGAACTTCGCTTTTCGGTTGAACTAATTTCCCATGTATTACATTTTTCATCAAGCACTGAAATTGCTTGCTTGGGAATAAAAAGCTTGTTTGCCACCTTGAGAGGAAGTGGCAAACCACCAAACAGAATTTGCTTGTGCATACATGTAGGATACTAGCAGAACGTTTGCTCATTGCTGAAAATCAAATGCATTAGAATCCACGGAATAAAATGCCCAGGAAGTCACCACAAGGGGAAAACAAGGACACACTGTGAAAACGCGTATTACTTGTATTCATACTTCTGCACCCTCCCTCACAGGTTTCCTCCCAGTTCACACACATAAGAACACCTCATCTTACAGGGTCAGGGAGAAATCACCTCATTTCAATAAAACTGAAAGCCAAGCATTTTGTCTCCTCCTAAGCACTGGACCGCAAACATACATCAGGGTTTTGTATCCAGTTGGGTTTTTAATTACATAGCCATTGGTGATTGGACTTGAGTTGAACCCTTCTTTTATGTAGTTTTGTAGGATCACTACCCCAGGCTTCAAACACCACTCATCACATTTTGGGATTAAAATGCAAATGCCCTAGCCTAGAAGCTAGTCAAGGTCCATCACAAGATGCAGTGCTATAGCCGCAGTGATGCTCAAGTGCTCCAAAAAGAAAGATGAAGCGCAAATCTAAATTGAAAAACTGAACTCAGCACATATTTTTAAACGGTGTGAATTTACCAGTCATTTAGTAGTGAAACACATTTTCTGAGTTTTAAAAAAAAAGTGCCTAATCTGTAAAAGTCTCTTAAAATCTTATTGTCTGAGTCATATATGAAGGTATCAGTGAGTGATGCAGTCTGAGCTACCCAGTTTCTCAAATTGGAGCAATAAAAAAGAACTTCAAAGAGATTCTTGTTTCTCAAGCACACATTTCTGTACGAAATTCATCAGCTGCCTGTGTTCTTCAGAAACCAATGCCTACAATCTACGTTCCCTTTTGAACAGTCATTTTTCCTCCACAAAGGACCGCAGTCCTGCTCCGCTTTTACTGGCCAAGATCCTAAACTGCTTTTCCCTATGAAAAAAACCATGTGCTTTTCTGTTCCTGGTTAGGAAGAGTAAGGAAAAGAAAGTATTTATATTATGCATTTTTCTTATAGAGTTTTAAGTTTGCTCAAGATTAATTCTGTGCAAGATGTCTTTGGCTTCTGAATTGGCCAGAATACATTTCTGAAGTAGTTTTGGAATTGCATATTCCTGTTCTTAACTAAATGATGTGCTTGATTATTTCAGCTTGTTACTTTAAGGGGGCAATTCAGCATACACCATGGATTAGTAGTTAATCTGCTTTCATACCTCATTAATGCTATAACCTTTGCAAAGACATGATAGCAGGAGGCCTTGTGATGGTATTATTTCACTGAAGTCTTAATTAACTTTTGCAAACTGATGTTTTTGAGTAAGATCCCCCATGTGATACATGTATGAAAAATGGGATTTTGGGGGGCAGAAGTTCAGCCATTCTCATACTGAATCCAAACCAGGTTTTTATCATGCAAAGAACCAAGCCTGTTCTATATATTTCAAAACACTTTTAAACATTTATCCAATTTTTTTTCTTGTCACCTTCCCTGAAAAAAATGAAAAGAGAAGTGTTGGAACACCACAGCAGAACACTGTTCTCATTGTATTTACAGCAAATCTTTGAAGCACCAAGGTTACAAATGGCTCTCAAAGTTTTCAGCTTAATGTTTATAGACTCAGAAAGATCAAATAATTCAGATAAAGCTTCAAATTAATGCCAAAACTGTGCCATATTTATCCATGTCAAAATTCTGACTCTATCCAGAAAGACAGACACACTTGAATGAGGTGGGTTTTCCTACCTTGCAAATATTATATCACAACTTCATTAACTCTAATTTCCATTAACAAATAGGGGAAGACGTTGTCAAAAGCATCAGACCTCAATTTTTAGAAGACCTCAGTTCTTAGAAGACCATTTGCTAGGGTACAATATTGCTGAAACAGAAGCACCTTTCTGGCCAGTCTCCTGACAGAAGAGATGGACCTTTGCCCATAAGGTGTTTGGTAAGGATTTCCTATGCTGTGTGAAAACAGTTGAAACCCCAGCAAAGCTGCAACCACTCCTGGAGCGGAATCTTTGAGACTTTCTGCTTTTGTGTTGCAAATAAGTTTGCAAGCTATGGGATTTCTTTTGATGTTGACCAAATAGAAGTATATATGTATATGCAAGGTAACACAAGTGTTCCCCTAATAGATTTGAGAGCAAAAGCAAGAAGGTTTAGTGCATTTAAGGAGACAAAAAAACCCCTATGTAAATTAAAAAGATCACTTCGTCTCAGACAAAGATCAATCCTAGCCCCAGCTTCATAAACTTCTTCAGGGCATGTGAACAAACAAACAGTGACAGAGGGAAAGCACAACACTGCACAGGAGAGCAAACCTCTGAAACCAACCCAGGTGTGGTATCACCTCTGAACTTCACCAGCAGTGGTGCTCAGGGAGTGCCCTCCACATGCCATATTTCTGGCGTGCCAGGCAGGGAGCATCCTCCCAAATATTCACATCCTCAGGATGGGCACTCTCACACCCACCTACCTGGGTCCCACAAGACGCTGCAGCACTACTTTACCATTTATATCTCCCTTAGAGCAAGCTGAGCTTACTCTTGATCACCCATTAAGAGTAGTGAGCCAAGAGACTTAGCTTAGCCCCTTGTTTCCCCTTTCCAGGGTAACTTTTGCCACAGGCAACAGCATATTGAACCAGTCCTGGAATCAACCGGCTTGTCCAGGGGAAAGCCAAGCTAAGGGAAAACCCTGGACAGAAGGCAAGGGAAATGCAGATTTTTGAGATTCATGGGGCTAGAAATAAGTAAAAAATATGGAATATAATCTGGAACCATCCCTCAAAAGCATTGCACAGCCAAGAGGAAGCGCTGCTGTAGAGACAGGATAAAATGCATCTATGCATTGAAGCAGCGGCACTCTGTGCTTGCTGAGGCCAGACAGGTCTACTTATGCTGAAAATAAAATTTAAATACTCTTCTAGAAAAATGCAAGGATTACAGTATTAAAAAGTAGTCACATGTGAGAAAATACTTTTATAAATGTGTAAAAATCCAGGGCATCTAGATAAGACCTGGATTTTAAAAGCTAGCAATTGCGTGCATGTACATACACTGACCCAGGAAGTCCTTGGAGCAATGCAATAAATTAAAACTTTTAAATTATTAATCCCTTAAAAATAAATGCATACAATGTAGTTGTGATAACTATTATACATACAAAAAAAAATGCTCTCACCAAAACTAATACAGTAAAAAAATTCCCTCTTCTCCCCTCTAAACTGTTTGTTTTGATGTTCTCTTAATTTTTCTCTTTTTCATGTTTATTTTCTTTCCATGAAATATGAACGTGAAACTGTCAGTGCTAGGATCACGTTGTGTAACTGAGCACAATTAGTAACAACAGCTGCTTTTCCTACAGAAAGGATCCTTTGGTTTCTCCCCTGACAAGGTTTAAGCCTTCTTCTCCACTAACCTCTTTTCATAACATTACAGCATCCAGCAATAAATAAATTGCTAGACTGGGGGGGGGGGACATATGTATGTGTTGAATTTCCAGGGTTATCTTTAAAACCTTCGCTCTTGGGGGTATGAGTGTGATTGTGGGAGAAACTGCTCAAGCTCCAGCCCGGCAAAGCACCAGAGGCAGCAGGACAGAGGGGTAGCAGACCATATGGGAATTACACCTTTAGAAACCAAACGTCCTGTGGTTTTAAAAGCAAGTTTAGAGACAGTACAGCTGTCTCAGATGCCCTTTCTTCTGGTTGCTCTGATATTTGCTCCTTTCTTTTTTTTTTTGTTTTATAATGATAATTTTATACAGATTCAGGCTTTTAAAAATAGAAATTCAGGACTTGTTGGGCTCAGGAACAGAGCCAGCTCTGAGATAACAGGCTGGTTTATAATTAGTGCGAAATTCACCTAGTATCCAGCTCCCAAACAGATCACTGGCTGGGAAAAATAGAATGGGTAAGGCAGAGGCATTAATGAAAACATTATCACTCCTAAGCTACCTCCAAAGAAGAGAACTTAGTTACTAGACCTGTAAAATAAAGCATGTGGCCTGATAGCTGCAGGGAGCAGAAAGCCCGTGGGACACCTTGCTGCCGCCAGTTCAGACCCACGTGTCCTATCCTCATCCTGCAGCCCAGATCAGATAATCAAACTTCATAAATTCCTCGGGTGCCATCACTGGGGACTATGATATTTTTATTCAGTCCTTTCTTCACCATGGGCAATGTTTCAAATACGTGACAACCACAAGCAATGAAGAGAAACGGCAAAGACTTCAGGAAACACAAGCTTCATAAAAGAAACTCTCCTTCTCCTCTCGTGAAGAAGGAATTTCCAAACTGAGATTTAAAGCAGATGAAAGGCCTCAGAACCAAGTGTCATCTGGTGATATTTCTCTTTCCTCCAAAGAGTATGAACCAGCCATTTTAATAATCTAGACAGCCAGCCTGTCTGGGCTTGGCATTCACCCAGCATCATACCTAAAAAAGCAGGAGGGAATCCAGATTTTGTCTTTTCTTCTTCATCTTGCTGAAGCTCTGAACTGCTGAACTTCCTTACTATGATTCCACTGTGAAATTTGAAAGATACTTGTCAATAAAAACCCCAAGACAAATTATTTGTCATTAAGAAACAGATTTCCTAAAAAAAATCTACAAAATTAACTCAAGAAATGCTGAATGCAGAATGTATACGTATATAAAGTACATCTGAAGTACGAATAGAAATAAGTCTGAAATAGATCACTATTAAACAAGGTAACGATGCATTTTTCAAACAGTGAAGCTTTTTTTAAAGGCAATTTTACATCTTAGGCTATATAGGATTTTATTTTCTAAATTCAAATCCTTTGCAGTGATGCAAAGAGCCTCTCCTTCCTCTTCATGCCGCCGCCTCCTCCTCCCCTTCCCCTAGCCCTCGCTCTCCTGAATATAACTGTGCAGCGATACTCTGCTTTGGAGCTGTATCTCCCTAGGCGTTGAGCCAGCACGGATGAATAAAATTTTGGGAACAATATGCTCAGTGACTGTGAAAAAGGAGTGGCATGCCAACTACTTGTACCTCCTGCCTGCTGCTCCTTAAAGCATTAGTTGCCACTAGGTCTGGAAAAGTCATTTTGCCCCAATTCTGCCAGGCAAGTGATGAAACTCTTGGGGAGCCCTTCTGAAAGGGGGACAAGGGGAGGGAGCAAAATTAGAAAGGGCCCAGATGCCTGGGAGGGTGCCATAGGCTAGTGTAACTCATAAAACACCAGAAGTTTAATGTTATTATTAGAAATAACATTTCATAAAAAGCACTAATATGGTTACATTTTGCTCCACCACCTCAGAAACATCCCAAACTCTTCCCTGTGAACCTGCCTGGCTTCCTGCAGGCATTGGATCTGTTGGTTGTAGTGTTTTCCTCCACAACCCCTCTTCTGTTGCCAATGAAGGTTAGTTTTACTTTCAAAGGAACATGACAACAGTTTCATCAATTCAGTTTCTGCTGTTTAATGCAACTGTATGGAAAATGTCCTCATACTATAGAAGAGGGCAATTACAGCACATGAATTAAAAGAACTGCAAATATATAGTAGTTACTGTTTAAAATCTGCTTGTCAGCAGTAAATTAGACTTTATGTATCCCTGTGTACCAATCCAATTGCTACAATACTCCACTGGATCTCCTGATCAGAAAGCATGCTCACACAAATTAGTGAGGCTAAGTGGTATCCTGCCATTGACAAAGTTCTTTTCTTGTCTCGAGTATCTTTTGGATACACTTGCCTAAATATACTATTGTCCCTGGAAATCTGCTGTTCCCTTCATTCCTGTGGCCTCAGCACTCCACAAAGGCTTGCAGCTTTGTTCATGCCCTCAGCCATTTAGGTGTGTCATCCTCATTTGGATTTGTTTCTGTAGAGCAGCATTTGCAGCAGCAAGAAAGAAGAATAAGCATATCTAGCAGCTTGCAGAACCTGAAACTTCTTCAAGCTTTAAAGATAGCGAAAATGAAGTACTAAATTTAAAATATACTCAAAGCAGGTGTTTCCTCCACAACATGTAAGCAATGTGTGCGACTACTGAAACTTGGGTTACTGTCTCAGATCATCACCCTGCGTGCAATGCGCTCCTGTAAGCACGCAGTGGCTCCAGCAAAACTGCAGCAGGATCACAAAATGGGAAAGACAAAATATCCTGGAGAGTCTTAGGTGAATGTAAATAACACTTGTTTTTCTGCACAACAAGTATGCTACTAGGGAAAAAGTATTTTGCTTCATATATCATTAGTATGAAGATGTATCACCATGCCAAGGTGAATTACATAAATTCACTGTACTTTCTTATCCTCATCACTAAATTGTAGGTTTCTTCCTTACATGAAAAATTAATGCCTAAATTGGGGTTTTATTCTGAAATGTAATCTTCACAGTTTCAGGTCACAGATAGCACAGCTTTGTATTTTAAACTACAAGATAAAGGTATATGATGCTGTCTTAAGGAGCTAACTTGAACAGAGAATTTTGGAGCATCCCTCACAATGAAAAGGGCTAAAGTAATTGTAAACAGCTTACAGACCTGGCATCTGCTGTACAGTGCCTCCCCGTTTGTGCTGGAAATCAATGCTGGAGAAGTAGGTTTGCACAAAGGGACACTGCTTGCAAGCTCAGGAGCAGAGAACTCAGTGGAAAGCAGGGAAGAGGCTCTGTAAGGTGATACTTGAGCAAAACCAGCTCAAGAATGGAGAAAAAACCCCAGGATTTTTAGACTCCATCTGTTATAATGACAGTCTAATTGAGCTTTAAACTCAGTATTGTATTCTAAGGCTATGCCATAATAGCTAATTTGCTTGTAAATGGAGGTTGGTAATGCTTTATGTGTGACATCCCACATCTAGATAGTGATTTTCCTCTCCATTTATGAAGAAATTTTATGTAAAGAAAGCCATGAAGTGCAAGCTCCTCCTCCCTCTCTCAAATCCTTTGAGTATTAAATTGGTTTGAAGGTATATAGTTTATGTATCCTTCTCTTGTCACTGCAATTTTAAGATGCTTTTATTGGCTTTCTAGACCCAGAAAAAAACCCCAGATTTGCTTTATTTTTTCCAACTATTTGATCAATGTTCATTTCTGTTACACATAGAAAAACTAATTCTACCCTACGAATAAAGGATTTAAAATAAAATGCAGGGATCATTTTCAATGCATTAAAACCCATACAGACATATATATATGTATTGATTCAGATCTTTCCCCACCTGTATAAGACCCAGATTCTCCCAAGACAGAAAAATACTATCATGTGAAATACTGGCACTAGTGCAGTAGGATAGATAGAATTAGGAGCTCATTAATGCAATGTCAGTTGAACAAATGCTTGTGCTCTCTCAAAAAAGGAAAACATATAAGCAAACAAACAGCAAAACAAAATAACCCTGCCAGTCGTCATGGAAAATGCTGCCGCTTTGTGAATAGAAATGCTTCTGTTCATCTAGAGGAGTACTCGTGTTGTGTATAAAAGTCATAACCCCGGGAGATATGTTTCACAGCAACATTTCCAACCTCTCTGACCTGTACAGGGATGGATGGGGTGACAAAGCTGTTGCTCTATTGTCATTATGCTGAAAAGCAAAAAGATGTGTCTGTCCATAGGTAGTCAGGCATTTACCGTGTGGTGTTTACATTTAGTTACATTCAGTTTCCAAATATAACCAGGTAATATGTGGGATTTAGAGACTCATCTTACTTTTGGAAATGAAGTTGTAGGGCTAGAAAGCAGTCCAAACTGCTCTGGGCAGGCTGTCATTTCACACCCTTCCCAAGTATAGTTTCCTTTATTCGTGATCTCCAAGCCAGGGAACAGGAGTAATGTGAGGTCCAAAGGGCCAGTAAAAATGCATTAGTTGATCCTGAGTCACCCTGCTTTAAAAACTTGGGAATTCAGTGGGAACAGTGTTTTGAAATGTAATACCTAAGGTTTTTCCGTGGCCCACTGAACAGTTCATCTTCTTGCCCTTGCTGTTGTGCTGCAGTTAGCTTACAGTATGGCTACAAGACAACGTCTTCTTCAGAGGGCAAGGGTATGCTGTCTCTCTAGTCCTGAAATTCACTCATCAAGTTCAATATTTTGATTCCAGCTTTTAGCAATGACAGACAAATTTTCCTCTTTTACTTTTGAGCAAAATCAGGTATTAAATGGACACAATAGTTTGATGAATAATCCAGCAAATATTTTCCTGCATACAAATCAACAGCCAGTTTACAGAGGACTTGTTCATTTAAGATCTGTCAAAAGACTTGGGAAAAATAAGTATAATCTGCTTTATTGTATGATTGAAGATGTATTGTTATTGTATCATCAGTATTGAGGCTGGTCAGCTCCCAGAGATTACTTAGTACTGCTAAATGCTTGGATATACTTGCTTTTCTTGCAGATTATATGTGACAAGAATAGTCTTGGGGAGTTATTACATAAGAAGGACTATTTAAAGTTCATTCATTCTAGTGTAATTCTGGCATTTATAAATTAAAACCAGCCTGCTTCTTGTTCTTGCGGTGTTGGAGAAGCTCAAAGAATCTCCAGCACGGAAAATATATTCTCACTTCATAGCTCAGTGTTTCACATGGGGAAGTGACTTTATTACCACAGTGCACTATATTACAACTTCTCCTATTAATAATTTCTATGTACATTATACACTGCACACTGTAGTATCTCCTGGTGTAGTCTAATCTCACTGCCCTAATGCTCACGAGCCCTATTCTTGTAGTCATACAGATTTAATTAGAAAAAAATGTTTGTTTGAAGAAAGACAGCTTATGCTGAATACCTAGTTCAAGTGTACACTAGTGTATTACCAAAACAATGAGGTAGGAGTCCTTTTCAAAACAGGTTCAATTTTTTGTAGCGCATCCAACTGAACCACTGTGTTTTAAACACTCACACTTCTGATGACAGAATACTATTTAATTTCACAGAAACTGGTGTTCAAATATTAGTAGTGAACTGTTTTGTTTGCACAGATCCCACTGTTAAGGCACAGAATTTGGTTAATGGGATGCCATTAGCTTTCACTGTTCTCTGGCATTGTCAGCACATGCATTAAGAACAACTACAACAAACCAGGTGTGGCTAGGACAATCACCCTGGCAGTGCCTTCCAGCAGCTCCGCCCTGACACAAGTCACTGTGCCATGGCTTTCCCAGAGCCATGCTGGACCAGAGAGTCACCCCAGTGCTGCCTCCTGTCACTCCCCTGGGGCAACTGAGACAGCAGGAAGAGTCACAGATTTTCCGCAACACCTCTGGTAAATTTGCAGTTTTAGAGGCAGAGGCTTAGAAATAGGAAAGAGGAGACCAAAAAAAAGTTGAAGTGTCATACTAAAGGCAAGGCTTCTTGTAACCAAGATGATAGTTGTTTTGTTATGTGTCTTAGTCTTAAGCACCAAGGTGATGGGAGAGTTAAAACGCTAACATTATTGCTAAGCTACTACCTGCAGAACCTATCCATTTTAATAATAGGTTAAGGAGTGTTTTAATGTAACCAAAGTAACAGGTTTGTGGTGTGTTTTAGAAACTGGGTGCTATGGAAAAAGAAACAAGGTACATTAACAATGCGCATGCTCACAAGGAGGGGTCAATCAAAAGACACGCGGTACAGCCCCCCAGACACCACCAGAGACCACTGCAGAGGCCCCTCAGCTTTTAAGGATGCATGTGTAATGACTATGTAAATATGATAATTAGTTCGGGGAAATTCGATGCATATGTATGTAACGAGGTGATATAAACTTTAGTTGATGTAACCTGCGGTATGCACGCTAGGCGGAATGATCCCCAGTGCATCCAGCACCATGAATAAAGAATGCCTGCCTTTTAACACTACATTGGTGTTATGACAATTATTCCCAATTTTGCTGACACTCTCTAAGGAGAGCTGTGCAAGCGTCTGAACTTTGGTCAGACTTTTTATGAAAGACATGTATGAAATGTTAAAATCCATTTACTTGGCGGTATTTGGCTTTTAAGAGTGCTTCTGAAGAATGCTGTGCAAAAAGATGCCATTTTCATGGAAAACAACAACTGTTCCAGGACATCATATGGCAATCAACCCCTAATCTAATTATGCACGTACATCTTGAAAGATTAAAAATGTTCCACAATCTCCTATATAAAATCAGCGCTGTCTTTCCTTCTTGTGTCAATTCCACCCTGCTTTTCTGTGGAAAGCGCTTCATCTGCAATATTCGGTCAGGACAAATTTCATAAATACTGCTTAGTAGCTTCCATATGAGATATTGTAAAGAATCATAGAATCATATAATAGAATCATAGAATCACTTTGGTTGGAAAAGACCGTTAAGATCATCGAGTCCAACCTTTAACCTAACACTGCCATCCCACCACTAAAACATGTCCCTAAGCACCTCATCTATCCTTCTTTTAAATACCTCCAGGGATGAGGACTCTACGACCTCCCTGGGCAGCCCATTCCAGAGCCTGACAACCCTTTCGGTGAAGAATTTTTTCGTAATGTCTAGCCTAAACCTGCCCTGGCACAACTTCAAACCATTCCCCCTTGTCCTAGCATCTGTTACCAGGGAGAAGAGGCCGGCCCCCACCTCACTACAGCCTCCTTTCAGGTAGTTGTAGAGGGCGATCAGGTCTCCCCTCAGGCTCCTCTTCTCCAGACTAAACAACCCCAGTTCCCTCAGCCGCTCCTCGTATGACTTGTGTTCCAGACCCCTCACCAGCTTGGTTGCTCTCCTCTGGACATGTTCCAGCAATGCAACATCTTTCTTGTAGTGAGGGGCCCAAAACTGAACACAGTATTCAAGGTGCAGCCTCACCAGCACCAAGTACAGGGGGACGATCACTTCCCTACTCCTGCTGGTCACACCATTCCTGATACAAGCCAGGATGCCATTGGTCTTCTTGGCCACCTGGGCACACAGCTGGCTCATACTCAGCTGGCTGTCAACCAGTACCCCCAGGTCTTTTTCCACCAGGCAGCTTTCCAGCCACTCTTCCCCAAGCCTGTAGCGCTGCATGTAGTTGTTGTGACCAAAGTGCAGGACCCGACACTTGGCCTTATTGAACCTCATACAGTTGGCCTTGGCCCATCGATCCAGCCTGTCCAGGTCCCTCTGCAGAGCCCTCCTCCCCTTGAGCAGATCAACACTCCCACCCAGTTTGGGTGGGCACACTCAATCCTCTCATCCAGGTCATTGATAAAGATATTAAACAAAACCAGCCCTAGAACTGAGCCCTGGGGGACACCGCTTGTGACTGGCCACCAATTGGATTTAGCTCCATTCACCACGACTCTCTGGGCTTGGCCACCCAGCCAGTTTTTAACCCAGTTTTTAAAGAGCTATTAAAAATCATGCAGAATTCCCTTTACTTCCTCTCAACACACCAGATAGAGAAATATATTACTCTGTGGCATGTATTATGCAACATTTTGGATAGAAGCAATCAGGAGTACCACATCCAAAAGGGATAATTAAAAGGGAGGAAAAAAGGAGAAAGAATCCTCATTTAAACCTTGGCAGTTCCCACATGAAAACCTGTTTTGAGAAAACATCCATATCAGCTTGGAGTAATGCAGATACATTTTTACAGTTATTCTAGTACAGGTGACAAAAATAAAATCCTCACAAGCAAAAGTGACAGATTTCAGTTATTAGGTGATAAAAGCTGCCTAACTAATCTAATACTTCTATAATTTCCAGGGACACCTCTTTAATGCTGCACATCTCTTGTTTTCTAAAATATTACCAGGTTCCTGCTGATGCAAGTGATTCAGGCACAGCCTCCAGAGCATTTTGGCAATTTTACATAGTTAAAGTACACAACAGAATGATTTTATTAACTCAGCTTTATACCCTCTAAGACTAATTTCTGTCATCTTCTACATCAGATCCAGAGCAGTATTTATTCTCCATAGCACATAACATCATTTCCATGCACACAGTTATCAGTGCAGCAAGTCCTCTTGCATGTTCCCTTGGAACATCTGAAAATCATTGCTTAAAAAGGGCATGATGGGATTAACAAAACCTATTATTCTCCTTCAAGAAACACATAATGGCAATAGAATGGAAAATTAACAAGGTTATGTAGGGAAAAAAATCCCAAACCAATAAGCCTTACTTGTGCAAGGTGTGAGATGACCCGTCATTTTTCTCCAGTTGTCCATAGCAGCTAGTTTTTGCTTCAGGAATGAAGGAGTATTTTTCCAGCATGGCTGATGCAGCAGTCGCAATAATCCCAAGGCCATCCCGTACCCGAGCTTCTAAACTGTAGTCCCATTCATCATAAGATGCTGAAATGAGTCCTGAAGGAAACTCCTTGGGAGTGATTTCTGTGTTACCACTAACGAGGCTGGGAACTATCCAAAAGAAATCATAGCCAGTAAGGCCCAGGGAACGAGCCTCATCCAGTATGTAGACAGCTTCATCCTTGGAACAATATAGCAGAATGACGGACGAATGAATTTTCTTCAGCTGAATTTGGGTCTTGGCATCTCCAAAGGCAGTATCGAGTACAATGACGTTCTGCATGTCCCAGCCCACAAAACTATTTTCCACTGTGGTCTTAATGACATTGATGAAGTCTCGATACCCAGGAAAGGTGGTGGTCACCAGAGAGAACACATGCCAGTCATAATCCTGCATGATCTTCAACATGACGATGGCTTCTTGCTGGATGGAAGCCCCAAACTGGAAGAACGTGGACATCACATCCTAGAATACCAAACACAGTGAAAGATTACTAATTTTGTATAAGTCTGAAGGGAATAGAATCTCTAATTCTTCTGCTCTCTTCGGTCCACCATGGCTACCAAACCTTCACTGCATTTGAATAACTTTCTGCGCCTTATCATATTCATATCATTAATAAGCAATACTACTCTAAGTACCACAGCTAATTAAAAGATTTGCCAAAGAGAGACAAACAGATATTTACATTGGAAATGTCTGTGTGCTTGATCATTTGAAGACAACAACTCAAAACAGTACTTACTGATCTCCCTAGAGACAGCCACCCACCATTAAACAACTCATCTCCAGCAGGTAGCTTTAGATTCATCAAACTTATTAAGAATGTGACCCAATAAATTTATACCAATAAATTGCAATGCACATGCTGTATATATATGAAGAAACTCTGTACTTCTGGACCTGATGTCTGAGGGATACTTGATTTCCACAGGTTCATTGGACTTGGTGGAAGCTGTCAAACTCTGCAGAAGTAAATTTATCATCCCCAGGTACTGAATTCACAGCTGTTCATGGGCTCACTACAGATCATGCTCCATTCAGAGCACATGGCCCAATAAAGCCTGACGTAGAATTAACAGGTCTCGGGGACAACCAGGAAGCTGCCGGTGTCCTCATTAAATGACTTAAATGGAAGCAAATGCGAAGAAAGACCTCATGGTCTGTAACTGGTAGCTGTATTGCATGATGCAGCTCTGCTGTCAGTTTGCTAGGAGGCGTGTTTCTAATATTTGTCTTAGACTTTCACAGTATTCACAACATTTTATACAGCATAAGTGCAGGTGCCTCTTATTTTATCTATCAGAAATAGGCAACACAATAATATATTTTGTTGGCACTAAACTTACAAACACTTTTACTGGTCTATTTTTACCAAGTTGATGTAAGATCTGAATTTATTTTTGGATTTTACCTTCTCGTTTTATATAAATCACAATTATTAGAGTACCAAAACTGTACACTGGAAGCTATATGATTGTGTTCATTTTACTTCAGTATTTATTCCTGACCAGTAGTGGCAACTTATGTGCATAATTTTCAGATACAGAAAGCATGAAGTCCTGCTGAAAGAAAAGCTTATGAATTAAAAATAAAATAAAGATTCAATTAGAAAATAAAATAAAAATTCAGTATTTTTTATGCAGCCTTTACAGGAAAGATACACACGGTGCTTTTAATTTAAAGAGTTTAATGAATGTGGTTGCAAACTGCTATCCTATATTACACTTGTGGGGAACAGAAACAGATTAATTGACTTAGGCTTCCTAGCAAGCTGGTGTTAAACATACAATTATTAGTGACAACAGTAACTCAGCTCTACAAATTCTGTATTTTATATATGGAAAACTATTCAGAGCAAACTGAGTGTCTGTATTTTTTTTAATAGAAGATGAGGAGCTTTATTACTTACTAAGTGTTAAGAATCTGACACCAGGATTTTATATAGCTTGACAGCAACAAAAGTCTTACAACTTGAGTTAGACCAACTATGAAGACTGATATTGAAGGTACAAAATACACACTACTGGTGGTAATGAAATCATCTCCCATAGCTTCTTTGGTACTTAAAAGGCAGCATTCTGAATGCCAATGCCAGATTTGCAGTGGTTTTGAGTTAATTACAGATGTTATACAACGTATTTGGGAGAAGAATTGAATTGGGAAGATCTGATTGCTGAATGCTTCTAGGAGCCATTTCCTGGTGACCTGCACTGCATACTTAAAAATAAACATACAAACAAGTGAGCTCTTCATCTGGGGACACTTAAGCTAAAGAAACCCAGCAGACAGAAAATCTGCCGTCAGCATGGAATGCTTTAGTTACCGATTTACTATTATAAAGTAATTTAGCTGTCTAGAGACAGTGCTAGGATCCAAGTTTGCTGTAGCTTGCTAAGTGAACGTAACAGAATATTGTAATGCAAAGTCAGTCACTTCTCCAAGCTCTTACCTTATCCTGGTTTTTACTTGTGATTATGCTAAATAACAGTAAAAACAAGTAAAATAATTTACAGTAAATTAAATAGATTATTTCCATCATATCCTTTCACTCTACCCCATTTCTAAATATGGTTTATGGCTATTAATGTAGTGGAATAATTCTTTCAAGCAACACATACACCTTGGTCCTTTGTGCATCACAAGGAACTTCAGCAATGCAGTCTGCAAGAGCAAAAAACAATGCACATGGATATTTCCAAGCATGACCTTTCTAATTAGTAAATACAGATTTTTTTTTCTAACTAGTAAATACAGATTTTTAACCTAGAGCAGTCCTTGTCAACTTCCCTGGCCATGTACAACGGTCTTGCGCACAACTGCTTCTATCACCATTATAGCGGTCTGACAACACCAGTACTAAAAATAAATCCTTTCCTTTTCTAAACATTTTGTTAAAAAAACAGTTTATGAAAGGAGTTTTGATTAAATATTTTTGTAAAATTCACACCCATACTACATGAATCTTTATTACGTAATTGTGAATGTGAACTTTAGTCAAAATCAGGCAATTAATACCAACTTGTGATCAGAATGGTGAAAAAAAATGTACTTATATGGTGAAAGCAAGCTTGGGTTCAAGAAAAGATACAAGTATCACAAGTGAGATTATCATCTGAAGAAATTCCATGCAGCTCCACTGACTTGATATGATGCTTTTATAGAGCTGAAAACCTGACAGTATGTATTTACAATGAATTTGAAACAGATGGAAGATTACAAGCAAATTGCAGCCTTAGGAACTTCAGCAGACATTTAAATGCCTATAAGGAAAATATTCAAGGACATATTATCCATTAAGTGGGGGGGAGGGGGGAAAGAAAGTTTAGTGAAGAAACAGCAAAATAAACCTTTAAGGGATTCAACTATTGTATTCTTAAACATCTGCAGAACTGTTCATTTTGGGGTTTTTAAAGCTTTGCATTCTTCCCAAAAAGCATTATTATTCCTCTGTTTTATACAGACATTTTGTTACACATATAGAATTTAAGTTCTACTTTTCTACATTCAAAAGCAAACTGAAGCGATGTTTGTAAAAAACACAAAATTATTCAGTTATTTTAATCTAACTGTCATCTTGACATCTATCAAGACGTCGATCTAAGTCATTGCTGAAGTAAGAATGCAAATGTAATATTGGAGGTGCTTTAAATGCACATCAGAAATATGTTCCTTTTCTTTCCTCAGTAGCCCATCTATTGAGGTTATTGGTGGAGGATGCAAGGAAGCTGCACCACTACCACTTAGCCAATACAAGAAACTTTATACAAAGGAATTCCACAGTTAAATCTCAAAGCATGAAAATCCCAAGATGTTACACTGATATGAGCAAAAATTTAGTTAGAAGTAGTGCTGGAAATGATTAAGTAAAGCTTTATCTGACTTTTCTGTTCTAGCTTCTTAGCTGGATGCTACCACAGCCATGTAAAAAGAATGGCAATGAAGAGAGAAGGAAAACAACAAATGAAAACTTTTTGTTTCTTTCTGTCTTGCACACGAACTTACAGTTTATAGCAAAACATGTCCCCATATGTTTCACACCAGAAGGAGGTAATCTTTCAATTGCTTCTTGCTTAACATCATTCTTGAATTCTGTACACAATATAAAATTCTGTCATTACAGGAGAAGGGCACTTCAGCATTCCCATGCTTGTGCACAAAACAGAGGCACTCTGGTGCTGTCATTTTATAGATTAATATAATAGAGTAAGTTGCTTTTTAATTACTGTACCGAGTCTATGAATCTGCCACTGTTGTCAGAATTGCACATTTCACTTCCCTAATTCCAACAATTTACAGGAATACTTCTCTCAAAACCTCACCCTCAGCTATTTTCATGACATCTCGGTTTCCCAGCTCCAGTTTTTCCATGAGATCAGCAGGGCACGTTCACAGCTGCTGTAACAGCTGAGGTAAGCCCTGGCAGTAGTTTATGCCTACTAGGGAAAAAGCTGCAATAGTAGGTTAGATAAACATCTAAAATAGAGTACCTTTTGTTAAATGAGAATGAAATGCTAAACCAAAACAAAATAGGGGTCAACATCAATTTTCCACTTGGTAGACTTGTTGCGGACAGTTGTTTCGTTGGTAAGACAGTATTATGACAGGAAGCAAAAATCAATATGAAACATGGTTTAAAAAGCAATCCAGAGGATGCTTTTATGCAGCTAGAAACAAGATTATTATTGACAGGACTACAAGTAGGACTTTAAAGTTATCGTAATTACTTCATTCTTACTCACTCTGTATCTTCCACAGAGATCCAGCAAAAGTGATTTTTCTCCTACTTTACACCATTTTAACTTAGATATTCCATTTTTATAACGGCTTTAAGGCATGTGGTACTAGGTCTACATACTCAGCGCAAGCTGTTTCCTTTTTAATGAATTATAGTAGTTATTTGGCATTTTTATGAAGACTGGAAAAATTGAAAGCCAGAGATTAGTCATGAATTTAAGGTGAATAATTTAGCATCACATCAAAAATATACAGAAGGAAATTATTTGTACTAATCTCAAATGTAGGTAAATAATGTATCTTGCAGTGTGTTAACTTGATATCATTTTTCTTGGATTACTTGAAATGATGTATTGATCCCCTGGTAAACATGAAGTGAATCATGTTTATCTGTCATGAATATCTAGGTTTCAGCCATACGGTCTTCCTTTGTGGTACTATACAGACGCATGCAAAAATTTCAGTAAATGCAGGCACTGAAGTGGAGAAGCTGAAAGGAAAACCTTTCCTCCCAAGATACCCTGCACATTTCTAAACCCTTAAGTTATTAAATTCCTGCCTCTATTCATTTATAGTAACATGCAATTCCCAACACAAACATCTCACTGAGGCACCCAGTGAGAAAAATCCCCCATTATCACCATGGGAGCAATTTGAGGAAATTATACAAAATTATGTATTTTCAGGCAAAGCAGAGCAACATGTGAGGGTGGAAATAATTTACTAATTATTACAAACAGCAGAAAAGACTTGTTTCCCAAGGGCTTGTTACCTCTTTGGCCTCACATGTGGCTAAAACATGCATGACCCCTGCCCACAGGTTTCTTTGCTGATACCAGCCTCTCCTGTGGGAGCTGCGCTTCTGCCCTTCCACGTGGGCTACAGAGCTGTCTGGGCCCCAGGCATCCCCCACCAGCCATCATCCCTGCATGCGACCCCCCAGCTGCCCCTACCCTGTGTCAAGCTCAGCTGCAGCAAGACCCATGCACAGCCCCAGCAGACACCAACTCGGTCCCTGTATTCAACCTGGAGCCTAATTCACCCTGCTGCCCTTATCCAGCAATGCCCGGATCTCCCCAGGCCAACCCTCCCGACACACAGGCTGAGCTGGGCAGGAGGAAGGGGGCAGCAGGGCAGGAGCTCTGTGGATGAGGGTGCAGGGGACCCTGAAGCCCCCACACAATAGATTTTATGTTCTCCAGATCTGCCCAGGTAGACCTGTGAACATGTTTCACCATTTGTCACCAAGAAGACTAAGGCAGCCTAGCAGAGCTAGAAAAGAGATGGAAATCTTCTTACTCTGTAACTTAACTGGTGCAAATGCAGAGCCACAAAATTGATAAAGGTCAACAAAAAGGACAAACCAAGTGTCCTGGTTTCGGCTGGGATAGAGTTAATTTCCTTCACAGAAGCTAGCATAGTGCTGTGCTTTGGATTCAGTGCTAGAAGAATGTTGATAACACGCTGATGTTTTTAGTTGTTGCCAAGTAGTGCTCAGACTGCTCAAGGACTTTTTGAGTTTCTCCTGCTCGGCCAGGTGCATAACAAGCTGGGAGTACAGCACAGCTAGGACCCAAACTGTCCAAAGAGCTATTCCATACCATATAACGTCATGCTCGGGGGGGTTAGTGTCGTGGTTTAACCCGGCTGGCAACTAAGCACCACGCAGCCGCTCGCTCACTCCCCCCCCTCCCTCAGTGGGACGGGGGAGAGAATCGGGAAGGGGAAAAAAGGTTAGAGCCGAGGGCTGAGATAAAGACAGTTTAATAAGAGAAAATAATAATAAAAGTAATAATGAGAATGATAACAAAATATACAGAATGTACAAAACGAATGATGCACAATGCAATTGCTCACCACCCGCTGACCGATGCCCAGCCCGTCCCGAGCAGCGATCAGCACCCGAGCAGCGATCACTCCCCCCGCGACCGACCGACCCACCAAACCCCCCCCCCCCCCCCCCGAGCATGACGTTCTATGGTATGGAATAGCTCTTTGGACAGTTTGGGTCCTAGCTGTGCTGTACTCCCAGCTTGTTATGCACCTGGCCGAGCAGGAGAAGCTCAAAAACTCCTTGAGCAGTCTGAGCACTGCTTGGCAACAACTAAAAACATCAGTGTGTTATCAACATTCTTCTAGTACTAAATCCAAAGCACAGCACTATGCTAGCTTCTGTGAAGGAAATTAACTCTATCCCAGCCGAAACCAGGACAGTTAGTCAGTCGGGTCGGTCGTGGGCAGAGTGGTCGCAGCTCGGGCTGTGTGATCGCGGCTCGGGGGGAGTGATCGCTGCTCGGGACGGGCTGGGCATCGGTCAGCGGGTGGTGAGCAATTGCATTGTGCATCACTTGTTTTATATATTCTGTATATTTTCTTACCATCATCATTATTATTATTATTGTTATTCTTCTCTCTTATTAAACTGTCTCTATCTCAACCCACGGGTCTTTTTTTTTTTTTTTTCTTTTCTCTGATTCTCTCCCCCATCCCACTGAGGGAGGGGGGGAGTGAGCAAGCGGCTGCGTGGTGCTTAGTTGCCAGCCGGGTTAAACCACGACAGTCCTATTTTGGCGCCCAACATGGGGCATGAAGGGTTGAGATAACGACAGATCTGAACATTTTTAAAACGCATTTGTGATAAGCATTCGTTATATTAGTCTAATAGTCGCTGATCACAATGTTGTTTTATTTGCTCTCAGAGTTGCTGTCCTTGTTCACAGCGTTCTTTTATGTAGCACCTTACCTTCTGTGTGCACTCCCTGTGCTGCTGGCTATCACTTTTCGCAAGTGGATTAAAGTTGCTGTCCTGCTGTATTGTATAATACTGGCTTATGCTATGATAAAAATATTGGTCATCACATTAAGCTCATATTTGTACTCAGTATTGCTGTCACCTCTGTATTTTGGGAACCATCTATTGGGAATTATGAATAATTATACATTTTACTTTTTATCCTCGGAGAGCCAGCCTGTGGGGGAGTCACCTTACTCCATCTTTCCCTTCTTCTCTGAGCTAATTAAAACAGTTCTTGAGAATGTTGAATATCCTTGGGATGTTCCAACTAGCATGGCCCTATTGCTAGGTCTCCTGAATATAGTTCAGCTTTTACTCAGGGTTAGACTCCTACGTAAATTATATACCATCCAAAGATCAACTCCTGCAGCAGGCCCTGCAGCTACTCCAACCTCAGTGACACCCACTGTAGCTACTCCAACTGCAGACACAGGCACTGCAGCTACTTCAACCCCTGTGACACCTACTGTAGCTACTCCAGCTGTGGACACAGGCACTGCTGCTACTCCAGCCCCTCAGTGACACCCACTGTAACTACTCCAGCTGTAGACACAGGCACTGCTGCTACTCCAACCCCTGCGACACCCACTGTAGCTACTCGAGCTGTGGACACAGGCACTGCTGCTACTCCAGCCCCTGCAACACCCACTGTAGCTACCCGAACTGTAGACACAGGCACTGCAGCTACTCCAACCTCAGCGACACTCACTGTAGCTACCCAAACTGTGGACACAGGCACCGTTGCTACTCCAACACCTGCAACATGCACTGTAGCTACGCAAACCCCAGCAACAGGCATTGCAGCTAAGACAGGGAGCGAACCTGTACCGGTATCAGTTGCCCCTATACACAAGAAGAAATCTTGGAAGTGAAAGTCAACTCGTTTAGAAAGGGAGGATCAATCAGGGCCATCACAAAAGGAGGAGGAAGAGGAAGAGCTCATAAATGAGACAGAAACTACACGGTCTCTATGCTTGGGTGAGCTGCGAGATATGAGAAAAGATTTCAGCCGCCGTGCAGGAGACCATCTTGTCACCTGGTTGCTCCGATGCTGGGATAATGGGGCCAGTAGCCTGGAACTGGAGGGTAAAGAAGCCAAACAGCTGGGGTCCCTTTCTAGGGAAGGGGGCATTGACAAAGCAATTGGAAAAGGGACACAAATCCTCAGCCTCTGGAGGCGTCTACTGTCAGCCATGAAGGAAAGATATCCCTTCAAGGAAGATGTCATACATCGCCCAGGCAAATGGACCACTGTGGAGAAAGGCATCCAGTACCTGAGGGAATTGGCTGTCCTGGAAGTGATTTATAGTGACCTGGACAATGACCAGTTGCCTAAAGATCCAGATAGTGTCCAGTGCACACGACCCATGTGGTGGAAGTTGTTACGGAGCGCACCAACATCATATGCCAACACATGGGCAATAATGAGCTGGGAAGATGGACGGGGACCAACAGTGGATGAAGTGGCTAGCCAGCTCCGGGAATATGAAGAAAGTATCTCTTCTTCCCTCGTCTCTGCTGTGGAGAAACTGTCCCAAAAGGTTGAACGACTCGAAAAGCATATGTCCTACTCCCCTCCTGTACAGACCAGTATCTCAGCCATCAGAAGTAAGCGCCCTTCTGCTCAAGGAAAAGAATATCGAGGGTACACACCACGGGGCACTCTATGGTTTTACCTGCGTGACCATGGAGAGGACATGAGGAAATGGGACAGAAAACCTACCTCGACCCTAGAGTCACGAGCACGTGAGTTGCAAAGAAAAACAAGCACAAAAGGGGGCTCTTCCAAGAAACTTGTTGCTCCAATTTCCAAAGACGGGGTAGATCGTCATTTTTTCAGACAGAATAGAAGAGCTGATCTTAATTCTGATTGTGATGAAGGAACTTCTGACTCATATACACAAACCATGAGCAACAGTGATCAGAATTAGAGGGGCCCTGCCTCCAGCCAGGTGGAGGAAAGGGACAACCGGGTCTACTGGACTGTGTGGATTCGATGGCCTGGCACGTTAGACCCACAGAAGTATAGAGCTCTAGTAGACACCGGTGCACAGTGTACTCTAATGCCATCAAGCCATACAGGGGCAGAATCCATTTGTATTTCTGGAGTGACAGGGGGATCTCAAGAGCTGGCTGTATTGGAGGCCGAAGTGAGCCTAACCGAGAACGAGTGGCAAAAGCACCCCATTGTGACTGGCCCAGATGCTCCGTGCATTCTCGGCATAGACTACCTCAGGAGAGGGTATTTCAAGGACCCAAAAGGGTACCGGTAGGCTTTTGGTATAGCTGCATTGGAGGCAGAAGAAATGCTGTCTACCTTGCCTGGTCTCTCAAAGGACCCTTCAATTGTGGGGTTGCTGAGGGTTGAAGAACAACAAGTGCCGATTGCCACCACAACAGTGCACAGGCGGCAATATCGCACCAACCGAGACTCCCTGATTCCCATCCATAAGCTGATTCGTCGACTGGAGAGCCAAGGAGTGATCAGCAAGACTCGATCACCCTTTAACAGTCCCATATGACCAGTGAGAAAGTCTGATGGAGAGTGGAGACTAACAGTAGACTATCGTGGCCTGAATGAAGTTACGCCACCACTGAGTGCTGCCGTGCCAGACATGTTAGAACTTCAATACGAACTGGAGTCAAAGGCAGCCAAGTGGTATGCCACAATTGATATTGCAAATGCTTTCTTTTCAATCCCTTTGGCAGCAGAGTGCAGGCCACAGTTTGCTTTCACTTGGAGGGGCATCCAGTACACCTGGAATCGACTGCCCCAGGGGTGGAAACACAGCCCTACCATTTGCTATGGACTGATCCAGACTGCACTGGAACAGGGTAATGCTCCAGAGCACCTGCAATACATTGATGACATCATTGTGTGGGGCAATACAGCAGAAGAAGTTTTTGAGAAAGGGAAGAAAATAGTCCAAATCCTTCTGAAGGCTGGTTTTGCCATTAAACAAAGCAAGGTCAAGGGACCTGCACAGGAGATTCATTTTTTAGGAATCAAATGGCAAGATGGACGTCGTCAGATTCCAATGGATGTGATCAACAAAATAACAGCCATGTCTCCACCAACTAGCAAAAAGGAAACACAAGCTTTCTTGGGCGTTGTGGGTTTTTGGAGAATGCATATTCCAAATTACAGCCAGATTGTAAGCCCTCTCTACCAAGTGACCCAGAAGAAGAATGATTTCAAATGGGGCCCTGAACAACACCAAGCCTTTGAACAAATTAAACGGGAGATAGTGCATGTAGTAGCCCTTGGGCCGGTCCGGGCAGGGCAAGATGTAAAGAATGTGCTCTACACCGCAGCCGGAGAGAACGGCCCTACCTGGAGCCTCTGGCAGAAAGCACCAGGGGAGACTCGAGGCCGACCCCTAGGCTTTTGGAGTCGGGGATACAGAGGATCTGAAGCCAACTATACTCCAACTGAAAAAGAGATATTAGCAGCATATGAAGGGGTTTGAGCTGCTTCAGAAGTGGTTGGTACTGAAGCACAGCTCCTCCTGGCACCCCGACTGCCGGTGCTGGGCTAGATGTTCAAAGGGAAGGTCCCCTCTACACATCATGCAACTGATGCTACGTGGAGTAAGTGGGTCGCACTGATTACACAACGGGCTCGAATAGGAAACCTCAGTCGCCCAGGAATCTTGGAAGTGATCACGGACTGGCCAGAAGGCAAAGATTTTGGGGTATCACCAGAGGAGGAGGTGGTGCGTGCTGAAGAGGTCCCACTGTACAATAAATTGCCAGAATACGAGAAGCAATATGCTCTGTTCACTGATGGATCCTGTCGTCTTGTGGGAAAGCATCGAAGGTGGAAGGCTGCTGTATGGAGTCCTACAAGACAAGTCGCAGAGACTGCTGAAGGAGAAGGTGAATCAAGTCAGTTTGCAGAGGTGAAAGCCATCCAGCTGGCTTTAGATATTGCTGAAAGAGAAAAATGGCCAGTGCTCTATCTCTATACTGACTCATGGATGGTGGCAAATGCCCTGTGGGGGTGGTTGCAGCAATGGAAACAGAGCAACTGGCAGCGCAGAGGCAAACCCATCTGGGCAGCCGCATTGTGGCAAGATATTGCTGCCCGGGTAGAGAACCTGGTTGTAAAGGTACGTCACGTAGATGCTCATGCACCCAAGAGTCAGGCCTCTGAAGAACATAACAACAACCAGCAGGCAGATCAGGCTGCTAAGATTGAAGTGGCTCAGGTGGATCTGGACTGGCAACATAAGGGTGAATTGTTTCTAGCTCGGTGGGCCCATGACACCTCAGGCCATCAAGGAAGAGATGCAACATACAGATGGGCTCGTGATCGAGGGGTGGACTTAACTATGGACGCTATTGCACAGGTTATCCATGAATGTGAAACATGTGCTGCGATCAAACAAGCCAAGCAGTTAAAGCCTCTTTGGTATGGAGGACGGTGGCTGAAATACAAATATGGAGAGGCTTGGCAGATCGATTATATCACACTCCCACAAACCTGCCATGGCAAGCGCTATGTGCTCACCATGGTGGAAGCGACCACCGGATGGTTGGAAACATACCCTGTGCCCCATGCCACTGCCCGGAACACTATCCTAGGCCTTGAAAAACAAGTCCGATGGCGACATGGCACCCCAGAAAGAATTGAGTCAGACAACGGAACTCACTTCCGAAACAGCCTCATAGACAAATGGGCCAAAGAGCATGGCATTGAGTGGGTCTATCACATCCCCTATCATGCACCAGCCTCTGGGAAAATTGAACGATACAATGGACTGTTAAAAACTACACTGAAAGCAATGGGTGGTGGAACATTCAAACATTGGGATACACATTTAGCAAAAGCCACCTGGTTAGTCAACACTAGAGGATCTGCCAACCGAGCTGGCCCTGCCCAATCAAGCCTCTTACGTACTGTAGAAGGGGATAAAGTCCCTGTAGTGCATGTAAAAAATATGCTGGGGAAGACAGTCTGGGTTTCTCCTGCCTCAGGTAAAGGCAAACCCATCCGTGGGATTGCTTTTGCTCAAGGACCTGGCTCTACTTGGTGGGTGATGCGGAAGGATGGGGAAGTCCGATGTGTACCTCAAAGGGATTTGATTTTGGGTGAAAATAGCCAATGAACTGAATTGTATAATGTTAATTGCTGTGTAATATAGTATGTCTTCATTTTTACTATTGCTGTATGTCATATCAATGGTATAACAGTAAGGATCGCCCAGATTAATGAAGAATGAATTTTGAAGAAACTGAGGAAGTGCAGCTGATGGAACCAGAACTGACTTCAGCAAGCAACAACCCAACACCAGACCCCATCTCTCCTGCCCTGAAAGACTGTTACAACAGATGGAGCCCAAAACCGTGGACTAAATGAACCCAATGGACATTTCAGAGGGATGGTCCATAGACTAAGGGAATGATATCTGTGTATGTACCAAAAAGATGAGAAAATGGTGGTGATTAATTGGAATGTATTGTAAGGGTAGGACCTAAGCATGACGTAAATGGTATAGAATAAGGGGTGGATAATGTCCTGGTTTCGGCTGGGATAGAGTTAATTTTCTTCACAGAAGCTAGCATAGTGCTGTGCTTTGGATTCAGTGCTAGAAGAATGTTGATAACACGCTGATGTTTTTAGTTGTTGCCAAGCAGTGCTCAGACTGCTCAAGGAGTTTTTGAGCTTCTCCTGCTCGGCCAGGTGCATAACAAGCTGGGAGTACAGCACAGCTAGGACCCAAACTGTCCAAAGAGCTATTCCATACCATATAACGTCATGCTCGGGGGGGTTAGTCAGTCGGGTCGGTCGCGGGCAGAGTAGTCGCAGCTCGGGCGGTGTGATCGCGGCTCCGGGGGAGTGATCGCTGCTCGGGACGGGCTGGGCATCGGTCAGCGGGTGGTGAGCAATTGCATTGTGCATCACTTGTTTTATATATTCTGTATATTTTCTTACCATCATCATTATTATTATTATTATTGTTATTCTTCTCTCTTATTAAACTGTCTCTATCTCAACCCATGGGTCTTTTTTTTTTTTTTTTCTTTTCTCTGATTCTCTCCCCAATCCCACTGAGGGAGGGGGGGAGTGAGCGAGTGGCTGCGTGGTGCTTAGTTGCCAGCCGGGTTAAACCATGACACCAAGGCCTTACTTTTTATTTTAAAAGTTTGCTCTGGGAGAGGAACACCCAAGTTAGAAAAGGGCAGTAGCAAGCAAGGGAGTACATTATGGCTTTCCAACATCTGACATGTCCCCTTTTTATTATTTCAAGGAATAAATATCAGAGAAACATGATTTTGAAAGGTTAGCAGTGGCTTTATCAAGCATGTTCTTTCCCATTTCCAGAGGGAGCCTGAAGGGATTAATTTTGCAGAGAATTCTGCGGTTTCAGGTCATGGTTTTATCCTAAGAATTTTGCTAGATAACAGATAGAGGGTTGGGGGGTTTATTTTCTTTCATATATTCACTTCATTTTATACTGCTTGCTTGACTTATCTGGGCCCTCTACAAGAGTTGAACTTTGTCACTATTTTTTCTAAACCAGAATAGCAAATAAACAAATACAAAGGAATGAGAACAGGTTTTCTACAGATCATTGCAGAGTCCATTGGGTTTTGTTCCTTTACATTCTTTGAATAATACAGTGTCACATCAAATGAATTGAAGTAACTCAACATGCCATCGCAGTGAAACAACATAACTTTAGTTATGGATGATGTCTAGTTTAGCAAAGAGGTCATGAACCATTCCCTGGGCCAGAGCACAACATTAGGGTTTTCATTCATGGGTTGTTCAAACATTGGAAATTGGGGAGTGTCAGTCTGAGCTCCTGTTCAACCAGGACAGGCAAGCGCAAAATGCTTTCAGAGGCTGAAATGCCGTCAACAAGCCTGTGACCAAACTTGATAAAATCCTGAAAAGGTTCATATGAACCAGCAAGGATTTTTCTGTGGTCATTTGATGACAGGTTTATTCACAAGATGCCTCCTTTCTGGCTAAATTTCAACTTCCATTGTTACAGAAATGTCTTACGCCATGAATATTTCAATGAGAAAGGGCAAAATTGTGGTTCTACAAAAAGGTAGCATGGGGTTGGCTGTACCATAGCTATTTGGGTGAGTAATAGCTATTGTACAGCTTTTGGGATAAAAGAGATTCTCAACATGTAAGAAGTAAGAGTACTGACACCCGCAAAGAATATAAGGGAGAGTAAAGAGTATTTTCAGACAAATATTTCCTTTGTATGTTCAAATATTTCTTGAATATAAACCAGTTACTCTCTAACCCATACAGGATCATGTGGTGCTGTACATCACAGTAGAATGTTAACATTATCCTAACTATCCTAAAATATTTTGCCGTTATGGGGGAGATATGTATGTTTCTTATTTCCTATAAGTATTTCACTATGAAAATAAATATTGAAAAATGCGTGTGACCTAATATATCAATTAGTTAGCAAGAAGGACAGATTTTATGCCACAGGGTGTAGATGAGTATCATTTCTGTTATGCTCCTTCTGTTATGCCCCTCATCATGACTGCATGGTTTGTACAAGCAGCATCCTTCTGCTTTATTCATGTAATTAGTCAGTACTAAACTGATGCAAGTAAATAGTCCCTTGAAAAGCCAAAAAAGATATCATTTTCCATGGGAAAATGACTTTAAATTAGCCGTGCAGCACATCTTTCACCTCAAAGAACACCTGAGTTCATGGAGAGATCTTGAGTCTGTCTTTTCAGTGAAAACTCTTCAAACAGTTGTTATGAATAATTGGAAAGCAATCAGGAAAGTTAATGACTTTTCAAAGACAGAGAAGGCAATTCCTGTGAAGATTCTCCAGCAATACTGGTGAAAGTAAGTGGCTTTCTGCTGTATGGAAACATTCATCTGCTAACAATTCACATTTGATACAACACAACAAAGTTGTGGTGACAGCATTAGAAGCAAATGGGGTCCTCGTCCTGTTCTCCCCACAGCAACGTGAGAAAGTTTAGAACAAATTGAGGATGATCTATTCAGTACCTACCTGAACGAGAAAAATGAACAAAGAAACGATGCTATGATAGGAGGTAGAAAGAAACCCAAAGCATTTTACTGCAAGATGTTTAAAATGTGCTTGTTGGAAGGAGGAAAGCCTAGACTTATTTTCAGAAACACAAAAATTCATTTTGCAGAATTGTAGAAAACTTTTCACCAGGTAACAAAAATAAAAATCATAAAGAGAGTATCAGTGAGCTTGTGAATTAACCCAGTGAAAGGCCAAGACTGAAGAAATCCAGCAGGGATAGACACAGACATCCGAGGAAAGGAAAAGCCTAGATAATTTTCCTCTGATACTGGTATTTCATTAGAACTCACATAATTTACCTCTAGAAATAAAATAACACAAAGGAAAAGGATGAGTGAAGGATATCAGCCAAATAAGCCAGAAAAGTCTCTGGAAAATAAATTAAAATCTTGGTACATAGACTATCCATCCCCACTATCCCACTCTCCTATATTTGCACTGGTGCATTATTTACCCGTGTTAACATGGTTTCATATGAGGATAGACATACTACATATTTTGCTACCAAAACGTGCTGGGCTATGTGGAATTTCTCACCTTCCTCAAGTTTCAGTCTGTGACTATAGAGGATTATCTATCAAATCAATTAGTGCATTTACTTTGAACCACATCTGCTACAGTTAGGTCATCAGAGATGAGCTTCTCTTGATTCACAGGCAGTTTGGAGAACTTTAATGGATATAAAATCAAAGCATTTAGTTTACAGTGAGTTATATGGATTTGATGGGTGGACTGTTCAATGGATAAGGAGTTGGTTGGATGGTCACATCCAGAGGGAAGTGGTCAGTGGCTCGATGTCCAGATGGAGACCGGTGACAAGTGGTGTCCCTCAGGGGTCTGTACTGGGACCAGTGCTGTTTAATATATTCATCAATGACCTAAAGAGCAAGATCGAGTGCGCCCTCAGCAAGTTTGCAGATGACACCAAGCTGAGTGGTGCAGTTGACACACCAGAAGGATGGGATGTCATCCAGAGAGACCTGGACAAGCTGGAGAGGGGGGCCTGTGTGAACCTCATGAGGTTCAACAAGGCCAAGTGCAAGGTCCTGCACCTGGGTCGGGGTAACACCCGGTATCAATACAGCCTGGGGGAAGAAAGGATCAAGAGCAGCCCTGCCAAGAGAGATTTGGGGGTACTGATGGACGAAAAGCTAGACATGAGCCAACAATGTGCGCTAGCGGCCCAGAGGGCCAACCATATCCTGCGCTGCATCGGGAGAAGCGTGGCCAGCAGGTCGAGGGAGGTGATTGTGCCCCTCTACTCTGCTCTGGTGAGACCTCACCTGGAGTACTGTGTCCAGCTCTGGAGCCCTCAGCACAAGAAGGACATGGAACTGTTGGAGCGGGTCCAGAGGAGGGCCACAAAAATGATCCAAGGGCTGGAGCACCTCTCCTATGAGGACAGGCTGAGGGAGTTGGGCTTGTTCAGCCCAAGGAGACAAGAGAAGGCTGCAGGGAGACCTGATTGCAGCCTTTCAGTACTTAAAGGGGATCTATAGGAAAGATGGGGAAAATCTTTTTAGTAGGGCCAGCTGTGACAGGACAAGGGGTAATGGTTTTAAACTGAAGCAGGGTAGGTTTAGACTGGATATAAGGAGGAAATTCTTTACAATGAGGGTGGTGAAACTCTGGAACAGGTTGCCCAGAGAGGTGGTAGAGGCTCCATCCCTGGAAACATTCAAGACCATGTTGGACGGGGCTCTGAGGAACCTGATCTAGTTAGCGGTGTCCCCGCTTACTGCGGGGGGGTTGGACTAGATGTCCTCTAACCCTTCCAACCCAAAACATTCTATGATTCTATGATAGTATTTCTTGCAGCAGACAAATAGCTCTAATTATAAATCTTGAAAACAATCCTAAAACAGCCATGCTTACTGAAAATAGCCTTGTATACACTGGGTTTAACTGTCCAGTTTCAAAATGAGACCCTGAAGAATCCAAAATTTCCAAGGAGATCCAAAAAGAGAAACAAATGAAAAAGGAGTGTTTTATCATCTTCTTTCAATAAAATTGAAGCTTGCTAATCTCTATTTTTTAAAGTTTTAGCAAATAAAATTTCATTCTAATAGTTTAGTCTTACAGACTTTACTGCCCAAAAGGGTTGTCATTAGTTTTTAAGAAGTGCAATGGCCACATTTTACCTGATTACCAGCTTTTTACAGCACCAGCCTAATTAATTTTTTTCAAAATCAGTCATACAAATCCATTTTGCTCTACCCCGGCCATAAGTTTAAACATGCACACAAATTACTGAGCCATCCCCAGAATCTGCTAGAATCCAATTTACTTACATCTTTTCGGGTAACTGCTAATTAAAATACATAGATTTAGTAATATTTTTTCAGTTTAATGGTAATATTTTAGCTAAGTAAAAATTCATGTGCTTACATTACTGTGGCTGTGGAATCAAAAAAAATATGTTGTTTGAACAGCTTATGGGAATATGCAATAATTCACCCCTGGGACAAATTTTCATTCCAGCTACTGGGTATCTAACAAGTAATTTAGATATGTATCACATACCCCCAACCTATAGGAAAAGTGATTCAGAACAAGGATTTAGAGTGGTTGAGGAGAAGTATGTTCAAATTTTCTATCTTCTCTAGTATAAATATTGCACAAGAAAATTCTGCATAACAAACTGCTTACAGCTCATGCATCAACAAAATTTGCAAAAGGATTTTCACAGTTTTGCCATTAGGAGCTTTAAAACCAGCACCATCCAAACTTATTAATCCTGTAAACAGAATCAAAACTTTACTAACCCACAATAACATCTAAATATGCTACAGCCAAGATTCAGCATTAAATCTAGAATCAGTAACAATTTGTCATTTAATGGCAGCTGAATCAAGCCAAATAGGTTGATTACTTATAGTATGTATTGCATGTGTGCATAAATGCCAGACGCTATATAGAAAGAGATGCATAATTAAATATCAATAAAAATGCCTTAAGACATCATCTCCTTATCTGAAAACATTTGGTCTCAATTGAATGCTAAAATACTTCTCACTTGTATTGATGATGAGAAGCCAGAAAACCATTAACTAAGTCATTTCCATACATCTACACTTAACAAGTAAAAATGAAGGCAACAAAGAACCACCCCCTCCACCCCCTTTCACCAAATGGTGAGTATAAAATATTAAGCAAATAAAAGAAACATAAAGCCAATTTAATTTTTTTACTGTGTGGTTGTAACTGTGTGCTTTTCCTTTACAAGCCAGGACTCTTGGACCTCTGTGTACCTAATCTGCTTCAGAGCAGCGTTGGACTGAAGAGAAGCTTGCTGGGCATGACAAACAGATAGACAGATGGGAAGGAAACTTTTTTCAGAGGAAGGCTAAAACAGAGATCAAGGAGTCATTCAGAGCAGCTTTACACAGCAACAGAGATTTGGGGGATATGTTCAAATAGCAGAGGAAGATGATGATAAGAGATTCAAAATTCTTGACCTCTTCAAGGCAGCATATGCATTTAGGTTCCCCAGGTCGTATGGGCACTAAACGAGGTGCAAAGCTGACTCACCTGCCTTTGGAAGGCAAAATCACAAAACCATCGTAACTTATCAAAGCATGCATGCTGCTTTTAAATTCTTCTAGAAGGAAGTGTTTCAAAATACTCATTATGCTCCTCTGCTCTTACGTACAATCAGCAGATCTGAAGAAGAGAGTGTACTCAAGGGAAACACCATTTCTACTTACCCTGTATATTCTCCTCTTTGGGCATCATCTTTGGCCTCTGGCAAAGCTACAGCTGCTCTTCTGTTATGCTAATAGAAATTACATGCTTTCTCAAAGTGAGTGATCAGCTTATCAGTCTAGCAATTAATATCCTTTTCCATTGTACGTTTAATAGCAGCAGAAGCAAATGCAGTTATAAAATTTCTGGTATGTATGATCTATATCACTACTTGCATATCACCCTAGCTCAAGACAAGAGTGTGGCTAACTGCATATCTTGGAATGAATCCTACCGATCAGAATATAGCCCAAAGTACACCAACAGTGAATATTACACTGGTATTCATTGCAGAACCTTTGAATAATCATAGCTGAAATCACAAAACAAAACGCATTTATGTTAAAGTAGTTGCAGAGTGTCCAGTACTCAGAGCTACTGCATCCATTTGAGAAGGAACATGGGAAGAATGTGGAATGAGGAAGAATGTGGAATTCAGCTGTAGGCAGATACAGCAGTTTTGCAATATCAATGTGCTAAGCAGGTAAGGACATGAGCATTTAACATTGCATTCTGTGATGGATGCCAAGTAAGGTAATATTACAGAGATATGCAGTCAAAAAACTCTGTTGCACCTACTTTTTCTGACTCTGCCCACACTGTTCCACGTTTTTGACTTAAAACTACATTTTCTTTCTGGCATTCAGTTTAAGGATGCATTGATTTATTTAGTTGCAAGAATATCACACATCAAGAGATTTGCCAAGCATTATTCCCATGAGCAAATAATATTCCAGGCAGAAAACTTTACCAACATATTTTCAAATTACTGAGGTTTTTATATGGGCAGTAAAACTATTTCTTCTATGAAATAGCTTAGCTCAAGCTGCTTTTCCTTAGTTAAGTAGAGGCATGATTCTGATTTACAGTAAATAACAGTGGAAAAATATAGCTTCAAGAAAGAAAATGTTCAAAATTCTAGTTTAGGTCATTATGAGGCATAGTAATTCTTTCTAGAAATTATTACAGATTTGACAGTCATACTAGATATAGTAAATACTGCACTGCTAAAGCAAAATCAGTATCTCATTTCCAACCATAAGAAAACATGTTTGTACAACAATCAGTACAGTGTGAAGAGGACTGAAGCCATCTTCCTTAATCTGCACAATATCTTTATACTTTGAAAAGAGTGACATAATAAACCTTGTACCAAATAAAATAAGTACCAAAACATATTATTTGGGTTGATGTTTCTAATGCCAGAAATTTTTATTAGTTGCATTTGACAACACTATGCATATAGCTATCTCCTGGATAAGTACAACACCACACAAATCACTGACTTCTATAGATTGCTATGAAAAATTAAAAGTAAACTTCAGAGTGTTCAGGTAACTGAAATAGATCATCTACCAATATGAAGTGGGGATACTTGCTCGATTGCATTAACAGAACTGTGCATCGAAAGGATTTAGATGCAAATCCTTTGGGTTCCTTTGAAAAAGCCTTTTGTGTGGGACAGCTACACAAACAACACACCTCTTCTTACAAGTTGTTAAGTGCCTGCAGTTCCACACATAAAAGATGAGTGCTCATTACATTTCAGGGATCTTATGTAGCAAAGCTTGTTAAGAAAGTTGCTATTGCAGTTTAGATTTCAGTGTAATAGGCACAAGGGATTGTGCTTTGCCTTAAACTAGTGTATCTTGATTTGTCTCCATTTGTGTCCCCTAGTGCCATGCCCTAGAATAGCAAATTTAAGTTTACCAAGTCTTTTGCAAGTCCTTTAGAAATAACCCATGGACCTTCTGTAAAATACTGAGACTTGAATGCAGCATCCTAGCCATTTCCATCTGATACTTGCTATTCACAGCGGGTGTAACATTTTACTATGATTAAGCATCTTATTTTAGTAAGTATTTTAGGATGGATCCTCAAACTTGCCATGGCTTACTGTGACATGATGTACTACCAAAAAGGAAAAGAAAAACCCTTGACCTGATTCTTCACAATATACTCCACCAAAACTGGAATATGGGTGAAATGTGGAAGGACAGAGGAAGACTTCACTGCACAGCTCTCACTAGGCAGTTCTGGCACTCCTTTCCATGAATCAAAATATAAAAGCAATGTGACTTTGAGTTCACCAGATAATAATAGTTCATGTTACATTAACAGATCATTAAAAGATGATGAATAATGAAGCTGAACTGAATCTCCCCCTTTTGTTCAAGGAAGATGGATCTGTGGAGTGAGCAGGGACTGTCCTGTGTTCAGGAGCAGATACAGGTCATATTAGGGTGAAAGGTGTTGATTTTTAAAATCCCTACTAAATAGGGCAGTCTTCCTGTACAGTGCGTATTGAAAATTGGGAAGGAAAAGAAAAATTAGATGTAAAAACTATGCTATATCGCTTGACGTGCTCCATTCCACACAAAGTAGAATTGCTCCCCCACATGTAGCTCTTCAGGAGATGGATACCTGGCTGGCTGGAAGTTCACATGAGATCCGTGATTCTTCTCAGTGGACAGACATTTTTTGCTACAAATGCAACAGTCTGTTAGCTCATTAGAAATCTCAGGGAAATAAGCAGAAACAAGCTCATGTAGAGAAAAGCTCTGTTTTGATCCTCTCTGATTTCTATAGGAGTACACTTGGTTGCTGAAGATCAGGACAGGAGCAGGTAGTAAGAACAGAAGTATCACTGCAAAACGTGCAAAGAACAAGTGACTGTGTTTGTATTACTAAACACATGCTGCAAGGAACAGGTCAACATCTCACAACGTGCATCTTTTTTTCTCTACTCAGCTTTCCTTGCACAGGACAGCCTGGCACGGACTTGAAAATCACTGGCAAGGAATTCAGAATCATGGAGCAAAGGACCTTGAATATCAAGAGTGGAGAAGCAAAATCCCATCCCTTGAAAAGTGAGCAGCTCCTCAGCATAGGGCTGGGCAAGAAGGGTAGATATTAGAAAGCACCACAAAAGAGGAAGAGTCAGGTACGCAAGGACCTCCTAACCCAGGGGCTGAGCTTCCTGCTCCCGAGAGACACCTTGCTAGGCACCCCACAAGTAAAGATTTCATCTACAATGCTGCCTCTAAAAGCCATTTCTGGTGACAGCTGTTATCTCCAACACATCTGATAGCAGTTCTGCTGTCCAGAGCTGACACAGAGCCAGAGAAAAATATTCAGCATGTTGGAGACACCATTAGAAATAGATGAACAGTGCAAAACAAATTAACTCCCTAGTGGGTAGCAGCAGATATTTTCTTTCACTATTTGTGTATCATGTATTATTAATAAATATTTAGACAACCACTGGTACTTGATAAAAATATTAAGTATGAAAGTATTACCCAATTTTAAATGAAACTCCATCATTTGAAAACACAAACACGAAATCCTGTCACTTGAATTCCTACTCTCTTTCAGAAAATATAGAAAAAGCATCAAGCAGAAATAATACAACGTGACAGGTGACTGGACACAAATCACAAATCGTTAAGGAATGCCATTTACAAAAGCCCATTTTCTTAAAGTTAATCATCCTTATTATTAAATAGATACTAAGAATAACATGATTTTAAATAAAATCAGTGAGGGCCAGTAGAATTTTAAATCCCTAAATTACATCAGTAACTACCCATTATTCTTAGTAATGTAGCCTAGCCATTTGGCGCTTCAGACTGTGCAGTGACCAGATCATAAAAAGGCATTTTCACAAAAGCTGCAATTCAACAGCTATCAGTTTTCAAAGATATAACAGGTTTCCTTTGCAGTAAGGAGTACAGCCTTAGAATACGCAAGTATAATGCATTTCCTTATAAATCTTCCGTCCTGGAAGATTTATTTATCCCTAGTGATACACAGAAAAATCTAGCACAACTCATGTTACATTGCCACATCTAACAAAGTGTCTTGAAACCATCCATACAGAAATAGTTTCTAGTCTCCTCTTTTAACTGACCATAAGTCTGGTCCTAAGGTGGTTTTATTTCTACATATGAATGATAATGTGTTGCCATACATACCCATAATACAGGATATAACTGTACTCATGTTATCTCAGTGTATCAAATGATAATACATCATCCAATTGTAGAATAAAAATTAAAGCTGAAAAAATTGTAAATCCTATTGTAGTCTGATAAAAAATTAAAACCTGCAAAATATACTATGTATAGAATTAGTTACACTGAAAGATTTCTGCACACTGAGTGCCTCATCCCTCTCCAGGAGATTAAGCAGCACATTTTCCTTTGATTTTATTTTTGCCCAACCAATCTCATAAAGGAGTCAAATTCATTATTATATAGTCACTCTACAGAAACAAGACACACTAACATTTTCTTCCTTGCCATGAAAATAAATGGCGTGTGGTGATCAGTTAAAATATTCCATTTGTTTTTTCTGTGAAAAATTGTTTTTCTTACAACCTCACCTAGACCTCCAAGAAAGAACAGATTTTATGGAGTATTCATGAGCAAAATTCAACTCAAAGTACAGAATTAAGTATAAATAAAAATAACGTCATTAAAATAATATACAGATGCTTGGTGCTGTGGCAGAAATAAGCATATATGGAAAAGTATTGTCTGCTTATAAAGAGGGACTCAAATTATTACTTGAAAATTAGACTACTAAATCAAAACGAACGCTCAACTGAACAATGATATTTTACATACATTGGAGCAATGGGAAATTAAATGGATGCATAAGCGAGACTTTCATTAACTCATTCATATAAATTGATATACAACAAGAAGAAGAATTTGAGAAGACAATGCTAAAAAGGATTGTAGCTTCTGGCTGGTAACAGATGACAGGACAAGGGGGAATGGTTTGAAGCTGCGCCAGGGCAGGTTTAGGCTAGACATTAGGAAAAACTTCTTCCCTGAAAGGGTTGTCAGGCTCTGGAATGGGCTGCCCAAGGAGTCCTCATCCCTGGAGGTATTTAAAAGAAGGATAGATGAGGTGCTTAGGGACATGGTTTAGTGGTAGGATGTCAGGGTTAGGTTAAGGGTTGGACTCAATGATCTTAAAGGTCTTTTCCAACCAAAGTGATTCTATTCTATGAAATGGGGCCTGGTTGCTAACACCACTATGTGGGAAGACTGTCATCGCCTCTGTTCCTTTCAGAGGAGTAGTTAAACGCACACTGGTGCGTCATGAAGCCCACAGCTAGATGCACTCCTATTCATGAGTAATTTCCCAAACTATTTAAACATTTTCACAGTTTCTTAACATCTTTAACACAGACCTATCCCACCCTCACCAAGCAGCAGCTGAAGAATGCGTTTATCAGAAAACAGGAGCAGCACCTTTATTTACTGCAAAGCTTAGGACAAATTCCTGGCCAATTCAGAAAGGTGGGGCCCATGCACTTAAATTCTTCAGGATGTCCAGACAGACTCAGGTTATTGATGACTAAGAGGAGTAAAACTTTAGTTAGCGAATGTGATTCAGTTGGCTATATACTCAAAAACCAGTGTTATTTATTCCCTTCACAACACAGATCAGAGAAGTCAACTTCTTTTATGCTCATCATCTGGTTTTCAGAGCTCTGCTTCTACACAGAGACTAGTACGTGGTCCCATGCTCACCAAGAGCTTAATGTACTTTTTTTGAAAGTGTGTTTTGACCCATTTCCATGTACTGGAGTACTATAGAAAACTGAGGGGGGGAGGGAAGCGATGGGGATGGATGGATGACATATTTAAATCATTACAGGTAAGCCATGATGCATAAATAACTGCTGTGGGAAGGAGTAGCAGTCACACCATTACCAATTTTTAGCCAACCATAGGACATCTTGCTTGAATAGAACTTTCTACAAATTTTCTTAGTCTTTGTATTATTATTTGAATTACTGTTACTTTCTTGGCAGGTACGCAATTCAACCACTAGACCTTCAGAACAAGTATTTCAGCTTCTAATCAGAGTTCAGGAGAGCACACTGCCCCAAGACACTGCCCCTTTTTCATGTTTTGCCATTGCACAGGTTCTGTACTCCAAGATCTACAGACTGGGAAATCTTGTAAATCATGAGAACAGATAGCTTGGCAGACTTTGCTCAGATTTCTCAGCCCAGTGAATGATAATCAATATTAAAGCTGGCTGTGTTTAAAATTATTTAACCAGTGTGTCCCACCCCCCTTTTTATTGACCTCTATTTTGTTACCTTCCATTGGCAGCTGTCACCCTCTGGCAGCTGGAAGAAAGATTCATGTGAATACTCCTTGGTTGCTTCAATGCAAAATCAGTCAGGTTGTCTTAAACAGGCTCTTCTGTCTCATTCATCTTAAAAATGGCCAGCTCTGCTCTGAATATGATGAAGGGTGTGCAGTGATTTTCAGTGCTGCCAGAGGAGTAACCTCGAAGGAGAGGGATGGTATTGAACGCTGCAGGGACGGGAGCAAGGAACGCAGACTGGAGTGAAATAGCTTACTCCTGCAATTATTGTCTGATCATAGACTTAGTCTCTTCTTACTGAAATTTATTAAACTAATTACACCTCTAAAGTTTAGGTTAGATTCAGAGATTGTATTGACATTAAAAAATTCACTAGTGATTAGAATCTCACTGATATTTATAATGATATAAATTACTAACTGCAAAGCAAAGCAAAAATTATATTACATTCCAATTCAAAAAAATAATACCAGGCAGACTATCTCAAAATCACACATCCACCTATTTAAACTCATATTCAGGATTTATATTTTCTATCTCTGAGCTGTAGCACTGAGGGACTATTTGGAAATATTAAACACACGCTAACATTTCAAATTTAAGCAAGCTTTGCATTTATTTAATGCAGTTTTTGCAGGTAACGTATTACACATCAGCTGTGCAGCTTCATTCTGCTTTGCATGCTTATTAAGACCTTGACACCAACAAATACTTATCTCATTTTTGATTTTCTTGACCAGCATATAGATATGTTCCTTTCTATATTCTGAGCAGATAGTTCAAGTAATGCTGTTACACTAGAAAGCAACACAGGTCTTTGACCATCCCTCAGTATTTCTAATTTTGGCGAGGCAGACCAGCATAAGAAGTGCTTTGTTTCATTTTTTAATATCTTTGCAGAGAGACATGAAAACCTGGACGTTTAAGAACAACCACTAACAATGCAAACAATTAATCAATGAAACCAGCAGAACATGCTGGGTAAACTACATGAAGAGAATAACCCAGAAGAAAAACAAATGTTATTTCCACCAAAACAGATCACAAAATGCATACATTTCCCAAACAAGCACTAGCAGCATCTGTGACAACAGGTCATGACAGTTCATTAGGCACGATTAGCATACTTCCCTCTTGCATAACAGAATGCTCACCAGTATCCAATTAATGAGGATTATGAGTAAGTGACATCAGATGACTGGAGTTACAGGATTAAAAGGAAAGACTACAGCTAAAAGAACCTCTGGAATAATCTGTTCCTCAACCAAGTTCTGCTTTCTAAATGGTCATAAAGCTGTTCAATTCCCTGCAGGATACTCTCAGTCTTTTCCAAGTCACTTCATTATACATATATAGGTACAGCTACAACCAGCATTTGGAGGCCATATAATAAAATTTGTGGACTCTATTTGTTACATAATATAACTACTGCATATGAAAAATATGAACAATAACACATCTGATACATACAATGCACAGACAGAATCCCTATGTACACCCCAGAATACCTGTTTGTTTATATACACACTTACATACACACAGCAACAACATACTCTTCCTGTCATACCAACTCTGTCATACTAAGCGGTACCTTAAAAGTTGATGAGTAATTTGTAGAAACTATTAAACCACTGCAGAGCCAAAGCTGTTTACTACTTTAGGCATTAAAAGCTTAAGTATCAGACTTTATTTTAATAAAGTGAGTTTTATAATGGCAAAACTATTTCAGTTATTTTCCAGAACAGTGATTTCTACCACCAGAAGAACATTACCTATAATTTACCCATCAGGCAAATTAAACACTGGAATACCAATACTAATCTAAACGGATGTTTTGAAGACCTGTGATGAAGGTAAGCAGTGATAAAGCATTTTGTTGCTTGCTTGTTTGATTTTTTTCAGAACCCAGGACATGTTTTGAACTCTGTATGTATTCCTTCTCCAACGTGGGCCACAAATCCTCTTCGTATCCCAAATTCCCTTTCCACAGTCCTGCTGCCTTACAAGTTTCTTTCCAGATTACACCTCAGACTTGCCAAGGCCATTTTAAGTTAATGAAGATGGACTGGCTGAAACTTTCTTCAGGCTACAATTCTTCCACAGTACTTTAATCCCTGTCTCTCATGTCAGTAATACTCTATGTACTGACAGAAATTTAACTTAGCTTTACTGCACTTGCACATAGGCAGACTAATGAAACACTACAGAAAGGAGTAGCAAATTTCATAGCAAATCATGCAGGTCAAGCATACAAATATACACTTAAGACTGCAGGGATATTCTTTCCTTTAGCACTGGTAAGAAATTAAAGACTTAATCAATTTCCAGGTTAATACTTCTAGCAGTTTTCCAGAAGCAGAATCCTAAAACAGTCAAGGCCTGATCCAAAATCTCACACAAGTTCTACAGCTGGCCAACATCCACAGCTGTAAAACCCGCACTCCTAATAATAAAAGGAAAGCAAATACCCATCTTATTATGTTACAAATTATGCAACCCTTTTCCATAATATTTTAAACTAAATGATTTTTTAATTTCTAGATCTACAAGGGATCCCTGTAGAGTCATGTTCAAATTCAGAATATGTTTCTCCAAAATACAGAGGTCTCTTTCTTACAATCAACAGATCACATTTGTCACCACTAATGATCTCAGAGGTGTTCAACTATGCAAACTTGTCTCAGGAAAAAATGATCCAAAAGACCAGAGAGCATCACCATAAGAAGGTGGCGGTGGGGACTACTGGAGTTCAACGGCAGGATTATCCCAGAACTGGCATATGTTCATAACAACTTCCAAACAGAACTCAAACACATTCTGAAGTTTCTTGACCAGGAAATGCCATATTATGATTCATTTATTGATTTAAACTACAGACAACCCTTTTACAAATACATATGAAAACTTGCAAATTCGTATACATAAACAATAAGCAGAAAAAAACCCCACTTTTTCTTCATCCTTGCAGATCTGGCATGTCATGTTTTCCATACATGACAAATCTCATATTGAATTTAAATTTGGAATACAGATTTTTCTAAAGCCTTGCAATACCTGAGTGCTTAGCTGGTTTACACCCAGGTATAGAAAGCATTCGCTTTTGCTAAAGGAAAGCAAGTATCTGTCTCTTTGTAGGAAAAAGGGTGTAAACCTCTTCCATAAGTCTAAAAAAGGTGAATCCTTAATTTCCAGATCTGTGAGGGACCTTTTTAAAATCTGGCGTGATGCTTTCTCGGGTAAGGAACCTTACTGTTTTGTGGAAGACGTTTTCTTCTGTCATTAAAAGGCTATGATAGAAATAACTTTTGGGCTTTTTTACAAATAATTAAGAGAAAATTAAATTCCTCCTGTTTTGAATGAGTTGTTTTAATTAGAAGTGGAAGAGAGACATAGCTCCCAAGTGACCCATAGTGCATGGATCCTCATTTGAGACAAACAAAAATGTCATTTGCAGCAAGAAGAGCCTGTTTGTGGGTGTTGAACCCCACGTGTGCTGAGCCGTAGTGATGATTTCTAGAGTGCTCACAGCTAATTTACAGGCTTTCCATAAACATAGCATTATAGTGTTTGAATGCTTCCTAAACATAGAGGAGTTTATCCTAACACGTCTGTAATTATCCTGTTGAAGGAAAGCAAAGCAGGGAGAGTAATCACATCTTAGAAAAGTGATTCCTGGGAAAATAGTGTATAAACCTTTCCTATTTCTGTCCTCTCTTCAAAAGTAATTTCAAATTTTTCTTACTTAATACATGTATTACAATAAACACTTGTTTTAAGTTTAAAACTATTTGAGTTTTGGGGGGGAAGGTCATCGCATAGGGAAAGGTCTCACTAAACACATCCACACCTCATCGATCAGCTTGAACCAGAAGCCACATCACATCGTAACTTCTGCAATCACTTTTGCTTGACCAAAAAATGGCACATGCTAAGTTATCTGTTTCTTGTAGGTTAAGATACAATGCCTGATTGGTAATTTTTAGCAAACAGGCAACCTTCATTTTTAGATTAGAAAAGCAGCACTGGTTAGATGGCAGCAATTATAAAGTGGCTCAGCCAGAGATGCAGTGTTTGTTGCAGATACACGGAAAACTCTCTCATCTCAGAATTTATTACGCTAGGCCGTCTGGATCAGCCTGCTCCCAGGCTTGCCAGGCTGTCTAATGGATCAAGAAAAAGAAAAAGCGAGTTCACAATTAAAGATGAGAAAGTCCTGTATCACTCCCATTCTACTCCTCGCCAACCAGGTATTTATTTAAATTTATGCATCTAAGCTGCGCAAGGGAGCTCATTGACTGAGCAGGTACCAGAGGGAGCACGAAGCACACCAGGACGCCAGCGGCTGCCACCTCCCCTCGAGAGCACGACTTATCGATGTGGCACGTCATCTCTCACCTGCAGAGATAACCCAGTCATGCTCACTACCACCATGCTCTGTGCAGCATCAGCCTTAGTATACCTCCAGCAAAGACAATTCAGAGAACTGCAGCCCAGTTTATTATTTAAACATTATTTTTCTATTTTTTTTATTTAAAAATAAATATGTTGGCAGATCTGAATCATATACTGAAAAACTTGACTCTCAGTTTTTACAGGAACTAAATAGTGGGTAGCTAGGTTTCAAATCCAGGTCTTACCTAAATTCAAGAAAAAGTTCTCAGCAACTTTAGCATCTGTCAGATTTGCCACTAGTGTACCAAGGGAAATGTATATTATTTTCATGAACGTGCAGTTTTAAAATTTACTTACTAAGCACTTTTATTATACCTATTTATTTTATATACACTATTATTTAATACTTTAGTATAGTAATAATAATGTATTATTTAATATTGAATCGCTACTATTAATAAAATGAATTAGTGTGATATACTACCTTAGCTATGTACTGAGTTTTAACTATAGCGTTACTGTATCATCACACCTTTGATCTGGCTGCCCAATAATTCAATGTGACAACAGTTCAAGCTGACAAGTCAAGCCAAAAGAAACACACACACTCAATGCTTAAGAAGTCACCAGGTCTGCAGGCAGAACAGAAGGGATCTCTTGCTAAGAAAAGCTTGCAATTCTCTTTTCTTCCTGGCATCCTACTCTTTGGTCATTGCCCTCTTTAGTTCCCTACTGCTTTCCATTGTAGTGGAAAAGATATAAGTAAAAAAACCAAAAACAACCAGAAGGTTTGCTGGTCGGTTTTTCTATTTGTGGGTTTTTTTTCCCCAATTTTCTATGTATTCATATATGGTTATGCGAGTAAATAAGCAAATGTTGCTGCTTAGCAAAGCACATTCAACAAAGACAACACGATTTTAAGAATGTACCTGTCTCTTCAAAACTGAGACCAACAAACTGCTCTCTCCATTTAACATTCATAATTTTTTACATAAGCTTGAAAAATGAAGTGGAAACATGCACACAAAACCAATTAGGTTGCATCAGACTTTCATTATGAGAACATATATAGATGCATCTTTATTCAAACCCAGTTCGAGAGTTACTCACGTGTGGGAAAAAGCTCTTCCATAATACTCTCCATTCCTTTCTCAGGGTCTCAATCAGGGTACTCAACCATGGACTTTTCTAATAGTCCACCAGCAAAAAGTTGCCTACTTCAAAGCATACATTCTGTATTTGCATATATAATCCTTCCCTGTATACATTGCATTCTTTGTGAAAAAATTCTAACGACAGATGATTTTAAAAACAGATAGTGAGTATGCTTTTATAACTCTAAAACCTTCAATGATAGTCCTAATGAATAGAGTCTCTGCAAACATTTTTTATGACTGCATAAATAAATTTGGCAAGGTCTGTAAAACAGTCTAAAAATCAATCTCAGAATTTCAGAAGATCTGTGCTTTTGCAAAACTCTCTATCAATGCTGAACATTGCAAGAATTTAATATGACATTAGTTTAACCTAGCATTGCTCCAATCAATAAATAAAATTAGAATAATTTACTCTGCCATGACTAAATGCTGAATTTAGCAGTATTTCCAGATACACAGCCAGATGAGACCAGAGATTTAATTTCATTAGGAGTGCTTTATGCTGTGCTCTTCTAAAACGAAATCTAAATCTGAGTTTTCTATGAATAAATGCAGCCATTAAAACTGCTTTGTAATTTTATAGAGCAGTGTTAGAGCCAAACTGTCCATCAGAATCAGGTTAACAGTAAATAGATCATATTCACTTTTTGTTTGACAATATACCATTCAAAATAATAAATATGTCAATAAATAACCCAAAGCATTATTTACTTAAAGTGTTACAGAAAAGGTCACATTGGCTCCACTAGGCTATGATGGCCCCTGAATGAATCCTATAATCTTAGGATCCACAGTACTTTAAATTACCAACAGCATGAAGAATCACCAGGATCAGCCATGGTTTGGATCAGGCCAAATGAAAGAATTTCTGTGCCACCATTTTCAGCATGGAAAGCTTTCCTCTAAAATAAGGTGTTGGCTGTCACTTGGCAGAGCAAGGAGACAAAATTGTCAAAGAAACCATCTATCATCTTCTTCCTTTGATACTTCTAACTCTGTGCTTTGCACTGCTAAAGGCTTTAAATTCTTTCTCCTTTAGGAAAAAGAAAAAGTGTCTTACAAGAATAAAACATTATTCAGTTTAATTCACTCCACAGGAGAGAAGTTCCTCTGAACACTGAATGCTGTTCCCAAGGCTACATGCATTGCAGGAGTAAAATGTCCTGTGGGCTCAAGGCTCAAATTCCTGAAGATATTTAGGTAGGTGCCTGGTTCAGTTAAGTTCAAAGGGATATTGGAGGCTGAATTCCTTTGGGATACAGACCTTGGTATATTCCTAACACATACGGTATTTTCAAAGTGCTCTACGTTTAAAAGTCATCAGTGTTCCTCTGAGAGAAATATCATAGTTATCTAACATCATCTACATGTACAATTCCAATAGAACAAAATACAGTAAATGAGAAAGCTTGTGTTTTATATGGATTACATTGCAGCATCCAGGGAATTAAGTGCATAAAGGCTACAGATCTTAGGCAAATCCCACAGCTGGCTGCTTTTTTAGTGGAGATTGTGTTTCTGAAAGTTGCCAAATTGCAACTGCAGAGCCTTAAGGTTCTTAGAAACTTTAGAATAGGGATTGGTATGAGCAAACACATGATCTGTAGACTTTGCTTTGGAAATCCCCCCCCTATTCTTTACTGTCACCCTCTGATAACCATAGCTTCATAGATCATGACATCCCTATGAGTGCCAATACCGCATATTGCCATTTATCTTGTACTGGATGTACTGGATGTACTACATGCTTGACATGATTAATTACAGGTGGTTTTGTACTGCCCCAAGGAGTTTTCAAACCAGTTTGAAATATGACAGAGTAGGCCTACAAGATAAGGAAGCACAAGCTTCAGAATTACAGAAATCATAAGCTGACACAATTAATCAGTGCATATAGAGAGCAAACAACATTTGTGTGTTGTCCAGGTATCTCCAAAGACCACCAAAAAGCAAATCATCTTTGTTCACCATTGCCAACTTGGATGAAAGTCAGACCACTTGCAGAGAGGGATGGATGCAAATAAGAACAGACAACTGAGGTGGCAAGGCCTCCCACCTCCACCAAGGAAGTGATAGCATGGTCTTTTGATGTCAAGACTGAGTTCATATTAAATCCTTCACTATTAAAACACGGGGGAAATAGCATTTCTTGCTCTTATGGGAACAGAGTAAGCAAAAGAGCCATTCACAGGGAGAAATGTTTCAGCAGAAGGTTGGAACTTAGCCAGAGGCAGGGCATAGTCTCTTCGCAGCAGTCAGCAGAACTCCTACTGAAAAAAAGATTGAGTCATGGCTGTACTAGCCAAATCGCTATTGTTTCCTTGTGCTACAGGACTGAAGAGCAAGAGAATAGAAATCCAGCATTCCCCATATTATGCAAGGAGTCCCACCAACTCCTTTGATTTCCTTGTAATCATTGTTTTAAACACTGAAAATGCATCTTTGTCTTTGCAAGAACTATCTTGGTCAGCAGATGTGGCGCTAAAGCAAATCGTCACAGAAGAGTCTTTCTAACCAGCATGTAAGCCTCCCAGTATGAAAGTCAGGATTCTTTCCTAGACACGACTCTCTTCTGAGATTGTTTTAAATACTTTAAAACCCAGGCCTGTTGTATGCAAACTCCTCACAAATGAGAATTAATAGTTGCCAAGCAACTTTCAAAAGATTACCATGAAAATTGTATAGAAAAATAATCACTAACGTACAGAAAGCACAGGAGTTTGTGGAGGACTGTAAGAAAAAAAAAGAGCAGCGAGGAGGGACACCAGGAACACAAAGTTTTCAAGCCTACCTTAAGTATCTGCTGTCACTAAATGCAGTTCTGTAAGCAAACCACACCCATCTAAATATTTGGAAATTTTGCCAACAAACAGGAATGACAAACTACTGAACCTTAATAGCAGTTCATGCCTTTGGAAAACAGTTGCTTAGTCTCCTCCTTAGACAGCTACCACTGTCACAGATCTGTATCTTAAACATATATTGAGGTCTCTCTCTCACAGTCCATCCCATCCATCAGTCCATAACACCTGTATTTATAGCCTCGTCCTCCTTCCCCCACCCTCTGCGCTGACTAAACCCTAGGGAAGACCTGGAACAAACCTAAACAAAAATTCCCTGGGTAAGTTCAGAAACGGCTTACTCTGTAACTAGAACACCTTCTTTTAGAGATTTCTACATTCTTGGAGGTTACTCAAGTTTGAATTATGCATATAGGCATTTCTCATCCTCAGCAAAATCCACTACAGCCCCATGGCCTCAGCATTACTGCCACTTAAAGGGATAAAGTAGTGTACATTGTAATGCACAATCTGTTCGCTGCTATGCTAAAATGGTTTTAGAATGAAAGACACCATTTTGTAAGACAAGGGAAAGGAAAATGGGCTTCAAAATGTTACAAAGTGATTTCTTACTGAGTATCTTACTAAAAATAATTCTCAATACAAAACCAGTAATTTCTCTTGCAAGAAAAAAAAAAGGGGGAAGGAAATGCTTGAAACATCAATTAAAAGCTATATTTTAAGATTAAAAGGTTACCTTTCAGTTTAAAGGTGAATCAAGTCACTGGATACACATGCTTCTGAGCATGTGTAAAGACTCATTGGAAGATGGAGAAAATACACATTACTGACTAAATAGCCAGGACCACAAAGTAGACCTTTAAATTACACCCCTTCCAGCCAGGCAAAACAATTCCTCTGGAAGCAATATAAATGACTCGAAGCTTTTATTACCCAGTTCCAATTCCCTGGAGCCTTGAAGAGAAAAGAGATACCAAAGAGTGGATCATCTGTGTGTCCTGTTTCTTGGATTTTCTGATTCTTTTTGCTAAGCACATTTTGAAACAAGAGCCCATAACACACAAAACCAATGCACTTTCTAACACTGCAAGAGGCATATTTCCTCACTTCCACTTGTCACCATTAAAGTAGCATATGGCTGAGGGGGAAATGGCTTTAAACCTGCCACTTAAGGACTTCTGCCCTAAGCAGGAGATAACATACGCCTGAAAACAGTCAGATGCAGTGGTGCTTGGGAGCAGCACGGTAGAACATTACCTGAACAAACTTTGCAGTCAGTCACTTCATTTTAGCTTAACTTTTATTAGTGCTGAAATTTAACAGGTTCTGAGGTTATATGGTTACATTAATCTAGATAATCGGTATTTTCACAAAATGACACACAAGGAGGTTAATATTTCATGATACTTATGGGAGGGCCAAATGTTGAAGCCTCAAGGCTCTAGGTCCTTGGGGCTGCAGCTACAGTATACAAAACCAAGAGGAGATTCTGCTCCCTTGGTAGAAACTGAGGAACTTCAATCAAAACAGCACAAATAAAATACAGTACCAAATCTTATTTCTTTTCCATGGCAAGAACCGAAGAATCCAGGCAGTACATTACCAGCTACCTATGCTTAAAGGCTGTGCTGGCTGCCAGCACTTCTTAACCTGTTTCTTCATAACTTGCCAGAAAAGGAGACACGCCATGATGCATCTGATTTATTGTCGTGCAAGGTACAAATGTTTGCTGACTGCACAGGCTATAATTTTTCCCTCTATTCTTTACATATATTTCAAGATGTAGTGTGCATAAATACAGCATTTGTGATTATAAATAGTCTTAAATAGAACATTTTGCAGTCGAATAAAAAGTTGATACTAAACGTTTCACAAAATCAATCTCATTTGCCCAATGTCTGTCTTTCTAGAAGCTAGATGCTTAGAGCAGACATGTTCATCCTGCTTTTTCTGCTAAACCTTCAGTGAACAACTTAGCCTCTGATGTTCTGGTTTATGCAAGAAGGAAAAATGTCACAATACTGAGATGACTGCAGTCAGAGCCATGGACAGACTGCAGAGAATCGGATCTTTAAAGGGAAGTGCAGCCATGGTAACTACCTAGATGGAGAAGATCAAAGAGAACATGATGAAACAGTAAAGCCATGTCAGGCTGCAAGGCAGCTGATCTCCAAAGTCAGCGTTGCTTTGAGCAGGTGATAGGACCAGGCAACCTCCAGAGCCACTTTTGAAGCTGAATTTTTCATTGTCCAGTCTACATATTAACCTCCCCAAAGAGGAGGAATTGTGATTAACAGTTTTTTGTTAAACTTAGAGGATTATATACAAACACCTTCAGCCATCATGATACTCTGTTTCAAAATATTGCAATACTGCCTTATTTTGGCACCTGCTGCAGTTTTACATTTATAACATTGAAGAGGGGAGCTAATTGCAGTGTGCTTACACAGAACCATTCAGAGGATGGCACAAGAAAAATCAATTCTTATTCAGCTTTAAAAATACTTCCTAAGTAGTTGTTGTGTTACATCAGAATTTCAAATTATTTTAACAAAGGGAGAGTATATCAACATAAAGTGGTGCATCATCCATAACTCCCATGAGTTGAGCTAGTTTGTCAACTTAAATTTGTGGAAGCCTTTTCAGGAGTGGAAACTTAAAATTATAGCAGCATGCAAGCTTTCTGCAGAAAGCTCTTGTCACCACTGTGACACACGACCCCCCACAACTCTGAGAGGGTTGGTGCTCCTGTCGTGTTTCACAGTGATGCAGCAGTGATCTGCAATGTCAACAGAGAATGAAGTCCCAAAGATGATTAGTCCCTATAGATGAAAAATATTGTATTTGACTGAAAAATACTAGATTTCCCCATGCAGCTTTTACAGCTATGTGCCTCCACGGCTTCCAAAGCTTTTCATTCTTCCAGCCTTGGTCCCAGTTAGTTTTGAACCATGATCAAGAGAATTACTTAAAAAGTCTAGCAATTATAATAAAAACAGTTGCTGAATTCACCAGGACAGCAACAAAACACATAGATACTTCCTAATTATTGAGTGGTATTGAGCCCACAGTATTTCATCCATCAGCAGATGATATAAATGGCTTAACACACATCCAAAAACTGAAAGGGAAAATACAACCATACCTAAGGCAGGTGTCATAAGACAAAACAGAAAAAACCCAACTTAGCTGTGAATGCAAAATAGATCAAGATCTGCAAAGGTAGCCTGTAACTGTTTAATATATTGTATCAATATCAAACTATCATGTTCAAAAATAATAATTTTTTTCTTAAAATATCCATACAGACACACAAGCACAGAAACACAGGCATAGATCAAAGCAGCAAACAACCTCATGCATTTGGAATCCTCTCTCACAGGATTTTACCCATATGAGCTGCATGTGAGCAAACACCATTTCAGTGACAGGTCCTTAAACTCAGCCTCACCCCTTTCAGCTCAGAAGGTTAAACCGTTCTAGTCCAGTGAAGCTGGGCAATCAAGAGGCTGGCCATAGTCTGTTCCTTGAATTGGTGTCAACCCTAAATCAACATTTGAAAACAGAAATCTGCAACTGTTGCTTTTACACTCGGTTCAGGGAGGAGCAGAGCAGTTGTGGACACCAAGAAGCATGCATTGCCTGGCTGATTTTAAAAGTTTAAGCAAATCTTTTTGGAGTACACAAGGAAACTGCCTCTAGTAAAGAGCTACAAGGGAGCAAAGCTTTAACAGCACTGAGGAGAGTCAGTGGTAGAGAAAGAAGTGGTAGGAAAAATAGTAGTTTTAAAACAAGTAATATATGGACTGGATCAAACACACAGTAAATTTGATTTGTGATGGTATCTATCAACCCACTACAAAAAACCAAACGTAGCATTGCTGAGTCATCAGCTCCCTCAGGATTGCTGGATCCTACCAGGCATAGTAAAGAGAAAATTACCATTACCAATGTAGCATTATTTTTAATTGACCCAAAAAGCCAACTGTCAAAGTGTTTTCAGTCTGCCAAATGAGTTTTTAGGTGCATGGGAGGACACCTAAGGACTTTAATATGCTTCTTACAAATAAAATATGCATTATAGTAGAAAATGGAGTGAAAACTTAATCAAATAGATGAGAAAGTGAGGGAAAGCCTCCAGCATATTTTAATAAATTAAGGGCTATATTCACAAGAGTACTACACTGTGTTGATGATCAATTCCCATATTAGCTATACATTAAAAAAAGAATGACAAAAAATACCCAACTGCATGACTGTACCATACCCCATACAAAGTTACTCCAACCAAGAACCTCCAACAATTATTCTGTCTGTAATATCTTCAGCTATGAAATAGATTGGTTGAGCAGTTGGGGGGAGGGTTAAAATGCAGTAATAGACTCAAAAATCTAAAATTAAACTATTTCCTGCACAGACAATTTAGGAACTGGCAGTACCCTGTGACATCAGTGGGCTTTGGCGTTGCAGGGTTTTGTGAACATCTATTTTTGTGGGCATAAAATGTTCCAAGAAATTTTCTCAAAATTATGTTCTCATCTCAACATCATCTAGCCTCTTCTTGTAAAAGAAATGAATTAATCCATTGACAGTTGCATCCTCATCCAGCATTAACCAGTTCTCCCAGCAAGTTAAGGCAGAGGTCTGAAATGCTTCTGGAAGAGAATAACTTGTGTTTTCATTTTGATCCTGAAACAAGTTTATGCCATGCACAGGAAATACCCATATGGGTACATTTTTCCCAGTCAGTGCCTTCTGAAATTCATTCACAGTTTGGAAAGAGGCCAAATATCATATAGTCTTTACAAGGTTTTTTTAAAAGCTAGATCAGTTCCTTGATCTGATTCACAGCACAGCTGTACAAACATTGTGCTTGCACAACAGATGTCTGGGGGAAGGTGAGGAAACAGGCGTGCTTCATGTTGTATTGCTATCAGAAACAACTTACCATGAAGCCATAGCCTCCATATACAGACAATATACAAATAAATCCAAGATGAAGTCATTTGACAAATTTACAACACCCTACAGACACTAAGAAGCAAAAAAGTTCTCCAATATCTTCCATTTTCTTTAAAGTCTTCATTGTTCAATGACAGTAAACTGATAGTTAAGAAGGTTCCAAATATTAGCTAAAATTAAAAGAAGCTACATTACAAAAAAGAAAAAAGGAATCCAAATGCTATCCTATAACTAGAATCAAGAGGAAAAGCACTGCCCTTGGCATGATACCAAAAAATTTGACAACACAGCACATAAGTGATTAGACTACAAATCTATTTTATAACATTAATATTAAGCAGGGTTCCATCTAGCCTAAGATTGGACCAAAGAATGTGCTATTTTTTGTCCTGTAAAAGGCACATCTATCTGAAGCCCAGAAAAGGCCACTGGTACCTAGCAGGCTTTCTCTGGCAGACATAGTCCTTCCTTGAATTTATTCCTACTGGGACTACATTGCATACTTTGGAAGGAGACAAACCTAGACTCTCGTATTTTCAGTGAAGGAGTATCCATCTCAGTCCATCGATCACATTAGCAAAATCTTCCAACAATCAATCACTCCAAGTTAAAAACTTGCCTGTCTTCTGTAAATTTAAGCTCAAATACCTTTCATCCCAACTCTCTGTTATTCAGCTGAAGAGAAGGCTCTGTTGTCCATTCAATGATAGACTGCAGTCAAGACACCAGCTCACTTTATCTTGGCAAATGTCCTGGCTTCAGCTGGGATAGAGTTGATTTTCTTCCTAGCAGCTGGCATAGTGCTGTGTTTTGGATTTAGGATGAGAAGAATGTTGATAACACAGGGAGGTTTTAGTTGTTGCTGAGCAGTGCTTACACCAGGCAAGGACTTTTCAGCTTCCCATGCTCTGCCAGGGGCACAAGAAGCTGGGAGGGGGCACAGCCAGGACAGCTGACCCCAACTGGCCCGAGGGTTATTCCATACCATATGACGTCATGCCCAGCATAGAAACAGGGGGGCAGTTGGCCAAGGGGAGGGATCACTGCTCAGGGACTGGCAGGGTGTCCATCAGCAAGTGGTTGCATCACTCATTGGGGTTTTTTTTCCCCCTCAGGTTTTGTTTCTCTCTCCATTGTTTTCCTTTTCATTACAATTTTTTATTATTTTATTTCAATTCTTAAACTGTTCTTATCTCAACCCACAAGTTTTCTCACTTTTGCCCTTCCAGTTCTTTCCTCCTCAGTACATCTATTGAACATGGATTTCAATTTGGAATTATATTTTGCCATGGATGTCTGTAGGATTATCAATGTGATTAGTCAACTGAACGTATGACTGCTGGGCACAGTGTAACTTTTCTCAAAAACTCATCACGCATAACCAAATTACAGGTCTGGCAGAAATATATTTAATCAATACTATTACTTTTAATCTCATTACAACTTAAAAGTAGCTTATTTTTCACTTTAGTTGACACTAATTATGTTACTCTCCTAATTCTATTAATCAAGTCACATGTCATCTGTTCCATTACTTTACCTGGAACTGATGTAAGGCTGAGGAAAGAAATCCCCAGGTCATTCTCTTCGCCCTTTCTGGTACATATTTAGTGGTCCACAATTTATTTAAAAAAAAAAAAACCAAACCCAGCTTTAATACTACAGAGAACACCTTGCCCATTTTTTGGGTGTCAGATATGTGGAGCTACTGATTTTTAAGTGTCTTTTTAGTAACTGCTATGTAGCTTGTGGATAGCTGTTGAAAAGTATTTCACTATCATTATATGAAAGAGTCCACCTCATTATTTTTCAAAATCAGGCAAAGATTTCTGAATATTTCTGCCATTTCTCATTAAGTCTGCATGTCCCAAGTTTCAGATAGAGGAGTGCCCCTAAAATACTACATTTGTTCCCATAACCTAATTCTTTTGATTATAGTGAGATTGATTTATACAAGATACATTTTTATCAGGATTCTGTGCAATTACTCAAAATGTAGGGCTAACCACAACATATAATCATCTCAAATACAAGTTTCTGTGGATAAAAGCTACAGAAAAGCATCTATCTTCTTGCTATCAACATGCCATAGTTAACAGGATGCAGGAGCACCTCAGGGAATGGTTTAGTCACTACGGATTTTCGCAGCATCAGAAGACATTGCTGTCATAGTCCATTCCCTCAAAAAAATATACATATAGTGGTAAATATACTGTTAATCAGCTACAGCTTAAAATTGCTTATTACTGATACACAGACTACTGACTAGAAGACTGAAAAAATATTCTGGAGGGGAAAAAAGAAACACAGCCCATTTATCCAGCCTGCCTACAATGACAAGCTAAGTGAAAAAAACCCCAAAAATCTACAGAGGCATCAGCTCAAGCAGAAGGTTTGATAAGAATTACTTGCTTCTTAACCTAAAATATAAAGTGTTGTACATTTATTTTCATTTCTGGAATGCTTAAATGCCCAAACTTGAAACACAGAAATGAAATACAGATTAAACTCTTGGAAGCACAGTCTACGAAGTGATCTCCTTTATCCAGAAGCAACTGACTGTACCCAATACATGCACTGGTCAGAAGAAAAACTAAGGATTTTCACTGATAAAAGTTAGATGTGCTAGTTATACATAACTGGATCTTTGGTAGATTCAGACAGTGATGGCATTTTTCAGTTATCAGACTTCATACCCTTATTTAATTATTCTGCACCCTCAAGCATAAAATCCATTATTTACACAAAGTGCTTTTTATTCTCTACTGATAATTTCCTGATTGTACTGCCTGACTATAGCTTTACACCATGAAAGCTTCTGGTTTTAATTTCTTATCTATTTTCTGCAAAATAGATGTAAATTGTAAGTAGCCACTAAGAGAATAAACAACTCTTGAAAACCGTGTGTTCCTAATGATAGAAGACTCTCAAAATATTCTGTATGTTATTAACTGTAATTACTACAGAAATCGCAAGAGTAAACCAAAATCAGCTCCTGAAGGCAGAAGGAATAAACACTGTAAAATCCCTGCCTGGAACACCTTATCAAGGACAGGGAAGAAAAGGTTTTGAAGCAGTTTTACTCACCTGACACTCACACTAGTTAGGGTCTCCCTTCATGATATGGCATTGCACTATGCAGACATGCCCAGAAAAGAGCTGCTCCTAGACTAATAAAATACTGAAAACAGACAGATGAGTGGGAAACCCTTTTCCCATCCCATCAAAAACTTGAGGGGAAGAAAAATCCCAATTTAAAATTGGGATGAAAAACTAATCTCAAAGTTCTAGAGCACCCCAACGGAAAAACTAATGCATTTAAACAGAAGTGTTCTATTTTCTTCATTGTTACACATTCCATTTTTAGATATTTGTATAGCTAATATTCATAAAAGTTATTTAAACTGAAAAATATTTATGTAGAAAGTGCATAAATGGTCTGCCTGTGTATTCCTGAAACTTTCATAATTGCCTCAGGAAGTCTGTTGAAACAAAGCACTGTTCACTACCCCAGCTTACAGCATTTCCACACCAGCAGCATGGAGACAGACTTTGCCATTTTCTGTGAAATTCTTGGAGGATGGAATGTGGGGAGAAATGGCCATCACTTCCCTTTTTTATGCGGTTTTTCATAGTCTCTGCCTACACCTGCCATACATCTTTTGCTATTGCTTTATCATCTTTAAGACAGAGAGTTTCCACTGAAGCACAAATAAGTTCTTTAATTTGCCCAAACAGATATTCATTTTTGATCCAGTACCTAACTAGGAGCAGGAAGTCTCCTGCTTCTTCAGAAAATGTCTTGAATTTCAACCCTGTGTTTCTCTTCCTCCTATACTTTCAGCACCTCTGTCCATTAATAAAGCCTTATACAGTATATGAAGTGTTTAATCTTTAATGATTTCGTGGTGTCATGAGTGATTCATCAGACCTGACCTGAGGATTCCCACTGTTCTTTTATTGTGTGATGCACCAAGAATATAAATCCATTATTGTGGTGTTTGGGTTTTCAGTCCTGAGCTACTGCTACTCACTTATAGCTAAAATCCCCCAAAAGAAAAAGCAGCACTTTTTTTTTCCTAATAAAGAAAATACGCCAAACACCTTAATCTTAACAAGTCATTTTTGTGTACAGTACTTCATGGTTCTTGTACGACAGCCTGTAAGCCAAGTTCTGCTAATTACACATTTAATTGTCTCCAGAAAGATTGATAGGAATTTCTTCACAGAAAAAAAGTTGGCTGCATGCTGTAATAAAAGATATCTGAAAGCGTTACTGTAATTAAAAAGTCTTGGATACGCAGAAAAGATTGTGTTGTGGCAAGCATCCAGTATACAACAATCAGACATTGACTTTGAAACTCATAAATCTATACAAGAATAATAATGGAACCAAGAGAGAAATTACATCCAAACTCGTTCAAGCCTAAAATGAGAAAAAAAAACCACAACAAAAAACCAAATCACACTAACAAAACAACCCAAACCAAACACACACACACACCCTTTTTACTCAACTTGTAAACTATTAGCAAGTTCTCGCAAAAAATCCTCAATACCCCAATACTCTGAAAAGACACAAGCTCTGGCTACATACACAGATGAAGACCTCACGTTATTTATTAGGCAAATTGTCAGAATGGGCCTTTCAGGTTCATCTTCCATTTTCCTCTTTTCCGCTGTGCCCTTCTTGCACCAAGACATGCCCTGCTCTCAGCCACCAATCTTTTATCGGCTGCAGTTGCTGAAGCATGTGCTGTCACGGTACTACAAGAGTGAGCTCTAGGCAGGACACAGCAGTGGAGGGTCTGCAGGCTCTGCTCAGATGTTTGATACACAGCAGCACGAAACATACATAACCACACCAGGATGAAAATAGGATATTAAACCAGATTTCCTTCCTTTCCACTCAGCATTTAGTAAATACATTTAAATTTGATAAGAGTCTTTCTGAGCATTCACTATCCTTATTTATTGCTTGTCTCTCCCTACCAGCAAATGCCAGTTTATTTATACTGAGACCCTGACAAAATCTGTGCAACACCTGTCATGCTGGAGTCTTCCCCAACTTCGTCTGAGCAGAAGAGTCTGATGTGACTTGATATTACACAAATCTCACTTTCTACTCTGCTACTAAAAACTGCCATGGCAGTTAGAGAATTGCCCAGCCAACAGCGAAGACTGCTTGAAAACAGTAGTTCCCTGAAGAGCCATGTTTTCTAAGCATTCTGTGCCCCCGGATGGCTTGTTACAGCAGTCACCATCAGATCTGACAAAAGCATCCCCCTGTTACACAGTCCTCCCCTTTAATAAAGCCCAGAGGTTGAGAGCCCATCCTCAACCCAGGTATACCAGGCTTGCAGCACATTTAGCTGTTGCCATACCATGAAGTTTATTTATAGCATCAGTGTTTTATCCGCAGACTTCAAATATTCGAGAGTTTTACAGAAACGTGAGTAATGCCCTTTAGACTGTTTTAATAAAATTACTCTATTGCACTTTTCAGCAGAGAATGAAATAAAGGAAGCAAAGCAGTGACCTTACAAAAATTTCTTTTAGCATCGTACATAAAATCACAAATGAAATAAAGTCAACTTGTAAGAGTCAGGAAGGAAAAGTCAGCATTAATCTGAGGCATAGAGGGTCTAAAGAAATGGCTAATATGGCCTTACAAAACTTCATACTTATACCAGTACCAGGAGCCCAGCACTGCTCGTCTTCCACATACTGATCTGACTCCTTGAGAAAGCATCCACTTTGCAATATTTAGGTTATTTGTAATAACTCAGGGTTTCTTTTTCCTAAGCTCATGAATTTTCTGCTCATATCCCTGCTCCCCAGGGAGAAATATAAAACTTAGAGGATTTCAAACAAGTGGAGCAATACACTAAGAAAATAAGATGATCAGAAAAGAGAGTTATGACTAAAAGAGACAACCACTTTAATGACTGCTGCAAGGGCCTGGGACCCAGCAGATCTGTTTCTTCTCCAAGTTTCCCATCCCATCACATTAATAACTGCAAATTAACAGCACCTACATAAATTACTTCTAAGAGCCAGATTACCTCATCCTTTCCTGCTGAGATCTCCACCTAGTACCAAGGACTCAGTACTTACTTAGTACCAAGGACAACCAGCAATCATGGCCACTGCCAGGCTGCTAGAGCTCAGGGGGAAAGCTCAGACCCCACCATTGTCAATGGGAACACGGCATTTTTTCAAAACCAAAGAGACTTCATTAAATTTTGTACAATTTAGCTCTTGCAAAACAGAAACAGACATCCTGTTTGGGCATTTTCAGAAGCACGGGGAAAAAGGTTCAAAATGAACAGTGGCACCTCAACAGGCAATGATTACAGCTGCTTTTTCTCCAGGATGCCTGCAATTTAAGGGGTTTGATCACCAGCATCAATGTTTGTGAAAATTATGATCTTAGACTGCTGAATAGTAGGGCATACTCCTCTAAGACTTTTAAAGTGGGTTTTTTGATTATTATTCTTTCTTGTCTTAAAAGGAGGCAATGCAGAGATGTTTGTTTTATCATAGTCACAGTTATCAGTATGGTCATGTGAAACATCGGTTCTCATTTTCACCAGGAGATTCTGTGACAGGCATAAACTAAGAGCCATGCCACTCCAACCCAAAATACCTACTGAGGATAAATGGACCAAATTATTTTGTCAGTGCTACAAAACCATTCCTGGGTATTTATTTTAAGAAAAAAGGCACCCTAGGACCAATGTATTTTCATTCAAAATTCATGAGCTCTATTAATCTATCAAGTATGTATTTTTATTGGATCTTACATAGCTCCCTCAAGGCAAGGACATCTTAAAGCTAATTAAATAGAAACCACCATTTTCACAGTACCTGGTGCTCAGCTGAGGATACTGCTTCCATGCTTAGTTCCTGAGCCTTTTCCATTAACACACTACCAAACTTTTTCCAATTACATGTAAATATACAGACTGATAGGAATTAACAAATCAGCAGGTACTCCCTGATTTGTATACATCTACCTATTTAAAATACAATAATATTGGTTTAGCTGATGACTAGAAAAAGCTTTCCAATTTCTAAATCACATTTCCTCAGACATGCACAGCTTTCTAAAAATACATATAAAAATGCCATTCCAGGGCTGACATGTCATATGAGGTTTCTGCTCTATGTGTAAGTTTATCAGAACTTCTGAGCAAAAGCCCAGCATCATTTCAGAAGGTTCGGAAGACAGTACTGCCAAACACCATCCCCGGGAGATGAATCAAACAGGTGAACTATTGAAACTGCTTTTTTTAGTCATACCTATATAAAAGCCAAAGCCCCATGTCATGCATATTAAAGATATGGAATAGCTATTGGCCATTATGCACAGAGAATATAAAGAGATATTTATTATTTTATAGATAAGGATAGGGGAACTTTTTTTTTTTTTAAATAGGCACAGCTGAAATTCAAGTTTGTTTCTTCAGTTAGGGAATATGTGTCAATGTATCAGTAGTTTCAGACAGCAGGCTCACATGATATGATACACACATTATTTTCCTTGATTCATTCTAGGTGATCATACGTGAATGAGCAGGTGCTCTCTGTTTGGAGTAATCTTATGATTTTACTCAGGCCACACAATAGCATTTAAAAATTGACAGAACAGTAATCCAAGCACTTAGTAATTTATTTGCCTTCAAACCCTGCCCCATGTAAAGATTTCTAAACCAGTTTAAGTGTTTAAGCTTCTCTCGTGCTATTAATATTTAAGGCACTTCACATTTTTTTTTCAGTAGGTAACAACATCTTAAGTGCTAGTGCCCACTCTAAGATATCCGCCACCTCTAAAAAAGAATGAATATATGCAAAAAAAAAGTATATAGCAATTAAAGCTATACTGAACTCACATAGCTAAAAGCACAAGAAACCTGGAATGAAAATAGCATTAATCAGCTGCTTTGCACACACAGTTCTATATTCATTTTTTTTCTAGATTGAACATGTAAGGAAACACATTAGTGTTTTGTAACAATTTCACAGTGAATTTTCACTTAAATTATAAACAACAGACCAGTTTGCTACGGATCACAGGGCTTCACAAGCAAAATACCCAATGAGGAGAAATTTTGCCAGTCTGAAATCGGTCCTCACATAATCAGACTAAATCTCAAGGCAGTTCTACTAGTTCCAGAAATTCACTGGCTCGCTCAGAAAAAATTTAGGTGAGACAAAAGTGCTAAACAGCTTACCAAGCAGCATCAGACTAATTAACATCAGATCAGCTCTAATTGGAAGCGATTCAGCAGTGTCAGCTTTGTAGAAGTCTTTTCAGGACTCACTGATGTGAAAGGCTAATACTGACATCAGGAAGTGTGTAGTTATCTAGCTCTCAAATCCCAGAAGAAAGCTTCATAGTAATTGTTCACTGAAGAGTGGAGTCACCAGCAAGATATAATCCAGCCATTGTATTGCTATTTCCTTCAAGTTACTTTATTCAAACATGCTGTTGCAAGCACACAGAGCTACATGGGCTGGTTAAAGCATCTCTCTGTACTCAGGGGGGGTCCAGAACAGGAACAAGATCATGACCTCAGCTCCTTCAGTCCTCAAAGGTCCTCTGTTCTTTCCAAGTTACTTCATGCAATCTGCAGTCTAAGATACATATCAACTCAACTGTCCATTTCTTACAAAGTAATGCTCATCAAAATGTTAATTCTTTTAATGAAGACACAATTAATGCTTGCATTTGACAGGTCATGCAAACCCTGACCTACTTCTTTGCACTGCTATGAGTAGTGAGAACCTCATCAATTTGACAAACTAATTAAAGTTAGGTTCTGATGAGAGTCTTTGTCTTGAGCATGAGCATCAAGGATGTAGCCAAAATAAGCAAAGAGAAAGGAAAGACCTTTAAAACCAAAGGAACTTCAGCAGCCTCTTACTGCATACCTTCTACGTATTACTGCTGTCCAGCTGAATAGAAAGGGGTGATGAAAATGAACAACTTAAAATGCTCACCATGATCAACTTATTAAATCATATTAAATTATCCCTTCCTTGCTATCAGATACAATTTTTAGAGGATTTGTTCTAAAGAACACATGAAAGACTGAGACCTTCACATAAGCCCATGTAGAATCCTTCAACTTACTGTGCTGTGGTATAAACATGGCAATGCCTACCTTCCTAAATTGGCTGTCCAAATAGAAGTGTGAGTATTTCAGGTTTTTTCCCCCACAGATGCCAATAGGTAACGCTCAGGAAAATTGTTAAGAAGGATGTAAACCAACTTAAACCCAAACCAGCTTCTAAACTTGAGTCAGTGTGTTAAGGCATGTACTTGAAAGTGAAGGTTTCCCACACCTCTTCCATCCCACAGAAGCAGTGCTTAATATATATAAAAAAAAACTGTTCCAGAAGAGAAGGTCCAGAAGCACTAGCGGAAGCCTGAGCTATTTTACAAAAGTATTTCTTACACAGAAAGAATATAGCACTATAAAAATGAGCTCCAAGGACACATTCCACATTTAAGTAGAGTCTATTATCAAGATATAACATTTTCATGCATCATTTTATATTGAGAGAAGCTGCATAGTCTGAGAAATGGCAGTGTCTGGCACTCTCTGGCATAGAAGTCCTCCTCTGTGCTGTGGCAGAAGAGTAATGTGAGTCACAGATGAAAATTTAGCTTTTCTCTTATACCTATTTCCCTACCAAGTGTAAAAGTCCATAGTTTTCCAATTTATTTCAGAGACAGCACAGATGGACAAACCCTTTGCTTCTGTCATGGTATTAACATAGAGCCTAGTCCTCCACTGAGGCATCAGCAGCCCTTCGCTGTCACGCTTACCCAGGGGAAATGTGTCACACTGAGTGACACGTCATCACAGAGCCCCAGTTGCCTTTTTCCTCCATCTCCATCGTTCCACAGGGGCCTTAAATATCTACATTAACTGTCTTGTTCCCTATTTGATAGCTATCTTAAGCTGTATTTCAGGCTGAAGCAGTGACTTAAAAGACTGAGTACTGAGCTAAAAATCTAGTTCTAAATTCTAATGCTCTGTCACTTAGAGTAATGCCTCTTTGTCCTGGTCTCTACTGCAGTCCATTAAATCACTGTGATGGCAAAATATCTAAAGTAATAAGGAAACATATGATGTAAAACATGGTCAGAGTAGAAAGATTAGAAAGGAAATATGAAAAAAGAAATAATGCAAGTCCATCTCAGGAGAGGCAAACTCTGAAACTGTGAAAGCCAGACTTCCCCACAAAACAAGGGTGATTCACTGCCACTGCACCTTCCTCATACCGCAGAGGACAAGCATCACCACAGTAATACTGATGTAGCACTGGGGAAACAGTGGCAGGAGGCTGTTAATGCTTAAATAACTTAGTACTAATTATGCTGAAATCATTTGCCATTTTAGGAAATACCATCCTAATTGATTTAATTAGCTCTGCTAATATTAGAAGGTTCTGCTGTTGCCTTAAAATCATGTAAGGTATGTAGAGGGAGCACCACGTACTTGAATAGGGCCAGTGCTCTCTCTAGAACCGTTCTGAGATTCTCTCCTTCCCTGTTGTTTCTTTCCTATAAACTTAGTTAAAATACTTCCACTACTCTATAAAAACTGTCTTAGAAAAAGGTAGTCACTAGCCTATTGGACAAAAAAATAAAACATTTTTTATGATTACCTGTTAAATCAGAACTCTCACTCACTGGGAAATTTTGAAGTTCTCAATGCACTTCCAAGCACCTTTGGCTGAACACCTCTTGCTAGCAGATAGGAGGTCCAAAACTGAATGACCCCTGAGGTACTATTATCTCAGAAATTTTAGGAAAGCGCCCTGTGGGTCAGACTGCAGGAGAATACACAGTGTTGGATGAGAAAATATGGCCTGTTAATGCGTATTCTGTATCTGCACAGTATACTAAGAGGACATCAGTATGCAGAGTGCATGATGCTAGCTCACTTTTAAGCTGACAAATCCTGCTCCCAACATACGCTCCAAAACTTACTTGGGGTGACATGCAGTCTCAGAGGAAAAAGCCAGGAGTGCAAGTGTCCTGCTCCAACATACATGGGATCACCTAAAAAACCTTTGCTCTCCAAACGAGGAAGGCTTATGCAAACTAAAATGAACACAACAGACTAACAAAAAATAGAGCTTATTAATAAAAAATTTCAGATTTTAGCATCTAAAAATGATAAAGTTAACATGACAAAAGGCAACTGAAGTTCATTTATTTTTGGATTGTGCATTTGTGTCACTTCAACTGTACATAAAAAGTTCTTCCCCATTTTATATGGCTTTTTAGTAGTTTGCATAATGCAGAAACTAACAGCAGAAACTAAGCAGAGTTTATAATATGACTTCATTGCAGTTGATAGAAATAGAACAGCGAATGAAGTATCCATCCAAGAACTGCTCTGAACTGGAATATATTATGACTTACTAAATTATGTTACATCTAATTTGGCAAAAAAAAAGTCACCGTAAGTTAAACCTTTCCTCAAAATTACTGTCAGAAAGTCCATGTAGGCAAAGCAGTACTAGGATGAAATCCTAAGTCCTGTTTTATTATTAATACAACTTCATTAACACCTTTTGTAGTAGTGATTTCTACATATCTGAAGAGGCTTTTCATTTTTAATATCTGTACATCACTGCTACTCAGTCCATTCTCTGGTGCTGTGGCAGAGCAGCTGCTACTATATTGATTTTACCTTCATATCTATATTTTGTCTCATTGATCAAAAAGTCATTAAAACAAGTTTACACTTATTTGAATCTAAAATCTAGGCTGCTTCGCTTGTACATGATGGTATAAAGCTGACTGGTTAGCATGGTAATATGCTAGCAAACCAAGAACATTCCTATTTCATTCTCAGGGAGTCTCACACTCTAGGAATTTTCATCAGTGATTAGAGTATTAAAGCTTATATTGCAACAACAATTAATATTTTTGTTTTCTGTCAGTCTTCTGACTCTTCCATCTAGGGTTTCAAAACGATTTACCAATATGAATAAATTAGTTCTCAATATCCTGCAAGGTAAGGAGTATCTTTGTTTTTCCAGGGGCAAAAGCAATGTACTGAGCAACATGCAGTCGTGTTCAAAACTGGCCTGGAGTCCAGACGGCAGACCTGGAGGACTGACACAATACTTAACTTCCAGCTATGGTTTCGGCTTTGCATACAGTCCTCACTTCTGAGTATCAAGGCCTATATTTCTCAATTAACACACTGAAAATCAGAAAATACTAAGTAAAACAATCAAATTAATTACAAATGAATATAAGATTTTACAGCCAAGTGACAATTTTTTAATCATAAAACTCAGCACTTTCCTTCCTCCAACTCCATTAAGTATTATTCCATTTGCAGTCTCAACTCTGATGCTTTAGAGCAAGTATAACTGCCAATGCACAATAATTAAGACTCTGCCTTGAAAATAACATCATGTGAATATAAGCAGTTGCAGATTTTGAAGCTTGAAACCAGCAAAAAAAGAAACTTCATTTTTCAGCATTTGTGTTTTTTCTAACACACGCTTAAGGCTGCAACCTTTTGGAGCTATAAGCATCCAAAAGAACAGAAGTAGCAATAGTTTTTTTATAACCCTGCTAAATGTAGAAATAATATTAAGAACATAGCAATGTTCAGACAACCCAAAAACCATCAAACACTAACACCATGGTTCCCTACCTATCGACAGAAATAGATGACACTAGGAAGAATATAACTGTTTCTTATAAACTGATGACAGGCAAATTTACTAACTTCAGTCTGCTCTTCATCATTGCCACCAGTAAATGCTGGATGCACCACTGATGTTACAGCCAAGTGGAGTCCTGCGTATAGATTTCAAGACAAATGAAAAGGCGAATATGACTGATCTATAAAGAAGATGTCTCAGTGTCATGCACCTTTTAGTAAATACCTATTTAATTAGTCAACACATTTTAATCAACTTCTATCACTTCCTTTAAAACCTCATTTTCATTGTGCCCTTACAAAATCCTGTGGCTGCTTCATGAAAGACCAGCACAGATAGAAGCTAAGGTTCAATGCAGCCAGACAAGGAGTGAGGAAACTAGAATTACTACAAGGACTTATAATTTCAGTGTACACAGTCTGTGGCTTCTGAGTTAGAATGATATGTTACTAAACAAGTACTCTCTTTTTTCCTAATAGAGCTTAATTAATCCTTAGCAAGAAAAATGTCTTAAGGTAGGGAGGTAGGGCAACAACATATTGAAGATCTAGGCTGTTAGAATGACTTTTGCTATTGCTCACCAAAAAAATAGGATGTGTGAATGCCTGAAAACACTAGGTATAGAAGAATTCAGCAGGAATATGCAGAACAATAATGATGCCTCCAATCATATAGTATGTAGAGCTAGTTAAGGAGTTTAGGCTGGAAAATCTTACATAATATATTTCCCAAATAAAAGGACTGATAACTGATCTGGTTAATGCCCACTTCCAGTCTCACAAATAAAATGATCATGTGCAGTTTGGAAAAAAATGTGTCCCACTAAAAATGGAAGTTGTAAATTATCAAAAAACTTCTACCTACACTAGCAATAGCTCTGAAATGAACCTTAAGTCACTGGACTACGAAGCAACTTCAATTTATTGTGTAAGCAAAGTGTGCTACTTCTATATTTGTATAAAAAAGATAGTAAGAAAATGCTGTCAGTTAACAACACTTTTGCTGCTTTTCATTTAAGAGTGAAAGCAAGTAATGCCTCATCAATGCTGCCATCTACAGAGCACTTCTCCATATCATATGCATCTGTTTCCTGGGGGAAAAAGGGAAGAGCCAAGGGATAACAATGATTTCCAAACAATTTCAGAGACAGTCACATCCGCTCATGCTGCTGTGCTAATGTCACTTGCAGTAGTAATGTAGCACTCACCTCAGCAGTTTACAGGGAACATAAAAAACAAGGAACAACAATGAAAGATTTGCACATAAATAGCTGAACTAAGAAAAAGCCTTCAGTGTATCCGGGAATAATTTCACCTTGCTTTTTCTTCTAAAAAAAAAAAAAAAAGTAAATAAATGAGTAAAATAAACAGTTTATTCTCTCTCAAAATACATTTTCTATTTCTTCTATTTCATCATTTCAACTGCTTCATGTGACAATTTCTAACTTTCAGAAGGTACAAGCAAATCTCTACATAGAAAAAGCTAAGTGAAAAATATGATAAAAAATAATATATAAATAAAAATGAAAGTAGATAAAATTATCTCTACAGTAGCATTTTGTCTTGCTTTACAACAGAGACAAACTACATAATTTGAGAGGGTGTTTTGAATTATACATTCAATTCATTATTAATTATACTCAGGCAGCTTTTTTAATATAGATAAATCCCACTCTAGAAGGTATAATTATGGCAAAAACTTTGCTTTCTCTTGTCTTCAATCAGCTCTTCCGTGAACAGCAAGTTTCACTGTATAAGACCACATTTCAGCCGCAAATACACTAAATCCCATTCAGTGTGTTCAGTAATCACAAAATGCACTCCAGTTAGGAAATTAAGTCATAATTGTTCATGTATTTCCAGTGCTAAACCTTTAACTAAACACACAGTGCCAGGTTAGCTCCACCGGCCCAGAAATGTTGTTTGTTCTGGCAGAGAGAGCTGGCCCTGCTCCAACGCCTCACCAGTCCATTACAGACATGGTAACTGAATGCAGAAAGGCCTCGATTTCTTCTGTGGTGAGATTTGTATTTGGCTATTCAAGCTGCACACATTGCCAGGACAGGTTGAAAACCAGGAAAGAAAATTAAGCCTTTGCCACAGAGCATTTCTGAAGGCTGCCGGGAGAGCACAACCACAAGAGCTTGGTGCTGCCAGAGCTGTTTCCACAGCTTCTGCTTCTTCCCCCGTGGCACAGCAGACTCTTTCCTCTCCCACTGATGGATCCTCCTACCCAGGGGATCCCTTTAGAAAAATGGCCCTGCCTTTTTCCAAGCCCTCTCCCTGTTCACAGGTCTTCCCAGACCAACCATCTCCCACACTTCCACCATGAGGGATACTCATATTCAAGATCTAACGCGATCAACCTGATGCCTGTTCACAGCATTGTACAGGATCTGACAAAAGTTTCAGCTGGATCCTGGGCATCATGCCTGCTCCTCAACTATACTATATTTTTTAATTCCAGCGAGTTCATACTCTTCTGCCGACTTGCATCTTAAGTAGATGATGATCTGATCGCTAATAGTAATCATCACTTGTAAGCATACCTGTAGGATTCATTGCGTACATGGCTAAGGCCCTGATTTTCCACAGAGCATCAATCCATTCAGAGAGAGGAATCAGCAGGGTGCTGCAGTGAGTACTTAAAAGGTTTATGAAAATTTAAGCAGGGCATCTACAACACGATATAAGTGAACCCAGCATGCAGGTGCATGATCTCCATAGTGGGTTTCACAGGTGCACATATGCCTTCTCACAGTGGCCAGCATTTCCAGTAAATGGCATTCAAAAATAGAACTTGTCAATAAAAGGGTGGCATTAACAACTGAATATTTTCAAAGCTTGTGCTCAGTAATTCACAGAATTCAACCACTGGGCAGTAACATTCCAGTCACTTTTGTACAGCAATGAGATGTTAGCGTAGATCAGAGACCCAAAGAACACACACACATGAAAATATAATGCTGCTGTCACACATGTTGAGCCACTGGACATCAATAAAAATAAAACTTACAATATCCACCAGGTGAATTTTTCTACTGTTTGACTGTAGCACCACATACCTGAGGCTGTGTGGAAGATGCTTCTGCAGAGCATGGTGCAGGTACAAATAAACACCTACCCAGCTGACAGGGATGTATTTCCACTTTACTGAACACTGAACAGGCTCTGAACAGATTTTAACAACCTGCCCATTTTACAGAAAACTTGAAGGAAGAAATCCAAGGTACTAAACCCCTTTTCCATTTCTAGCTCATTCCCCTGCATTCATGATATACCACACCACAGAAGGATGTAAAAACACAAGCAACAGTGGAGCACAGAAAAAGTTCTCCCTTGAGCACATATCAGGCACCATGCAGAAAACATGTCAGCAAGCTAAAACGAGCAAACACGAGTTTGCTTTATGTATAAAGTTTTGTACAGATCATAGTTTGGAGAGAAGTTGTTTCTATTCTAACTTTATATGAATTTCAAATACTTAGTTTTATTTTTAAGATGACAGTTATCTAGAATCCAAATATTTAGGCAGCCTACCTTAAGCCTGAAAATACAAAATCTGTTGAAAGCGGAGATGGCTAGGCTAGCTCTGAAATTACCAGCACAGAGGATATGCTTTAATTAGGATTTCACCCGCAGGTTCTTGTAGACAGCATATACCTGCCTAAAAAAAATTACGTAAGAAGAAAAGCTGTCAAAACATTTCAACAGACATGATGCAGATATCACGTGGATGAAAGAGGCAAATGTTTTTAAAAGGTCATGGCAAGTAGTCAAATTTGCTGCTAATTCTGTAACCAAACATGGTTGCACATGAAACAGACACTGCTAGAAGAAACCTCTAGGCAAAAATTCACTCCACCTTTTTTTATTGGCCTTCATTCAACATTTCCTTGGGTTTTTAGATACTTACCTCCCTGCACAAACATTGAAAATGAGAATGTCTAATGAAAGCCATTCAGGCACTATATTATATATTCAGCCCAATGAGAAGCAACTTTTCCCTTTTCTTATATTCTCCAACTACAGTGGAACAACAAAATAGTAAATTTAACTATACAAACCACCAGTAAAAGTATGCCAACCCTTATCATATCCATTTGTTCAATTTAACTGCAAAGGATGCCCTTTGGCAGTTCATCCCTCAGAGCAAACATCAACTCCTCCGCACAAGGACGTGTGCAATCTTTCTTAACCTTTAAAATGCTTTGAGCACAGGAATTTAAATAGTTACTAACAGCATTACAACACAAAGTCAAATCATTTTGCTCCATCTGTATGCCAGCCTATAATTGTGAAGGAAGCTGCAAAAGCGGATCTTTTTGCTGAAGGTCTGGAACAGAAGAACAACCCAGCAGTTACAGATATCTGTCTGGACTGAACATTACTTCTGATACGCTTACTGAGCTTTAGTTTTATTTCCAAGGACATTTTGTGTGCACTAGTCAATGTAGGATCCAGGAACAGAAGACATTGTGAAATGTAATTAAAATGTATTATTAAACCTAGCCAAAATCCCAAATCTATATAGAATATACATAACATCAAACAGCCCACTACATCTCAAGCAGGTAGCAAAACCCTGCAAGCAATACATTTTGAAAATAAATTTAAATGCTCATTTTTTCAGGAAACTAAGTATCAGTTCTCTGAATTACCGTCTGCCTATGGAGATGAAGTCCACACAAAAATGGCTAATGCACCAATGCACAATGAGGTGAGCATCCAACACCACGAGGCACTTCGTTTCCTTGGCACGTGTGGGATGCCAGGTGCAGAACAGCCTCTGTAGCTCCCTGGGTAACACCATGACTGTTTTTGTGGGAAGCTGGCTACTTACTGACATTTGAGGCTGACTGCTGGATTCAGCGTGACATCCAGTGTAAAACTTCTATAATTGCTCAGTCATAACCAAATACCTGTAACATCACTGCATTGTGATGACTACTTTCCCTCTCCCTTGTGATACACGCTGAAACCTTTCCTTGGAGCTGGACGTATCTCAGTTCTCCTTCTGACTGGGATCACTGCCCACCAGTTCAGTAAGGCTGAATCCTTCTCACTTTTTTGTAAATGCCTTCAAGGTCTCTGCACATACAGGCACCTAAACAAAGACTCGCTTTAGGATCACTGCCCACATGAAAAGCCCCAGTGAGTGAACAGCCCTGGCATCCTCAAGAACCATCAAACTAACGCTTGCATCACGCAGTCTGATCCCACCAGCAATCACCGAACCATCACTTCTCCAAGTCATTGTTACATTCACATTGCCCACTTCCCTGAATATAAAAATACACCTACCAGTATCCAGCCATGTTTCAACAATTGTTTTTCATGTTAGATGGTATGAATGCATTAGCTTTTTATTTATTTAAATAGATGCAGTATTAATAGGTTTTCTGATCAAAAAATACTTTGAGGGGGTTTATGTGAAACATTAACAAAAAAGTGACTATTTGATCTAGTCTGCAATTCCTTAAATATTAGTGAGAATTCATTTTAAGAGATAAAGGAAATAGCCAAATCAATTATGTGGCATCTTCTGTAAGCAATCTTTTAATTTTTTACTTTATGAATTGATCCCTGTATGCTGCTAGAGCTAACATAAGCTCAGACTAGTGACCAGTCTTTGCCTGCTTTCATTTGCCAGAGTAATAAAACTCAATTATATTGATTGTATATATTTGCATATTTGTGCTATAATAAAACTGTATTTGATTTCATGTAGATTTTATGCACTTTGGCAAGTTCAGCAGTAAATCACAGTTTGTATCTAGGGTAACATTTTAGTATTTTAGTATGAAGCTGCACCTACAGAAGACTTAGAGACTTTCAAGTTTGGGATGTGCCTTGCCTCTGCCTCTCGGGTGTCTTTACTTCCATGAGGTTGCACTTCATTGCAGAGTTGACTGAGCAAAGGCTTGTGAAGTTGTCCCTTGGGTGCTCCCTCATCTCTGATCATGCCTGTCTAATAATTTCTTTTTTCTGAGATAAACATGTTCTCTATCTTTCTGTCATAAGGAGAAAAAAGCTAACAAAAAAAAACAACTTCTCAAGGTTATTAGAAGTGCTTTATAATTAATAACTATTTAATAACTATTAATAACTCTCTCCAACATTTGCTTGCTTAATAAAAATTCACCCTCATTTTTTGTTGACATTTTGCCTTTGTGTGAATTCCTTGAAAATAAAAGATTTAATGGTATCTTTCTTTACATAATGGAAATACACCATACCGTTATATTGCACATTTAGTTGTATAATAGCTCTTCTGCATTTTTATCTGCACAGTTGTTTGAACACGTCTTATTATCTCAAAAAAAGAAATCATATAATTACACCTCTATCACTACATTTGCAGGGAATCAAGGACAGCGTGACTAGTTTTGGTCTTCTAACAGAGGTCACACACCAGCAAATTATCTTAAAAAAACCCAACAGCATTATTTCCACTAGTGGTATGTCATACCATTACCCCGAACAGGAAAACTTTGCTGCAGCCCTACAGGGAAGCCTACATTTCAGAACAGAAACTCCAAGAAGAAAGCAACAATATAAATGATCAGCTACTTAAAGAATTCTTTATTGAATCAAATCTTTTAGTGGTGGATTCTGGCCAGATTACAAATGGCCCTGCGATAACTCTGCATTTAAAGAAAAAGATTTTTTGCCATGGCTGATATGTAACAAAGCCATAGGACTTGGCATAGTAGGTGGTGACATTAAAGACTAACTCATGTTGTTATGAAATTCCTTTTTTTTTTTTTTTTTTTTTTTTTTTAAAGATTCCATCTGCCTAGCTCTATTCAAGTCTTCAAAATACAGGCAGCTTAATTCCTTATAGTAAGATGTAAAATAATATCTATGGTGACTTTGGCCAGGAATCTCTCGATAATTACTCTTATAGTAGATATTAGGTGTCTGAGCAGCACAGACTCATAATGTAATTTCTAATATTATAGTGAAGTACTTACAGGTTTATCCAGAGGAAGAAACATCCAGAGGATTCATTCTTGTTCCACCTGTTCTGTATTATATATGCAACACTTTGTACGGCCCTCTTTTGTGGCTCTCATCTATTTGTATAAGACAAATACACTGCAGCTATTGAACAATTCAATCCTACTATTATTTAGGTCCAGAGAATATTAATACAGACCGAAACAATCAACTGTAAACAGAATTCAAAAAGACAGAGACCTGGCAAGGTCTCTAAGGTTTATGCTGAAGAAGCATCTGCCTGTGGTCAAGTACACTGATAAAAAGGTTGTGTGCACCCCCTCAAAACTATTTGTGATGACAGCAGAAGCACATTTCTCATTCAAGGTCAAGAAACAGGGGAAACAATCCACATGCGAACAAAGCTGCAACTAACATACAGGGTGAGTAGCCATGCCCGGACAAATGAGAAAAGCCGGTTCTTAGCAGATCAGTTGGGAACATTAACCATATGGTTTCACTGAAGTTAGATAACCAAAAGCAATCTGCAAGAAGGGATCTGGGGGTGCTGGCTGACAGCAGGCTCAATACAAGCCAGCAGTGTGCCTGGGCAGCCAAGAGAGCAAACGACATCCAGGGGTGCATCAAACACAACAACCAGCCGGTCAAAAGAGACGATTATTGCACTGTATTCAGCATTGGTGCAACCTCAACTTCAATATTCTGTGCAGTTCAGGGCCCCACAATTTAAGAAGGATGTGAAGGTCCATGAATGCATCCAGAGGAGGACCACAAAGCTGGTGAAAGGGCTGGAAAGAATGTCCTGTGAGGAGTGGCTAAGGGTTTTGAGTTTGTCTGGTTTGGAGAAGAGGAGGCTGAGGGGCGACCTCATTGTTCTCTGCAGCTACCTGAGAAAGGGAAGTGGAAAGGGAAGTGCTGAGCAAATTCTTTTCCCTGGTATCCAGCGACAGGAATGGTTCAAAGCTGCACCAAGGAAGGTTTACACTGGACATTAGGAAGCATTTCTTTACCAAGAGGGTGGTCAAACACTGGAACAGGCTTCCTAGAGAGGTGATCGATGCCCCAAGCCCATCACAGTGTTTGGACAATGCCCTTAACATGCTTTAACTTGGTCAGGCCTGAACTGGTCAGGCAGTTGGACTAGATGATCACTGTAGGTCCCTTGCAACTGAAATAGACTATTCTGTTCTAAAATTGGTACAGCCTGACCAATGCAACACTCCGGGGTTTTAAGCTACACACACATACATAGCAGAAAAAAACAAAAGTCTAGTTTCTGGACTTATACTTATGCCATTTCTTGCCCTATATCTGAGTGTGGAAATCATTCTTAGACTTACAAAATAAACAGTACTCCACCTCCACCTGAACTGCAGGAAGATACTCTTTCCCCTGTGACTAGGAACTGTGATGGAAGCCTCAAGCCACCGCACAATGGCAGGCAAAGTGCAGGTGAAGACTGTTCTTGGCAGGATTCAAAGTAAGAACTCAAAAATTAGTTCCACATTCACCTTTCCCCTGAATCAAGTCCCTTTTCTTTGTACCAGAAGCAAATGTTTTAAGAAATTAAAAAGAAGTCATCATACATGGCTCTGATCACTTACAGAAGACAGCGGTACTTTTGAGAAATGCAAAAATACAGTATTTCATATGCGAAAGAGAAATTATGTAGTCTGCATGGAAACTGACTTTTATTCATCATATCTAATTTAACTAGAACCAGACCTCTTAAGTAATTGCAAGAGTTCATATTAACCCTGCATTTCCAGCTGCAGGATTCACAAGGGGACTTGCGGCAACAAGATTTGCAGTGCACCTGGTAGGAAACGGATCTGGTTAATGATAAATGTTACTTGGCATTCTAGATGCTGTGAAAGTTTGTTCAGGGTAGTTCATTGCTCTTCCAGTATCCATCATTCATGGGATTAGTTTAGTTAAGTCCAGCTCAAACATGGTCCATATTCTAACATTTCAAAAGGCTTTATATAATCCCTGCATTTGAGTATATCAGGATTACTTGTGTGTACGTACTTCAATTTTGTGTTGAATTCAGACACCTCAGAGACCAACATTATAGGAAAAAATATAGTTTGGAAAGACTTTGTTCATAGTTTTGTGGCAAGAAAACTGTATATGGCTTTTATACATGATACAACCAGTTCAGCAAGGCATGCTTTGCTATAAAAGCAGATTCCAAACTGAGTTATCTATTTGATAAATGTAAGGGACTTTATTGTTTTAATGACTTAGTCACTTACTAATGACATTTAGGTTTCTTCTCTTTCTTGGTGTAGTGAAGGGTAACACAAAAGGTAAGGGATGCTTGTAAAAATATTTTAGCCAGTTATGCACCCAAATAAATATCCTCAATTGCCTGTGGCACATAGATGTAATTAGACAATATATTTCTTCTAAGGCATAAGGCTGTTTAGAGATGTGGTTGAATAAGCACATCAAAATATGGAGTTTCTCAAGAGCTGAGCTGGAAAGGTCAGGAGAAAACTATTAAAATCTATGACTTCTTTCTCTCTGGAAAAAAAGAGAAAGAGAAACCATGGCAAACCATGAAGAAGGGGCAAAGAGAAGGAGATGAACAAAGTTGTTATTGTAGAAATAGGTTCATTTGTCAGAAGCAAAAACTGAACAAGAATGTTTCCAAACTATACCATAAATTCAATCATTTTTATTAATTTACCTTCCACCTGTCAGGCCTCTGTATGCATCATCAGGGTTTTGCAACCCCTTCCCCTTCCCCTGGGTGTCTGGTTGTTTGCACTCAGGGCCAGCTGAGACAACACAGCTCTGTAACATTGGATCAGGCCTTTTTTTGTTCTTTAAAATACACAAAGAACCCCCCCTAGAAAAGTCACATGCTCATCATATTCCATACAATATTCCAGAGCAATGAATATGTGACAATGACCATCCCTCTGCTAACACTGTGGGAACTGAACCTCTGCACCACCAGAGACTAGCACATTCACTATTACAAGCTTGAGCTCAAAAGGTGAGATTCATAAACAAATACCAAGTGCATAGGACACCACACTGCTTAGCAGATTACATAAACCTCTCTTCAAATACTGAGAATACTAAAGAAACTGTGCTATGCAACGATTGTCTTGAGAACACTTATAAGCAAATCTGATTAGAAAAGTAAAATCAGGAGAGAGAAGACCAATGTTAATAATTAACAACTGCACTTGAAGCTAAGAGACAAATCATGTAGAGTTTGTTGGTTAGGCAGGTAAATATATATCATGGAGTATTTTGTATTCTGCTAAGATGCCCAAGTCCCTCAAGACATTTCTCTCTGCCAGTCACTTCTATTTCAGATCACCAGCCTATAAAAAGAAAGAACTAATATATACTAGCATACATGCAGCAACAGAGCTAGTATCTATATAAATATCCCTCAGAAGATAATTGCCCACTCCCTATCATCTCATGCAAAGACACACAAGGAAAGCCAGGAGTTTGCAAGCAATCTGCTTCAGTACAAAATTCTGCTTGAAATCCTTCTGAAGTAGGTGGGAGGGCAGAGGTACAAATATGAGGGAAAGTCACTTCTCCATCCAGTGACCTCTGCAACACTTTCAAATCTTTGAATTACCCAAGAAGTGTGCCGCAGAGCTCCCACTTCCCAAGTGTGCCACAACACCCACAGATTTGGTTCAGAAGAGTTAAGAGCAGTAAACCAGTTATACCAAGACACCATGAAGGCAAGGCAATGTTGAAAATAACACAAATGTCTGGAGCTGCAGTCATTTACATGGCTGCATTTTTTTGTGTTCTCTCCTTTCTCCACAGTGCTAGACAGATTTTTCCTGGGTCACAGAATGTTTTTTCCCTTGAGAATGCTTGATCAAGCCAGTTCTCAACAGTGCTGAACTCTGACACAGCCACATGGGTTGCCAGCTAAGCCAACACTGAGAAGGATCCTACCACAGTATGGAAGCAGCCATGAAGAAATACAAATGTTGCTTTAAAAGCCTTGTTTCCTTACAAAATTTAAGCCCCAGTGGTTTGCATGTCTAATTCTTTTTAAGTATTCTGGTTTTGGCACTTAAATGAAATTAAATTAAACCTGAAGTTATAAAACCCAAACCAAAACAAACCTGCAAACAGAAAACCACCTTTAGATTCCAGACCATGAAGTAGAGAAGTAACTATATCCCTGGAATGAGGCTATCTTCTGGAAAGACATTTCCTGTAACATTCTCCAATGGTGTTTATGAATTCTCCCACTATTGAAATGGATGAGTACACTGCAAAGAGGTAACTACAAAAAGATATTATTTTATTGCATGCAATAAACTCCATCCTGGTCACATCAAGATACTTCTTAAATGACTGACCTGTCTGTCTAGCTACTAACTTCTGTGGGCTTTTTACCTAAATTGCCTGAGAAGGGTGTTTTTTGGAGAATGGTGAAAGACAGAGGGAGTTTTACTAATAGCTATAATTAATAGCCATAATAATGCTCAGGGTAATTTAGTTGAAAATGAGCTGCATAGTGTTTTCACGGGGCTCTAATATCGCTATGTCTCACAGTTAGGGGAGAAGCAGGAAGTCACAGGGAACCTACAAATTAGATAAATTGGATCAAAGCTAAGAAAACCATCTGCAAATTTACCTGTGACAACCTGTTTGACTGACAACATAGGTAGTGATGAAGCAAACAAGCAAAGCACTAGCATATGCTGCTCAAGAGACAGCAGTAAACCACAGTGGAAAGCAAATTTTATTGCTATGTCCTGTTCCTAAGTACCACATCAAAATGTTTTCATATTTCATCGCTGCATGCACTGCATATTAATACAGTGGCAGAGCACCACAGGTTAGCACTGTAGATGAAGCTTAATCACCCACCTCTGCTGCCCAGGCAGGCAACAGGTTCAGAATACAAGGATGTGTCTGTTCCTATTGCTCAGTTTTAAAATATGAAAATTATATCACTGAATTCCTGAACCAGGTTAAAGATCTGGAAAACCCTTCAGTCTAAAACATCTCCTTTATGTCTCTGCTTGTCAAATGCTAAGCCTTTGATTCGTGACTACTTAGAAATTAAACTATACCGGATGCTCAAAGGCAGGAGGTACAATGGTGGAGGGAGCAGCATCAATAAAAAAGAAAAGCCAAACCAGAAATCAGCAAAGGTCTTCTAAAGGAGGGTTATCTATATGCAGTGATGGCTGCCTGCTGTCTTCATGACTTGAAAGAAGAAAAAGAAGTCCTGCACTCTCCTTTTCACTCCATAGAAGCTTCATTTGTTTTTCAGAGATATTGCTACAACAGCCTATGACAGACTCCTTGCAAGTCATCCAGCACATGGTCATAAGGTTGTCGTATGACAGAAGCAGACAGAAGGCTTTCACTGTTGATGTTTCTTGTTTTCAATCAGCAGTCAGGGGTTGCACAAATGCCCTTCTGCCCTAAGAGTTTTATATGGATTACCACACAGTGTATATCCTATCACCTGGGGTTTATAACAAGGTTATTAAGAGCCACCAATGTGTCTGAAAAGATGCATTCTCCAACAGAAAGCACAGTCACATCCAACTATAAAGGATCCCTGGATGTTTCCCAAGCCTATCTCACCATGGACCACATCTATCTCACCAAGTTTCCTGTGTGCTGTAAACAGATGACAGACTAAGGCCCATAGATCTTTCAACTAAAATAAATATCAGAACTGTTTCCATTTCATATGTCGCATTTTATTTATCATTACTTGAAGTATTACTGAATTTCCTTAGAGCTGTAAATACCTTGAACCATACTCCTCCCTTGTCAGGAGACACTGCAGTAATATCTTTTGATGGAAGGCTCAGAGATTTCTCTAAAATCTGTGATGAAATGTATGATGTTTTCTTCAATCTCTCACTAGGTAGACTCTGTATGCTTCAGTCTGTGGCAGGTACTCTAGGCACAGAGCAGGTATTTTATTCATATTTGACATGTAAATTGGCATGGCTTGCCCAGGTACCATAAAAATGGACAACACTTAAAAAATTAATTATCAATGAGTACATTTGGAAGAGGCAAATCTTTCCTACCAGAATTCTCTTTGGGAAGGACAAGGTCTCAACAGAGAAAATGACAAAAAAGTGAGAAGCTATCAGAAGAAAAGGATAGTAATAAAACTGCATCTCCTTCAGAATAAATCATATAATTTTCCATAACTTTAAAGGGCACTGCTAAACATAATGACTAACATTTGAGAACAATTAGGTAAATCCCTACTGAGATTGCTCCACATGAAAGCAGCTTTAGAGGTTAAACGTTTTCATTTCCAAGAGAAGGCTTAAAGATTAAGCAAAATTGCATTGTGAAGTGCTTTAGGTAACGGCATCATCATAAACGGAGACTACACTTGTGCACAACTGGCTGCATGTGCACATACATGTGTGGTTGTGTATGTGTGATGGTTGTCCTGTCTGTAATAGAAAAATGATTACATCTCTACATTTAGAATTTTCTCCCAATTCTTAATATTGGCAGATATTGTTACCTTTGATGCAGAGAGATTCGTCTTTGGCAGGTTGCAAACTTGCAAGTTAAAAGAGAACACTGCAAAATCATGGGAATGCCAGCACTGGGAAACAGACCTACATAAATTCTCTAAAATGAATTGCAAACTTTTTGAATTACTAGAACTGGGATGTTTTTGACAGCTGATTATTGAGTTCTCATGTTGGGCAGTGTGCTGGAAGGCCATCTAGAGATCTGGCTTCTGCCAGCTTTGGTTTTACATCAGTCAGTATTTCTGCAGTTGGCGACAAAAGCAAATCCTACACTACATCCAAAATGATCATTCAAATATGTTTTTCCAGTGCTAGAAATTTTTTACGAGTCTCAGCATTTGTTTATGTATTTTAAGGACTACAAAGTGAACTTTTAAGAATGGAGCTTTTTTTAAAGCTTCACCTCAGAGCAAAGACCTTCTCATGCATTTCCAGTTACCAAAGCTTCAACATAGCTCTTGGGCTAGAAGGCACCCCTTCTTAAGCAAAGAGTTGTTCAGGGATGTGCCACAAACTTTTCTGTGGACTTCATTATAGTTTTTGGCCATCAAGACAGAGACAAATCTACAGAATGGACAATGAGAGAGGTAAAAAAGTTCCACAGAGAGAATGCAAGTGTCTTTTGTTTAAGGTCTAGGACTCAAATGTTCATATTGATTATTATCCTAACAGCTGTGCATTGAACCACTTGCTTTCTCAGCACTGTATAAAAAGTAAACAACTTTGGCTTTTTGAACATGGGAATATTTCAGTAGCCATTTAACATTAGATCCAGAGTCTACAGTATAGTCTCAAGCCTTGCCTTTGCATGAATCAGGGCACTTTTTAGGTCTAACATTAGAAGGCAGGAATAGAACAGTAGAGGCCAGACAACAGCTACAGAGCCTTCCAGCCAAATGCCAGTGACAGCAATGATATTAAAACATAAAACTTAGAGTAATTCAATGGGCAATAGAAAACAAGATACTGAACTTGGATTTCATAAGGAACCGTAAGCCATTTTGAATGGTAGCCCATCAGCAAACTATCACTGAACGTGTCAAAAAATGAATTATCTGAGTATTAATGACAGTCAGAGAGAAGTTCTCACTTAAACACCTTTCTATTTTTCAACCAGCTATAAAAGAATGTACCAAAGGTAGGAGGAAGCCATTATCATTTCGTGCCACTTTTATAGACATGGCACAAATCAAGACACTCTCTGTGAGGCACTGCTAAGATTTCACCTATAAAACTGTCTGCTGTTTCAAAACTGAGTGGTTGAAGTGTCAGACAAAAGAAGGACACTTAAAGAACAGAAAATTACTTAAATGGCTAAAGAAATTGAATTATGAGGAATATATTAAAAAACACAGTTATACTTCTGTAGTTAATAAAAATGCTAAGGGACAACTAACACTTAACTGCTTTCACATCTCAGTGTGCTTCACGTAATACATTACAGAACCAAAAGGAGCTTCTCTGAATGTGTTCTGATCATTATCAGTGCTGCAAAACCACACCCTTCTGTCAAGAAAAACAATTCTGGCTAGACAGAGAAAAATTATTTCAAGCAGTATATTCACCAATGAAAAGAAGAAAAAGCATGTATATAATAAACAGAGAAATTAAGATAATATAAAACCTCCACTATTGATTTAATTGAAATCATATTAAAACTAGCAGATAATAAAACTTTACAACACTGAATTAGACCCTAGTAGATTATTAGATTTTTTTTGTGCTTCAGTAGTCACATATGCTCATACACACTTCAGTCGCTGAGTTCCTATTATACTATGCACTTTTTTCAAAAAATTTAGAGTTCTGTTTGGGATTTGGATTATTTATACATTTACATCTCCACACATTCCAAATTACTAAAAATATATTTGGTATATCGAGAATCCATGGATTTTTACAGCTGAGGAAACTTCTACATCACCCTGCCCATGAGGACAGAGAGAAAGGAGGAAAGTTTAGAAGCTATATTGGAGCAGGTTTTTTCCATAGTAGGAAGGGTTCTGAAGGTCTTTATGGAGTCAAAATAAATAGAATTTTATTTAATGTTTCTATTAACAAGTACTCGCATACATGCAGACTATCTTTACTTGGAGTATCCTGCAGAGCCTGCTGTAGTAGTGAGTTGACCTGCGTGAAATTTGATGATCCAAGCTACTTTTAAAAAGCTGTTATTATTATTTTTTTATCAGAGATTATATCATCTTCACCCAGAACCTTTTATTTCCTATCACTCGTAAGATTACCATTTAAAAATATACTTAGATTATTAGTAAAATATCAGATTTGGGGGATAGTACTGCACTTTTTTTCCCACCCTTTTTACTTTCATGGTCTAGAGCCTAAACTTTTAAGCTATGAGCTCATCCCCTGCGGCACTGCAGTTCTCCACTTTTTGGCACAGGATATGCAAATTAGACCTAGTCTATACCATTGTATAAACCAGTCACATCTAACTTTAATTGGTTTTCCAGCCAATTTAATGTTCTCCAGAATTCTAATGGAAAAAGTGTATAAAACCCCCCACAAAAATAAACAAACAAATTTCCCCAGGACTCATACAATTCTTATTCAAAGTCACCTGCAGTCCACTGTATTTACATTCCTGTTCTATATAAAACCATTTTCAAAAAAAACTTCTGTTTGAAAGACAAAGGGAGGAAAAACTTGGTTTAGGCAACTGTAGCAAGCAAATGCAGATACCTTATTCCAGGCATGGGGATTCATTCCTTCATTAATATTGCATTCAGTTGCATGATTTTTCTTTTATGTAAATAGATTTGCAGCACCATATTCCAATCCTCGCTTTGTTTTTGCTGTCTCTCACTGAAAACACATCATCCTTGAAAACACTCAGACAAGAACTCTACGACAAATTTAACACCTGGTCCTTCCCATATCATAATCTCAATATAAACAGAACAGTGAAAAGATAAAATACATTCAGTTCTTAAGTTAAAATCTAAGGAAGGTTTTGCCATCTGTATGTATCAAATATCAAATATTAAGATAAAGCCAGATAAAGACCTCCAGGCAGGCAATGTTTATATCACTTGAAATCCTGAAAACTTTCCCACACCAATTCTGAATTAGCTGCAAGTGGTAAGATAGCAATACCCAGCTTCCTTTGTCCTTCCACTTTTGTTTCCAATCATTTCTTATTAATGCTTCTATTTTTTTCTTATTAATGCAAATAAATATCTGAAGGGAGGGTGCAAAGAAGTTAGAGCCAGGCTCCTTTCAGTGGTGCCCAGTGACAGGACCAGAGGAGATGGGCACAAACTGAAATGCAGAAGGGTCCCTCTGGACATCAGGAAACACTTTTTCACTGTGAGTGTGACTAAGCATTGGCACTGGTTGCGCAGGGAAGCTGTGAAGTCCACATCCTTAGGGATATTAAAAAGCTGTCTAGATGCAATCCTGGGCAACCTGCTTTAGGTGGCCCTGCTAGCGCAGGGGACTTGGACCAGACAATCTCCAGAGGTTCCTTCCAACCTCAGCCATTCCATGATTTTGTGTCACTGATGCAGCAAATCCTTCAAATACCTGTGCGCATCTCTATGAATGCTCTGTGGTTAATGGTGCAGCAGTACTGAAATAATGAAACTACCACTGATGAAAGCCGTGTTAAGAGAACAGAATGAGGAATGGTCAGTCCTGTGTACAGCAATCTCAGCCTACGGGCAACTTATTATTAGGGCAAATTAGGCTAACAGCTGAACTGCAGAAAATACTGATTTATACAGGTCTGTTAGTCTGTCAATAATATGGTAAAATACTTCTGTTCTGAGATATGTATATGTCAGAGGCTATTTCCTCAAAGTATCTAATGAATAAAAGGGTAGGACAGTGCTGTCACTTCAACTTGGATCAAAACTCACATTTTATATACCTTACAGGATTCTTTATAAATGTAAGCAACAACAGTGTTTTGTTATCTAATAAATTAGGTATCTTCATTATTTTAACTGAACAGTGCAGAGGTCTAAAGAAAAAGCTGGTACATTCATATATGGGGTATTCTTTTCCAAAAATACCTTTTATATGCTGACAGTCACACTCTTGCAATGTGTGAAACTATGCAAATGAGCATGCCATAACCTACATTTCTTATTTGACATCTAAATCAGCTCCAAATGAATCAGAACAACCAAATTACTTTGATAATAACAGTGACCACATACTAAATACCACCGTTGAAAAAATGATTCTGTAAGTAAGCTGCAGCCACAAGAGAAGACTGATGTAATGCACCTGGAGTGCTTCTCATTTACACACCTGAACTGTAAGGAAATGTTCTAAATTTCCCCTTGGGGAAGAGGTGAAATATGCTCCACTGAGCTGGAAACTCACTTGATTTTTCTGCCTCAGGTTGACTTGGCTATTCCCCCTGTAAAGCTGGCAGAGTCACAGTGGGAAGTTCCAAAGGAACAGTCACATTTCTTGATGTCACGTCATAAAGTCATGCTTTTTTTTTTTTTTCACATGTGTGTGAATGTGTATAGATATGTATATATGTTTACACACACATACACCCTCCAGCAACACTTCATTCTGCCTCCATCCCAGTTTCCCCATAAGGAGGTTCAGCATTGGGCTGGGGGCTGCGGCATGCCTAGCGTTCAGTAGCCTCTTATTCTTGGATCTCCCTCACACTTTAGTAATGCTGATTGAGGTGCAGACCTGCACAACAGATCTATCACAGGCCAAGCAGCAAAATATTCCAGGACTTGTTCCAGGTTACACCAAAGTCCTTAAATGGTTTGGCCTTGTTCAGTACTTCACTGCTTTGCTTTGACACATACGCCAGACTTCAAAAAGTCAACACATGTCCATATGAACAGATGTAACCTATATTGTTACCAGTACTGTCTGGAAGAAACAACAAATGGTGCCAAGCCCTTTCTTCTACTACTCCAAGGCATTCTGCAACTTGCGAACAAGAGCTCATCAAAACAGTGCAGAACTTGAGAACATTTTGGCAAAGCCACCGAGACAAAGGGCTCTGGAGCGGAGGATCATGCCGGGGACCCTTTCCTAAAAGCGGCAGAACCGCGAAGTCAAAAGTGCAGGGAGGGAGAGGGCACCACAGCCTCGCCCTGCCACCGCCCCCCCCCTCAGAGCCACCTCCTAACAAGTGGGCAGCTCTGACTCAGCGGGGGCAGAGTCAGGGGTGACGGCGGCCTGGCCCTCCTGACGTACCAGAGCAGCCCCCAGGGAGCGCGATGAACAGGGCGCGGCGCATCAGAAGGGCGTGGTGCGGCAGCTTGCGTGGGCAGGGTGTGCAGGGAAGGCGAGGGCCCTCCCCCAACTCCTGAGGTAAGCTCAGGAAACTCAGCTGCGGGGAGGAAGCCCAGCCATGGCACACCCCCGTCAGAAGGCTATGTCTTCTCTGCTGGTTGGAAAGGAAGCCTCAATGCAGACTGAGGGCCCTGGAAAGCACGCAGCTGTCCAGGTCTCTGGCTGCAGGGAGTGCCACCAGCTGGTGCTGGAAACGGACATCAGCAAAGGCCACACCTGTATAAGATGCGATCAAGTGGACTATCTACTCTGCCTCATGGCAGAGCTACGAGAAGAGGTAGACAGGCTGAGCGTCAGGGAAGCAGAGCAGGAGATGGACTGGTGGAGCTGCACCCTGATCTCCCAGAAATCTATGCGGGAACAGCCACCAAAAAAGGCCCGGGATCAAAGGGAACTAGTATCCTCCCCCTGTCAGGATGAAGGAAGGGCCTCAATGGAAAGCAGCGAGTGGAAACTGGTTCACAATCAGGGCAGGAGATGAACCCTTTCCTTGCCCCCTGCTTCTCCCCAGGTGCCTCTGCATAATAGGTATGAGGCTCTAGATGTGGAAGACAAGGCGGTGGACGGGGTAGGTGTTGACCCATCCACATCAGAGGAGGCACGAAGATCAGAAAGGCCTCCCTCTCGTGTTACTACCGCCTCCATGAGGAGGAAGAGACATGTAATAGTTGTGGGAGATTCCCATCTGAGTGGAACAGAGGGTCTGATATGCCAGGCAGACCCTGCTCTTAGGGAAGTCTGCTGCCTCCTGGGAGCCCGGGTTAGAGACATTACTAGGAAACTTCCTAGGCTGGTCTGATTCTCGGACTACTATCCCTTACTGCTCTTCCACATGGGTGCTGATGAAGTTGCAGTAAGTAGCCCGAGGGTGATTAAAAAAGAATTCAAAGCCTTGGGATGGTTAGTAAAGGAATCTGGAGCGCAGGTTATTTTTTCCTCGCTCCTTCCAGTGGTGGGCAGAGACATTGGGCGAAACAGACGGACTCAATCCATTAATACATGGCTCCATGACTGGTGTCACCGTCACAACTTTGGATTCTTTGATAATGGGATAGCCTACACGGCACCAGGCTTGCTGGCATCAAATGGGAGCCAGCTTTCTCAAAGGGGAAAGAGGGTCTTTGCCCAGGAGTTTGCAGGGCTCATTGACAGTGTTTTAAACTAGATGCGAAGGGGGAAGGGGAACCTATCAGGCTTGCCAGCAACAGGCTAGGAGATGACATGCAATGGTTAGAGGGACTGGGGGGCTAGTATGAGCCCTCAGCCCATTGCCCAGCAGCGTGCCAGGGACGCTGCAGCAAAGTTGAAGTCTGGTGGAGGTGAGCCAGAGGCTCCTGAGGTAGTAGGAGCCAACAAGGAAAAGCCCATGAAACACCTCAAAGTAAATGAGGGGTGTTCTGCTATGAAGGTGATGAGGCCGACAGCTCAGATGAAATGCCTCCATACAAATGCACACAGCATGGGAAACAAACAAGAGGAGTTGGAAGCTGTCGTGCTGCTAGAAAGCTACGACCTGATCGCCATTACGGAAACTTGGTGGGATGAATCCCACGACTGGAATGTAGCTATTGATGGCTACAGGCTGTTCAGAAGGGACAGGCGAGGAAGGAGGGGCGGAGGCGTTGCCCTTTACGTCAAGAAATCATTACAGTGTGAAGAGCTGGCCCTGAAGAATAGCCACGAGCAGGTCGAAAGCTTATGGGTAAGAATCAGAGAGAGAGGCAACAAAGGGAACCTAGTGGCTGGTGTCTACTACAGACCGCCAGATCAAGAGGAGCCGACTGACGAAGCATTCTTCCTCCAACTCCGGGAGGCTTTGCTTTCGCAGGCTCTCATCCTACTGGGGGACTTCAACCACCCCGACATCTGCTGGAAAACCAACACGGCAAGCTGTAGGCAATCCAGCAGGTTCCTCGAATGCATTGAGGACAACTTCTTAAGCCAGGTAATAGACACCCCTACCCAACGGGATGCAATACTGGACCTGGTAGTCACCAATGCAAGCAAGCTCGTCGGAGACGTCAAGATCGGAGGCAGCCTGGGCTGCAGTGACCACACGCTGGTGGAGCTCACGCTCCTGAGGGAAATGGGAATAACAAAGAGTATAGTCAGGACCCTGAATTTTAGAAAAGCAAAATTCCAGCTCTTCAAGGAGATAGTCAGAAGGACTCCCTGGGAAACGGTCCTCAGGGACAGGGGAACAGAACAGGGCTGGCAGATCTTTAAGGATGTGATCCACAGAACACAAGAGCTCTCGATCCCTAGGTGTAAGAAATCAGGCTAAGAAGGGAAGAGACCGGCATGGCTGAGACGAGAGATGCTGTACCCCCGCTGATGAACAAGACTGGCAAACTGGTAACAGCAGATGAGGAGAAGGCTGAGGTACTCAACACCTTTTTTGCCTCAGTCTTCACTGGGAACCTCTCTCCTCACCCCTCCCGAGTTGATGGATGGCATGAGGGGGACCAGGAGGGTAAAACCCCTCCCGCTGTAAGAGAAGATCAGGTTTGTGACCACCTGAGGAACCTGAACACACATAAGTCCATGGGACCTGATGAGATGCATCCCAGAGTCCTGAGGGAATTGGCCGATGTAGTCGCCAAGCCACTCTCCATGATATTTGAAAAGTCATGGCAGTCAGGTGAAGTCCCTGGTGACTGGAAGAAGGGAAACATTGTGCCCATTTTCAAAAAGGGTAGAAAGGAAGACCCTGGGAACTACCGACCTGTCAGCCTCACCTCTGTGCCTGGGACGATCATGGAACAGATCCTCCTAGAAGCTATGCTAAGGCACATGGAGGCCAGGGAGATAATTCGAGATAGCCAGCATGCCTTCACCAAGGGCAAGTCCTGCCTGACGAACCTAGTGGCTTTCTATGATGGTGTGACAGCATCAGTGGACAAGGGAAAACCAATGGATGTCATCTATCTGGACTTCTGCAAAGCCTTTGACACGGTCCCCCACAACATCCTTCTCTCTAAATTGGAGAGCTATGGATTTGATGGGTGGCCTGTTCGGTGGATAAGGAACTGGCTCGATGGTCGCATCCAGAGGGTAGTGGTGAATGGCTCGATGTTTGGATGGAGACTGGTGACGAGTGGTGTCCCTCAGGGGTCCGTACTGGGACTGGTACTGTTTAATATCTTCATCATTGAGATAGACAGTGGGATCAAGTGCACCCTCAGCAAGTTTGTGGATGACACCAAGCTGAGTGGTGCAGTTGATACGCCATCCAGGGGGACCTGGACAAACTCGAGAAGTGGGCCCATATGAACCTCATGAGGTTCAACAAAGCCAAGTGCAAGGTCCTGCACCTGGGTTAGGGTAACCCCCGGTATCGAGACAGGCTGGGGGAAGAAAGGATTGAGAGCAGCCCTGCCGAGAGGGACTTGGGCGTGCTGGTGGATGAAAAGCTGGACACAAGCCGGCAATGTGTGCTAGCGGCCCAGAAGGCCAACCATATTCTGGGCTGCATCAGGAGAAGCGTGTCCAGCAGGTCGAGGGAGGTGATTCTGCGCTTCTACTCTGCTCTGGTGAGACCTCACCTGGAGTACTGTGTCCAGCTCTGGAGCCCTCAGCACAAGAAGGACATGGAACTGTTGGAGCGGGTCCAGAGGAGGGCTACAAAAATGATCCGAGGGCTGGAGCCCCTCTCCTATGAGGACAGGCTGAGGGAGTTGGGGTTGTTCAGCGTGGAGAAGAGAAGGCTGCGGGGAGACCTGATTACGGCCTTTCAGTACCTAAAGGGGGCCTATAGGAAAGATGGGGAAAATCTTTTTAGTAGGGACAGCTGTGACAGGACAAGGGGTAATGGTTTTAAACTCAACCAGGGTAGGTTTAGACTGGATATAAGGAAGAAATTCTTTACAATGAGGGTGGTAAAACACTGGATCGGGTTGCCCAGAGAGGTGGTAGAGGCCCCATCCCTGGAAACATTCAAGGCCAGGTTGGACGGGGCTCTGAGGAACCTGATCTAGTTAGCGGTGTCCCTGCTTACTGTGAGGGGCTTGGACTAGATGACCTCTAGGGGTCCCTTCCAACCCAAAACATTCTATGATTCAAGTTACTAAATTGGTGAATTATTTCTTCAGGAAACTGTCACATTCTTAGGACATGATTTTCCTTGTGACTTCAGTTTTCATTGCTGCTAGATTAGACTACAGTACCTTTGTACTAACAAGTGGGTTTTGTAGTATTCTAAAGGATAAAACTCAGTGAAGGTTCTGTTATACAGAAGAACCATCTACCGTGTAAAATCTTGAGCACAGAAGATGCAAAATTAGCAGTATCATACACTGCCACAAGAGAAGAATCCATACAAACTATTATCCTTCTCAATATCTGTTTTACAGATAGAAATTTAGGCATAAAATATCACAAATGTCTAGGGCCATATATAATCCAACATGGTATTGTTACTACTAGAACTAATGCATGTAACCTACTGTTCTTGTGCAGCTGGAAAATATTTCCTCTAAACTCATTACCTGCTAAAAACACACCATTCTTTCATCCCTCTGCTGAAAAGGAAAAAAAATTGAAAATATAAATCTTGCATCTGAAAGCTTAAAACTTATAGCACAGTCCTCCCCCCCCCCCCCCAAGGTCCTGCTATTCTCTCTAAATCACTTTGTATTCTAGACAGTCTGGCTACATTGCCAACACATCAATTATACTTTGCATGGTTTGATTGCTAGATTTATTAAATTCAATATAATTAAGTGTAAACCTTTTCGTCTGAAACCCATATGCTATAAGTACAGGAACAAGTATGTCTGAAACTTTTAAAAGTTAACCATTAGTAAAACAAATGTATTATTTTAGATCTATAAAATAGTTATACGAAGTAGGCTGCATTTAACCTTATGGGAGCGCAATGGGACATGAAGTACAAAGTGAAGATCAGTCTTCCATGAAGTTATAAATGAGGCTAAAATACAGACAGACATACTGACTCACGGAATATCCAAATTTAGTCCATTACAAATCTTGAGTAGACTGGAATAGTAACTAATTTTTCTTCTAGAAATATGTAGTTACAGATTCAGAACAAAGTTCAGCAAGCTGTGCAATTATCAAAATACAGACAAATGGAATGACAGGTATAATTTCAGTTGTTATGCAACTGGCAGAGTGCAGGAAAGACCAAGGAAAGCTGTTCTTGGCACTTTAACTGTTCTAAAATAGATAGTCCCATTCTTGGTAAACAATCATTAGTAGCATTTTGACTGCCAATGACAGAGTTTGACCACAAGACATATGTATTAACATAAAGGTTAATCTGATGTTAATGACTTCAATTTCACAGATCTTGTCTGTACCAGAATATGAATGCTAGCTTATTAAAGCAGCTATATCCTTATTTTATTTCTTCCTTGTAACCTTTACACTGTTCTAGAGTTGGGTTTTTTTGGGCTGTTTTTGTTTGTTTTTTTTTTTAAAAACAAATTGTTATATTAAAAAGTCATAAAATTAGTTGCAGCAAGTGGTGGTTGTAATCAGCACTGTCATCTCTGTGCTTTTAATTAAATTCATATTTTGCCCCTTTCAGTGGTAGTTATTATAATTTTTGTGTCAATATTTTAGAACCAAAACGGTCAGCATAATTGCCTTTTAATCAATTACATTTTACTTCGGTACACACACTGTTGCACAAGACACACTAAAACTGATGAAGTTGAAATTATTTTTAAATCGCTTTAAAAATAGTTCACTATTTCTCTAATGAACAAAACAGTTCATTCTTTTTGATACACCTTATCTATGTTTTTTTTAATAATATGAACTTACCTCTCATCATCTAGAAAAGGGAGGACAGAAACAATACTGCTGATGTTATAGCCCCGACCAATGTCTCCTGAGTAAGCCCACTGATCTCATGGAAAAGAGTATGTCCCAGAAATTTATCAGAAGTTATGAGAAACAGATAAACTTTCTTTGTTCTTAGACCATTTAGTGCTTTTAAATTGCTATCTTATTGTAGCTGTTCAGCTAGAACCATGAAGGTATCATGAAGTTACAGTATTTTAATTGGGGAAAACAGGCTGCCTTTACCTTAAACACTGAGTCTTCTGGATACCACTCTAAATGCACTGAAAAGTGTTATGTTGGGTTTTTCAAATTAAGAATGGGAACTGTGTTGTAAATGTAAAGAAAAAGGAGGACAATCGGACGCAGAACCCAGTTCCTGCTTCACTCCCTGCAAATAAAAGAAATCACAGCCTCTTACAATGAGCATTTTCCTGTAGAATATGTTGACTTCAGAGGAGAGCTGTACATTCAACACTATTTAACCTTGAAAAAAAATCATGCTTTTTAAGTGGTAAAAAAGCTACTCTTGATAAATGACATTTATTGCAGAAATAAATATTGTATATTTGTCTTTGTAGACAAGGCAAACAATATTAAGATACCTCACATTTATATCACTGAAATAGTGTGCTATTTTATCAACAAAATGCATAGCCTGGCATGAGTTATATTAATATATTAATATTACATCATATTACATGACGTAATGTGGTCCTGAGAAAGAAAACTTCATCTCAGGATGCATTGGTCACGGTGTGCAGCATAGCTATAGAAATATTAGCGACAGATGACAAAGCACTGGTGGACAACCATCTAGAATACTGTTCTGCACAATTTTGTTACCCACATTCAGGAAAGATACCTGAAACCATACAAGTATAAAGAAAGATTGTCATAACAGGGTAAATCAAGAACCCATCACACAGGCTGGTTTAGCCTAGCAAAGTCAAGACTGACAGAGAGACTCTTGTCTACTGTGTGAATGGGATTAAAGAGGAGCATTAGAAAAGCCTAAGAGCTGTCTAAGTTTAAGAAAGCTGCTTATATAGTCACAGTGTATACAAGGTAACCCTGAATAAATTCAGGTTCAAAAATAAAGGTGTCTAACTGTGAAAATAAATAGGCTATCAAACATCACAGTTTTAAAAGAAATATCACGTGCACCAAGCAATCTTTAATGTAATTCTTGCACAGTTTGAAAGGGATTTTGTTACACAGTTCTTGAGATGGAAACCAAACGGAATTTTCCAACAGGAGAGGAAATTTCCTGATAAAAACTAGTAAGGCTGAAATGTAAAGAGCTAACTTTGCAGAGTTCTTTGACTGGAAGTCACAGCCCACTTGGAAACATCTCATAGTTGACCATGGGTCACAGTGTAAAAGTTGTCCAAACATTCCTTTCTCAACTGAAGAGGAAAACTAAAAAGATGCTGTCAGCTTCTCTGAACATTCAACAGCAGGCAGAATTACAGGACAGCTAGTCTACCACTATGCTGTGCTATTATATTTAGATTTCAAAGCAGATGGCCATTATCTAATACTTAAATATTAGAATTTTCTGCTTGAATTTTAAATAGATCATCTCAGTTCTGACTCAGACAAGTGGTGGCAGTGACACTAGAATTTACAGAAAAGAAAAACCAAAATGGATTACAAGTTCAATGAGAGGAAGACATACCAAACACAAGGCTGAAAATTTAAAAACCTCACGCAATAACCTGAAACACAAGCAAAAGGCAGACAGCTTTCATCCAAAGACAGTATTTTACTATGTTTAGGAAAGTTCTTGTCCAAACTAAAACTGATGATAAGCTGGACAGAAACAGCTGATCAAATAAGATCTCATTCTGTTCTGCTCCTCTAGCAGACCGCAGATAGAGCTGCAGAGAAAATCAAGACACAAACCTTCTGCTTGCACATTAAGCCTTTCAAGTTTGCTTCTTTCCTCCTCCAAAGTAAACTGGCCTTAAACTGAAATCATGCACAGAAATGTTTGCAAATAGATTGTTAGTTGTATTCAGAATTCTGTCCAAGGTCAAGTTTGGCAGAAGCCTGATAATTCCCATCTCTAAAAATTTGTATTTTACAAATGGCCTTCATCTTAAGTAGTGAAAGCATCTGCTTGTACAAAATGACTCAACCAGCACACTACTGCAAGCGTCTTTTCTCATACAGCTTTACTGGTTTTCTTTACATTTAACATAATGTTAAGAAACGTAAGAAATTTTCTAAATTTGTTAAGCACATTTGAAGGAGTGTATGTTTCATCAAGATAGCATCCTAAGCCAACACTAACATCACTCAGTTTCCACAGTAATTTCTGTGTCAGAAATATATGCACTACAAGTAGCCAAGTACTGTACTGTAACAACTACTGGTATGCAAAGCCACAGCTTGGATACTCAATAGGTGTCCTAAAAGAAATGTAAGGGTTGGGGGGAAGGGAAGCAGTAATCAGAAGAAGCTTTTAAACTTTCTTATAATAATCAACCAAAATCATTCCTTATACTAATGCACTGTCTCATGCAAATTGTAGCTCTATAGGCAAAAAGTCTTATTTTACTGATATGCCAAAATCAATAGCTAAACTACTACTTCAGCAGTCAAAAGCTGTCTGCCCTCCAACTGGTAACAGATACAATATTGACTTTTGTTTTAATTCAGGTTTCTGTGGCCTAGATCAGTGCTGTGGCAAAACTGGAGGTGAAACTAACATCAGTCATTTCCAGAAAAATCCGTTAACATTTACAAAAGAAATTTTAAAATTAACCAAATTCGTTCAGCCTCTTCTGAAGTGATTATGCAATACACTATAAATTTGAGCAGTACCATCTGGTAGGAAGATGTACAATGCACATGCATCCATTATTCGCATATTTTCACTGTACCAAGCCTCTGTGGGAATATATTTTACCATGATATTTGAATTGGAAAAACATCATTTAAGGACTCAAATTTGAAAGGAAATGGTTTGCATTTAAATGCAGTTACAGAATTAAAACTAAACTCATAATACAAAGTAGAAATGATATGCACATTTTCTAGTAAAATGGGTCAGGAGAGAAGGGTATTTACATCACCATTTTAAACATCTTGATTAAGTAGCTACATTTCTAACATGGACACTGCACAAAGTCCGACTTAGGTCCACTGAATGACTTCAATATCTGTTTGGGGAGCATGAATTTTTAACTTAAACACAAGCAAAATAACTAAATGAATTGCAAATACTACATATATATTCATTAGATCCTCATTTCACAGTACTGAAGGCTTACTTGATTTCAAGATCTCCTTGCTTCATTGTGCAAATATGTGAATTGGGGAGTCTAGGGGATAAAGACTGGAAGAGATTATAAGCACAGCTTGCCAGACAGAAGGGAAAGAAAGGCTTCTGAGAAGCCTGAAAAGATCCTTTCATCATACAGGATTTATCAGAAATATGGCTGGTATTGCAAACATCAAAATGCTGGGCAATCCTGTTTCTCTGGATACAGCCAGGCTCCTTAGAACAACATGGGACAAGTGAGACTTGTTCACCACATTCCCAAATACATTTGTATCCACACACACAGGATGCAGCAAATTTCAGTCTGAATGTAGCATCTCTGCTTAGCTGACTAAACCATGTTCTATAGATGCAGTTAAGTATCACTGGGGAGGTTTGTAGATAAGAATGAGATCTTTATGTGCACCAGCTGAGGTGATCTAATAAAATAAACTACCTTTAGCAGCAGATCTAATAGGAAGACAAGTTGTTTTCCTTGCACCACTCAAATTATCCCCCCATTCTTTTATCTTCAGAACTGAGAAGCAGAAGTGGATTAATGGTTGACTCATGTCTCATGTAAAAGTAGAGACCAGAGGGCAGAAACAAACAAAACTTCATTGGAAAAATCCAGTTTCTACTTCCAGGCAAGATCTAAACTAATTTCCTAGATAGACTTTCATAAGCTCCTTTGCTACACAGATATGAGCCTTGCTTTGTAGCAATTCTTTTTCTTCAGTCATTGCACAAGTATAGTAGCCCAACACTCTTGTCAATGCTGAAATTTTGCACTGAATACCAAAACATGGGGAATTTGGAGTCAGATAAAAATTATGTGGCTTACTTGTCTACTTTTAGAGAGCAGTTCAGAAAAAAAGCTATTCAAGGAACTCTAGAAAAAAATTACATCTGACATTTATGGCTATTCCCTGTACAGCTAATTGTCACAAAAAGTTTGGAATTAAAATTAATTTAAAATATCCCTTGAGATAATGGATAGAGCTTTTCCTCCCTGACCATTTTGCTGTCAACTAGTATCCAGTTTGTACTGCAGAATCCTACAAACAGCTGTAGAGGCTTGAGTAACAAATAATCAGAATAGCCATACCTATTGTAGGAGTCTCAAGGCTAGCAGTCTTCATATCTTTTTCCTATCTACATTAAGAAACTAGGCAAGACCAGGTGGCAATTTTGATGGATGTTTAAATGACACTTTGCTATATTTATGAAGGTTCTTGTGTATTTCATCTACAAGCAACCATTCCTTAAAATTAAAATGCATAGCTTGTATTTATTAAAATAGGCATCAAATGGGAGTTCTTGTTGTAGACGCATGAAAATTAAGAAGATTATGAGAACGTGTCAAAGAACCTCTAGTGACTCTGGCCTATTTCTCTACAGAAGGCTGCTTCACACTTCTTTATAGAGTAAAGAAAACACTATGAGAAAGCTCAAACTCATCTGTTCAAGAAGGTGTAAAATACATTATAGAAGTGTGAGAAGAACCAGTAAGAGAACTGTTGGGATTTTCTCACTGGATGTATTTATTTGAATGTCAGCAACTTTAATCTAGATCACTCATTATACAACAGAACCCTACATGTTCAGTGATATTATTGGAAAGTGACTTTTTCAACCTGGTTGTGTTGCTTCTGTTAGTTCTCACAGCAGCTTGCAAAGCCAACCATCTTCATAAAACTCAGGAGTGAACTTGAACAAATTAATGAGTTTTATCATTATATACCCTTTTAAAATATCACTCAAGGTCATGGCTATGACATTAAATGTTTCTCTACAAGTACATTTTATTTGCGTAAGCGTATGTGGCAGGTAATCTCACTCACAGTGCAGTGAGCTTCCCTCATCAGCTCAGGTTTAATTGCTTCCCAACACACACACCGTTTCCCTTTTAATGCTTTTTGACAAATTCACTGCACATTAATTTTCATTACTTGTTCTCTCATGCAAAATAGTCCATTATTTCCCAATCTCAGTAAGTTTTCAAAATTAACTAGTTTCTAGTTCAGATAGGTGCGGGTGTTTGCAGTATAGATTTGGGATATTACCCAATTTTAGCTGATACAGTTACAAGTTTCTCAAGCACAGCTGAAGTCGAAGGAGCAAGCAAAACAGGGTGTCATCTTTACCATGACATTACTTGAAAAAATACTATCTATTGTTGTTAAAAGTAACATGGAGAAGACGAGGGGGTTTTTTGTTTGACAAGACTTTTTTGAGCCATCCAAATGGAACAGAAGAGGCTTTGAGGCCTATTACTGCATAACCCTTCAGTGATAGGGAAAACATATCTGATTGCAGAAATAGCCCAGTGAAACAGTTTACCAGAAAAGGTGATTTATTGAAGCCTTTCTCTTGCTGTGTCTTCAACTCAGGTGGAATTCCTGGAATTAGACAAGCTTTCTCTGCTCTACTAGGAGTCAGTTGCTACTCAATCCTAGACAAGGCCTTCCCTCTACCACTCAAGCCTTTTTCTTTCCAGGAAGGCTCCAACTTTCTAGTCAATGTGTATTTACTTATACAAAGTAGAACAACACTAGAGAGTGCTCCACAAGTCCACCCACACCTGCCCCCAGCCTGGAGTTGATGCCCATTTCTGAAACACCAGTAGAGTTAGTTCCCAATTCGCTTTCCTGCATGCCAGGTGAATACCACAGGCCTCTGGTTATTGGTCAAAAGTCACTGATACTTAATGGAAGAAAACTGTAAGAATCTTTTAGAAACTGCAGGAAAGCTCTGTAAGAAGAGGATAACTGAAGGGAGGTGACTTCTCATGCACGACATGTGATACTGGTTTGGAGTTTGTAAAACTTGAAAGTGTCATGAGAAATTGCATAGTCAGTCCTTTAAAGCTATGAGCCCTCTTCACCTGCAATCTAAATTACTCATGAAAAGCACAACTGTAGTAATGGAATAGGTATCTACACGTTTCTGTGGCCAGATAGAAAGTTTAAGAAGTAGAGTCCTAAACAAGGAAGATGGGTTTGCACTGGTTCCAATCTCTCAGCAAAAGCAACAGGTTACTAAGACGCTCTTGAAAGCATCATTCTTAATTCAAGCTGCAAAATAAAACCTCTCCAGTGATCCATTTCATAAGCACCTCATTTGAATTGATTCAGACTTGCTCTGTTTGCCTTCTGGTCCAGAAATATGACAGCAATGAAGCTTTCAACAAGTTACTTAAGAAACACCAATAATAATTTATACTCAAAACAAGGTGTAACCTATTTTTCATATAGCTAACTATAAAGCTGCAATTTTTCTTCTTCTGGAAACTTTGGGTAGTTATATATAGTATTAAAGTATCAAAAAAGTAATTCTAAAAGTTTTGCTTTTCACATATCTTTTTTTCAGCCATTTTAACAGCCTGAATTAAAACCAAACTTTTCTATGAAAAATGAAAACGTACCTCTAAAGGGAAATGCTCAATCTAAGCTGATCCTCGATCACAAGAGTTACTCTAACATTAATACTAATTCTTTGATGGTCTTCATTTCATCACATTAACACAGAAGGTAACCCTTGAGATACCTACAGAGCCTATAAGTAATTGTTTATGTTCTCTCAACTGCAAATTAAGTTTATTTATACATATGAAAACTCACTCTAAGGTAACAGATGGGAGCTTTTGTGGGAAATATGCACATAAATTTTAGGTTTTATGTGAGCTGTAGATGAAAACAAGCATACTGCCTCAGATTGAAATCTCCCAGCTGTATTGATTTTTCAGAATGGAACATGACTAGAAGTTATTCACAGACACTCTCCACCCGCAGCAGCAAGCTGCTCTCCCTCCTCTCATGGGAAAAGGGGCACTGAGGATAAGAGCTACTGATGGAGCTGGGGAAAAAAAAAAAAAAAAAAAAGACTCCAGGCATGATCTGCAATGGATCTGAATGAAAAAATAAGGAGGAGGACAAAAGAAAATAATTTGTTCAATAGTCCAGGAACTTTATTTTTTAAACAATTTCATTATTCCTCTTCTTACCCATCTCATTCCCTTCACCATACATATACATACAACTCCACTATGGGGCCTGTCTCAAACAGCTCTCCTCTCGTCATACACAGCAACCCTAACCAAATCCTCTGTCTTTCCCCCACCCCCAAAAAAGTCTCACTCCCAACTATCAGCAAACACTTCCTTCATCCTCTACATTGTCTACTCCCCTGCAACCTTCCAAAAGACTTGCAATGAGGCTTTCTCCTCCCTATCCCAGTGTCCACTGCAGGTCCACTGTGGCTCACACAGTGCATTTGCTATCTGAGCTCACCACTACCTAGGGCAAAGGAAAACCGAGGATGTGGGGCTGTCCCCAGGCAGGCTGTCAGCCCACACCAAAACAGCTTGCAGAATAAACAAAATCCCAAATCCCCACAGCTCTCTTCAGGTTGTCTTGTCTCCCACCTTCACAAAGTAAAATGCTATGCCCCTCACATGGTTGCCAGAGAACTTTTAAGGGACTGTTTAGCCAAGCATGTATGGTAGGAAACATTGAAATAATACTGGAGAATCACATACGTCCCAGGTTCGGTAGGCTTACAGAAATAGAATCCAGCTTAGATTTATGGTACAGGTGATTTACACTGGGATGGACACAGTTGACCTTTGTTTTTTTTTAGATCCACAACCTCAACTGGCAAGCAGCCCAGCAACGGAACAAGTAGGGATGCATACTCAGTTAATTAACCCCCTCTCAACAAAAACCCTGTGCCTTCAGGCATCATTCAGTAACACTATTATTCAGTAACTCTGTCAGTGGGATGTCCACATGTACTCTACACCAAACAGCAATAAAAGTAATAGTGCAATATACCATAGGAACTGCATTCATAATATTAGGACAAAATTATATTAATCAGCAACAAATTCTGAGCAGAAATCTTTAATACAGTCATGACACACTGCCAAGGAAGATTTACTTCTTTAGTGAGGCACAAGATTGCAACTGCTGAAATTCTGCCTCCTGAGCATTCGAAGTCTATAGCACACCTCCACAAACTCTAAGTTTACTCAACTTTTAAAAATAAACCCAGAAGTTAATGATGTGGCAGACTGACATTCATAGACGTTGAAATCCAACGCACATCAATGCTGACCTAGAACAACCAATGCTACAAGGGAGCAAATTGTCATTTCACAACCCATAGCTTGCCCTATATAACAGAGGGGTGCTTCCCTGGCCATATGTTGCAAAGAAAACCAGCACTCGTAATTGCTATCACAATTACAACTGCTTTTTCTCTTACTGCATTCCTCATAACAGACAGAAGTGAAAAACCTCTGCAATTCCTCCCAAGGTTATTCTGCACACTCCCACAAGAGTGGATATGGATATCCACAATCCTGTGGATATGGATCTGATGAAGTTATGAATCACAGTTTTAGAAACAACCAGGAGACCTTCAAGAAATGGTGCACGCAGTTGGTATAGACACCAATCAACAACAGTTTCCCTTTTAACTAGCAGTCAGAGACAGAGTTCCTACCCCAAGATGCACTCTTAAGCTGTTATCATTAAGCCTCCTATGGTAGAACCAGTCCACTTGACACTGAAGCCTGGTGTCTGTGCCCAGTACCAGTACAGGTCCCACACCTGGAAACAACCGCTAATTAAACACACACACATGAGGCCCACATACCAGATCAACTGCACAGAAACAGTACACAGTGGTTCCTAAGTGTACAGAGCAGCTATGGTTGTGGTAGGAACAACTTCATATAGACAGACTGATTCAGATGTTCCTACTGGATAGTACTTTAATTTTTCCATGAGACATGCAGTTCTGACAGTCCCTGAAGACTGCAGCTGAAAGCCTCATACAGGCAACAAATAAAGCTACAGAAGAGAAATGATGGCTGCTAAGTCATCATCTTTAGAAGCAGGAATCACAGATGTAGCAATCCTGTGACATTGTGTTCAGACACCTGCAAGCTCTCAAACATTTGTGAAAGAATTAACTGTGAGATGTGTAATATAGGTCCTCACTGTAATAAACCAGGGGATTCCTTTTGTTCACCTTCAGTGTACAAAAGGATGCAAAAAAACCAGAGCAAAGGGAACTCTTCTGCATGAAAAATGAATCATCATCTTCAAAATATTGAACCAGAGTCCCAGATTTCAATTTTTGTAAGGATTTTTATGGCTAGCTACTGACAAAGCCATCCTTAAATACATCAAGCAGATGTAAAATGATATAGTAATATCTTCCTGAATATTCAAGAGATCAGTTAATCAAAACTGCTCATCTCAGAGGGGTCATTAGAAAGTGCAGTTCTCATTTCTAAATTGTAACTTCCAATCACTACTGATCATTCTAGCAAATACACCAAACTATTATGCTTAATATCCCACAGCTTAAGTCATCTCCCGGATGACTGTTGCAGCCCCCAGTTTCACTTGTTATTTCTTCAGTGATGCAGTTATGCATAAACATAAATAATTATGGCACAAAGAAAACAAAAGTTATGAAAAACATCAAATAAATGGGGTATATTCACACCAAAATGGTTTATATGAGGTAAGTACAGGCTGGAGAGGTGGGCCTGTGTGAACCTCATGAGGTTCAACAAGGCCAAGTGCAAGGTCATGCACCTGAGTCAGGATAACCCCCAGTATCAGTACAGGCTGGGGGAAGAAAGGATCGAGAGCAGCCCTGCCGAGAGGGACTTGGGCGTGCTGGTGGATGAAAAGCTGGACACGAGCCGGCAATGTGCGCTAGCGGCCCAGAAGGCCAACCGTACTCTGGGCTGCATCAGGAGAAGTGTGTCCAGCAGGTTGAGGTGATTCTCTGGTGAGACCTCGCCTGGAGTACTGCGTCCAGCTCTGGAGCCCTCAGCACAAGAAGGACATGGAACTATTGGAGCGGGTCCAGAGGAGAGCTACTAAAATGATCTGAGGGCTGGAGCCCCTCTCCTATGAGGACAGGCTGAGGGAGTTGGGGTTGTTCAGCGTGGAGAAGAGAAGGCTGCGGGGAGACCTGATTGCAGCCTTTCAGTACCTAAAGGGGGCCTATAGGAAAGATGGGGAAAATCTTTTTAGTAGGGACAGCTGTGACAGGACAAGGGGTAATGGTTTTAAACTCAACCAGGGTAGGTTTAGACTGGATATAAGGAAGAAATTCTTTACAATGAGGGTGGTAAAACACTGGAACTGGTTGCCCAGAGAGGTAGTGGAGGCCCCATCCCTGGGAACATTCAAGGCCAGGTTGGATGGGGCTCTGAGCAACCTGATCTAATTAGCGGTGTCCTTGCTCACTGCAGGGGGGTTGGACTAGATGACCTCTAGGGGTCCCTTCCAACCTAAAACATTCTATGATTCTATGATTCTAAGACAAGAAGTTATGATATTAAGTACAGTAATTTCCATTTTCAATTTTAAAACCCCTAGTTTAAAATAAACTTAAAATTGATCCATAAGTTTAGTTATTTTAATTTTCTACAGCCTCAGTTTCCATTTCAATTGTTTAAGTGTACAGGATATATGTTAAATGTGACAAAAGAGAGATGCTTATTAAATCAAAAGTACTTCCTCTGAACTAAAGCATTAGTTACTTTCTTGCAGAAATCCACTCCACACCTTGATAAACTGTCCAAAACCTTGAACATGTCTGTAAATTAACTTGTATACTTTATAAAAAAACTCCTTCTGTTCAGCCAGACTTGACTGCACATGATAACGTGCTTACTTTATACCAGCACTTCACCAAACTTTGGAAACAGATAATAATGGAGAAAACAGGCTTGTTACCACACCATGTAGCTAGGAAAGGTGTACAGGGTGGACTGGGGGGCGGGGGGGAAGGCAATCTCTATTTTTACCCAAGTTCTTAATTCACATTAAAATTAAAAATGAAACACTACACCTGCCACAGAGTAAGTCTGGCTAATCTTCACAGTAGCAATATATGAAAAAAATGAATTAATTTACATATCTTAACAGAAAAACAGAGAGCTTAGAGAAATTGTCCCGTATACCACAGAGAAGTTGCTCCAAAATGGGCTTCTGGAATAAAAAAAAAAAAAGAAAAAAAAAAAGGTTGAAATTCCCAAGAAATAGGAACCAGAAAAAGCTACAATCAAAATTTTTGCTTTCCTGATGCTTGCTTGTCTTCCTCTACTCACCGTTATGTAAAACGCTTGAATACAACATGCTTAAAGTGATCTCATTCAGTAATCTCTAGCAGTGATGTAAAGGATGGATGTAAGGGCTTTTTTTTTTTTTTTTCCCCCCAAGATCTGACTTCAAGCCATCAGCTAAATATTCTACAGTCCATAGATAAATTCCCAGAATGAAACAGCATACAGTATTCTGTATTTGGGACCCTGAAGGTTTAACAAGTTATTTACACAGTCAAGAAGGTCAGCTTCTAATTTTGGAGATATTGCTACAGAAGATCTACACCCAAAAGAGCTATCATTGCAAAATCCTGGGTGGAGGGAGCAAGAGGGTAAAAACCCAATGATGTGAGAGTCAATTGCAGGAGACTATGAGGAGATGCAGAAGTGGAACCCTTTGCCCAAATCACCTCCTCAGGTGCAGCCTTATGCTGTAGGAGGTAGGGCACTACCACAACCAACAGCAAACAAAAATACTGAAGTCAGAGATAAAGGTGGAATCTAGCCACAAGGAAATAGTATCTGAATTTTCACCACTTTGAAGCACTTTGGCAGAGGAATCTAGTGAAGTGCAGAGCCCTGAGGCTCTCCATATTGCAGGGGAAATTAAAACTTCTAATGCTGCAACAAGAAATGCAAAAGTAGTATTTTAACTCTAACACAAAAAGGAGAAAAAGTCATCCCACATTTTCATGCCCTGTTCTATACATCCTATCTGAAAAGCTGTCTCCCATGCACAAGTAAGAGGAGGATGGTCTCACATATTATATTTTATAAGTTAAATTAGGAATGTAACAATCCTCACTTTTTTGTTATGTATTTTAAATAATTAAGCAATGGAAATTACTAGACTTCAAGATACCCACCCCAAGTATAAAGCAGCAGCTTGTGCACAGCTGTGCCCTCAAGTGAAGTTCCATGTAGATCAGCCCTGTCTGTGTTCTCTGTTAAAAGCCAGCAATCACACTGAGGGAACTGTCACCACTAATGTCACTGTAACGTGCACTTTTGACATGTCACCAATTTGAATTGCCAGAAATGAAAAATCAAAGAAAGCAAATTTCACGATGTATACAGAAGAGCAGTTTATTATAAAACCTTTGAAGGAAAAGAACCACTGCCCAGTTGTTACTTTGTTCCTCTTCATGTCTATTCAAGGAAGCATTCAAGTACCTATTTATGTGCCATTTTAACAAGTTACATTTCCCTACAATGAGCTATGGATGTGCAAATGACAAATGCCAAGTGCTACTACTTTTTTCAACTTCTACAAAGCATATGAATCATCCATACAAAGCCAAAGCGAGTTTATTGTTTCAGATCTCTCGCTAAAACTTATTTTAATAAATAATTCTATGAGTGTTTCTAAAGATTTAGCCGTATCTCAGCTGCCTCTCCTTGACACATAACTTGGTACAAATTGTGAACAATGAAATATCTGAGGTGCTGCCCAGTCCCAGAGACTGTACATGTTGTCTCATTTTCAAGCTTATTCAGTGTTGCTTGTCAATACATAAACTATAAATCCAAAAATGTTGGGGTAAGGATGCTATCCTTATCACCTGTGCTAGCTGGCAAGGGCTTGAAACATGCTGTCCAGGAGCTACCAAGGCTGGGTAGTAGGCTCTCACCCTCTATTTATACTTTGACTGACAGTCATGCCAAGAAGGAGTCCTTTTCACTAAACCTAATTGTTTTACTGAAATGCTACCAGACACCTCCATTACACCCCTGATGTGCCAGGGTGAATTATAGCTTTTATTTGCACTTTCCTGAAAATATCTCAGTAGTGCATGCCAAGATGGGGATCCTGACATTATTCACAATTTGAAGGAGGCAAGCTATTAGTTATCTTTAAACAGAGCACTGTTCCTCTTAAGAAAAAAAAATATTCCATATTCCAAGAGAGGGACAGTTAATTGTAACTACCACTTCAAAGGTATTCCAGACAAGAACGATCTAAAGCCCTAAATTACCTGCCACAAGCACACAGACCGGAGGGATCAGCTGAGATCCCTGCTTAGAAATTGCTTTTGTAAGTAGTTGTTGATTGCTCTTTTATGTAGATACAGTTCATTTTCACCTTCTTTTAATATGACACAGAGGTAAACACCTTTAAAATGGGAAGGACTGCTTATTTATGCATTGGCATACACTGTGCAGCTACGTTGAATAACAGATTTCATAGCATGAACTATACAACACACATTTCTCTTAGTAATTATAACACCTATTCATGTGATAAGCAGAAAATGCATTTATGCATATGATAATGTCAATGTTTTTTTCTCCCTCTACCTGACATACCCATTTTCCGCCATAACCAAATATTTTCTCATAGTCTCACCAATGCTACCTTTTTTACTTTAATTTGATAGAGTTAACTAGTACTAAGTATCATGAATAATGATGAGTAAGTTTAAGGGAAAAGTATGACAGAAAATAAAAAGAGGCAACAAGACACCTATTTCTGGACAAAACCCATTTAATTCAATAGCATACTACTTGTAGGACTTGTTTTGCACACTGCCACATTGCAAAAATTCTCAGGTTTGTCTATCTTCTACAGACACTCTCTGGTATTATTCACAGATGGGACGCAAATTGTCTCTCCTTGAGAGACATGACCACCACACAAATAGCTCTGCTTGCTTTTTAATTTTGCACACATCCACTGTTGCATCACCCAACTTAAGACTGTTAAGCCTTCTTTCAAGGCTGTTTGCTTTGTTTCAGATTTCAAAGCACAGTGATCTTTCCTCATACTGTGTTTTTGCCATGCTTACCCTTCTCAAAAAATAAAGAACAGAAAGAGATGCAGTGATATAATGTGAAACCCAATTGTTGTGGTACGGTGTTGGAGCCTGTACTGACGTGTAAAGTTTTCTGATTAATGTTAGCTAATGTCACATGTGATCTTACAAACTTGCCCTAAACAATTAAGTAAATTATTGGTATTATGCAAGAATAATAATAACTGAAGATCAGATCAGATATTCTGCTTTTACTATATGACATGCATATCCACAATTCAACTCGCAGTGGATTAATGCAGCCTCACATCAAGAGTTTTTTTCACAAAAGAGCATGCTAACACTTGCTCAATAGCTTACAGTAGCAATACTGCTATAATATTTCAATATGTTTCAGCATCTCTTTCTAGCTCAATTGATCTACCCTAGTAAGGTATGCCTCAGTGGAAAAAATAAGTTTTCTAGGTTTCTTCTCAATACACATGCAACCACATAAATGCTAAGTTAAGCTAAGGAGAAATAAACAGTAGTTGGGTTTGTTGTTTTGTTTGTCTTTTCCAGTAATCAAAAGCTATCTTGTCCATAATGAAAGGCCCAATCAAACATTATAGAAGGGGAGCATTTAATTATCCATACATTATTTCATAGGTTCATGTTGCCATGCTGATTATTCAGACATGAAAATCAGGTTACTTGAACAGCTAGTGAATTACACATCTAATGGGAATACTTGGTAATGAAAAATTAATATTCAGACCCAGTATCCTATTAGGGCACTCATTCTCAGTTGGGATTTCCATCTTATTTACCTGATGCTCTTTTTGCAGCAGCTGGTAGTTCTTAGTTCATCACTCAAAACTTCACCAAGGCAGTTCCCAAAGAGAAACAGATCAGCAGGATTTTCATCAATATGGCAGGTATTCTAAATGCCAGAGGAAAATACAGATTTTCATATACCTGGTGGGGTCAATAAGGGACTGTGCTCACTGGACTAACTTGAAGAAAATGGGAAAATAAGACAGTAAGTGCCAGAGTGGGAAAGTACGTTGGGTTATTGATTCCCCCAGCCTCCCCCTAAAAAGACTAAGATCATATAATTGGCAGAAACTACTTTTCTGACAGCTTGAATAGGATCCTCTGCTTCATTCTGTCATAATGCTTTGGCTAGTCACTTCTTCCAAATCTGTGTGTCTGCTAATGTCTACTGCTTTAACCCTAAAATATTATAAATACACACAAAAATTGTCTATGAGCAGAGCATAGATGGAATAAGCTAATATTGCAGGACGGTTCAACAGTCTGAAACAACAATGAAGTAAAAACTGTTGCTATTCCCAAGACACAGAGTGCCAGCCTGAACTTCAGAACTCTTGGTACCTACATGAGTGAAGGAACCTGACTCACATACCCTTCTCTAGGAGTCACGTCTGCAACCTTTCATATTCCTCCCTCTTCACAGAAATACCTCTTCATTAGCAGCACCACTTTTTGAGCAAATTTATCACTTACCAGGACTAATCAACTCCTGGAGAAAAGCAATAGAAGATAAATACATCAATAGAAGATGACATTAAAGAAGGCAATTTGTTTATCAGTTGTTCATATGTGAGCAACAATTAATTAGACACTTATCTCTACCTTTGTATTGTATTTAAAGATGTACTTTAAGGATGACAAATTTTCCTGCATGTCTATTTGGGCACTTAGGTACTTTTAAACTTAAATGCTTACTCTGGGAACAGCCAAGTTTGAAAATCAGGGTCTGATTTTGAGTGCATGTTTGACTAAAATTAGAACCTATGAATGCGTGGGTTTTTTTCAAAAGTGCCATCGAACAAAAGAGACTAGACTGTTCATTTGCCAAACACCAAAACCAAGGATACTGCTCTGACTTTTTTCTTCTCTCCCAAAAGCACAGTTAGAAGTGCCTTAAACTTTCTGAAGCACTTTTTTTTTTTTTTTTTTACACCTGCACTGGACTTCTCTTTCCACATGGCCACATATTCTCATTAGTAAGCACTTTATCACAAAATAATAGGCTTCTGCAGGTCCCTTAAATGAAACAGCTGCAAGAGGTAAACAGATTATGATAATTCCAGTATTAATGAAGTCTGGAAGAAGCCTAAATTGCTTTGGGGAAGAAACAGGCTTGGTCACTTTGAAACAGTGTTTTATCTGATTTACTGTTCAGGCTTTTGTGGTGAAAAGATTATAAACAGTACTACCCATGTGTTGCAGACCATATGCAGCATTCATTAGCACATCACTTTAACCTTCCTCTCCAACCACAGTAAACTATCAGTAAAGACTTTGGCCATTTCATTAAAGTAGTTTAGAAATAATATTCCATTCCTACAAGAATACCATTTCAGTTCTTTAAACACAGCCACACAGAATGGCAAACAAATAATGCAGCATAACTAATGTTTTTACAGTCTTCCTTTGCTAACATTCCACTGTATATGTATATCACATCCTGCACTTGGAGCAGAGCCTCTCTCAGGTACTGAGAATACATCCTTACCCAGCTTGAATCTGCACAAAAATTATGGATTCTGAAAGGCATTACCTTCTGTAGCCTTTTTTAAGAGCTATTCAATAATAAAATCAAATTCTCAGTGATAGTAACACTCATTTCCAATTGCTCAACAAGGCCAGATGAAGTATGTTGTCTCCGAGGAACCCTTCACAGCTGAAGACTGTGCAAGCTCTGTGGGCAGACACCTGAAATCATCAGTTCCTCAGGACAGTTGTGTAGAAAAACACAGTAGCCCAGGCGAAACAGCCAGCAGAGATTTTCAAAGTTTAAAAGGATATTAATCAATATCTCTATCTCTCATTCTCTGTCTACTGAGTCTCTGAAACTTTCTCACATCTTAAGTCAGCCACAGATAGAAGTGGCACCACCTGCATATTACTGCTGCTCTTGAGCCATAGGGCAAATGCTGGCCTCCAGGCCCATGGCTGTGCCCCTCTTTGTGCCTGTGGGAGCAGATCTGCTATACACACACATCACCTGCAAGGACCACACCCTAGAGCAACCTATCCTACCTTTCTTGCTCAGGTTTCTACCTGGAAGCAAATAGTTTGCTCCAGGTACATTCTCAGGAGTGCAGTAGCACCAACAATGTGTGGCCAGACAAGGAACTGGGACCAGGACCCTGAAAGAAAAAGACAAAGTGTCTAAAATTCAGAAAAATGCTTTTCTATACACTTACTTATCTAGATTTTTTTTTAAGTTATATCCTTCCCTAGATATAAAGAAACACAGCTCTTCCACATCTCTTCACAGACACCATTCCATCAGCTTTTCTCCCTCAGTAAAAAAAATAAAATCATTGTATGATAATTTCTACTTCCTTGACCTGGTTACTCACAATAATCACACTATCATCACCCCTCTATATTCACTGTGTACATATTAGCTCATGGCACATGACATATCCCCTGCATGTCTCAGCACTCACTAGAAACCCTTTCTCCAGAGCACCAGAAACAACTAATGGATTTTGCTCTATGAACCAAACATTTGAGAGTTGGCATATTCAACAAGTCAATTCTCAGTGCCAAAGGCAGTTGGTTGGTCTAGAACTCCTGATTATTTACAGACATTATTTACAGACTATTTACAGAGAAGTACTACCACAGACTTGAACCTGAAAACACCTATTTGAGCATTAAGAGGTTTTAAATCGTTCTTTCTGGTATTTGGAGATCATAGAATTAAGATCTTTGGAAGGAATTATCACAGTAAAGGATAATAGGCAGAAGCAATTGGATAGGAGTGAGGAACTTTTTAAACCTGGTAATCTGCAAGAACATGAAAAACACGAACAATTTATAATTGGCTTCTACATGCCTATGTAACACAGAAAACAAATAGAACAAAATTAAAAGCATCCTGTGGAACATATTCATGCAAACGGGGTACTAATCACTTGGTTTTCCAAAGTAATACAATACTTTGCTACTGGAAGAAAACACAATGGGGATCCAATTTTTACATAACTATGTACACATTGCCATCAAGCAAATCATTAGATTTTTTCACACTTGTCCCACGTCTGTCTTCAATCCACAGCATGGCAATGAATGTCCAGCACAGCCATTAAAAATTGTAGTGTTTTGGGTGTCCAGCTGCAACGGCAACCCAGACTGCCCACAAATTTATGTAATGTAAACCACTGCATAGCATGCCTGACATGCAGACAACATCACATGCAGATTACGGTGAGACTAGACTGCAGAACTCACACGGCTTTCACCACTATGAATACTGTAACCTTCCCAGCTCCATGGCTATTAATGGGTTCTCTTTTTCCCTAATAAAACAGGATGACATACAGCAAACATCACCATTTTTCCAAGTTGAGAGCATGTCTTCATCACATCTCTTGAGAATTCTGCTGCTGCCTGAGGCACAAGAGAATAAAATACAAAAAGGCAGAAACACCCAAAGAATAGTCATAAGTTCCCCTACCGAAAATAAAAAGGTAAAATTAACATTTCCCCAGAAAATAAAAAGGATATCCTTATCTAGGCACTGAGGCTTTAGAAATTCTTGGAGCATAGTTTACTATATTCCTACAAGGATCCCAAGTCCAGTCTGTCTCTCCAAAGCTGATAAGCACAGTCCTTGACTTTCTGATCAGCTGTACAACAGGATTCTACTCACTTCTACTCACCCCACTTCATCTTCACCAAATCTAGCATTTGTATAAACCTGGCTAGATTTGGAGACAATCTTATTATGGGATTGTATGGTTATCTCAAGCCTTTTGTAAATGTAAAGAAGAATGCAGGATTAGCAAGAACTTCATGCTGCAAGTCCTCATTCTTCTCATTCATTGAGCAGTTTCTATCATGACACTAGTTGGCTTCTTGGCATTCCCAAACTTCTTAATTTTCCTTCTAAATACTGCCATTCATTACTTTCAATTTCCCACCCAAATGATGCCCACCTTAGTTTCAGTGCTCCTATCAACTCATTTTAAGTTGTTTAATCAGCTTTTCTTCATCCCATATCCAGCTACCATATTCTCCTCCCAGGCTCATTTTTACTAGATTAAACAAAACCAACTTACCTCATCTCCTGCAGGTGAGACTTCTCCTGCAGGTGAGACTTTCCACTCCCCAGTCACTGAAGTAACTAATTTCTAAACCCATTACAAGGTTAGTCAGGGCTTTTTAGAATGTGGGAGACTAATTGCAGAAAATATTCCAGTAGTTCCTCCATTTGCTGCACAGTGGAGTGAAATTGTCTCTATTTCTAATAGCAACACTAACAGAAAAAATACAGGAACACCCTGCCAGCTTCTGGCCCAGAGAATTTTGTTCCATGCAACCAGTTCTTAGCAAGATGTTACAATTTGGTCCTATTAAACTTAATGCCATTCTTGTGTTTTCCCTTTATTTTTTTTAAAATACTTTTTTTTTCAATGTCTCAAAGCTGATAAATTTATTAATACTGCAAAACTGCAAAAGTAATCTGGAATATGCTAAGCTATATATTGTGGTCCTGTAAACAGACAAAGCATGGTTTGTTTGGGGTTTTTTTCCAACTGAAGCACAACACAATCCAGTGAATTCAACATACTGTCCTTTCACTGTACTCCTATTCTCAGAAAATTTCTAGTCCTGGTCAACAGACATAACTAATATTCAAAAACTGGAATAAACAGATACAATGAGCAGCACAGATTTTAATCCTATCTACCCGGTCATGGAGAGAACTGCTAAAATCTGGGTTAATCCTTCCAATCCTTAGTCAGAAATGAAAGTCTGTGCAATTGAAATAGTATGCCAGAACTAGATTTGCTTGTCGTAAGGATTCGACTAAGGTAAAAAATATCTGAAATAGCTTCAGTTAAAATCAAAGTAGTGCATTTCTACTAGACAGATATTATAATCCAGAAGAGTCATCGTACTGAGACCAAACTCATAACCCTCATCTCCACAGGAAATTAATTTGGGACAAATCCCAGATATACTGATTTTCAGATAGGATGTTTGTAAAAAAAAAAATACCACCAGTATTTCTCCAAAACACTAATGACAACCGCTGGACTGGAATGCCATGAATAAGGCACAGCCTCCAGTTAGGAAGACCACAGAAATAAAGACAATTACTTATACTGCAGTTTTATGAAGCAGATTATCACAAACACCCTAGTGCCAACCTTAACTACTTTATATTTGTTACTGTACTCAAAAACATGACATACCCATTAGATATAAAATTATCTCATATCTATTTATCTGTATTGGGCAGGGGATTGCTTTTATTTTTAGCAAGCTGAGAAATACACATGTCAACATAGAAAATTTTAAAAATTAAGAAGGAAAGATAACACTCTCCCAGGAGCCATTTCACTTGAAGCTTCTTCATAATTTGATTAAAGCCTGCACAAATCAGGATAGATTAAAACTAAAATATATAGTCTGTATTTTGCTGCTGCAAGTCTTCAGACTTGTCTATACACAATTTATGTCAAGCCTGAAGTTTATGGTTGTTTTCTTGATGAAGTTACATACAAGACCACCTCAAGACCCAGAAAGCCTGTGCTCCCCTTGAGCCTACAAATGCCATGTCCACGCACTTGCGTAGCACATCACACTGCACAGTCACCATGGGAGGCAAAAGCAAAGGGGCAGTAAAACTTTCAGTTGCAAACATTTAAGGTCTATACTAACAGAAAAATAGAGGCAAATATTCTGGTGTAGCCTGCATGCCAAGAGAGCCAGAGGTTTCAAGCTATTGCAGACGTGTATTTCTGTAATCTTTGTTGCTCCAAAGCTGGAAGCTTTTAGTCAGGCAAGGCCCTTTGAAGTTGTTTGGGAACTGGCTCTCTATAGATGGAAAAACAAATGATTAAACCAGCTCAACAGGGAGTCACATTTATTGTACATACTTGATTTAAAAAGAAGCTAAGGGAGGGAGAATGTTTTTTGTTTTTTTTTAATACAACACTAGAATGCTTATTAAGAAGGAAAATACACCACCATCTGAGCTGAATCAGAAAAGCTGTTTTAATAACAGAGCTTTTAACTGGGTCAAACATGCAAATGAAACCTTGACCTGGTATGACAAAAATCTAATTACCAAGATGAAGTTTAAATAGAGCATCAGGTTTAACTTAAGTAAAACCTGGTAGCCTGTCAACAAGGTATTTCACCAGCAGTCCAGCAAGTCATTTGAAAGAAAGCACTCCAAGTACTATTACAGCCCTTAACATACCAAATCATTCCCTTAACTAGAGACTGATCTTCTAAGTAGAATATGCCTTAAGTCTAATGTGTTTCTTGGACTTTCCACCTCAGATATTAAGAGGCTATGTCTGCATCTTTATGCCTTTTATGTAAAGAACATACTAAGCCCCTTATTAGAAAGGCAAAAACCCCTCAATCTTCTCTTTACATTGCAGCATCCAAATCTTCAAGAAAAGCACTTAAGTAGGCATTAAAGGACTAAATATTTAAAGTATTTGCTTACTTTGCACTTGCTCCTTGTCCTTTACTTCACAATGAAATCAATCATGCCACATCCAGGATCCCACAAGCAGGATTTTTGCTTTCCATGCAGGACTTGTACATGACCTGGATGCTATCTTTTCCTAGTAGAGTCACGCTCCTCGGCATTTAGAAATGCCTTTGCTGACTTAGAGAACTGTTTTTCACATAAGTTATTTAAAACTAAAGTTTTGCATGCCTATAACTTATCAGACAGCAAAAAGCAGCAGTTAAGTGTGGGAAATGAGCGAAGTTCATTCTTATTTTGGCTTAAGTTTTCCACTGCTTTCAGGCAGTGTCCACCGAGGTGTCCACTGCAGCTTAACAAATCAATAGGACTTACACTGGAATAAGGATTACTGAGCTGGACCATTACACTTTATTATTGCATAAAATAACTCACTTTTTTAAGATCTCCATCTTATACTGTGAAAATAGTAAGTCACAACAGCTCCTCTCAAGCCAACAGTCATCTCATACAAGGGAAACAAACTTAAACAGAAAGAAAACAACAATCGCACAAAAAAGATTGGTAATGCTTTCAATGACCGTTAAAGGCACACGTTTTTTGTGGTTTAATGCAGCACACAGCTAAACGCCACACAGCTGCGTGCTCATTCCCCTCCAGTGGGATGGGGGAGAGAATCAAAAAAAAAAAGGTACAACCCATGGCATGGGTTGAGATAAAGACAATTTAATAGGACAGGAAAAAAGAATATAATGATAATGATGAAAGAATATACAAAACAAGTGATGCACAATACAATTGCTCACCACCTGCCAAACAATGCCCAGCCAGTTCCCAAGCAGCAGACCCCTGGCCAAATTTTCCCATGGTTTATATGCGGAGCATGACATCATATGGTATGGAATAGCCCTTGAGCCACTTGGGGTCAGCTGTCCCAGCTGTGCTCCCTCCCAGCTTCTTGTGCCCCCCCAGCCTCCTTGCTGAGAAGCAGAAAAGGCCTTGATTCTGTGTCAGCACTGCTCAGCAGTAACAAAAACCTCCCTGTGTTATCAAGATTATTCTCATCCTAAATCCAAAACACAGCACTATGCCAGCTACTGGGAAGAAAATTAACTCTATCCCAGCCAAAATCAGGACAACGCTGCAGCTGACAGCCAGCTCCCTTATAAACTTCCTACACGTTCATTTAAATTTTAATTCAGAAACCACAGGATGTGTTTTTATGAGAAACTGGGAATCTGAAAATATTTCTATATAGTGAGAAACTACTGAGTAACTGTTCAGGATATTTTAAATGCTAAGATTTTTTTATTATTTACACCTAAGTCTTAAGTCAGCTCTTTAGTGTCATTTCACTTATTCACTGACTACTGGAAATATTCCAGTAACTCTTATGCTATAAAAGTGGTGATGGGTAGTAAATAACAACAGGAAAGCAAAAGAGATTGTAGCCAGAAGCCTGTATCCTGGAAAAGGTTAGAAAAGGAAAGCACAGCTTTTAAGATCATTAAGACTGGAAAAGTGACAGCATGAATATATCTGGAAATGGCTATGAAGATCATTTGTTGACTTTAGCCAACCTGAAGGGTGGAGTGGGAATCACGTAAACTTGTATTTTTTCTTCCACAAGTGAGCTTACCTGCAAAGAGCCAAAACTATCCTTGTCTGACACTTTCCCATCCCCTGTTCTCTGAGGACATTGCTCATTTTCAACCTCATGATACAACTGGTCATTTAGACATCATCAGCATTTATGTAATTCACAATCCATAATTTTGTTCTGTGCACATAACTACAATTTGAGTCATAAGTGCCAGTAAACGTGAGTCTTAATTTTTTAAAGAGCAGCAAAACACATTCACATACAGGGGAGACTGTAGAATCAGCGAGCCACCTAACACTGCAGAAAGGAATTAATTGTCATATATTTTAACTGTTAGTCTGTCCTGTCCCCAAGTATTCTGAAGCCCCTAATGGGACGTTTGAAATTCAGATTAATTGAATTGAAAAACAAAAGGGAATTATAAATATATTTTTAAATGCCAGTTCCTAAAAATCCAAGATGGTAGGCACCCCCGCAAAGCACCTGAACAGAGTGAACATACATACATAGAAAAAAAGTACATATATTATAACAATTCAGAGAACTGTTAAAAAAAACTTTCCATTTTCTATAGAAATGGATGTTTACATAGAAGGACATCAGTGCTGGACACAGTAGCCAGCCAAGTGCACAAAATAAAGGGAGGGTTGGATATTTAGGAAAGCCTATAGACTGACCCTGTCCCAGAAGTTTTACTAAAGAAAAAAAGTAAAAGCAGCAGGGAAATTTTAAATGTCATTAACAAAGAAACGTGCAGACTCCAATACATCAATTTCCAGGTACTTAACTACAGCCCAGAGTCCCTACAATGCACCAGGAAAAGCAAATATCCCCCTATATGGGTATGTAAAGCTGGTCAATGAATGCAGAAGAATCACTTAGGACAGGAGAAGAATTGCCCAAAATCCCAAGGCCAGGAACCCTCAAGAGATAAAGATGGAAACTCTTCAGAGTTTTGAATACTTTTGGTTTTGTCTTACTACTTTCTTCATGAATTGATCACTTTCATCAGCAATTTCTATTGCTGGTTTATCACCACCTCAGCTCTCCACCATTACCCTAGCTCACCTGGTTTAGTTTCTCATCCTTTCTCTAGTTTCTGCTTATTAAATATAAACAGACTTTGCTTGAAGTCATAACAATTTCTACTTTCTTGGGATTCTAGAAAATTTTTATTTGTTCCAATTAATCTTACTTTATCACAACTATCACCTGTGTACACTGAAAGAGTCCTGGTACTCCTAACATTAAGGGATACATAATTTGAAGATGAGCAGTATACTCTCTCCTAGTAACCTTGCTTCTGCTAGAATTGAACTAAGGCACTAAAGGGGGGGGAGGGGAGGACCAAACAAAAAACCTAACTCTAACACTATGGTGACAGCCATGTATAAAGTAGAATAGCAAATAGATGGCGTATAGGTGCAGACAGCATAACAGGAGGGTGTTTGGAAGCAGCTGTTTGCTGGAAGGAGATTTGCATACAGAATGGACTGGATAAGAACAATGCAGTCTAAGAGCAAGCGAAGGAAGCAAATGTTTCTTTTTACAATTTCTGTACCAGTTCGCTGTTACACAGTTAAGTGATTAAGCTTAATGTTTTGCATGCTGTGCGTTGGAGTCATCCACATCTTTTGCTAGAAACCAGATTCCACAATAGGAAATTTCAGCCTTTTTACAGATAACAATAGTTTAAATGCAGATGGAGAAGGGAGAGAAGAGGGGAAACAGATCAAAATGAAACAAAGGACAGAGTTAGCTTATTTACTACAAAGATAATGTGATTATTGAAAATGAACCAGACTATCCTAAATGGTACTTGACTAGAATACAGACACTTTCCAGAGTTTTTGCATCTATTTTCTTATGATGAATTCACAAGCCTTATCTTGTCCCAATTAGGTACTTCATATAGCTTTGATGCCTCTGCCAACACAATTTACCCAGAACTCTTAATTAGCCTCACACACAAAAAACCCCATGTAATTATATGTTTCTGTAACTCCTAAAAGCAACTCATTACAGTAATGTTGTGCACTTAGAACAGATTACCTTAATTCTATTTTCTGTTTATTCAATTATAACTGTCGTTCCTAATTGTATTGTAAATTGTGTTGAGCAGGAAAGTGGCTATAAAATCCCTGCTCTTTCCTCTTTCATAGTGGTTCTACAACACTGTGTGTTTCCACTAGACACAAAATCAATGTAGTGAAAACAAAGCAGTCCAATTGTTAATTCTAGTCACATGGAGAAGCAAGCTGATCGGCACAAATAAACAAAACTTTGTAACAACAAAATTAGAGGCAGAAATCTTCAACCAAAAGTTAGGGCACAAAAAAAAACCCCAACCTGTCAAGAAAAGCAAACAAGGAAAAGGTAAGCAGCTTCCCACCCAGCAATCCCTTGAATGAAACATGTTTACAGAAATATCTTGCGCCGAGATGCACAAAAGGCGGGCTATAAATAGTTACGCACACTGAGCAGAGGCTGTGGGGCAAAACCAGCACTGGTGTTCTCAGTAATGCTACAGCAGGTAGCTTGTGACAAGGAAACAGTCCAGCCTATCTTATTAAAAGCCTAAAAGGAAATTACTTTCCCAAACAAACCTATGGTGGAGATAGACAGCCTAAAACACTGACTGAATAGTCACCTGGTAATGAAGCACCTCCACAGGAAAGCTTATGCAAAACCTAGATTAAGGGATACATAGTTTTGAAGTTGAAAAGTGTATGGTCTCCATCTGAAAAAAATCTACTTTATCCAGGCTACTTAAAGGTGAGTGAACATGATCCTACTGGGAAATTACACTACCATCAGCCAGTCCAACATACCAAACCACTATTACTTGTAGGCTCCACCCTGAGGAGTACGTAAATCAATGTACTTGATGAAAAACAGTAAAAGCATGAAGTTGACAACCTTTTATTCACACCCTTCCTCTCCACCTTCAGCAAGGGAATCTGGAAAAAAGCAGGGAGAAGAACCTGTACATATACCAAACAAACAGACCTATTTTTCTCAGACCTGATCATGCCTAAATATGAAACAAAAGATTACTTCCAAAAGAAACTGAAGAAATTTTGGATCTCTATGCAGAATATTACAGTGTTTTAATCAAACCTCATCCACAGCCCTCCAATGTGCTGCTTAGTGTATAGCAGCCAAAAGGGATGGCACTTTGCTTTGATTTTCCCCTGTCCAAATACAGGTTAATCTTGCTAAGCATTCTCTGTTGTATAAACGTACAGTCAAATGGAGATGTTTCACTGTTGCCCATGCTCTAGAAGCTTAGGACCAGTTTATGACCTCAGATACACCGCTGGATTTCTAGGTCAGATTTAGTTCAGTCTCAGTGGCTGTTGAGGAGATGAAGGGAGTAGGAATGGATTACACAAACTGTCTAGATGTATACATTTATGAATGATTTCTTTAATCTGCATGTGAAGCTTAAAAAGTCAGTATTCAAACAAAACCTTAGTCACAAATTTGGACTAGAAACTGTTGCTTTTTCAAGAGGTTTAAATCAATCACAAAGGTTGATCAGGGAACCCTGTGTACTCCTCAGCCCACCCTAGTAGGCAGCAATGGGGCCATCACGCCTGAGTCCCAGAAGGCACAGACCTTTCTCCAGGAGAATTTTGCTCTTCCCTAAATAAGAGAACTTGTACACTCGGGACCTCCTTCTCCTTCCAAACACTCAGGCTTTTTGATCACTTAAGCTTCATGTGTATGGGAAGTACAGGGAAAATTGCTGCTGGGAAATTAACTGCATACCACAAACTTACAGCTGCTGGACACCATGTAACCTCCATTTGCAACTTGGAATATCACACTTGCATATCAGGAAACAAGCTAGTTTTGCTGTTGGTAGTTCAGCTTTTATACTACACTTTTTTACTACACACTTTAATTTCTCTCCAAGATATTCCTTCTTCTAACCAATCTTATTTCCAGTTCTGGTTTCACACAGAGCCTGTGAGTCTTTAACTTCTCCCTGACCCAATATATAAAGTCTCAGGACAGAGGAAGATACCTCACCTTCTATACAGGGGCCTTCTAGCACAGCTTCTTTGAGTGCAAAACCTCAAAAAGAAATGCTTGCTAGCTGCTAAGCATTTGCAGAAGAGCACAAAACCTTTTCCTAGAAACAATGGGGAATAATCCATGAGCAGCACTGCCTCTCTGTGGCCACGAGACCCCCAGCTAGGTATCCATCTTGAGAAGCCAGAGGGGCCCTCATTTGGAGGGTGAACATGCAGCGTAACTGGAGCTCTGCACTAAGAGAATTAAACCATGTGCACTTTTACTAACTGTGCACCTAGCTTATGCACCCCAATTACAAGCACAGGGTTTTTTCTCCTAAGGACATTAAGTCTAAATCTAATATAAATAGCCAATGATGCTGCTACAGTTTTATTTATTTATTTCAGTGAACTACAGAAGAAAGTATCTCAAGGATTTAAACAAACAATATGGTGACAGATGGTGTGGAGACAATCCAGGCTGGGCTCCCTCAGTAAAATCCACACAACTTCATAGCTCCAGGGAAGTGGGGAGGCAAAGGAGGAAGAGGAAGGGCAAGGAGGGGGAGAAAAGAGCACATGCAAAGCTGGCCCAGATGACCACAGATTTCTAACAAATAGAAAACAGCTGTGGAATGCAAAGTTTCTCCATTCATCTATACACAATCCTTTGTACCATCACTGATGTAGGTAGATCTACCCCAGATATCTTCCAAGCAAGTCAAAAAAAATTATAAAGAAATTCTTCAAATTAAATTGCTAGTTCAAATAAATGACAAATAAAACACAGTTAAATTTTCTATTCAAATAATCTAAGCATCATCTCAAAAATAATTAATTAATGAAACATGACAAATGTGTTTGACATGATACCAAGGCCCTTCTGTTCTATTCATTGAATAATTTTTTTAGAACAAATATTTTCAGGTATGTTCTCTGGGTATATCCTGACTGCCAGAAGTGTCTTACTTGCTTTATGATAGTCTAGTATTATTTTGTAGCTTAAAGGGAATAATTTTGGATTTTATATTTGAGAATGCTCTTGGGGAAAAAAAATTCCAAAGATGTCACCAGGAATGTTTGCAAGCAGAAAATTATGCTGAAGGTCTGGTACCCTACTTTTACAACTCAGGAGTCTGCTGTATTATAATTACCTATAGGCAGGCAATAGTTTGGAAAGATTGAATGGATGGTCTACAACAGTGACTTACTAGCAATTTTAAAATGTTGTTGCACAAAACAAAGATGCTTACAGATTTCTGTTTTCAAGAACTGTAAGAACAGACAGTTTGAAGAGAAAGAAAATGACACCCTTTGAGATGAGAACACATTGCTCTTACCGCAAATTATTAGATCCAAGCAAAGCCAAACACTCTCCTAAACAAGAGCAATTTGTAGGACCCCACCCTGCACCCTGGGCTCAGCTGCAACTATATCAACTCAAGCAAGCTAAAAAAATAGGAATTTATCCACACCTGAGCTACATCAAAAATCAAGTAAACTCTAGATTTCCATTTCCTACAACCTGCTTATTAGTTACAGAAATTCCCAATCACTTCAAAACTGTCTTCCTTCCACTTAGGAATATTAAACCAAATATCCCTCCCTTTAACTCCACAAGAGTGACAATTCAAGTCTACTCTCACAGTATTCCAAGAAAACCCTCCATGCTTTCCTTTGCTAAAGCAGGAGGGAAAGTTTTGTGCGGACAAGAGAATGAGGAATGTTATAATAATCTCAGAAATAGCTAGGAAAATCCTTTAGAAAAGAAAGCGGGGGGGGGGGGAGAGAGAGAGCAAGAAAGCAAGGCTCACATCATTAATATAATGCTCCTCTGGGGTCTGAGACACAGCTCAAAGCAGCAAGTGCTGCACCTCTCGCTGTTGAAACCAAAAGAAGATTACTAGTGATGACAGTACAAGAATAGTAATGTAAAGCAGACCACCTTATGCTCCCAGAGCGCTGGCTCCTGTTAAGGAAAAGCACAAGATATTGTACCCACTCACTTCATGGACCTCAGTAAGACAGATTTCAAGCATATTTTTAACCATTTAATAACAGCAATTATGGCATGTGCACATAAAAAGTATGACTGCAGATTATGAGCCTAGTTCTAAAAATATGGATGTGCAAGACAACTTTATTTTTAAAAGATACATATAGATTGACTTTTGTGAATATGGTCAAGTAAACACAGATTTGCAAGAGGAGGTCAATGCTACATTTTTCTTGCAGTTTAAAATAAAAATGAGAATATCTGAAAGTTATGCTTCCCATAGCAGCATTAGTACAGGCCAGAAGGAGAGTCAAATTCAACTGCTTCTTTCTGCTTCTCGAAAAGAGGCAGAAGTTGGAAATATCGCATGCGATGGAATAGTGCAAGCTACTATATCTAGACCTGAAACACTAAAGCACTTATGAAACTGCAGTTTAATCTTCCAGTCTTTTGCAGTACCAACCAAAGCCAAAGTTAATATTATGTATAGTGCCAAACACATGCTAATATCAGTTATCAGTAAGGGCAGGAATGAAAAGTTACAAAATTTAAATTTAAATTTTTCTGTAAAAACACAGGACTACTTTTATGAGCCACAAGACAAGCTGGACAGAAATCTACACAATGCATATGGAAGACATGCAAATTGATGAGCACACTCCATGAAGTATGATCTCCAGAAAAGATTCTACAATGAAGAACAAATCCAACACCCCCCCACTCATCACAACAATTTTTAAAGGATAAGAATTGAAGCATGCTTATGCATAGTGCAGGTGTAAAATGTGGCTTTTAAACTTCTTTACTTTTTTTTTTTATATGATCACTGCGCTATGAGGACACATGGCAAGGAAGTTGTAAAATGTGTAGAGGAACCTTAAGAGCAGCATATAAAGTCATATACAGATACAGGACTGTAAATTCTCAGCACCAGAGCCAGGAGGCTGGGTGTCCTCTGATCATACTTAGAAGGCTGGGCTTCAAGTTCAGTATGGTTTTTGTATCTCAGGAATGGGGAAAACCAAAGCAATTACAGCTATGTCTATAATGGGCTGAAAATTACAGGTAATGCAAACATCTGCAAGTATTTCAGTAAAATACCTGGAAAATATCCACCAAAAGAATGAACAAGATTTAAAAGTACAGTTTCACTCACTACTTGTTCACAGTTAGATGTCTTAAATATCCCAGCAGCACTATAGGAGGCGGGGAGCCTGGCAGAGTTGAACATGAGTCGGCAGTGCACCCTTCCGGTGACAGAGCCTAACCAGGCTGCATTAGCAAGAGCACAGCCAGCTGCTTGAGGGAGGGATTATTCCCCTCTTTGTTGCTTGTGAGGCCACGTCTGCAGTCTGTCCAGTTTTGGGTTCCCCAAACAAGATATCAATATAACTAAGTGAGTCCAAAGGGCTAGAGCACAGGAGGCCAAAGAAAAGGCTGAAGGAACTCTTTTCTCCAGAAAAGGGACAGGTAAGGACAGGTATAATTGCAGCCTACAACTACAGAGAGCTGGACTCAGACTCACAGCAAAAGAACAAGATCCTGTGGTCTTGAGGGAGGGAAATTCTAGTGAGATATAACAATAATATTTGCATGGTGAGACAGTCTAAGTACTGGAGCAGACTGCTATGGTATCTACATCAATGGAGATATTCAAAACTTGACTGGACGATCTGATCCAACTTTGATGTTAGCTCATCATTGAGCTAGGGTTCGGCTAGAGAGCCTCCAGTGATCCCTTCTAACCTTGCTTGCTCCATGATTCCATGTTTATTATTTTGGAGGAGGACGGGGGTAAAAAAAGAAAGCTGAAGGTGGTGGTAGATGCAAAAAGATTTTATACTAAGCAATTAGAAGTGTTTATTGCCAATATTATCAGCAGAAAGAATAACAAAGAATGACCATTTAACCATATATAGTACTTAGTTTTTGCAAGAGCAAATATTTATTTTGCATAACATTTCCAGAGCTGGTTCAAGAAGCATCGCTTTGTAATAGCCCTTCTATAAAATTACCCTCACCTTTAATCTTGTTTGGCTATGCATTATAACTGTCAGTACTTCCACACAATAAAATGCTTCAAGTTACACCTTTGAGAAAGATTTCTAATGAGAAGTTAGAAAGACTTAAGTTTACAATATGCAAAAGCAGTATGGTTCAGAGTATTCCTGGATGTATTTCTAATACATAGGGGCTTTTCCCCAGTTGTAAAGGAAACAAATAATTTATTATTGTCGCAGAACTAACCATGATGTTCTGTTTTAGAAAAGTATCACAAATACTATCATTATAATGATAGCATGTGGTGAAACACGCATAACTAAGTTTGAAACCAAATGTTCAAGTCAGGAAACAGTTCCTAAGTAATGTTTGGTTTGAGATCCCTCAAATGTCAACAGACACAAGATGAATAAACAGCCAGTCTGTTTTCAGCATCCTCCAAGGGATGCTGATGCACAGCAGGTTGGCACAGATGCCCCAGACAATTCTCATCTTTTTTCAGTAGACTATCCCACATCTGAATATGTTTTACTTCTGTGGCAGAATTGAGGACCAAAGCCAAGGAGCAGTTTTTTAGCATGAGAGTTCCTGCCAACAGCAGGTGATAAAATCAGCTGGAGGCAGAACATGAGGCACTGCCCAAAGGGCGCATCTACAGAGCAGTTGGGATCAGGTAGGTACCATACATCCTTAAGTGTCACATTGGTTTATTGATAGGGTTTTGACAGCAGATATCAGGTAAAGCAGATCAGCTAGGTTCAGAAAACATTCCAGTTTCGTTGGCTTCACATGCCTGTCAATTTTCACAGTCTATCAAGCAACATATCTCCTCAGCTGGTGCAAGCGAACTTCAACCAAATTGAAGCAGAGTACAGCCAGCTGGGCCATGGAGGAGGCAGTCTAAACTACTCACCATTCACAGCAGATGTTTGCACAGGGACTCAGTACTTCGAAAGCTGTATGTCGTGCATTAATCACTGCATACTCCCAATGTAGGCATATCTCATATTTAGAAACCTAGAACAACTATTTTGTTTTTAAAGAGATGGCTCTTCATGTGAGATTCACATTGACATAATGTTTATTAGCCATAGAGAACATGGTAAGCTTATCTACTCTGAGTCATTCCAGTAAGGTCTTTGGCAGTATAGAGCATTATAGATGACTTCTCATTTCTGTGCCTTCAGTTTAATCCACATTTAGGACAGGTAAGCACCATATAACAATCACCTGGCACAAAATTCACTGAACTGTTATGCCACCTTTGTGTCAGCCGTGCTTGGTAGACTACAAAGAAGCAGGTACTACACCCATACATTTTGAAGTCAGTCATCTAAAACACAGCACCAGCATAATGCCACAGAGGAGGAAAATATCTGTTAGAGCTGCATGATAAGGACATGAATGAAATGGCCTTACTAGAGTGCCAGAGAACAAAATCCACAAGCAGGAGTGGGACCAAGCATCTTTTTTGCTTATCCAGCCATCTCAATGTATGAGACAAAACAGAATACTTTAAACACTGCTCAACTTCACAATTTAGCCAACAGCCATGCGTTTCAGCTAAAATCCCGATACTGACTTGGAAGACAGATTTTACATTTGCAGTCCTTTTCGCTCAGACTTCATCTCCTCTGCCTTTATGACAGCACTGTGAATTTCACCTTCAACTCCTAGGAATTAATTCCTAAACAAATGGTTAATTGAGTGACACATGCAAGTCTCATTACTGCGATGTTCCAAACCCAGCTGCAAGACACTGCACATTGCAAAAGCCAAGTTAAAAATTAAGGCAATTTTAGTTACATGAACAAACAATTCCTTCAGCCAATTCAAGCTACTGAAGACGGCTGTTAGATTGTCTTAACACACAAAAGAACAATTTTGATTTCCCAAGTGGAAAGCTTAGAAGCCAAGTTTCAGCATGAAAATATGTTATTAGCAAACTGTGATAAACCCTAAAATCAAAGACAATGATATAATAATGACAATATTACCATACAATGAAAATAGTATTAACTTACTAAGACAAGAAAAATACAATCTATTTAATTTTCTACAGGCTTCTACATAAAAGCAAAAAATAGATCTGTATCAGCAACATCCTGCCTCTGCTACTGAGCGTGAAGTCGATTCTGTAAGGATTTCTGCCAGTGTTTCATCACTCGGCACTGGCTGGGATCTTCAAATATTTTTATACCGGGATAGAAAGTTGAGTGAAATATTTATCAAATAAAATCCCTAAATATATATAAAGCCATCTTTATAAAGATTGGTAAATCTATACAGTAATTTAAAAGCACATGAAATAACTGCCTTTAACTTGGTCACTGCAATTACATTTAAGATAGTAGCATTGACTGCAATGATCTTTCCATATAAATCAAGATGTCAAAGCCATGTTATAGAATCTCTGTTACAATTCAGCACTTACTGCCCTCCCCTTGTATGACATAAGTTTCAAAGGAAGGCCATTCAAAATACCAATAGAGACAGATTTCTTATCCCAGTGGAAAAAGTCTTTCACAAAGGTAAAATGTCTCAAAAGTTCAAAGCTGGTTCCTCAATCATAACTAATCACTGCATCTTTCCTGCTTCTTTTTCCCCTTCAAGTTACAAAACAATGTATCTGGACCACTTTATTTTAGATGGATTCAAAGAGCTCTTTACTATTCAAGTACTATTCAAAAGCCACTTATAAGAAATAACAATAATAAGAAACCCTAAGGGGTACAAATACCAGGAAATAAGCTACAATTAATATTGAAGTCTTGTGTGCTGGAAAACCAGTAAATGACTTCCCACACTTGAACTCCCTCTTCAGCTATCCTCTTTTACACCACGTTGGGAGCTCCTCTCGGACTTTCAGGCCAAGCAGCAGTCCATGCCGGAGAGCTTAGCCCTGCGCGGTGCTAAGCACCTGTTTCAGAAATAGCAGCGATCACTTTACAAGATCAATGCTGCAGTACCAGCAAGGATTTTTAAAAAATTGTTACAGTGTTAAGGAGCATGAGCTGGGTATGAGTCACTTTTGTCATTCCACAGTCTCACAACAGATTACATAAAGAGACGTTTTGCAGCAAAACAATTTGTCATTATGTCCAGAGGTCAGACAACCCCATCGTGGACTTTCATTAACTATAGTAGGAAATTAGAAGTATCTGGTTGGCAAAAATCTAATTTAATAAATATAGTGAACACAAGAGCTGGTTCAAGTTTGCAAGACTACTTAATTTATAGAATGTAGTGGATCACAAAACTCCAGCTTATTATGATTGTGCTCTTACTACTATTGTCCTCAAATACATTCAGTTCTATTGCTTGCTATTTTTTATAAGCACTGCAGAATATCTGCTTATAATTTTACATCTCATCCCTAAAATCATTTTGTGAACCTACTCTTTTGAGGTTGTTTCTTTAGCCATATGTCATATTTGCTAGCAAAATTTCTCAACTGACCAGCATTCAGTGTGCTGGAGGGTAAAATTCCATTAGGACTGCTTTTACAATGGACAGAAAGTTGAGTTTCAGGCATGAACCCCAAAATATTTCAGAATATTTAATGAGTGATCCATGAGCACACTGCTCCATATATTTTTTCTTTTTTTAAAGTACAGAGACACAATTAGAAGCATCCTTTTTGAACTGCTTGTAGTGATTATTCATGATAGAGACCAACACAGTGAAGTACATTAGACTCGCAAAAGCTTTTAATAAATTTTCTTACCTTATCTGCCATTATCATGGAGGCCCCGCCATGAATTCCGAGAATTGGAATAGAAATCTGAGACGAAATAAAATCCAAAATCTGAGCTACTGCCTCCTGATCAGTATCATCTCCAAAAACCACTCCATGGATCTTGGTGCCAGACATCAAGTCACAAACATGTGTTATGATGCTCTTAGGGTCAGTCTGGTTCACCAGAAGGGTCACCACATTGACATCAACAGTCAGGTCTGCTGACATTTCCCTGGTCCAGAGACCTCTGATATCTCTCTCTGTGATATACTTGGTCCTTCCCAGAATCACTGCAATGTTCAGGATAGGATAACTTTTCTCCACTCCACAAACAAGATCCAAAGGCGCCAGAAGAGCTTGGAGTACCAGGAGAGCACAGCCAATTTTCCTCATCTTTGCCAGCTTTATCCCCTATAAAAGTGATCACATTGTATAAGAAAAGCAGAGAAGAAAAAAAAATATACTGTATATGTCCAATGGAGGTTTTAAACAGAGGGCTTCTGGACAAAATGCAAACTTTAGCAGCTTTTTATAATGCATTCTTCATACCTTAGTTTCAATTCAAGCCTCTTATATTGCCTCAAAAAGCTGGTTTACCAGTGACAATATTACAGCTGGTCTCCCACAAGCAAGGCAAAAAAAGTAGCACAAGTTCAGAGGAAAGACCCATTAGAATTCTTCCTGGATGGCCAAAAAAATTAAAATTACTGACATCATTAAAAAAAGACATTGTCATCCTTCTCTTTAACCTTCCTGTCTGTCCTGGAATGGGTAAACCACAGAAATCTGGGGTTTTTTGTCCTGAATGTCTACTTAAAACTTAGTCACAGTCTAATAGGAAAAGGTGCTTTAAGTTCAAAATGAGAGAAGCAAGCCAGAGGTCTGTCAGAAACCCCAGTCCATATACTCCACACATCTCACAGCATCCCAGAACCACACTGTTTTATTTCTGATCTCTCCTAGACAGCTGCTCCTCAAGCACAGTCTACTGCATTTCTGGAACAGATTCAGAAGCACAGTATTCTATCTTAATTCTTCTCCCTCCTCTTACGTGACATTCACTTGAGCGTCTCAGAACTGCTGATCTCAGGCACAAAGTTGCCACCAGTGTTGAAGGGGAGGGTGTTCCCCAAGTGAGCATCACTGCATTCATTTACTTCTTGTCTTCACTGAATCTCTGTAGGGGACTGAATATAGACAGAGTAGGACGGGGAGAGAGATGAGCCATAGAAGTGATCTGAACTATCTGAAGGAGGAAGAAGAGGGAGAGCAGGTCTGACTCTGCAAGATCTCCCTCTGTTTCTGTGCCCCGGGGGATTTCCACCCCCGTAACTGTCTCTCTGCTAGTTGCAAGAAGGGAGTCTCTGTGCCACATAAAGCCAAGCTTGTTGCAAAGTGTCATACAGAAAACACTAGCAGGGCTATCCAAGCAGGGGTGGCATTTTTCAGATCTCCCCTCTCATCCTACCGGCCCTATCTCCATCATCAGTAGGAATCATCTGCTGATAAAACACACGCGAAGACAAGGGCTTGCTGTATCATCACCTCCTTTCGAGGCGGACAAGGAGATGAGCACTTGAGAGACCACTGAACTGCAAATCAGTGCCACTGTGCTTCCTGAGGCATTGCACTGTGAGCCGGGCTCCGACCGCTGCAGGACGGGAGGCAGCGCGGAAAGCGGTAAACAGACCTACAGGCCCGCAGGCACCAAGCCGCTCGGGCTTCCTTCAGACCCTGGCAGTAACAGCGACAACAACAAGCGACACAGCCCCGCTCCCCCCCACCCACCGGGCCGCCGCGCTCCCGCAGCTGACGGCACCGCACCGCCGGGCGCCCCCGCCGCCCCCGGCCGTGGCGCGACGGCGCCCCCTGGCGGCCGCGGGGCGCCGCCCCACGTACCCAGTGCCTCAGGAGACGGAGCGGCGGCGGGTGCCGATGGTGCCGGTGCTGGTGGTGCCGGTGGTGGTGCAGGGCATGCCGCGGCCGCGGGCATGTCGTGCCCCTCGGCGCCCGAGCTCAGGGCCGGCCTCCTCGCCGCTGGCCGCACGCGTGATCCCCTCTGCAGCCTGCGAGCGACATCACATCCCGGGAGGGCAACTACGCGGACAGGGAGAGAGGCAAAGGGGGGCTGGACACGGGGGGGACAGGATGGGACGGGACAACGGGGGGGAGAATAGGAGACGGTGGAAAGCCGTTAGTCAGGTCGCAGGTTTGACGGGGGGGGGGGGGAGCGGGAGGGGGCGGGGAATAAATACATGTATTTCAATCTCATGTGGCATGTGAAGCGAAATAAAAAGACTGGACTCAAAAGTTCCCCCGCCCCCTTCACTTAGAAATAAATGTAAGCTCTTTCCTAACAGCAGCGCCCGTAAGCCCGCAGCCGTCCGGGAAACGTCCCTCGTCCTACCCAGGTCGGGAAAATCCTGGGCTCCCAACTGCCCGTTTGCTTCCAAGAGAAATGCACGGGTCTGAGCCCTAAGGGAAGCGACATCCAACCTGGGAAGAGCAGCCAGAAGCAAATTAATGCACATTTTCTTGACAGGTTCAAGACAAGCAAAACCTGGAAAACAGCTAAATCGGTGTGGGATAAAGCTCTTTTTGATCTTGTAATGGTACAGATTCAGTCTCAATTTCTCATAAACCCAGGGAGACACACTCTAGCAGATCCCTCCACGAAAAGCTCGGGTGTCTTTGATTTTTCATTCACTATTTCCACTAAATATGTATAAAGATACTTCTTTAAGCAACCCCAGTTAAATGTAGGACGGTGGCGCGTCAGGCAAAGGCAACCGGCATTCCCGAGCCGGTCCTCGGTGCCGACTAGAAACTAAGAGCCAAGCACCAAGGCGGGGGAGCCGGGAACGCGGACACTCCTCCGCGGCGCCCGGTACCCCCAGCCCGTTCCCAACTCCTGGGCGCGTATTAGGGCTAGCCAGAAAGGCAGTACTTACTGCATTCTCCCTCCACATAGTTCCAGTTTTAAGATCCTCAAAGTCATTTCAGTAGATTCCTTTGCAAACAACGAAGTGGAAAACAGGTCCCTTAATGCCTGGATTTCATCCCACAACTTGGTTCCCATCGCAGTAAATACAAGCCCCGCAGCTCTTTGTCGCCTGAAATCCTGCATGATCAAGTTTTAGCAGAGCCATCGCAACTGAGATTTGCTCTTTACTTTTGGCAGGAGGCATTTAAGCGTCTTCATCTTTTTTTTTCAACCTCTTTTTTGCTGTTTAAAGGGCAATTGCAATACCGCTGCAGCAGTTCCCCAGAACGGCGGCCTCGGAGCCCCTGCGCTCCTCTCAGCTTCTTAGAAGCGGCGGGGACCGGCAGCGCCGGATCCCGGAGGTGCGGCGGGAACCACCGGCGGCCGCCGCGGGGGGGCCGCCTACGCGCCGCTCCGCCGCCCCCGGCACCGCCGTCCTTGCAGGGGCGAAGCTCACGGGCGCCTCGTCAAACCGAGACCAATCGCGGCTACTTGGAAGGCTCCCCCGCCCCGTTCTGCTTCCACAAACACCGGCGAATGAGTCAGACGCAGGCAATCGGGGGAGGGGGTGTCAGATCTGGGGAAGCCGTAAAAACACCGGATTGGGGGCAGAAGAGCGGCAAACTTGAGCACTTTTCCCGCGTTAACAGCCCCGGCAAAAGGTTGGTAGCCCAGGAAACCCCAGCATATTCTCCTTTCCCTGAACGCAGGGACTGTCAACCCGAAATCCCTTCCGTGGGGCTCAGGGGAAATGCATGTGGAGCAGCAGCTTCCACACTAAAAGCAGCCCTAAAAGCTCCAGGCTGCAGCCAAATGTCACAAAGACACTCCGTAGAAGTTGGCTCCATCTGGGCAACCCTGCTGCTTCACCCCCCATTTCAAAGCTTTGTGCCCATTTCTCCATCTCCCACTCACCCAGCACAGCCCTGGTGTCAGACTCATCTTGCTGTTGAGCAGCTCTTTCCTCCGTGTCCACACCACATGCCACCACCACCTTCCTCCACTGCACACTACCGCACCTCCACCCTCGCTCCATCGCTCTCTGCTTTCCCCTTTCCACCATCCTGCCCCAGCTGCCACAACTTACTTGGATTTGCACAAATGGCCATACCACCTAACTACCACATAGGCCATGTCCTCTTTCATCTCAGTCCTTTACAATCATATGCATTTCTACCCTGAATACTTCAGAGTAAGGCAAATTCACACATTTTGATGGAACCACTCAACGAGGCATCTCTGCCAGATGAAAACTTTGCATTCAAATAGGACAAAGCCACATGTCCACTCACTGAAGTTTGCTTTTCACCACATTAAAACACAGAATACGGAGAACTCAATCCCAAAGATGTTTAATGATGCATCAGATTTACGGCTCTTTACATTCTCTTCATGAAATTCCCCAACAGGCCTATGCCTTTTATTTTTTTTCCTTTGAAACATCTAATCTCCTAATTTATTTAGAGATTACTTCCTTAGACATTGCATTAGTCTTTCTAAGAAAAGCAATTAAGCAACTACAACTGTGCCTTTTTCTTTTGAAGTTTGATATTTTAATGCATCTTCGCCTTTCACCCTCAATGCACACTTTTCTCTTGTAAATATTACAGTGATGTTTGTCGTAGTTACTGGAGATGAGGTTGCATCTGCACCCTTGCATAAGGGTTATTTCAGTGTTATCAGTGTTATCAGTAGATAAACCGGGATTCAAGATCCTTGAATGCAAGTGAGATTCACAATGTTGAAAAAAAAACATGGCTCTAACTTTAGCATATACTTAGCATATTGAAAGTGACATGGTCTCCTTGGAAAATACTTAGTATACAATAAGCTGTATAAAATACATTGACTGAATTTAATGGTTTGAAAGACCAATACAAGAAATAGCCAAGTTTTCTAACCTTAACAGCTATATGATTTTCATTAAATCTAAATTTTGACATACTTTAGCATTATTTCAAATATCTTCCCTCAATTACTCTTAGAAAAGTTTGTGAAATATCACATGAAAACTTGGTCTAAATTAATTTACAAGTTAGAATTAAAGCATATTATTAGAAGTTTGCCTAGATGCACTGGGACCAATCTTGGCAGTGCATATGCAGTCTTCCCAAAAGCCTGAAATTCAAGCAGATTACTGCCTACAGAGTTGAGTAAATGCTGCATAATTAGACTGCTATTTTAATAGACATCCGTAGTCCATTCCTAGGTATATTTGTACAGTTTAATTTAAGATTAAAGAGAAGAGCTGCAAACATGGTAAGAAATCAACTTTACTCAGCAGAAACAAGAAAACAAAATCTGCATTTAAGTGTCTTCAACTTACCCTTGTGATTTGTGTGTAAAAAGGGAACACTTGCTTCAAAAGCAGTGTAACAAACATTAACATCCCTGAACTTGGGAGATTGTTACATATTTAGTATTTTCATGGAGAACATTTATTTTCAAAGGCAGATGGATTGATACATAAGTGATTGCCTTCTCCACATGAACAGCTGCACACTTACCTAAAAGAAGCTACAACATAATCTTAAGAAGTTTGGAATCCTGCTCTTCTGAGACTGTTTGAGCTAGGGTTTCCTTACCTCCTCCCTTGCCCATATTTAAAGGTCAGAAACTTTCTTCGTACTCAGTCCCTTCCAAAGCAACATTAACTTACAAAAAGGTTTCCCTTTTCTGAAAATTACCTGTGGCAGAGTACACTTGTCAACAGAAACAAGCAGCCAAATTATCAGGCACAAGAAATGTTTGCAAAGGAGGTGGGAGAGGCAGTGGGGTCTAACCGTCTGGCACAAGGCAGATTTCTGTCTCTGGTGCTGACTCATTAGTGACACTGTCTCTGCTACTTTTTCTCCATTTGCTTTACTTTACCAGCTGTAAAATGCTTACCTCAGACATATCCAACAGCTAAACTAAAAGGCAGATTTAACCCCCAGGTTCAGGAAAACAACTCCATCATTTTCCTCTTGCTCTTAGAAAGAGCAGTGTTAAGTAAGGTAAGTACAATCATACAATCATCCTTTATAAAAGAATTTTTCTCACGCAATGACACCAAAGTTAGCCAAGGAAAAGACTTCAGAACATTAGTTTTCAAATTACTGCCACTCTGTTTTCAATAGGGGTAGTGTTTGTTGCAAAAGTTTAAGCCATGATTCAAGCCGTATCCAAACCAAATTGCAGATCTACTCAAAACAACCCCCCAACAACTTAATGCATAGCAAACATGGGTACAGTAACATAAAGTTACTCTTGGGGGGGCAGCAAAGTTATATACATGCTAAATGAACTCAAACTAAAAATGGGAAAGAACTCAATTGTTTTCCAACTTACTAAAACATTTGGTCACAGATGGCCCTCTTACTGAAAACTGGCTTAGCTCCTCATTTGGCAGTGTCCTTTCTTGCACAATTTACCAAGTCATGCATGAAATGATGGCCTTAAGCTACTCTCAGTTTTGCAAAGGACATGAGCTGGCTGCCGCAAAAAAGAAGGAGGCAACATCACTGAATGGTGCTTGAGGCTGTTACAGCATTTCAGCTTTTCTGCAAACAACCCCCAGCAGGGAAGGAACACCCCAGGGACAATTCAACCAGAGTTCCCCCTTGCCACCTCAGCTCCGATTATCAGTTATTTGAGATTCACCAGGATTGTGTCTTTGCCTCTTTTGTAGTCAGTTTCCTGTATCAAATTAATCCTTAGCTTTATTTCTGAACTCTGCTATGCAGTTCCCAAGAGGAATTCTCTTTCTCTGGGAAATCACTGAATTAGTCAAATCTAACTCTGAGGGTCAAGCCAGAATTTCACCATGCACTCTGTACTTCTTAATTAAAGCTGCTCTATTATCAAAGAAATCTGTGTCACAGTAAAGCAGTCCTGTGAAGACTGTGTCAGTAACAATCCCATTATACATCCAACAGCCTGCACAAGGCTTCAGGGAATTGAACCAGGTGTAAATACCTAGTTTAAAACTGCTTCTCTTCTTTCCTCCCTGCTCTCTCCCCAGTCAGAAATTGTAAGATATCAGTATATTTCTAATAAAACCTTCTAGGAACAACCAAGAAAACACCTGACCACTGCACAGCCAGTACAGCTTTTTCATTAATACCTAGAACAGTAGAGGAATAGTCAAAAATTACCATCATTTATTTAGGGACAAAATATGATCTCCTAATCCTTACTGAGTACAGTAAAAGTGACAAGCCTTTATAATTCAGAATTTTTTAAAATACTATTTTAAGTCTTCTTTCCACTCACCCCCTGAACCACAGAAATCTGTCTCTTCTGTATCTGTTTCTGGACAGCATGATGGACCTCCTAGCCAAGTAGTTACTAGCTTGTATTAGTCTGTCTAAAGGATGTTCAGATTCTTGAAGTGTATAATGACAGGAGTAGTTTTGCTCTTGCCTCATGTGGAACATTCTCTGTGTCTCCAAATTTGCAACGGCCTATGCTTATATAGCTTTTATATACCCCAAAATCCCCTATGTATATCACTGATTAATATTTTCAAAAGTTTTACCAAAAATTTGTTTTAAGTCAGAGACTACTATCATTCTGTTCTTTTGAAGAAACGATACATAGTTCTAAAGCCTAGTCCCTTGAATAAGCACCAACACATTAGGTATTCAAGGGGCTAAACAGACTTGTTACATTTGAAAATATTAATCAGAAAGATACCTCATGAATCTTGAATATAGGTCTTACCAATATTAGTATTACTTGTAAAACAATCTTTAATGGAATATTCTGAAGTTATTTCATTTAACATTTGATTCAACACAAAGAAAATTACTAGTTATGACTGGTAAGAGGCAGCAGTGACCTCTCACACGTTGTTCATTGGTGGTATTTGTTTGCTAAAAGAAAGCTGTACTGAGTGGGAAGAACCAAGATGCCTACACTGCATCTGCTTCTCAGTGCTTCACTAAGCAAATTTTTGCTTAGGGAGTTGAGACTTTTCTAAATCCAGAAAAACAAATGCAGTAAAGGTTGATGGAAGCTTCTTATCACCACAGAGTTACCTCAGCTCTAGCTGGAAGATATTTTTAAGATGAGTAGTATTTTGTTCCTCGCATCCAACCCATTTCTTGATTGTAGGCACTAGCTCTATTAAAACTAGGTGCTAAAGGCTTATGAGACATCTGAGCCAGTAGGAATAGATCCAAGATAGAAAAATCCTATTGGACTTAAATTTCAGTTCCACATGATGAGTCAGAGCCTTCTGTTACCCATTTCTGCCATACATGTTACATGGCTTTTGTTCCTATTGAGCCACTTGAATATTAGTTTTCTTTAAAGTGCAATTGTCATGTTTCTTTTAGGTTTTGCATGTAGTCTGCTCTTGCTCCAGTCTAAGTAACCCCATTCCTTGCTTCCTATAGAAGCAAAGCCTCTTGCTTTTCCCTGCCCAAGGAGAATTCTGGGCTGCAGTGCTTTCTACACCAACTGTGATTATTAGTAGATCTAACTAGTTTCATTCTATTGCATTTTCAACCCTTGCATGGCTTAATCTCACTGGTGGGAACAATGAGTAAGACAAAGGGCCTTTAAATAAAGTAACATATTAAAACACATTTGTCTCCTACCTAAAGTGAAGGCTTAGCTTACCCAGAGGACCACATTTCTAGAAACTGATATCCAAATCCATTATTCCTATAGTTCTGGAATCTCCCCCCAAGAAAAGCAAACGCCATTTCACCTACCTCTAAACTTTTGTCTGACTGACAGTAGCTCTTAAGTCTGAAAGAATTGGCTTCTGCTTCTTATGGCAAGGGAGGTCAAGTTAGATGGAAGAAGGAAGGATTAAAGGAATTTTTTCAGGTTTCTAGAAATACAGTAATTGTCTGCTCTCTTGTCTACCTGCAAGGTAACTCATATAGAATTAATCTTTAGGAGAAGACATGGATTTGTTTGTGGTGGTTTCTTTACTGTCAAAAGTCACAGATTTAAAATAGGGCTTTTCCCAGAAAAGTTATTGTTGACAATCCCATTCTTTCCTCCTCTCCTGCCCTAAGGGGACAAAAGAAAATCATTCATTCTTGTATGAATTCTGCAAAGAGAGGTCAAAGACTGTACAGGCTCATTTCTAGCTTTTATACATGATTGCTTCTAAACCTCAAAGGTCACACTATTGCTTTAAACACTTGACTGGAGATGGGAAGGTCCTAGTTCTCCAGGTGTCACACAATACAGTTCTATGCTGCTTTGAAAAGAAAGACTAGGTCAGAGGTTGAGATTTTATGTGAATCCTACACTTGGAAGCCTCAGTTACACCAGGGAGGATACTGCTGACCACAGACTTTGCTTGCAATATTGCTACGATCTGATTTTTCCAGGCTGGTTCAGTGTTCAAGACACAGTTTTGTTCATATTCAATGACTTAAAACACTTGCACAAAGATTTGTGTTGTTTTCATATTTGAACATAGATACCCAAATGCATTTTGTATTTAAAATACATGTAGATGCATCCTTTCTGATAAACTTTATTATGATAGCCATTAAGAAATACAGAAACTGAAAGCAAAACAAGTGTAACTTTTTCCAAATAAGGAGCCTTCTATGATTTACTGAAATGACTTAATGATCAAGACCTCATTAAAGCAATTTAAATGGATATGAATGACATCTTTGCTTACATTACTGACATTCTTTAAATTGAGCTCAACTACTCTTTGAAATACCATCTGCACCACAAGTATTAAACTCCTTTTTAAACTCATAAGATACACTCAAGTAAATGCTCAAGTATATATTTTGAACTGTGATTATACTTCAGTTTTGTTTTACCTGACTATCTATATACTGTGCACACATTCAATCACACTAAAATACACGCAGGGTTGGGGATTTTTTTAGGCGACAATTACAGATGCGGAATCATCTAGACAAATATAAACATCTGAAGGTATTTCACCAGCCTATTGAAAAAATGGGTCCCAGACCTGCTTTCTGGAATTAATACACAATCGCTTAATTTTTATAAGCCAATTAACTGGAATCTCACTTGGCAGACAGTTGTATGCTATCTACTTTCACACAACTATTTCTGTTCCCACCAGTCCTTTCTATAACACAGATTCCAAAATAACTGTGATATATGTAGGAACAAGAACATTTTTCTAGTTCAAGCCTGCCAGATCTTATCTTTTATCTGCAAAAATCAGACAGATTTCTTTCCTTCTTGATTTTAGCCAGAAAGCTAAAATGCTGGAAGATAACCTGAAAGATAAGACTCTCTTCTTAGACCTTCTTGCTAAGTGGGGAACAATGTGGTCTTCCAAGGTACAGCACACTGGGCAAGGGTTCATGAGCTGCTGCATCTGTATTTACCTCTGTTGTGTTTGTCTTTACATACTTGATTATACTCCCATATCAAAATCTACAGAATATGTGAGTATTTGCAGAAGAAACAGCATGTCCTTCTGCTGTATCCCAAACTAAAGATTCTTAATATAAAAGAGCTACAGTCTTTAAGAAATTTCAAAACACATTGTGTTTATATTCACTCCTATGCAAGTATTAAAGTAATAACTGCTTCACCTCACTGTTGTCCTAGTCCCTCACAAATTTATTTCATAGTTCCAAGTTCTCCTTGATGCAAGTCTGAAAAACTTTAAAGATCGTATTTTTTACCAATTGACTTTTCATCTTTGCTGGTTATCAACATTCACCCTTGAATGCAGGTGTAAGAGCTGTTCATCCTAGACAGATACTTCAAGGATCCAAAATAAAATGAGAAATAGACTCTGTGTTTAGTCTTTGCAGATTTTCCAGCCTTCATTTTTACCCCAGTTGAACAAAATGATCTTTTTAATAACACTGATTCCTAGACTGGCTATTTACTCCAGGATTGAATTATGAAGTTGATAGGGAGGCATTTTTTCCTCAATCACCCCATTTAGCGGATAGGGCAGGGACATCTTAATGCTCCAAAGTAGGAGTTGGCTCAGTTTTTAAATAGGAGGTATGGAGCAGGGTTTAAGCAATTTATTTTAACTCTTCATTATTATGAAAATATCTTCCTACTATTTACAAGTGTTTGTTTGGTGTCTTACCTTCTTCATCATCTCCACTAGCCATCAACATGTATACATGCATAAGGACAGATTTACAGATATTCATCGTAGCTCATCTAGAACATCTGTTTCACTTACTAGAGTTGCTTTGCCCTTGCTAGCATTATGGCATTTGAAACATGCTCAGAGTTGACATAATTCCCTGACATTAATGTTTGGCATAGCCAGTTCCTCTAGATTTAGCGTCCTTAAAACTTCACCACCAATTACACAGGCACTCGGTAAGTTAAAGATAGTACTTACAAGAGCAGTGTTATTGAAAAAAGTACAGGAGGATGGAGAGGAAAAATCTCCAAAATAAAAGTTTTTAACATCAGTGACAAAAACAAGTTCAAAGGTAACAGGGAGGAGGCTGTTTTGATATGCTTTCTAATGTAAACCAAGCATCCTGGTTTTTACCTACTGTCATTCCGAGTGATACACTTTCACCCTTTCCTCCATCATCAGCTGCCTCACTCAATTTCAATTTATTTAGGTTATGCCGAACAAATACAGAAGTGACAAACATTCTCACTAATATCTTGACTGTAACTTCAAACCACTTGCCACTTCTTGCCACACTGAAGTGGTGCCTCAAGCCTGTACTATCTCTCTGGTTTCTTGTTCTTCAGAGGATTATTAGCTCTTAGATCTTAGCTACTCTACAACAAAGTGAACATCATCATCTGTATATCTGCAGAAGGATAACCAAATTTAGCCTCAAGTTTAAAAAGTTACAACTCATTCCTCCACACATCTTATTAGCAAGTACATTAGTTAAGAGAAGCAAGGAAAATCTGAAGACCATCTAACTATCTTTGTGCAATAAGTCACCTTCCCAGGGCAAGGTAAGAGATAAGTTTGTCTTCTATTACATATCCTTTCTTAAAGTCTGGTGTGAGTTTGAAAATCACAAAACAGAGCAATGTATATGACAATACAGAACACCAATAATTACTGTACAATTAAATAAGTAGCCATTTTTTTTTCCCCTTTCGAGCGCAAGGTACAATTTTGACTCAAAAGACATGTCCTCCAAGAATCTTAGTGGGGCATATTTTGAAGAAAAAACCAAAACACTCAGCCATCCTCTTAATGACAGAGACTTTTGGTTCCTTAAGAAATAACCTAAATAATCTGTATACAAAACTGCTATACATTTATTATTTTGAAATACATCTTTCCATGCACCCAGTACAATGTATGTATTGTAAATATGTCACATCATGTCATGCAAGAGTGCTGAATAACTTTGACAATTTTTCTTTTCACCAACTAATCATAATACATCCATGAAGGTTTGATACTTCAAACACATGTTAAGCTTTTATACTTCTTTCTTCTTATAAGCTTTGAGATAATATGCTTCTTTCTTTGATTTAATCATATGTATTGTCTGCAAATTGTTAACTCAATGCAGTGGAGCAGTGGCAGGTCCAATGCCTTTGCAGGTACAATAGCACTTTTGTAAACAAAAATGTATTTTGCTCCCTGAAGTTCAATTAACTGCTGAGTTAAACCTCATCTCAAGATGATCAATTAAGGCACTTAAAACTGCTGAGAGAAAAGAGCATGGACAGGAACAGACCTCAGTTTCTAGGGATAAGTGAATTGTATTTTCTCATTCAGACTGTTTGCCAAATAAGTTAATTTCATATGTATGAAGAATAAACACACATTTGATCTGACAGATCAGCACAGATCCAGAACCTCTGATTTTATATATAGATCCATAAAAGACACTAGCTTATGATAGGAGGGAGCATTAAGTCAAAATTCTAAATGAACTTATAAACATTATATTATGAAGCACTCGATTTCTAAATGACAGACTAAAAAGGTAATCAATAATTTATTCTCTAAAGGGCGAGTGATTAATCCTCTATAAACCCAGTAAGTATTTTAATGAAAAACTGCACTAAGGGTATTGCTGCAGAAAGAAATTGTTTGCCTTATTTCTTATATTCAAATTAATTTTTGTGTGTTCCTCAAGAGGGCAATGAGCCACAATAACCTGATTCATCATTTAAAATAAGGTCTGACCTACCAGTTGTTCACTTGTCCCAAGATGCAGCCTATATAGCCATATCACAAACCATGCCCTGCTGCAGCTGAATAAGCACACTAACAAGTGTCACAGAAAGATGCGTTCTAGTGACTATGGAGAATGCTGAGAGCCCACCACATCTCATCTTCAAGAAGCACATGTAGACTGAAACAGATTGTATATGTATCACCTTTGGAGCATGCGATTGTTAATCTAAGTACATGAAATCATATCTATTTTTAATATCAAGTACATCACTGTACAAAATGCTCCTCTTGAAGTGTCATATGCTCAGAATAATTCACTTCATTCAAAAGGGCTTCTGAATAGTTTAAGCTCTGGCTAAATCCAGAGCTTAAAATTCCACTATGACTACTCTCATCCAACTGAATACCATCCCAGTGTTCAACCTCCCTCTGAGAAAAGGTAACAGCAGGATAGAATCCACTCCCTAAAATGGTTGGAAAGATGGTCTAAAAGTCAAAGGATATTAGAACTACTCAGGGGGACAAAAAGCAACTCCATACATTGCCTTAATGGCAATTCCTTAAAAAGTTGTTCTATAGGAAAGGTAAACTTAGAACATGAAAACAGCTATTTCAGCAGTTACCATGCCTTCCAACCACAGCAGAAAAATGACTAAGCTTGTTAAAACTGTGTACCGTTCAGGCTGCTTGTAGAGTCTTAGTACTAATTCCACCCAGTGAGAACTCCTCTGTTCCTATGTGGTGTGAATGTCAGTCTTCAAGTTTCTTACACTTTTGCAAGCTGCAGTGAGATGATGCATTGAAAGCTTATTTTATGCTCAAACCAAATTCTTAAAACTGTCTCAGACTAGGTTTAAAATCCTGCCGTTTGCTCAGCTGGATCTAGAAGACTAGTCCATAAAGCTTCCTGGTTGGACACTTCATTATAATTCCTATTACACAAGCTAAGGAAAAATTTCTCTGTGGTTCTGTCCAGCTGTCCAAAGAGTCAAGTCCAGAATGATACTAAACATACAATTGGGGCATATTTGCTCTCAGAGCAAAATTCTAGCCCCTATGTAGAAGAATCCCCACAGTCTGTACTAATATTTGCAGAGTATCAGTTGGACAGAGCATCAAGTCAAACAGTTGATTCTAGTCAATTGCATTGTTTTGCAAAATAAAGTCTATCCTGCATGAAACAGCCCAAAGTTAATGTTCAGCATAAGCAAGTTATTTTCATTTGTTTCTGCATGGAAACTGCATTCAAAACTGGGTTGAAAGTTTCCAGAGCACAGCTATATTTATATTGTTTACACAAAAACTGTTTGAGAAGCTATCCACAAACTGTCCACATCAAATTACTTTGTCAAGGTACGATCTGTAACTACTCTTGAGTCATTAGCATGCAGCTCTGATTATTTAGTAGGCATCTAACCACAGGAAATGAAAACAAATCACGTAAACTCGTGCTGATTTAAAAATTGTTACTGATGTAATGTGATGTAAACTGACAATGCATTGCAGCTCTAGCACTGCATTGCATCAGAGGTGAAACAAGCAGGCAAAGAAACAGAGAGAGCCAAGAATAGCACATTTAACTCTTTGGAGATGGTCACAACAAACAGCAAAAGCAAACAAATTAGCCGGAGCATAGCTGGCATTGAAGGAATCCCCTTAGGTCTTCAGCAGACTAATGTGCTTGGGGCATGGGAACATTTATAGAACATAACAAGCATGCAGTCACAGCATATGTGTACATGAAGTGCCTTCAAGTACTCTGGAGTATACCCACAAGCAAAACAAATTACAGATGATGCTTCCATTCTTCCCTGGTAAAGAATGAGTCTTAAAACCTTTCTGAATAGAGACCAACATTTCAGTTCACTGCCTGGAGGTTTTTTGCTTTGTCAAATGCAGCACTGGGATTGCTTTTTCTCCTGATGCTCTTCTAATCAGTTTGTGAAGGCTGTGGCCATATACTCCAACCTGGTCATCTATTTAAGAGCATGCCAAGTTTATAAGTGGAACTGTGGTTTCCCTTTCCCTTTAAAAGTTTACCGCTACATTGATGCCATAGCCTGCCTGGAAATGTCTGGCGGGGAAAAAACAAAGGACAGAAAGCAGATACCACTCTCTTTGTATCCCTTTTCCCTCCTCTACACACACACATAGAGCTCAGATCAGATTATTCAGGTTCTGGCTGCCATTCCCAAGTCATAACTTGATTTTTGATTTTGAATTTTTGATTTTTGATTTTGATTTTGAAGACAGACTTGAAAGGGAACCTAAGGTATAGCCAAATCAATCTAGGTCTCATTGAAGCACAGGCTTCCACTACTTCACGACTTTTTTTCAAGTGTTAGTATCATCACTTGTGAAGAACCAACTCTGTCTGCTTTGTATGCCAGGACAGACAGAGGAATGGTTTTACCAACCACTTTTGTCAAAACATTCCTCCCACTGCTGCAGCACTGGGTCCATGGATTCACTTCAATGGGTCTGAGTTTGTATCTCAGTCCCAACTATTCCCATCACTTTGAATAGGTGAAAAGGCACTAAGTAGAAGGGAAAGAGATGCTGCAACACACCCAGGAACCTAACCTGCCTGTAGATCTTATACACAAACTCTTCTTCCCAGCATACTAGCATTTCTGAATATGTAATCATTGTGAACGAAATCTATACTGCCTTTACAAAAACTTAAAAATTAATGGCCAAAATAAGCTAAGTGATCTCTGTGCAAAAGTCAGGATGGAAGAGAAAATGTAATGTGTGGGATTTTTTCTAATTAGAGATGTCCCCCACTTGTATTTCAGCATCTCACAGTCTTTTAATATGGTTATGCACAGGAATCTTGTGATAGAGAAAAAGGGCAAATGTTTTTCCATCAGCTTTCTCCATGATGAGTCATTTAGTCTTTTTTCCCCAGCTTCTTTATCTTTACATAGTATTACATAATAATATAGAAGTGTTTTGTTCCCCATCAAGGAATCTCTCACATGTTTTTTAAACACATTAAAGCAGATTTACTTTGAAGCTTTGAACTGTTTGTAGTTTCCTTCAACAGAAGCATTGCAAATATTGCTGTGTAAATGAAGGATATTTTCAGTTCCTGGTTAATCCAAGACAGGAAAATTTTTAAATTTAAATCAAAATTTTAAATTATAAAACACCAGCTCAAAATTATTTCTGTAACAACTGGACAAGTTCAATAGGATTACATAGCAATATCATAACTTTGGCTGACCCAAATCTATGTTTTCTACTGAATAAATAATTTGTCAGAAAAATATTCTGTGCATAAGTAGAACACATTAGAAACTTTTCACTTTGTGTGTGCCTTTATTTGTCCTGACCCCTCAAAAGAGCCCCTGGTGCTGTAGGATCCCGGTGCCTTCAGTGAAGGCTCCTCTGCCTTCCTCATGAAGCATTTTGAGCAGATCAGAGAGAGGAATAATTGCTGTTAACCACCAGAAGTACACCATAGTATCTACCTTACAGCCTTACTCCCTGGGAGGGCAACCTTCTTTTGCACTGACTATTAAATAAGTCTTTCTCCACCAGGATATTTTGGGGGATGTTAAACCATGCTCTACAAACTCTGCCTCTGATATCAGAACAGATAAATAAACAAAATTGCACATAGAAATGTATTAGTTATAGAAGGAACTTATATTTTAAATTATAAAAATATTCCTCAATAAATTAAATTCAAATTAATACAATAGATCTCATTTCCCATGGAGGGAATGCATAATTTGTACAAAGTTTCAACAGAAGACAACATCTAGGTTATCACTTTTCAGCAACAGAAGCAACGTCACTGTTGCAGGTTGAAATTTTTAAAAAAGTATGCAAAGTGAAAAGAAATTCTTCATAATTTTATCTTACCCAGAATAGCTCTACTTTAAATACCGGCCTGATAATATGAGCAAACTCCAATGATCTCACCATTACAAAGGGGGCACAGGATTGGTTTATTTATAACATTATCATATATACTAGCAACACATTTAAAAATATTTAACTGTTTTAATGCATAATTACAAGAAATAAATCTACCAATGAGCAGATTTTCACTGTTTATAGTGTAGACCACTGTGCATTGAAGGAGGTGAGAGAGTTTCTCTTTGCCAAGCTCATTTCTGCTCTTTGAAAGCTACAGCAATACTTGTACATGTCACCATTCTGCACAAACTGAAAGGGAAAGACGAAGCAATAAGGAACTAACAATGGTTACTAAAGAAAACTTCCTGAGTGGGTCTGTACAGCTTCATTTTTGTAAAGAGGAGTAATTTGTTCTTTCAATGAGGTGCTGGCTATTTTGTTTGTAATGGATTATTCCCCTCTCTCCATATTTGAAAACTTGCATTTATTTTTTTGTTTTGCCCTAGTTTCATTATTATAAATTATTACCTTTGAATCTGCTTCTGGCCTAGATCTTAAGAAAGCTGGAATTCATAGCTTACATATCCTCAGTGACAGCAATTCTGTGACACAAGCTTAGATTAACATGGGGAGGGGTGGAAGTATTGGGAAGTGGGTATTGACATTTCTTTCAGCTAAGTGTCTGAAACTTGAAAGGGACAACAAGCAAACACAGAAAACACTAGACCCATTGTCCTGGTTTTGGCTGGGATAGAGTTAATTTTTCTTCACAGAAGCTAGCATAGTGCTGTGCTTTGGATTTAGTACTAGAAGAATGTTGATAACACGCTGATGCTTTTAGTTGTTGCCAAGTAGTGCTCAGACTGCCCAAGGACTTTTTGAGCTTCTCCTACTCGGCCAGATGCATAACAAGCTGGGAGTACAGCACAGCTAGGACAGCTAACCCAAACTGTCCAAAGAGCTATTCCATACCATAGAACGTCATGCTCGGGGGGTGTAGTCGGTCGGTCAGTCGTGGGCAGAGTGGTCGCAGCTCGGGCGGTGTGATTGCAGCTTGGGGGGAGTGATCTCGGCTCGGCTCGGGCTGGGCATCGGTCAGCGGGTGGTGAGCAATTGCATTGTGCATCACTTGTTTTATATATTCTGTATATTCTCTTACCATTATTATTATTATTATTATTCTCTCTTATTAAACTGTCTCTATCTCAACCCACGGGTCTTACTTTTTTTTTTCTTTTCTCCGATTCTCTCCCCCATCCCACTGAGGGAGGGGGGGGAGTGAGCGAGCGGCTGCGTGGTGCTGAGTTGCCAGCCGGGTTAAACCACGACACCCATAATGAAGAAATGGGCAAAAATCAGCTAGTAAACCGAGCGTACTAAATAGCTACAATCTAGAATCTTGCATTCAAGGCCAGATAGAAGAAGCCTCTTTGCTCAGCAGGAATGAGATAAGGTCTACAATAAGAGCCTCTTTTTTGTTTTCGAAACCTAAATCACATATGACTAATTTCCAGGGCTAACAGGACAGCAGAAACAAAAAGTCAGCCATATAATGGTTTGTTCAGAACCCCAATTTTCATCAGCTAAAAGAAGTCAGTTTCCACACACCCACTTACGATACCCAGCAGATAAAACAGATGGGTACCTGGCCATTCACAGCCCATTTCCATGATACGTTTTCCTGTGGTCTATAAATAACTGAGTAGGGACACCTGCTTCTTGGCAATGCAGTAGAAATGCCTCTATTCACTTCTACTTTCATCTTGTTCATTATGGATAAGGATAAAAAGGGATAAAACAGAATTTTTTAACCTGGTTTTACCTGGTTTAACCTGGCTGGCAACTAAGCACCACGCAGCCGCTCGCTCACTCACCCCCCTCCCTCAGTGGGATGGGGGAGAGAATCGGGAAGGGGAAAAAAGGTTAGAGCCGAGGGCTGAGATAAAGACAGTTTAATAAGAGAAAATAATAATAATAGTAATAATGAGAATGATAACAAAATATACAGAATATACAAAACGAATGATGCACAATGCAATTGCTCACCACCCGCCGACCGATGCCCAGCCCGTCCCGAGCAGCGATCAGCACCCGAGCAGCGATCACTCCCCCCGCGACCGACCGACCGACCAACCCCTTCCCGAGCATGACGTTCTATGGTATGGAATAGCTCTTTGGACAGTTTGGGTCCTAGCTGTGCTGTACTCCCAGCTTGTTATGCACCTGGCCGAGCAGGAGAAGCTCAAAAAGTCCTTGAGCAGTCTGAGCACTGCTTGGCAACAACTAAAAACATCAGTGTGTTATCAACATTCTTCTAGTACTAAATCCAAAGCACAGCACTATGCTAGCTTCTGTGAAGAAAATTAACTCTATCCCAGCCGAAACCAGGACATTCCACCCCTTATTCTATACCATTTACGTCATGCTTAGGTCCTACCCTTACAATACATTCCAATTAATCACCACCACCTTCCCATTTTGATATATATATATACACAGATAGCATTCCCTTAGTCTATGGACCATCCCTCTAAAATGTCCATTGGGTTCATCTAGTCCATGCTTTTGGGCTTCATCTGTTGTAACAGTCTTTCAGGGCAGGAGAATTGGGGTCCGGTGTTGGGTTGTTGCATGCTGAAGTCAGGTCTGGTTCCATCCGCTGCACTTCCTCAGTTTCTTCAGAATTCATTCTTCTTAATCTGGGTGATTCTTACTGCTATACCATTGATAGAATATACAGCAATAATAAAAATGATGACATATATGATACAGCAATTAACATCATACAATTCAGTTCATTGGCTATTTTCACCCAAAATCAAATCTCTTTGAGGTACACATCGGACTTCCCCATCCTTCCGCATCACCCACCAAGTAGAGCCAGGTCCTTGAGCAAAAGCAATCCCACGGATGGGTTTGCCTTTACCTGAGGCAGGAGTAACCCAGACTGTCTTCCCCAGCATATTTTTTACATGCACTACAGGGACTTTATCCCCTTCTACAGTACGTAAGGGGTTTGATTGGGCAGGGCCAGCTCGGTTGGCAGATCCTCTAGTGTTGACTAACCAGGTAGCCTTTGCTAAATGTGTATCCCAATGTTTGAATGTTCCACCACCCATTGCTTTCAGTGTAGTCTTTAACAGTCCATTGTATGGTTCAATTTTCCCAGAGGCTGGTGCATGATAGGGGATGTGACAGACCCACTCAATGCCATGCTCTTTGGCCCATTTGTCTATGAGGCTGTTTCGGAAATGAGTTCCGTTGTCTGACTCAATTCTTTCTGGGGTGCCATGCCGCCATCGGACTTGTTTTTCAAGGCCTAGGATAGTGTTCCGGGCAGTGGCATGGGGCACAGGGTATGTTTCCAACCATCCGGTGGTCGCTTCCACCATGGTGAGCACATAGCGCTTGCCATGGCGGGTTTGTGGGAGTGTGATATAATCAATCTGCCAGGCCTCTCCATATTTGTATTTCAGCCACCGTCCTCCATACCAAAGAGGCTTTAACCGCTTGCCTTGTTTGATCGCAGCACATGTTTCACATTCATGGATAACCTGTGCAATAGCGTCCATAGTTAAGTCCACCCCTCGATCACGAGCCCATCTGTATGTTGCATCTCTTCCTTGATGGCCTGAGGTGTCATGGGCCCACCGAGCTAGAAACAATTCACCCTTATGTTGCCAGTCCAGATCCACCTGAGCCACTTCAATCTTAGCAGCCTGATCTGCCTGCTGGTTGTTTTGATGTTCTTCAGAGGCCCGACTCTTGGGTACATGAGCATCTACGTGCCGTACCTTTACAACCAAGTTCTCTACCCAGGCAGCAATATCTTGCCACAATGCGGCTGCCCAAATGGGTTTGCCTCTACGCTGCCAGTTGTTCTGCTTCCATTGCTGCAACCACCCCCACAGGGCATTTGCCACCATCCATGAGTCAGTATAGAGATAGAGCATTGGCCATTTTTCTCTTTCAGCAATATCTAAAGCCAGCTGGATGGCTTTCACCTCTGCAAACTGACTTGATTCACCTTCTCCTTCAGCAGTCTCTGCAACTTGTCTTGTAGGACTCCATACAGCAGCCTTCCACCTCCGATGCTTTCCCACAAGACGACAGGACCCATCAGTGAACAGGGCATATTGCTTCTCATTTTCTGGCAGTTTATTATATAATGGGGCTTCTTCAGCACGCACCACCTCTTCCTCTGGCGATATTCCAAAATCTTTGCCTTCTGGCCAGTCCATGATCACTTCCAAGATTCCTGGGCGACTGAGGTTTCCTATTCGAGCCCATTGTGTAATCAGTGCGACCCACTTACTCCACATAGCACCAGTTGCATGATGTGTGCAGGGGACCCTCCCTTTGAACATCCAGCCCAGCACCGGCAGTCGGGGTGCCAGGAGGAGCTGTGCTTCACTACCAATCACTTCGGAAGCAGCTCGAACCCCTTCATATGCTGCCAATATCTCTTTTTCAGTTGGAGTATAGTTGGCTTCAGATCCTCTGTATCCCCGACTCCAAAACCCTAGGGGTCGGCCTCGAGTCTCCCCTGGTGCTTTCTGCCAAAGGCTCCACGTAGGGCCATTCTCCCCGGCTGCGGTGTAAAGCACATTCTTTACATCTTGCCCTGCCCGGACTGGCCCAAGGGCTACTGCATGCACTATCTCCCGTTTAATTTGTTCAAAGGCTTGGTGTTGTTCAGGGCCCCATTTGAAATCGTTCTTCTTCCGGGTCACTTGGTAGAGAGGGCTTACAATCTGGCTGTAATTTGGAATATGCATTCTCCAAAAACCCACAACACCCAAGAAAGCTTGTGTTTCCTTTTTGCTAGTTGGTGGAGACATGGCTGTTATTTTGTTGATCACATCCATTGGAATCTGACGACGTCCATCTTGCCATTTGATTCCTAAAAACTGGATCTCCTGTGCAGGTCCTTTGACTTTACTTTGTTTTATAGCGAAACTGGCTTTCAGAAGGATTTGGACTATTTTCTTCCCTTTCTCAAAAACTTCTTCTGCTCTATTGCCCCACACAATGATGTCATCAATATATTGCAGATGTTCTGGAGCATTACCCTGTTCCAGTGCAGTCTGGATCAGTCCATGGCAAATGGTAGGGCTGTGTTTCCACCCCTGGGGCAGTCGATTCCAGGTATACTGGATGCCCCTCCAAGTAAAAGCAAACTGTGGCCTGCACTCTGCTGCCAAAGGGATTGAAAAGAAAGCATTTGCAATATCAATTGTGGCATACCACTTGGCTGCCTTTGACTCCAGTTCGTATTGAAGTTCTAGCATGTCTGGCACGGCAGCACTCAGCGGTGGCGTAACTTCATTCAGGCCACGATAGTCTACTGTTAGTCTCCACTCTCCATCAGACTTTCTCACTGGCCATATGGGACTGTTAAAGGGTGATCGAGTCTTGCTGATCACTCCTTGGCTCTCCAGTCGATGAATCAGCTTATGGATGGGAATCAGAGTCTCGATTGGTGCGATATTGCCGCCTGTGCACTGTTGTGGTGGCAATCGGCACTTGTTCTTCAACCCTCAGCAACCCCACAACCGAAGGGTCCTTTGAGAGACCAGGCAAGGTAGACAGCTGCTTAATTTCTTCTGCCTCCAATGCAGCTATACCAAAAGCCCACCGATACCCTTTTGGGTCCTTGAAATACCCTCTCCTGAGGTAGTCTATGCCCAGGATGCACGGAGCATCTGGGCCAGTCACAATGGGGTGCTTTTGCCACTCATTCCCAGTTAGACTCACTTCGGCCTCCAATACAGTCAGCTCTTGAGATCCCCCTGTCACTCCAGAAATACAAATGGATTCTGCCCCTATATGGCTTGATGGCATTAGAGTACACTGTGCACCGGTGTCTACTAGAGCTCTATACTTCTGTGGGTCTGACATGCCAGGCCATCGAATCCACACAGTCCAATAAACCCTGTTGTCCCTTTCCTCCACCTGGCTGGAGGCAGGGCCCCTCTAATCCTGGTCACTGTTGCTCATGGTTTCTGTATATGAGTCAGAAGTTCCTTCATCACAATCAGAATTAAGATCAGCCCTTCTATTCTGTCTGAAAAAACTACCGTCGTCCCAATCTCTGGAAATTGGAGCAACAAGTTTCTTGGAAGAGCCCCCTTTTGTGCTTGTTTTTCTTTGCAACTCACGTACCCGTGACTCTAGGACCGAGGTAGGTTTTCTGTCCCATTTCCTCATGTCCTCTCCATGGTCACGCAGGTAAAACCATAGAGTGCCCCGTGGTGTGTACCCTCGATATTCTTTTTCTTGAGCAGAAGGGCGCTTACTTCTGATGGCTGAGATACTGGTCTGTACAGGAGGGGAGTAGGACATATGCTTTTCGAGTCGTTCAACCTTTTGGGACAGTTTCTCCACAGCCGAAACAAAGGGGGAAGAGATACTTTCTTCATATTCCCGGAGCTGGCCAGCCACTTCATCCACTGTTGGTCCCCGTCCAGTTTCCCAGCTCATCATTGCCCATGTGTTTGCAAATGATGTTGGTGCGCTACGTAACAACTTCCGCCACATGGGTCGTGTGCACTGGACACTATCTGGATCTTTGGGCAGCTGGTCATTGTCCAGGTCACTATAAATCACCTCCAGGACAGCCAATTCCCTCAGGTACTGGATGCCTTTCTCCACAGTGGTCCATTTACCTGGGCGACATATGACATCTTCCTTGAAGGGATATCTTTCCTTCATGGCTGACAGTAGACGCCTCCAGAGGCTGAGGATTTGTGTCCCTTTTCCAATCGCTTTGTCAATGCCCCCTTCCCTAGAAAGGGATCCTAGTTGCTTGGCTTCCTTACCCTCCAGTTCCAGGCTGTTGGCCCCATTATCCCAGCATCGGAGTAGCCAGGTGACAATGAGCTCACCTGGACGACAGCTGAAATCTTTTCGGATATCTCGCAGCTCACTCAAGGATAGGGATCTGGTGGTTTCTGTCTCATTTATGAGCTCTTCCTCCTCCCCTTGTGATGGCCCCGCTTTTTCATCTTCCCTTTCTAAACGAGTTGACTTTCGCTTCCAAGATTTCTTCTTTTGTATAGGGGCGACTGATACTGGCACGGGTTGGTTCGTTGGAGTAGCCGCAGTGCATATCACTGGGGTTGGAGTAGCTGCAGTGGCTGTGGCCGGGGTTGGAGTAGCTGCAGTGGCTGTGGCCTTATCATCAGATCCAGAGACTTTCTGTTCCCTTTGGATGTGTTGAATCATGTTGAACAGGGTTCGGTAAGCATGGGCCAGGCCCCAGCACATTGCAGTGATTTGTGTTTGCTTAGAATTGCCAGGGTGACAGCATACCTTTTCCAAATACTCTACTAGTTTTTCAGGATTCTGCACTTGTTCAGGAGTGAATTTCCAAAACATTGGAGGTGCCCATCGTTCTAGGCATTTACCCATACTACCCCAAATACCCTTCCACTCATAACTATCCAGCCCTGGGGCAGACATCTGGATGGTATTATTAAGTTGCTTACAAACTTTGGACAAAACTGAAACAATATTCCAAATAGATATCAATAGATATACCTTAACTATCCAAGGATGTTCAAGATACTGAAAAGTTATTGTAGTGAAGGAGGAAACATCATCAAAGAAGGCAGAAAAAGTGCCATTCTGTATTTCCTCCAGAACAAACTTTTCAGAGTCCCATGTATAATTGCTAATATTCCCCGCAAGGTGGTACCCAAAGTGCAGTACAGACTTCGACATGAAACCCAAATACCAGATAAAGCTCAAGGTCATTGTTTTAATAACAAGTTTCCCAAGCAAAACATGTCTGGTCACCGCAGAGCATAGCAAACTGCAAAAACCAACACCAACTTTTAACAAGTACAGCAAAGGAGGGAGCATGGTGCAGATCGGATAAGCTAAGATCAAGAACAAATGAATCAAATTGCAACCCACAACTATTTAACAGATATAAATTCCTTAATATACTCCGGTTACTCTGTCGTTATCTCAAGCCCTTCGTGCCCCACGTTGGGTGCCAAAAAGGACTGTCGTGGTTTAACCTGGCTGGCAACTAAGCACCACGCAGCCGCTCGCTCACTCACCCCCCTCCCTCAGTGGGATGGGGGAGAGAATCGGGAAGGGGAAAAAAGGTTAGAGCCGAGGGCTGAGATAAAGACAGTTTAATAAGAGAAAATAATAATAATAGTAATAATGAGAATGATAACAAAAGATACAGAATATACAAAACGAATGATGCACAATGCAATTGCTCACCACCCGCCGACCGATGCCCAGCCCGTCCCGAGCAGCGATCAGCACCCGAGCAGCGATCACTCTCCCCGCGACCGACCGACCGACCAACCCCTCCCCGAGCATGACGTTATATGGTATGGAATAGCTCTTTGGACAGTTTGGGTCCTAGCTGTGCTGTACTCCCAGCTTGTTATGCCCCTGGCCGAGCAGGAGAAGCTCAAAAACTCCTTGAGCAGTCTGAGCACTGCTTGGCAACAACTAAAAACATCAGTGTGTTATCAACATTCTTCTAGTACTAAATCCAAAGCACAGCACTATGCTAGCTTCTGTGAAGAAAATTAACTCTATCCCAGCCGAAACCAGGACAAACAATAAAACTTTTCCCTTGCCAAGACAACACATTCAGCCACTGCAGCCTCAGCACAACTGGCAAATAGCAAGTGCCATCCATTCCTTTGACTGAAAACTACTCACCATCTCCCAAATTAAACACACTGAGGGAATTCATATTGAGTTTGTTGGGGGGTTTATTTTATTTTACAGATTTGCCTTCTGGGAATTGCACTGAAATCAACTACAAAACTGCTACTTATCCTTCAAGTATGCACATTTATTGTTTTGCTATTTAAATCTGTTTAAGTCAGAAAATGTCATGCTGCAAAAAATTTGGAGAGTGACCCTGGCCAATTCATGTGTTCCTTCTCAACAAAAAGCCATAGGAGCCATTATCTAGGGTAAGATGGATAATTTCTGGTGGACCTGCCAAAGGTGACTGTGGCCTTCTGTTGTGGACACAAGTAAGCTGGTAACGCAACCTGCTCTGTCAGGAGTCCTTAGGGTTTAATCATTTATTCAGTTCCAACCAACTCACATCTTTTTGAAATTTACAAACATTAAGTAAAAGTGCCCCTGAAATCCACTGGGCACAGGTGATCAGAGGAGAGGAAGAGAATTCTGCCACTGTACACAGATGCAATTAAAGAAGAGACTGTTTCAGCTATGCAGATCTCAGAGCTGCATTGTCCAAAAGCAAAAGCCAAGAGGCAATATTCTTTTGCAATGCAGAAAAAAAAGCCAGCATTATCTGCCAAGAGCCATTTCAGTGATTTTGCATTTCTTTTATTCCAACCACTTGCACCTTCTTTGCAGAACTGGATGAAATAACTTCCCTCTCAAGATTTGCAACCTCATAATGCATCAGTCCAGCTTCTTCAAATACTTCACCTGCCACTTCAACATCATCTTTTTGCTATGTTTTCCTTAGATGCATTTCTTTCAAACTCCCAACACCACTTACCTCTATTTATTTTCATTATGAACTAATCACAATTTCATTTCCCTTTCGGTTTGTTTTTTCTCCTAGGTATTCTCAGTATCTACCTGCCCCTCTCACTTCATAACAAAGAGAGCATGTAAGAAATTTCTCAACAGGCTGCTCTTCTAGAAAATAAATGTTACCATAGGGAGTACCAGCTCTAATAAAAAAAACCAACCCACTGCTGAATTTCTAGTCAGAACCAGAAACTAACCCAGAAAACAAAACAGTTTACTGACATTACCCTAGAATATAAAATCCCTGACTCAAAGTCTCAGTTCACATAAAGCTGAAGAGACTGACTCCCAATTCAAGAACCTTGCAAGAAATTGATTTATTTCCCTACAGGACAGGAAAAAAGTAAGTATGAAAGTCTGAAACCAAATTATGCAAAATGAGAAAAGCTTCCTACCTTGCTATACTAACAGTTAACTCATTCAAAACAAAAAGAGAGAGAGGGCTGGAGTGGGGGGGGTGTGTGTAAGCAAAATCCACATTCTTCATCATCAATACAGCCAGGAAGAATTTAGTCTTTGTTAACGACTCATGTGAGTCTCCCTATAATCCCACTCTTGCTTACTTTGTTCTCCTATTGTTCTAAGCACTGTAATTATTTGTTCTATCTATTTCATGATTTTTCCTAAGTAGAAACTTATTTTTGAACACAGATCTATGAAATTAATATATATAGATATTTTTAAATATACAAAAAATATATTAAACAAACTGCAGACCATAATTTACATGTTTGCTTCCTGACTCTAGCATTTTGCATCAGAAGCTGCCCTCAAACAATTCTGTCACACACTTAGAACCAAAGTCATTACTGTCATTGTTTGGGCTGTCAGCCCAATTCCATGCAAAATTAAGTGACACGCAACTAAACCCCTTAAGACTAACTAGGTTTAAAAATAGCCAGCAAACATTCATTCACACCACCAACAATGGCATTAGACCAATACACTCAGATTCACAGGCTAATGCTCTTCAACAAGCAAGGAATTCTGGCTGAATTTTGATCTGAGATAAATGGTAATACCCTATATTGCAAAATATATGCTTGATTTTTCTGCTTAATTGTTTGAGCAAAGAGTAAAGTATTTTATCTTCAACAGTTTCATGTAAGAAATGAAAAAGGTTACTGTTCTGTTTAGCTTGTGTCTTCACATCGATTAATTATTATATTAAAACTTTAAATGTTCAGATCTTCAGAACTGTGAAGCATGAATGCCATGGTTAGAAGTCAGGTTAGATAATTGTGATTGCTTTAAACATTCCTGATCAGGTACTGATTCAGCAGCACTAGAAAACATTTATTTACCACTAAATCAGTTGGGAAACAGGTATAGTGAACCATTTTAATTAACACTTATTAATCACTATAAGGTAGATAAAACATTTTCAAATGTTTATTTTCCAGCTACTGAGTTAATTTTTAATGGTTAGCTTTAATCTTTAGCTTTTCTACATTAATTTAAAAGGTAATTTCCAACCTACATTCAATATCCTGTCCTTACGGACATAGCTGAAATAATACTTTAAAATAAAAGATGTATAATGACCTTCAGTGAATTATGGTGCTGACCCTTGCAGCTGTGTGTGGTTCATATGACAGACCATGCTCCAGCTGAATTTACATTACTTCCTTGAGATGCTGGGGACACACACAGTAAACTGCCACAGACTAATGGGCAGTTCCTCTATTTTATTTGCAGGACATGTAATAAAGCAAAGGCAATTAATTTGCATTGCCCAAGGATTTTACTCCCTAGCTAACTCTCCCCCTCGCTTGGATACTGTTAACCTATATATAGAGGTACCAATAAAGCAAGCTCACTGAAAAAGGTTAATGAATTGTACAGCTTCCACAGCTGAGCTGCTCTGTGGTAACTGATAAAGCAAGAGACCTGAGCATGCATCCTAGCCCCATACCTATCCAGACAAAAATATATTAGGAACTGTACTTAACAGAGCATTTATATTTTTGATATGTACAATTTGAGGCAGTAGAACTCAATATTTCAAGCCACAGCTTCTTCTCAAATTCAATATAAATTTCACCTGAAGTAGTAACAATTGAGATGTGACACCTTGACATTTCTATACACCCTTTATAGGAAACACAACTTGTATTTTCACTAGAGGGGATTTTATGTATTTTTCAGCCAGCGCCTTACTTAGATCATGATTAGATTTGTGAATATTTGGGGGTTTGGCCTGGCATGGGGGTAGGATGCAGTTTGGGTTTGGAGTTTTGACCTTCATGTATTCCAATAAAGGGGACAGTGAAGATTTCCAGCACTGAATATTCAAGAATTAACAACTCAAGATCAGTTAAGAAGTCTGATATTCAAGAGACCCTGATTATCTACCCATGCAAAGTCAAAAACATTAATAATTCATGTTTTTGGCTAGGCCCTCAAATTTGAGGACTGATCTAAATTTAGCAATTTGCCATATTCTGTTATGTATTACTTTTTTCCACATGCTTCATTCTGTTGCAAGTTACAGCTTAGCTATTTTCAACATTTAAGTATTAATTATAAATCGACATTCTTCCAAATGCTGTACCTAGAGACCTTTAAGAAGCATGTCAGAAATGAGTGCCTCATCTAAAGCATTCATGAGATGAGATTTACGCAAGATGTAGAAGCAATGGATCTCTGTATACCAGAGTTAATCAGGTGCTTTCTATTAGTATGAAAAGGGACATAATTTAGGATACATTAAAATAAATATTTAACTATTTAACTGAAATTCTTTACTAAAGGGTGGAAATTCACATCTTTCACAATCCTCCTCCTTTCGTCCCTGTGCCCACAAACCTGCAGTTTCAAAGAACTCTGTTGTCTTGTGTAAATACTGTAAAAGCAGCTCTCTTACCTGGGGAAAAAGGTGCACTGCACAGATTTTGAGGATTAGAGTTCCTTTACTTGGATAGGGTGAATTTCCTTGGCATTTTGTAGGTTTTAAAAATTTGTGGAAAAATGCCTAAAAAAGCCAGATGCTTCTAGTAAGCTTCCAACAGCTGATGCTCCATAATGTAGCCAGAGGTAAAAAGCCTCGGTGGAGTCCATGTGATATGCTACAGTAACTGCAGAAATCCGGTATACAGAATACTCGACAAAACCATCATAAGTTGTGCAACAGTAAAGTCTCAATGCTTATTTAATCTCAAAAGCACTTCTACTAAAACGGTTAACTCCACAACCACTGCCAGTACATCTTTACAGCAAAATCAGAACTCAGGCAAAGGACAGAGCAGTAGAAAAAAAAAAGACACAGCCAAAAGCTGAACCCTCAATGCTTTGAACAATTTACAAGTGTGAAAAAATGCTGGAGATTCGTGTCTGAATGCTTTGAACCCTTGAACCCCTCTGCTCAGAAAAGAGGGTGGATGGGAGAAAACTGCTAAGGAAGTTTCAAATAATCTCTGTTGCTCCCATGCTCTGGAGTACATACAGCAACCAACCCCATCTGAAGTACAATCAAGTCCAAGCAGCCACTGTTTCCTTTAGAACTATGGAAACACGAACTTGTTATTCCTAATACATGGTAATTCTCTGTTTACACCACAGGACTCCAGTCTAATCTCCCATCAGTCACCTCATCCTTAGCTTCAACCTTTGAGCAAGTTAATCTATAAATGAACTGCTTTATGTTAATTCTGAGGCATTAAGATGAGTCAAGGAGGTTGGCAGGCAGTCAGTTTCTGACCCGTAAGTACAACAGGAATTTTAATATCACTTTATTCATTTAGCTGACCCAATCCTCAACAGCACACTTCTTAATTACAGCTTTAAATCCCATAAAGTAGTTTATATTTTATTATAATAGCCTATTACAATCGCCAAGCTGTAGTATTGAATATTTTTGGAAAACTGCCTCACTACTAGTTTTTCAGACAGTATCTGCATTTCTTTTATAAACATTAAAGCATTGTTTGCCTCTCACAGCATATTAAGAAAGCATATAATTAACTTTGCATCACAAGCACAGCCAATATCTTCAAAAGTGGTTAGCATTTTTGTAATGAGATATGAAAAATAAAATATTCAGGATTTTTCCTAAAATTGAGATCCCTTATAGTGCATCTCCAAACAGGTTCTAAAGAAGTGAACACAGTGAAGAATCACAGCTTGTTTTTCAAAAAGCTCCTAGCATGTCCACATTAAATGAACAGAGATCAGAACAGAGATCATTTATGGACTGTCTCTTCCCTGCAGGATTTGAGGGAAAAGGTACTTTTACTGTCTCCTGTATCTCACATTAGAGAATGTAATTATCCTTGCACACTCCATATTGAGTCTCAGGGGTTTGGGTTTTGGTTTTTGTGGGGTTTGGGGTTTTATTTTGGGGGGGGGGGAGGGAGGGGGAAGATGTCCTGTTATTGACATAGGCACCAAAACTGAAATTAGCCTCTCTTTAAATCTAGGTGCTTTCTCTTCAACCAGCCCCCAGGTAGACAAAAAAGCACCCCACCAGAGCAGTCAGCCAGCAAACTGGAACAGTGAGGAAGAAGCCCATATCTCCTACCTGCCCTAGAAACACCTCTCTACCAGGCTGTAGGCTGGTCTGAACTCAAACCAACATTCAGCATGATTCTGTAGGCCCGTATCAAAAGCAGCACACTATTGCCATTGCTAGTCACAAGCTTTGTATTAGCTCACCCCTGCAAGCCCCAGGAACTGTCAGTCTTTGTCTGGACTTGTCTTGGTCCATCTGGAGATCAAACAGGAGGTAGCTATTTGCTCACCTTGTTTTAGTTTTAGCTTAGCTTTGTGCAATTGTGTAGTGCAAGACCTATTGTTACAGTAATTGAGATATTCTGTGATTAATGTAGTGTAATAACAAGTAGTTATTCTGTATAGAATAAACTGTTTATGACCCTAGAAAAACAATATAGTGTAGAGTAGTTCAGGCACAGGATGACAGCAAAGGGTTTGAAAGTACAAGGACAGGAAAGTAAGAGAGCTCTCAGCTATACTCAATTAATGAATAGTTGATTACTGGTCATTAAATGCATGTAAATTTGGGATCTGGGTAAAACCAGATATAACAGAGAGCAAAGAATAAGCATCCAATACACATAAGTATACCGTATATTTTACATTTGGGAAGTTCAGCTGTAATGTGGAGTGCCAGATGTACAAAGAAAGAGTAAGGTATAAGTATGTGTTAGAAAACAAGAATAGCCCCAAGTGGGCTCTAGAAGCAGAAAAAACACCCCACCACCATCATCATCAGTGACTTCCTTGTGAAAAGGTGCCAGGCTATAAATCCCTCCCCATTTCTTGTTGAGGAAGTCTGTGACCGTTGGCCTTAGGGCACAGAAGGGTAGCAAATGGATGAGTATAACACCAGGGGAAAAGAGGGTTTGTGAATAACAAATTAACTGTACTATGACTGAGACCTTTTCTACAACAGTACTCTTCCTTTCTCGGCAATAATTACTCCTAGACTAATAATAATTCTTTGATTAGGCTGTTAAGACTTTAATTAGGCTAACAATAAACGCCTGGCTTTGTCTTTGCATATAAAGTGTTCCTTCAGCCCACAAGCTGCACAAAGTGCAATGCAATTCATGCAGCCAGAGTATGCACCTGAAGAAACAATTTCAAAATGGGAAATCCTAATTGCCAGCTCTTATTTCAAAGTCTGCTCACAAATTTCAAGATAAGCAGTCATAAATAAAAAGAGATAACTTTGTAAACAGTTGTCTTGCTGATAGTGTTTTAATTTCAAGGTTTTTCTCCATATGAATATCTAAAAGTGGTTAAAATCACATATTAAAAGTTGTATTATTTAAGAATAAGTAAACAAACTGCTTATCACCAAAATCAAACTGACTTAACCCTTATTTATCTCTAAATTAAAAAGAAAATCTGATACCAGCTGTGCAGTGAAGAAGTGAAGACACTTACTAATAAACTGAGGTTAACTTACTTCCCCCCAGCCATGTGTCTATAAAGTACTCATTTTGGAGATACACTTAAGTATCTCTTGATTTTTTTAGCCTCCCAAAAAGTTCTCAGAAAGCCAGCAATTTACTGGTATCTGAAAAGTGGATGATGACTAGAAACACCATCCTTGAAACAATACATAGGGCTTTTGTGGAAATACCTAGCAAAATTATTGTCCATCTTCTGTCTTTGAGTAGGTATTCTTACTGTTTGAGATATAATAGTTAAGTGATTAGCATATATTGAGTTTATGCTGACATGAGCTTTTATACTACCAAGTACAAAAATTATATACAAGAATGATAAGCAACAACTTTATATTTACTTTATGCTATTAAAATATCAGTAACAAACACAACCTGAATAAGAGAGATTAATCAAAAGAGGTTTCAGGTTAGTGGTTTATTTTTTTTTTCCCCCACATTGGTAGAGCTAATGAACTTCTGTTTTCACAGGCACATCCATTTTCTCTGCAAGTAAGTTTTGTTCCAGCACCTCACAGTTTCTTGTTTATCCAGTTACTCAGCTACTTAAACATCCCTTCAAGTCAAATGACACTACATATAGAAAGCACCTTCAAAATTATTGCCAGAGCTTAAGGTACTTCAAGATGTGCAGAAGGTATGAGCAGTAGGACAGTGTAACACATACACAGTAAGACCAGTGCTTTCATTTGCTCCACAGCAATTTAGACATGGCTTGAAAACTGCATACATGGACACTTATAGTTCTTCTGTATATATTTCAATAATGAAACCATAAACAAAAATAAGATAGTCATGTATGTAAGACCAACTTTGGAAAGGCAATTATGTTTGGAAAATTTAGAACAGTAATACTGAAAACTGTGTTTGCTGATATACACCTTTTTCTATGCATGCACACCTGTGGTAGATTTGTTGTGCTCTTTCTCCCATTTGGAGCAGGACCTAGTTACTCATAGAACACTGGGCCAGCAAGGTCTGGCTACCAAAAAGTTGGGACCCACTTACAAGCATAATCTTGAAGTATTCAGTTGCATTGAATTTCAGGAACCACTTCTGAAATTAAGGTGTTTTTAAAGTACAATTTTCACACACTTCATTATCAGTTTGGATGAAAGTAGGATGAAGGCACAATTCCAGGGGTTTCACTACTACAGACATGAACCCTCAATTTACTGATATTTTGCTTCCCGTGCACCCCTAATGTGCCCAAAGTTGACATTTCAGTGCATCTTATGCATCAGAGGGGCATCCTGTGTGCAGTGTAGCCTTTCAAATTTGAGAAAAACAAGCTCTAATCTAATTTTAGAGACTCACAAGACCACAGCAGAGAAAAATAGGCAAGAAAACTATACAGATTTAACTAGAACAGTAACCACTATCAAATGCAGGAAGGATTTAGTCCATGGAAGCTGCTGACAGAGTCAAGATACTCCCTATCCCAAAATCACTGAGATTTAGAAATTCAGATAGAAGAACTGGATGGCCATAGCAGGTCTCTAGTATTCAGCACTCTGGTTTAAAAAGCATTAAGAAAATAATTATACAAAACAAAAAAAATTCACTGAATTTCCCCTTACCAAGAGCAGCAGTAATTTTTTTAAAAAAACCTATGTATGATGCTAAAGAATTGGCTATTTGTATATAAAACTGTATTTCGACATCTCTTTCCCGCACAAAGTCATTGAGTAGTCAGTAACAACTGAAGTCCTGCTGTACCTGCCCTCTTCTAGCATCATTAAAGCCTGACTTCAGACCAATTCAATCACATCTACCAGTCTATCTTTTCTTAGCTGTGAACTGAAAGGGGGAGGTAGGGCTGAAAACATACAAAATTCTAAAGAGCAGATTTCCTTAATTCCATTGATACCATCAGAAGCCATGAAATGCAGCACAAAGATATCCTCCTCACCACACTCCCTGGCCAGTTGCAGTTGAGGTACCACCATATATACCTTTTTATCAGAGATTTCAGGAGTATATCAGGATTCTGCAAAATCCAAAGACATCCTGAATGTCCCCAGACACTGCAATGCACAGAACAGAATGTGGTTGAACCCTCTACAGTTAAGGATTCCTGATCAGAGACAGTAGAGATCCCTTAACCTATCTACTCTCCGATTAAGGTGCAAGTGTTCTGCAATTCAGTGATTTCTGTTCCAGAAACCTTATCTTACCACGTTTTTATCAAAAAGAGGTAAGGAAGAATGGGAAAACAGAGGAGGGCAAAAAGATATGTAAAGAAAGTTCAAATTATATTAATCTGGTTTGAGGGGTTGGGTGTTCAACCCTGAATTGTACTAAAATTATCACTGTTAATGAATACCCTAGGTAGCAGAGATTCTACTAGTCAGTGGCCAAGATGTTTCCTTATCTCACAAGTGAATCCTTACATTTATTTCCATTTCCTGAATTTTTTGCTCACCTACCACAATCCTGGTTCACAACTTCACTGCCTGCATGTAGGACACTGTCCAATCAAGGTACTAAGTCCAATTATATTTTAGGAAATCCTGTCCCTTATAATACTTGATTAAGTCCAGAGACAGATTCAGAAATAAAAGAGTCAGTCTTATAAGTACAAGAGGATTTTCCTGGTTTGGTGCAGCATAGATCATAAACAACCAAGGTGCAGTAACTGCAGACAAGTAAGCACCATTAATACATTTGAACAAACACTTAAAAGTATTCACTATCATGATACTATGAGATTATTTGACTAGAAATGGAAAAAAACACCTGAAGCCTTAAGAACATTGTGACACATCCCATAGCTCTAACTGTTCTGTATAGAAAAGCATTTTTTTTTTTTGTCTGGAACAATAAATATATGTAACTGTAAGGATCTGAAAGTAGGATGAGAAGGCAATCACCTTTCATTTCTCCTAACACAGATTAACATTCAAGCTTAACCTGCTGAAAAATGCAAACAAGTGTAAATAAAGTCCCAAGATGAATGATGGACTGTACAGTGCTGTCTTATAATACAGGAGCTGCCACACAGCCTGAGGTATTGATAAAGGAAGGAGAGCTCCACCCCCTTCCCCCACAGCCATTAAATCCAAATTTAGGACAGGCTGAACTATTTTGAAAGAAAAAGTACCATTCCAATCTTATATGTTGTATATTACGGAAGGATTCATAAATCTTTGCTTGAGGCAACTGCATTATTTATGTAAATAACTAGATTACTCTGTGCTGTGTCTTATATTCATGGGAAAGAGGGCTGTGACAAATCCATACTAATGGAATTTTATTAACCCTTTTTATTTTTACTGTCATCATAAAGGAAATCTACCTGACTAGTACAGCTAAATTCTTCACTGCTTGCAAACATTTCAGGTACTAAACCACATAAGATGCAGTAGTAAAGAGTCTGCTAAACTTCTTTATAACTTGCAGTTAACAGAGTAACTGCTAAGTTTCACTTGAACCTCTGGAAACAACTGCATATTCTCCAAAAGCTATAGCCATTAAGCAGGACAGGCAAACTGTATTTTTAGTAACATGACTACTTATACACAATGTTCTTCTGCAACCAATGCTCTGGGAACAGAATGATAAGTAAAAAAGGGAAAGCAACAAATGAAAACACTGTTAATAGGAAAGAAGACCAGGAAGGACAGTACTGAATACTGATTAATAAGCACAGGAATGTAGAGATAGAAAAACCCAAAACATAGCTGCTAAAACTTGGGGGAAAAGGACAAAATTAGAGGACAACACCCACTTAACAGTACCAGAAGTTGGAAGCCACATCTTTTTGAGAGAGGCAGCTGCTTCTTGTTTTCTGTTCCCCTGAATTCTAGGCTTCACAATATAGAGGAACTGGGAGCCATCACCCTTACAAAGAAGATGCTGCCCACTGGCTGATCAGCAACATAGCATCTCACATCGGGCCAAGACAGCAGCTCTTGGCGCATATCAATTTCAAGAATAAGCAGAAACAATTAAATCCCTACTTTGAAGATAAAAATATACCTTCACTCACTGCCTTTGAAGCTGCCAGCCTCCATACTTTTTGAGTCTCACTTGAAGTAACACAACACCAATCTTGATTAAAACTTTTTTGAAAATTAGGAAAACTGTAATAGTCAACAAAAGCAAGCTAGCCAGATATTCTTTGCAACAGCAAATCATGTAACAGCTCTGGAGACCAATGACTGAGGATGAAAGTAACCTCACCACAGCCAAAAGCAAATGGTCCCAGCTCCTCCTGTTTCTGCTCCTGAGACTCTTTGCTGAATTGATAAAACTTCCCATCCCAGCAAAAATATTTCACTTGGCTGTGCAGCCCAGTGAGCTGAATTGGCTCAGGAAGGGGTCTGACAGCACAATGCTGGAAAAAGAGGAAGGAACTGCATACCTGGAAGAGGTGGTGGGTGGAGGGTGAACATTCTTTTGTCAGGACATTGAGCTTTTAGATCAGATGTGATAATAGAATACTTCACCCTTTGAGAAAATGACAAAATTGCATTATTCCCTTGCTCTGTGGAGAACAGTCACAGTAAAAAGGTGACATGATTAAATGAGGGGAGGAAAGAACATTGAAAACATTACTGATATCTGTTTTGCTATCATATACTTTCAGTAATTCATGAACAAGTTAACTTAAGTATTTTAGAGAGGTTATAATCAGCCAACTATTCAGTCGCAAGTCACTACATCCCTGCAGTCACATCTAAAGTAGCTTTTATTTATCAGCAGATGATATGATGAGCTGACACTTCAAGTTTTTAAGTTACATTATCAATGTTATGACATTTCAGTAAAACTGGGACCTGGTTTGCAGTCCTTCCTATGCTGCATCTCATGGGGAGACACATGGTAAATTTTTTTACAGTAATCTCAGTGTGGTTATGCCTCCATTGCAACTGACCAAAAGACTCAGTTTTGAAAACATTTTGAATCCTTAACTCCACATGGATCTTCTTTAGGATCTGTTTATTCTAGAGTGATTGAAATTATTGTATTTAGTATAACTCTGCTTATGACTTTCCATTTTCTGCAATATAAAAGTAGCATATTGTAAAAGGACTTTAAGGTGGTAACTTCCCACAAAAGACCATGACCCAGTACTACTTGAAAAACTAGGAAAGTAGAGAGCAACATGAAAATCTCCCTGTTCCTCAGCAGCACAAAAGACAGCAAGCTTGCAAACTTACTCAAACTTTCCTTTATTAACTTAAGAGTTTACAAAAGAACTGTACTTCACCAAGGGGAGAGAATAAAAGGAAGAAGCACAGGAAGCCTAAGAACAAGTTTGCAAGTTACTTCAATCCCCTAAAGCATAGATAAGGAAAGCCAACCTGAGCTTAAGGTCCTGTACTGGGACAGCAATCCCAGAAGAATACCAAGACCAATTGGCAACAAAAGTATTAGTATAATAATATTAGTATATTAGTCTGGCTCTGGTTTTCTTCTTGTAGGTTGGCAGCCCAGAAATCAGGTAACTAGATTATCTTTACTATTGTTTCCTGTAGAATTCCCAAGACATAAGGCCAAAGTCCCCAGGCAGTAACAGTTCCCAGGTAGTTTCTTCCCATGTTGACTTTTTGAGCTGTGGTTTTGATAAAGTGCTTTATTCATCACTTCCAGCTAATTCTCTGTTGGAGATCCGAAGTTCTATAACTCCTAGAACCACCCTCCCATATCTCACAGGGAGATAAGTAAAGCACCTAGCTGCGTGAGTAAGCACATAGCTAAAGCCAAGAAATAATTTAATTGCTCATTGCTGCAGCGTGTTCACGACATAGCGGAAGCATACACTGCATCTCTGAAAATGGAGGACAGGCTGGATCATCTGCCAAGGTCAGACTACAGATAAAGCTACCATTCAATCTAAACAGCTACTGAGCTAGAAAGCAAACTGAAGTCTAGAAGTGATATTCTGAAGTATTGGTACTTGCAATCTCAGAAAGAGTAGCAATTAATGAAAGCAATTTAACCAATATCTATATATAAAACAAATGCTTAAGAACATATATTAGCTATTGTATTTGTAATCCCATGCCTTATCTTAGTCTCCTAACGCGAGGACTCTCAAGGCAGGCCCTGCATACCCAGCAAAAGACTGGGGTCATGACTTACGCCTCTGCTATTGCTTTACCATTTATCTTCACTTTAATGCAGGCTAGTTAACAGGACAGTTTGATGTATCATTTGGACAGAGGCAGCTGAACAGAAAAATCTGTTCTGGGGAATGGAAAGATTTTTTTTGCATTGTGTAATTAGAAGCAATAGAAAAGATATTGAACATATCTTAATCAATTGAAGAAATATTTCATTAAGCATTTAACTTAAAGTCAGGCACAATTCCTTTAGAAAGTAGATATACTGTATATGCAGGGAAAGAAACTGGATGTAATATCAAGGCTAGCTCTTCTAACAAAACAAAGAACAAATGAAACAAAAAGCTTTTTGAAGGAAAGGCTGAAGCCTTCCTTGCTGAAAAGCCCTATGTTACTAGAAGAATAGAACAGACTACAGAAGTGAATCATTAGCAAGAAGAGTTCTGTATAACTGTTAAATGAACTATGGCTCAAGATCTAATTTTTCTTCAAATTAGTGTAACTTATGCTTAAGAAGTTAACAAGTTAGTAATACCTGTTATCCAGTTTCAGCTGAAATCTCTAAGGGTATTAAGAATACAGTTTCAAATACCAGGTAAGCTCTCATAAAGCTCAGTACCTGCAAACTCTGATCTGAGATCATGGGCTACAGTACCATTACTACCTACTGCTCTACAAACATCTACTATTAGATTCCTCCAGCTATTACAACAACATAACAAGTCACATATATTGTCATTAAAAGCCAGCTCATTTTAGCAGAACTGTAGAGCTAGAAGGGGGGATTATTTTAAATAAATATCAGTATTTGGGAAAAGCACTAGGTACTAATATGGTTTTTTTTTCTTATTTTGTTATGCAAGGAATTATTGGAAAGATAAAAATCCATTAAAGCAGTTCACTTCTGGAAACAGATAGAGTTGCCTCTGCCATCCCAATACTTTGAAAGAATAAATAAAATGGAGTTTGGTGATTTTCCCCAAGCCTACAATATTCCAGCCAATAAAGGAATTGTCAAGGCACAGCAAGGGCTGGTTGCTCCCACAGCAGCACAGCCAACAGGACAAGGGCCTTGCCAGCCAAAGCCAGCACCCAAGCAAGGGAGCAGGGCAGGTTCAGCCCAGAGCATCAAGCAAATCCAGAATGACAACACATGTCTGAGGTCAAACCACAAAATTAGTCCACACATCAGGATCAGGTCTGATGACAGCACCCAGGGTCAGATACAGCCCAGTGACAGCCAGGTCCACAGAGTCAGGCCAAGGCTAGGACATCAGTATGTGGGTCAGGGTCCAGCTTGGTAGGACCCATAGCCAGGCAGGACACAGCCATGACTAAGGTAGAGACCTGCACAACTAGGGCCTAGGCTGAAGGCTGAGTTTAAATGGGGCCTGGGCCCATGGGCGTGGGTCAAGGCCCCAGGTGAGGCCATCAAGGCCTATCAGTGCTCTCAGGGGACACAACAACAAAGCAGCAATCCTAAAACCTGCACTTTCCTCGTCACTTGTTTCCCTTTAAAGACTGCCTGCCTTCTAAAATAAGGCAAAGGCAGGAATCTCATTTTGCCTTTCATATTGCAGTTATGGCATACTCTGGTGTGTCAGCTTGTTCTGACTCATCTGCCTTTAAGTTTGCCCTGGATACTGTTTGCTTGCTCCACTTTGCACTTTATTTGCCTATAATTTACTCACTCTTCATCTATCAAAACCTGTTAACCCTTTCTGATCTTCCAATTTTTGTCCATTATTGTTGTTGCCTACAGCTACGCTCAACCACTTTCTGCCCTAAATGTTTTCTGCCATGATCTATCTTTCTCTTCTTACACAATCCTGTCTAATGATATATCTGATGTACAGGAATATGAACTTCTTGATACACAGGTGAAATACACTTCGGTTTTGCCTCTTCTTAAAAATAACCTTTCAGGTACACTCTTAATAATACCCCTAAGAGCAACCTGCACCACTGACTATTAGTTCTGAATACCACTTCAGATGCTAAATGATGCAGTAGGTGGATTTTTTTGCCTCACTATTTAAACTAACCAATTGTTAACACAAGTTAGTTTCTCCCACTTCCAATCTGAGATACATTATACTATATTTCAAGAAATTAAAGATGTTGCTAAATAGTAACTGAGTGAATTCACATTTCACCTTTTCTTAAACTTACTGTTCAAGTAGTTTTGAAAGCCCCAATGCTATTTCAGTCTATATAATTCAACAGACACAATTTGGCAACTATCTTATATAATAGCATCCTAGTTTGAATGGGTTGAAATAATACCTGAGGCAGACTCCAGAGCTTTGCTATGAATGGCAAGTGTTTACCAAAAAACATGAATCTTCTCTACAAATATGGACAGTCACACATACTAGCTTTTGTATTTTCTCTTTTCTGAGTGATCAAATTTCAATCACTGAGTGTAGAAAGCACTAACATTAAAACGAATTATACCATGCCATGGTAATTTATGTAAGGCAATTGAAAAGGCTTTTCTGCCTGAGCCATAGAAACAGCTCAGGGATTAGAAGTCAAGACCTCTAGTCCCAGACTCCTGCTCAGCCCGTTAGCCAGTGTGATTCCATGTCTTTGACAGCTTACAGTGAAAGAACATACAGTGCACCATAACACCCAAAAGGATATAGTGGCCTCAACTCAAAACAGTGGCTTGAAACTGAAGATAAAGACACGTATGATCCCACCAACATGTCCATTTTCGTGATTGTTCGACAGTATCTCCCAAGAAAGCTTGGTATTAGACACCATATATAAGTGCTTGCCTTGCTTAGCCCTCATCCACAACAGTAATGTATGCCTTGAAGACCACGACTGGGAGACACTGAGTCCCTTTAGGAAGGATTACAGCACAGACCCTTTGACTTTTGCAGCCAAAGGAGGACGTATGCTCTCAAAAGCAAGCAGTTCTGATCCCAGGGTTCTCTGCGTGAACAGGCCAATCATGCCAAGCTGATTTAACGATATCTTTCTCATGAAACTTGCCTGATATTTTTCTAGTACAAGATCAAAGTTTTTTGATGTAGGTGTTAGTGGGAGATGAGAATGTTCATGAAACAGTCATGGTACCTTCTCAATCTTTAAAAAGAGGCATAAGTCCTTCTATTAAAGTTTTGAGTGGAATGCTGCCTTTTGATCACCAATTTAGACAAAACCATCCCACTTCTTTTTTACTTTAATACATCTCAACTTTTGAAGATAAAACTTTAAAAAAACCAGTTCAAATACTTGTTTAGTGTCCTTATGAGGGATTCGGAAACATCTATGAACCAAAAAGCAATCAAGATCATTGTTCCACTGTACAAAAGAAAAGATGTCAATCAGCATAAGACCTGGGGGTCACACCCATAACGTCTTCCCTGCTTTCCCAGAGCCAAAAAGCATGCTGTACTGTTGTACTGCAACAGTACAACAGTTTCCTTATTAACATTTACCCTAAGACAGGTCACACACAACACAAAGTGATTACAATTTGCTAATGAAGCCTATACAAGGTAAGATGGCCTGGCATCTCCACACACTGCAACTTCTGGCATGAATGCCTAATCAAGAGGAGAACATGCGGGATCCAAGACATGAACAATGAGGCTCCCTAAACATAATAAACAGTCAGAATACAAGTCTGAAACTATTTGAACACACAGTATAAAGTGCCGAGTTAACTGTTCTAGAATCACACATTGCCTTTTCTCCATCACACAAGGCCCACCCTTCAAATGCCAGAAATTCATTACCTACTAAATGGCATGAGTTCAAAGCAAATAAGGCAAACAGGAAAAAGCAGGGGCCTAAATCACATTTATCCTTCAAAGGATGGAGTGACTTTTTTTGAGCAGCAAGTAGACCCATCTAACAATGCTGCATGACGCTACTGCTTTGAGATTTGACTTCACAGTAACTCATGTGTTTTGCCCATGTTGCTTAACAGATCTTTTCACTTGCTTTGAGACTTAGTCTGAACTGCTCTGTAAAGCCATAGGCCAGATGTCACTGATCTGACCAGCTGTATTCAAGCTCAGATACATTTCTTAACTACACTCTACCTACTAGCTCACTCTCATTCAGAGGTATGATCCTCTTACCTCCTTTTCTTCCTCCCTTTTTGCACTGCCTCTGGAGTTAATCTGAAGGTAAGGCAAACTATGTCACCCTGCTAACATACAGCAAACTACTTAACATCTTAGGTTATTTTTTCTGTCTTGTTAGTAATTCATCAGCACACCACACCCTCAGACTAATTCCAGAACTGACAATAAAAGCAGGGAGGGAACATAGCCAAGTTTTTGTCTAGCTGGGCGGCAGGGGAGGAGAACTGCTAGTCCTTCCTTCCTCCCAGACGCAGCAAGGTATTAGATCAGCTGAGCCATTCATGCATTTCCAAAACAGCTATGATAACATACATCAGGATTACCAGAGCCTAAATGGTCTGTCCATCACATGGGTGCCAGCTCTACACTGACCCAACAAAGCTGACTTGGAAAAAAAAAGTGCAGCGCATATCCTCTTTGTCAGCTCCATGAACAAGCTCTGCATGGATTATACAGGCGCCCTGTAAAGAGACTGCATCATATGGAGGGAAGGGGAAAGGCGGAACTGCAGCTGTGTTGACTTGAATTAGTTTAAGCTGTTGTGTAATGGCACGTACAGCTACTTATTTAGTAGCTTAAAGTGATTAGAAAATAAAGACTTGAATGAATCAGATTCTGTCAGACTGGATGCATACATAAAAATTTTGTAGATAAACTCAACACGCACTTAGGCTACCCTCAGACTTGATGTTTAATGTTACCTAACTTATGGTATTAAGGATAAGCTACACCGTGTTTTCTAGAGACACAAGTCTTTCAGTTCAGGCCTTTATTTTAATGAAAAGTGTGTCATCCACAGATATTTCCCAAGCCAGAAGACCCAAGTTTTAAATGGCTATCAGGTATTATTGCTAGAGGAAGCAAGCTAAAGACTGAAAGATTAGATGACCCAGAGGAAACAGCTACAGCAATAAATCAAAGATATGAAAACTCATGTAAATGATGAGAGGGTCAGGAGAAGTTCTTCAGCCTGGAATATATTGGATAGTGCTAGGTTTCCCCAAAGAAGGCAGGCATAAAAACCTAAGAGAGAGACCACGAGACACAAATTCTCACCATGACCATGTAAGCCAAAATGACTTGAAGACTTGCTAGCACCTCAAAAGCTAATGCCTTCTCCCCAGTCTGCCAACATCCTCATGAAACAACATGATTAAGCAAGGGACCACTGGGCAAGTGGTCCTGAGGAAGTGTCAAGTCCTCTCCTTAATAAAGCTGCCAAATCCCAGTGGTTACTACTGCATAAAGAGAGGATACCTAGCTTCCAATTGAAGGTGGCCAAAAAATCCCAAACTTCATAACTTAAAAGACTTTTACTGCTTATACTCAAATGTAGATAGAAAAGGTCTAGTTATTTTGAAATTTACGCACCTGAGTAGCATGTGTCTTTATCACAGCTTTCTAGTAATTGCAAAATGAAGGCAAACAACCTCTCCTTTGCTTCTATCACAACACTAACAGATGTTGCAAGAAGACAAAACAAACAAACAAAACATATGGAAAAGCTTGGAAGCTGGTCCCTAGAAGAATGACAGATCTGTAGAGAAAAGTATACCTTGGGGCATGCCAGCATCCACTACTGGTGTAACAACAGCTCTTAGGGCTTCCATTTGGGAAGATGTAACAAAAGTGATGTAACTGCACTTACACAGATGAGGAAAATAACTTTTTGTATTGTAGGCTAGGCTAGTGCCCAAATAGAACACGAAGGAGACAGAATTATAGAGAATATAACTTATTTTTTAAGTTGACATAGTAGCATTATGAGGTACTCGTATCATTGTTCATTAGTATTCTCGGTAATCATTCAGTCTTACCACAGTGCAGTTCATTACTGCAGTTCAAGGAAGGGCATGCAGTCAACAAAAACAGCACAATGAACTCAGTTATTTTTATACTGACATCCCAAGTTTGTGATCCAGATGGTGCTGATTTTAAGGCACAATTAATTCTGGCTCTGCAATACTGCAGTTCCAAAGTCCACCTTCCATAATATTTTGACTCCTGGCATTAAAAACAAACAAACATGCACTTTTACTGGAATAGGTCAGAAAATGTATTTTTGTTTGTCTCTCATAAGTACAAAAGAATGAAACTATGTCCACAGTATTTTGTGATGCAGGAACCCAGTATAATGCCTTTTGTTCAGGGAAACATGACCAATTAATCTAATTGTAGAAGTCACAATGATGTTACTGACTTCACAGGAAAATACTAGCCTTTAGGGATGACATGAATTTTCTGTGTGCCATCCTATGTGCATTTAAGTGTAAACTAGAATGAATTTTGCTGAACATTTTGCTGAACTTGTTTTCTTCCTTGTATATATACTTGAGCTGTAACTTTTTCAAATTTGGGAGTCCCTGTATGAAGGAAATGTGAGGATTTTTTTCCTCTGAAGATACAGGTAGTTGTCCAATAGCCCATACTATGTCTAATCAATGAACTGGTCTTTTTTTTTTTTTTTTTTTTATATAGCAGTGGGATCAAAGGTAATTTATTTAAAATTAAGTTAAATTTATTAATAACTATATCTTATTAAGTTAGGTCTGAGAGCTGTCTGCAACTAGCATGAAGGAAAAGAAGCATATTAATACAGCAGTTACAGAGTATATCCAAGTTTGCATAGGAGAACTGATACTTCTTGAAGTACATTTAATGCTAGAAGTTCATATTTTAGCATGGTAATGGCACACAACATTCAAGAAAGGGAGGATAACAAAGAATTAAATGTGCCAAACCAGATAATAGGCGCCACAGAACATCTAAAGAATATGCTGGAGAGCTCCATGAACTATTTATATTTATTTTTAAATCATTCTTGAAAAAAATGGGGAAGCTCCAGATTGTTTCAGGAAACTGGAGGGAAGCTTAGCATTGTGCTTTTTTGAAAGGCAGTAAATGGAACTTTCTAGGAAATCAAAGTTATTTGGCCTGGAAGTGCTGTTAAAGCAAGTCAGGAAATTATGGAAGGTAATCAATAAACACAAAAATAAAACAATTAAGCAAAATTATGCTACTTAACACAATTCCAAGCAAGGTTACTTAATATGACCACTAACTTTCTGGTGCAATATGTTTTCCAATGTTTTGAAACAAATATCCGTACCCTGCAAATTTATGTAGGATATTTAATTATTAAAAATAATTATTTTCATTTAATCTGGTTAATCAATATAGTTTTTTCAATTAATTATCCCTTAGATCTACTTGTGCTATTCCAGACCTCTATTAAGAAAATAGACAGAAAATTAGGAGTTAATAGATAACAGTTAAATTATTTATCAGCACTCTGCCACCAGCTCTTGACTTACTTCCCTTTCATTTCCCATTTCTCAGCTTACTGTATGACACTTATGGCTTGTTAAAAGCCAACAGCACTAATTCTGAGATGCTTGATAGCCAAAAGCATTATGTAAAGATCTGTACTTGGCTACTGTACAATTCAAGCTCTACTTCTCTACTTAACTTTTTAAAGTTTACTTTTTTCCTCCAGTTTCCTCCCCCCAAGAGGTAAGGAGGAAAAATCAAATACATTTTCTTATCAAAGATTCACAGTACACTGAACTGGACTTTTGCAGTTAGTGCAATTTGTTACCGTTAAGGAGAACAGCTGGATATTTTCTTTTCAATAATACTTCAAATGTCTCCTAATTTTAGAACAAGATTTTATTCCCAAATATATCTTCATATATTTATCTTATATCTGCCAGGTCTTTATCTGGAAAGTATATTTTTACAGTCTGGGTAGTTTCACAATTATTAGTCATATTGAAGCATCCACTTTTGCTCTGACATATAGTTGCTGGCAGCCATATAGACTTCCTACAGACACTACACAGTAAATTGCTAAAAAATACAAGCCATAAGTGGATGTGGTCAATCTGATTCATGTCTCATTCACACTTGTGCAGCTCATGTGGTAGCGCTCAGAATCAACTGCTGACCACCCTCCCTACTACTATATCAAAGTCTCCAATTCATGACAGATGTGCATGTCACACCTTCTCCTGGAGATGTAGAGTTGGGAGCAAGAAGCGTTCTCAGATTTTCTGCATGAAAGGCTTTTATTTTCCCTTGGTTGTTTACTGCCCTATGCTGTAGGGAAACAAGTTTTTCTCTAGCTCTTAGGAATATTTCACTTAGCTCCATGGGTTATTTAAATCTTTTGGACAATGACAAACTTTAGCATAATGTACCTCTGAGAACCTCTTAAGGATAATTTTGAAAAAGGTCTCACATGACACTATTTCATATATCCTTCTGAGTGTCTTTTTTAAAGAAAAGCTACACAAAATTATAACTGCTATACAAAACTATTCCATTATCATTTTATCCCTTTCCTCCCACACAAGAAAATACCTCAATACTTTTAATTTCAGCACAAGAATTGGGAAAAGTAAGATGTAAAGATTCATCTGAGTGACTGTATTTCTTTCAGGATGCTGAATGCTGTCTTCAGTCCTGATATAGAGTACTTACTAGTACCTTCAATCTTTGGGCAAGTCTGCTAGTTCATTCTTGACTGTTAAGATCGTCTTTTGCTGTAAATATTGTTTTAGAACTAGTGCTCTCTATATGAGCGATTAAATTTATTTTACTTGTTGCAGGGTAGCATTTCTTTCGAGCTGTTTTTCAGTAAAATAAGAGGATGACTCCATTTACTCCCTGCTCTCAGCCTTTGAAGAAAAATCTTGTATCCAGCCCATGCAGCAATTTCACCACCTGATGGAGCTATTAGTGGAATCCCAATTATCCTGCAGATTTTTCTCAAGAGCAGGTCAGAACTTACCTCCAATTATTACCCTGGCTAACCACGGCTTCAGAAAATTTTTGAGCTAAACTCAATTTAAGAATAGAAGTGTATGTACAGAACAGCATGTAGTAGATATTGCTTATACTCTTGATGTCCTGCTCATCATTACAGTTGATAATCAAATAACATGAATTTGAAGCCCAGCACATGTGTCCTGCCACATGAAAAGATGCAGTATGGAAGCTCTGTGTATTAAGGCATATACAATACAAGACAGGACAATACGATGACCTGCATTTAAAAAGTAAAAGTCATGAACACACGTTCTATATCCTGGTTTATGAATGTAAGGTTCACATGATTTTAAGCCAGTTTTTCCAGATCTGCATGTAGATAACACATCACAGCACTACTCCATACATCCCTACAGTGTTCACCTGCTCTTTCCTGGTGCAAACCAAGTCTGTTTCTGCTATTAAAGACAAAGAATGAAAAGCCATATAGCTGAAGCCACAGCAGACAACCACTCCTGGCTAGCTGTTTTATTCTGTTTAAAAAGCATTAACATTTTGAAGTGTTATGCACCCAAGCATATCAGACATAACTTGCTTATCTATTTCCACAGTAAATTAAGCAAAATTAAATGAGGTCCTCACCACAAAATAAGAATTAAATCAACTATCCAATGTTAGCAGTATTGCAAGCAGACTCCTGAATCTGAAGCAACTTATATAAAAATCCAAGAGTGAGGAGGAAGGAGCATAAAAATTCCCATTTTCTTAAAACAGCAAAGAACTTAATCCAAAAGTGACAGTACCACAGCCAGCATTAGTCAGCATATGACAGGACAGCCAACTTTGCAAGATTCAATGAAAAAAAAACTACATCAGAAACTTATTATGTTGACTAAGTCATTTATGAGCCTTCCATAATTTACTGTTATCGGTGGCCATTCAGATTCACTCACTCAGACACCACAGCTGTCTAAAACTGGGAGCCAAAATTCTATTCTTTCCTTCTACATAAATCTGTTTGTTCTGCAGTCAACTTGCAAGTACCTTTCTGGATGAAAAGTAATTGAATACAACCTTGAGTACTACTTCATATTTTTAATACTGATTTGGAAAATGTGACTACTATTGTAAAATTAATTTTCTTTGCTTTGGGATTTTTTTTCAGCATAGATGAATTATAGTAGCATTCAGAAACTGCATTCAATTTTATTTAAAATGTTTTTTCCATCAAATTAATATACTAAGAATTGGCCTTGTTATTGTTTCTACTTTTCCCTATAGAGCAGGGCAGACCACTAAAAATGTGTCACAATTCTGGAATGAACTGCTGGTATCGGGGCCTCTGAGAATCAGCTTAACTTAATAAAAATTACCTTAAACCCTAACTTCAGGACCTAGGTATGAAATGTGGTCAGAGCTGAAACTTTCACTACAAAAATGGTAAAATCTTTGGGATTTGGTCCCTGAAGCTGAAGAGAGTGGTAACACTGATTCATTAATTGATATCCTATGCCTACATTTTTGTTATGCTTATTTTTTATTTATATCATTCTTCCTCTGACTGGAAGCTGACAAACATCTGCTTTCTTACTAATGCAAATTCAAAACTCTCTGGGACTTTTTTAAAACCTGACAATCACTAAAACACTTGGCTAGAAATACCATAAAAAGGAAAAAAATTCCATTGCTACTTTTAAAGACCTCTCTAAAAAAAACAAGCAAACAAACAAAAAGTTTGTTTGACTAATAAGGATAAAATCCCCACATATAGTAGGAAAGGATGCAAGACAATGTGGATTACTGGTAAACAAATTTCTCAATAGAAGCCCTCTAAGAACATATTCAATAGGACTCATAATTTTTAGATAAATACAGAGGAGAAGCCAATGAGACATTCTAAGTCTGTTAAATGTCACCTCTTCGCCAGAAGATGGAGTATCATGCTAAAATATTACATACCAAAAAGCACAAGTGAACTTCAGAAAGTGTGACATTATCCCATAGATCTTTGCCCGTTTCAATTCTGAAGTGAATATGGCCTACAGGGCAAACAAAACACCACAACACGCTGGGAGCAAAGAAGAGGGCCTGGCAGTGCTCAAGCTGCTCTGAGCCTGCTGTCACACCTTGTCCTTCCAGACAACTTCTGTCACTATGGAGAGGGCAGAGTACTGGGCCAGACTGCCTTCTTTTCAGATTCTTCCTACAGCTGCCCCAGCAAATGCTGCCCACCTAGACACAGGTTAAGATCACTCTAGAGGGCAATGAACCATCTCCAGTGAGAGTTCCAACTACTCCTATTACATCTCAGGTTCAGAACCTGATGGTCTCATCAGGCTTCCAAATTCATTTGGAGCAGAGTTTCTGGTTTCCTTTCCTTTGAAAGGATTCTAATTTATACATGCAAACACTACTTTAAGAACAGAACCAACACAAACTAAATTGAAATAATCAGGGGATTCCCTTGAAAACTGCACGAATGCTCTGAACTTAATTGCTAAAGCAGACAGAAGCCAAAGTCTGAACTGAAGTAGGTACATTGAGGAGACACAAGTGCTTTTACCTCCCTCCAGAGGACAGAGAAGAGGAAATGACTGTATAACAGATTAAGATGAGAAGCCAACCCAACTTCAACCAATATATGCTTATAAAACTTCTGTTTGATTTGTAAAAAATCTTTTAAACAGCCACTCAAATAATGTATTCAGTCTAATACAGTGAATTACATAAGTTTATCATGCATTGGGCAGAACTCAAATGAAATACAGCATATGAGGTTGCTAGTATATAAGCTTGTGTACTTAAAAAAGTTCTGAAAGCAGCAACTTGAATATTCTTCCCCATTCTATTTAAATTTGTAAATCAAAATGGCAAGCAAAAGGGTATTGTAGTTCAATCCAGGAGGAAAAAAAAAACCAGCATAGACTGTGCCTTGCAAAACAAATTTTAGCAAGACAAAGTTTATTTTGCAAGGCTAGTAGTAATATTGAAAACTGGCAGGTGTTCAAAGCCTAGCCTGTTTTTTAGAGACTTTGATTCCTCAGTCAATTGTATACCCAAAGTAAACAAGTCCAAATACTGGCTTGTCACCTTAGCAAGCAGGGTTACTCTTCCACTGCTTAGAAATCCTTTCTAAAGACATTTTCTTCTCAGGTAGAGTTAAAACACCTGTATCCAGTCTATTCCAGTGTTTATTCCCCATCTGCTAAAAATGACAACCTCTCAGCGTCCCTTCCTAGGGAAAAGTTATAAATCACATTAAGAATTATTAGGCTGAATTGGTTCAGGTTTCACTGATACGACTTTTTTTCTTTTTATTTGTAGGTTCCAGCAATATTAATCACACAGCAGTATAGCTTCTGAGCAACTTTTCTATAAACAGATTAGCTTCTAACAAAAGTTATATGCAGGAAAAAAAAATCAAATAGACCTAGATGGTCTTGATCCACAGAAACACACTTTGGTATATGAGCCTGATAAGGCTCAAGACCACATGTATCAATGTTGATGTTAGCTGTTTGCTATATAATCCTAGTAAGAAACAGTCATTGTGTGAAAAGAACAAGCCTATTTCATTATTTTATTTATTTTACATTTAGTCTGAAAGTAAAAACTAGTGTCTAAACTTGAACAACTTGATGAAGAAGGAAGGGATTACAGCAACAGAAAGAAACTGTGGGATGTCTACTAAATATAGTTTAACCTAAAATCCAGACAGCCTGAAAATAATTTCTTTTATTACCTGGAGATATATGTAGTTCTCTAATCATTTGCTCACCCAGCCTACCGACAACATATTTGCCTAAGGAATTTCTAGACCTCTGCTATACATAGCAGAGCAGAAACAATACACTTTTTTGTAGTTATTTTTATTTTGTAGTTATTTTTTACACAGGAATAGCCAAACTAAAGTCACATGGGTTTCTCTGTATGTGGTGGGTTTGTTTAATAGGCACTGGGGAAAAATACATGACATTTTACGCTCTAAATACACTTTCCTGGGAAATGAGAATTGTCATATAAGATTGTAGTCTGAGCAATGATGGAGCAACTAGAGAAACTGGAAACATAACAAATCATTTTGATTAATGAAAATCATGCATGTTATAGACCTTCCAGAGAAAAATAAAAATAAATCACAAACTCCTCTGTATTTCTAACTGTGAGTTTGTGACTAAACCCAGCAAGAGAAAAGATTATAACTTAACAGAGGTCATCCATCATTCTTTTGTGTTGCTACTTTTCACCTAAGGGTAAAACAGCAAAAAACCTCTGAATGCAAAATATTAATTTTTAAGTGTCCAAACAGCCTTTCACTCCAGCTGTATTCATCAATGCTATTCACAGCAGACTGCATTTGAAAATCTCAAATTATCTTCCTTCCAAAAAAGCTTCAGAAGCTGCTTGTGAGCTAATAAAATATTATGCATAGTTATGAATGGAACACAAATATGTCCTCTTACTTACATATCTCTGAATTACTGTTCTAATATTCATTAATAGCTTTACATATATATATGAAAAGATGTATAAAATTAGTGTGGCTATTGAAAATTGTCATGGTTTAACAATACCGTCAACAAAAAGTGTTCAAATTAAAAGTGACAATACACTAACATCAATAGAGCTTGGTGCTAGCAGAATCTCCTTTAAATTTAGTCATGCTTTTCCTTATCTTTAGAAACAGAATGATCAGAATGAACTTTAACAAACCAATGCTTAGGTTTGCAATGTGAATTCCAGTGTTTTCAGTTCTTGTTTGTCCACACTGCTAAATGTTATCATGATCAAAGAGAAATCTACTGTGAGCGATAAAAAGATTAACTATCAATTAGAATTAAAATGCTGTTCTTCTAGACCTTTTCTATTACTCTGGTCTTTAAGCAGCATTTTAGAGAGGTTAGTGCTACCACTCTTATTCTCAGCTCCTCACACACATTTATGCAAAGCGGCATCCTCTGAAGCCTGAACAAGATCAGGGCAGAATTTTTTCTCATACAAAGGTAAAAACAATAGTCCCCTTCCTCAGTGCACATTTGAAACATAGCCATCATCCTTGTTTATTACGAAGACTCAGGTGGTGCAGAGAGGACCTTCTGAAAAATTGCCACAGAGATAACAAATGCACTCAAAATATTGTTTCCAAATCAATTATTGGACTAACATGTTAGTGCATTACAAGCTTCAATGCACTACTACATCATTTAATAAAATATGTCAGTGTTCACAGTTTTAACTACTGTTATGCAAGTAACTAAAACTAGGCATTGCAGGAGTCTGTTTTCCTTCTGCAATATCAAATGCTTCAATATAAGCAATAAATCATGTCACTGGGTTTAACAGAGCAACAAAACTCATCATATAATAAGTACTAGATATCCTTTAGCTATTAGTCACCATTTCTACCCTAATTTAGGAAATTAAATACCTACTATATTGCAGTGATCAGTGATACAGTAACATTTAACCAGCACTTCATGTATTGATAATGCTAAAATCTGACTTTAAGAGTGATTGTTATCGAAAAAAGTGGCAGGAGATGACATATGATAGCCTAATCAGATTTGAAACAGACGAGGCTGATTACTTTTAGAAAAGAGACTCCAAAGCAAAGGCTGAAGAAGCGGCCCTTGGTCGGTCTCAAACATTTGTTGTCCTTGACACAGAAAAACTGTTCTAAAATTGAATTTCACTGTTATAAGAAAAACAAACTATTAGGCTTTATATTGTATGGGCAGGGACTAATATAGGAAAGAGACCCCTACTTCTCTATTTTTCAAATCTAGCCTACAATATTAATCATACTTCTTTCAGTCACTAGATTTTATCACAGAGAAAGAGAAAGAACCCCCCCTGAGTTCTAGATTCCTTTCACGGATGGTCTTTCTGTCCTGTATGAGAAGGTCTCTGATTTTTCCTGTGTTCCAAATGGGAAAACCTTGAGACTATATTCTGAGGAACACCTAACCAGCATACACTGGCACTGCTGCTGAAAGAAACAGTTCTGTATGTCCTGCCATCCATGGAAACAAACACCAATAATACTAGGAGGAAACAAATGGGTTTATGTTTGTAAACACTGACAAAGCAACATTCAGATTTTAAAATTCAGGTTTTATGAAAAAATGAGTTTGTCTTTTCATATTTTTAACTATATTTCATAGTATTTTCTGCTTGTTGAATACATTTTCATGTAATGAAAGTAGCAGTACATTACAGAGATGGGTTGTCTTACCTTGGAATTCCAGATAGAGGAATTTTCCATGCCTGGAACCAGCTTAAAGACAGCTGAGGCTTTGCCACTCTTATTCATCTTCTCCTGAGAGAGGCGCTCTGGGTCTAAAATCCCAAAGCTTGCACTCACTCAAGCAGGCAGAGAAGAGCTACAGTCTGTGAAAACCTCCAGGACTTTCTCTTTCCTGAAGCCAACCAGCAAATCCTTTCACCCTGTACCTATAGGGACTTCCAAGTATCTTCCAAGTCCCTGAAAAAATCATCCCAAAAATTCCCTTCTGTGCACCCCTTTTAACATGGTCTGGCTTGCAATTTGTCAAGAGGTGAAAGCACAGAATCAGAGGCATGAAATTACTTGGTTTGGGAGGAACCCCAGTTCAAGTGAGAATCCCCCTCAAAGTGGGTGCAGCTAGGTCAGGTTGCTCAGGACTCTGTCAAACCAACCCATTTTCCTCAGCTTCTCCTTGTACATCATGTGCTCCAGCCTCATAACCATGTTGGTGGCCATTTGTAGTACTCCTTTATGTCCTGCACTGGCAAGCCTGAACTGGCCATAGTACTCCAGATGCAGTACAGAAGTGTCAAACGGAAAACAAGAATCACTTCCCTGAATCTGCTGGCTATATTGTTGCTAACACAGCTCAATGCCTGATAAACCTTCTTTGCTGCAAGGGCACACTGTTGACTCCCGTTCAACCTGCCCACCATGACCCCAAGGCCCTTTTCTGCAAAGTTTCTAAGGCTTTGAACTTATCGCATCTTCATATGACTCTGGACTCTTCCTCACTATGATAAACATAGAAAGTATACAAAAAAATATATTCCAACTTGTCGTGCGCAGCAAGAAAAACACCATCTTTTGTATCCACTTCAGCCTTTTAGTAACATTCATTTTTAATAGGACAATTACTGAGGAAAGAAATTGTTCCTACCACTGGAATCTGTCATAAGGAAGTTATATTCCCCTAATTCCTCCTCCAATGCATAAGTATCTCAGAAAACTTCCTTCCAAGTGCTGGCTGTCTTCTCCCAGATGACATAGCTGGGGCAGAAACCACAAAATGGGGCTGAGCTTGGCCCTGAATGCTGGAGAACGGCCAGTCTATGTCCCCTGCTCCCTCACAGGCAAGGAAAGTGAGGGCTAGCTTGGCTCAGGATGAGCCTCCACAATACATGCATTGCTGACCAGAAGTGACAGAAAATAGGTGCAAGAAGACTCCATTTTGCTTCCCGTTTGTGACATGGTGGAGCAGGCATTCACCTTTCCGTGCTTAAGCAGGCCCACAATCAGTCCTCACCTTGGACGCATTGACATTTTAATAATTAATCCTTACAGGTAAGAAGTGTAATGTCTATGGCTACAGTAAAACTCGAATTTGTAAACAACCGTTCGTGAGGCTGCCTGGGGAAATCGGTGGAGCCGCGACGCCTGGGCGCCGGTGGCGATGAGGGCTGTGGCGGGAAGCGCGCGGCCGAGCGGACAGGGGAGAAGGGCAGCGGCCGGGCGGGGGCGGCACCGCGTGCGAGCGCGGGCCCTCAGGCCACGGCGTCCCTCAGGCTGTCACGGTCGCTCGGGGCCGCTTTGGCGCCGCGCCGCTTCACACGGGACCCAGCGGGATCCCTCCCGCCCGCGAAGGCGACGGCCCGCGGCAGACCCCGGTGGCTGATGGGCCCCCCCCCCCCCCCCCCCTGCGGAAGGCGCCCGTGAGCGTGGCGGGTGGTAGCCACCGCCCGGCAGCACTGGTTCTCCCACGGGGGACTGCTGGGGCGGCGCGGGGCTGAGGGAGCAGCTCGGGCAAGCTCCGTTTCTCCCGCTGGTGAGTGGTCGGGGCGGGCCCGACCAAGGGCCGGGGAGCGGAGGAGAGTGAGCCCGTGGTTTCCCGTCACATCCTCGGATATGGGCGCTGTCCCCCGCGCCGTAGTGGAGCGCTTACAGCCGTCTCCGTTCTCGGCCCTTCCTGCCACGCCCGCCTCTCCGCTGGGGCTGGGCCTCTTCCTCCCCCGGCCCTGCCTCCTGTTTGCCCCTTGGGCAAAGGGGAAGAGGAGAAGCATCCCTCGGGCTGGCCGCCTCGTCTGCGCCAAGGGGGATTTTGGCAGCTGTGGGATCCGGGGCAGGGAAGTCTGCGGGCAGCGAGAGATGGGGAGCAAGAGCAGCAAGCAGAAGCATGGTTTGCTGCTTTATGGTGAGCTATGACCCATGCTGTCAGAAAAGATTACGGCACAAGCTCTAATTTATACCAGTAAACTCTTGTGAATACCCAAAAGTTTTGTTGTAATTGACAAGGGGGAAAGCATGCAATTCACTTATTTTGCTTTTCTTTGTCAGAAGCTATGGTATGTGCATCAGAGACTGAACAACCACTGTTCAGATGATTTTAGTAAAATCTTGTTGGCTACACAGCAGGAAGGAAACAAAGGACGAGAGGAAACAGACTCAAGTTGTGCCAGGAGAGGTTTAGATTGGATATTAGGAAAAATTTCTTCACTAAAGGGGTTGTCAAGCATTGGAACAGGCTGCCCAGGGAACTGGTTGCATCCCAATCCCTGGAGGTATTTAAAAGATGGGTAGGTGTGATGCTTAGGACATGGCTTAGTGGTAGACTTGGCAGTGTTAGGTTAATGGTTGGACTTGATCTCAAAGGTCTTTCCAACCTAAATGATTCTGTGATTCTATGGATGAAGGAGTGCAGGGAGAGCAAGGCTAGGCAGCATGATTGACTGAAATGCTGTGGTGTTAGTTGCAGTTGTAGAAAAAGTGTGTTAACATGATCAGTTTGGCTCATCTGTCTTCTTTCCATTCCCAAACTATTATTTACTTTGCACTGTTCACATTGAACACATAGTTCACAGGCACAGGCCTCCATATAGACTGCATAGAATAGGACTTAAGCATATAAAATATAGCATATAGAATAATTCAGGTTGGAATAGCCTCAGAGGATCACCTAAGCCAACATCCTCCTTGTAACCCCTTGGCATTGGACATGCAGCTTTCTGACAGATTGACTCCACCATGCCATTTCTGCAAGGCCATGAATGAACTGATCTTCCCCAAAACCACACTGCATGGGATCTAGAAAAGAGCTCCATCAACTGGTTTTGAAGTATAGGTGTGGTTTGGCAGAATCTGCTAGCTCCGAGGCCAAAAGCCAATCCATTTTAGTTGTCTGAGGAGGCTGGGATCTCTCCTTTTGTGCAATTTGCAAAAACAGTGTGGGTATAGCATGTGATGGAAAATCTGAAAACTGCATAAGAAATAGAGGAAATTCAATTTTTTTCAATGTTGCTAAGATGTTACCTCACACAGTGTATTCACAGCATTTCAAGAGGATGCACTGGAAGTGGCACACATCCAGAAAAATGAGAATATTTAAAGTTTCTAGAAAATATGACCTCCAAGAAAATAGTGAATACATTGGAAAATGGATGGCTGGATGAAACATTAATCTTCAATTATATAAGAGGGCTTCTGTGCAGATGGAGGGAATAACTTAATGGTCCTGGAGGATAGGATGGGAAGTAACAGCCTTAAATTGCCAGTTCCTTGTGAAGCGTAAACTTGTAGAGACTGAAATGTGTGTTGGGGTGGTTGTAGAATTTCAGCTGGTGTTGGAAGTTTTGACAAAAGCTTGCCTGGGATAATACAGATATCATTTATCATAGTGTGGGCTGGGCAATGAGCAAGTGACCTAGTGAACACTAAGCAACTCTGAATGCTTATCTTTGTGTTCCCAACTTCTCAGTCATTTTGTGTTGAATCATGTGGAAAATAGAACTTAATCCAGCTGGACTGCAGAGATAGGGGCTTCAGAAGATGAGAAACATGTGCCTATTTACCTTTGAAAGTGAGATAATAGATAAACCCTGTTAAGAGTATTTTTAACTAGCTGAAGTTAAATGGAAGCAATGGAACCAATTCAGCTGGAAGTTTCTATCAATCACGTATTTATCTTTACTGTGAACAAAGGTTTCCCAGCACAATTAGTGAGTGTTCTGTGCTGACCTGAATATGACTGAGAAGTCTGAAAAAACAGCATTGGGCATTGTTAGTGCCTGCTCTTTGCATTTTGTTTAGTGTTCTGTTCATTGTAATTTCTAAGTCTAATGTGGGGAACACTCTTACTTTGTTAGGGATGACAACTTGATGATGGTGTTTTCGTGCTCTGAAACAAGAAGAACTATTTAAAAGAGGATTTAATAAACTGCTATAATAAATGTTTTATAAAATATTGTGTATTTGCAAAACCATGAAAAATAAAGACTTTAGATTAGAGTTACTCCATGTATTTTGTTTTAAAATCTAATTCTTTGTTGTTGGGCTTGAAAGATGGAGTATTGGCATAAATGTTTGAGAGCAAGAAAATCCATGGCTCTAAGTAGTCAAAAGCAAGTAGAAAAACTGAATAAAATAAAGAATACTTCAACAGAGGAGGAGATTTTATATGGTTTGCAAACTAAAGATCATTCTCTTCAGACAAATACCTTAGATATAATCTGCAAAAGTAAGGATTATGCCAAAAGACAAGTGTTTTCTAAATCAAATGTGCCTTCAGTGCTAACTGGAAAACACCACCAGTGTTCTGACCAACAGTCACACAGAATGTTCTTTTGCTGCAAATGTTGATCAAAAATATTACTCAGAAAAAGTGTCAAAATCCAGTGCCTGAGATAATTTGCAACATAGATTCAGATGCAAGCCAACTTTTAAATGCTGTGTGTTTAAAAGATATACTTCATAAAAGATGAAATGATATAAACATAGCACCATCAGCACCAGTTGAATTGCATTTTTGCTCGAGGCTGAGGTGACTGCCCAATGATCACAAGAGGGAGCATGCTTCTGTGGAGGCTGCAACTGACTGTGATAGTAAGGGTAAGAAAACTAACAAGGCCATTACTGTCCTACAAAAGGTGAGCATAAAATGTGGAACAAAATCTGGAATGGAAAATTCATTCGAGTGTTGAAAACATACATTTAATAGATACCTCAAAAAAGGAAAAAGAAGATTTTGCTGGCTTAGTTGCTCCCATAAAGACTGCAAGAGACAGAAAAACTGCTGGAGGGGGGGTAAACTGTCAGGTGGAAATAACAGTTCAAATATTTTGGAAAATGATGAAATTATGCTCTGAATACATTGAGTCTAAGAATAAGTCAAGAAAAATACAGTTGTAAACTAATTCCAGAATCATTATTTTTGATGTTGTTTTTTTTTCCTGGAGAAATATGAGATTAGAAAGTCCACTCTTCCAAAAATATGCCTTTTAAGATAACACTTTCTCTGCTGAACAAATTATTGAAGTTTATTATTTGAAAATCTCTGCCCTTTGAACAACCTATGTTATGGGAATATTGGTAGCGTTTTCTTAATAATGATTTTATCTAACATAATGAAATATCTTAACCTGTTCTAAATGCATAGGTCAGGATAAATTGCGCTCAAGCATCAGCAATGCATGTACCAAGTCAGGTTTAGGGTTTCCTAGGCAGAAGGAGTTGTTGGATTTGAGACTTCTGGTTATAAGGACTGTATTGAATTGGTACCTTTATTCACATCTGTGATAGAACATTAGCAGGGTTTAACAGGTATTTCACATCTTCAGTTGTTAACAACTTTGCATAAAATATATCAAAGCAAATCTGAAACAATGCAGGAGTGAATAAAATGGTTACAGATTAGTTTGGAGGTTTGAGGCAAAACCAAAGCAGTTTTCTCAACTTTGCTTTTATTTTGTATTGCAACTAGCTGTAAGCTTTGTTTCTAATTTACGTTTCAGTAATAGTGTGTTTATACATAAGGGAATAGACCTAAGCAAAACACCTTTCTTCAAAGATGCCAGTGATGACTTTGGTCTCTTTCAAAAAGCTTAACAGTTATTTTTAGAAAGGCTTTAATGGTAACTTTAAATTTGGAATGATTCCTAGTTCCTTATTTTTTGTCCACATATAGCTAGTCTTGATTCTTCCTAAGAGCCTCTGAAAACATTGTTGTGAACAGTGGCATTAAAATGCCTATTATTAGGAAATTATCTGTGGAGAGTTATTTCATTCACCATTAGGATAAAAGCCAAATATTGGGGGGGAGGAGGAAATGCAGGTGGTGAAGACCAAAACACCTAAATACTCCTCCATTCATTTCTTTTCCACAGAAAAAAAAAAAGGGTTTGTTAAAACTGATTCCTGCAGATGTTCTGGCTTACTCAAATCTCTATTTCCTACTTAGGGTAAATGTTTAAAAAGTAGCCATGATTTATGCTTAGCTATGTACCACATAGCATAGCGGGGGAATTGTTGCTCCAGTATCAAGACATTAATTAGCTGAAAAAAAGGTATACTTGTAGAATATGTGGAAGCATCCTTAATTATCAAGTTCTGGATGTTTACAGTTAGGAGGAAGATTGTTCCTTTTTCTTCTTCAGGCTTACGAGTAGAGAGACTCTCTCCTGTCTCATATAGACAAGAGTGTTTTCTTTCTGCAAACTGCCTAAAATAAATGACAATGAAAAAGTATTGCTGTAAAAGACAGTTGTACAAGCCTAGCTCTGGGAGGTAGAACAGGCAAGGTTTTGTTGGTTTTTTTGGAGTGAGGGAGAGGGAAGTGGTTTCAAACCACTGATGGCCTAGAGAATGAAGATACTCTTAATCATTGCTTTGTTTAACTTTTCTTTGTCTTAAAATCACACTTCATAGCTTTAAAAGTGCTGTACAGCTTTCAATAAGAACTGCAATAAGCATGCCTCCTGCAAACTCAAATGGATTTTGAGTTCAAATAAATGCTATTTTGTCATACATTTTAGTCACCGTTTTATAAATTCAGAACAGCTTTTTTTTCTCTTGAATCTTTGAAATGCTCATGAAGGACCTTTTAGCCCTTTGTACTGTGTTGAGTAGTTAATATTTCATGGACATGAAAAACTGTATGCTTGCTTTAAGGGGAAGCTTGCTAGGATGGAATAGTCACTGAATTTCATAGTTACCCTGAGTAACTGAGTAGTTTGAAAATTACTGTTTCAAGAAAGTTAAAGTATAGATAGCTAATTCAATTGTTTTCTCGAGTGTTTGAAAGGTATTTGTTATATGCAGTCCTAATTAACTTGTTTTGATTGTGTTTGCTTAATAGCACTCTGTATCTTAATATTCTGTTTAGAAAAAGATAACTTTAAGTTTTTCACCTTTCGCATTGAAATGGCAGCTCAGTTACATTTCTAAATGAGTAGAAATTTGAACTTCCTTGGAGGCCAATGTCAGTGTTAGACTGATCATATTGATCATATTGAGCTCATTGGCTTCTACAGTGTTTGGGGATGGGGAGTTAGTTACAGCCCTATCGGATATTTTGATAACTGCATCTACTGCTGGTGCTTGATGATCAGTGGAGTGAAACAGAAATACCCTATTCCGTCTGGTTGTGGTGCAAACCACCTTTTGTACAGTCATAAAATACTTGTTACATTTATATAGCAGCATGGTCAAGTAAGGGATACTGTTCTTTTTGGCAAGTACAATCATTAAGTTGCAGGTGCCAGATTCTTCCTTGATTTGTCATTAAAACCCCTAGAGAATAAATTTCCTTGATGTCATTTTTCATTTTAATAAAAAGAGGGATAGGAGGAGAGACATTTCATTTGCTGGTAGTAAGAAAGAGTGTTTCTAAGATGATGATGGTTCTGACATGCCTCTGAGGCCAGTTTGTCAGTTGATAAGGCTTAGAGAATCCCTAATCCCAGGAAGGGGCTTCCTAAGATACATCAAAAACCTCTTAGGTAAAAGAGAGATGAGAGGCACTGGCCCAGAATAGGGTAGGGAAAGCCTGCAGGCATCTATCAGTGTTATTTCAGCAGAAAAAGCATTGTCTTCTTTTATTTGCTTGTTTCAAGGTAGAGAGCATGTTGTTTTCACTGGGGAAAAAAAAAAGGAAGAGGGTAAAATAGCTCTTAACAAGTATCCCTAATAAAGTTTATTAGTGAGAATATCAATAGCAGAGACCTGCTCTTCTTTCTGTCTCCCTCTTACCTCTTGCCACACTTTTGCCTGAGTTTTTGGTTTCTGTTTCTTTTTGCTCAAAATTCTATGTCCCAGCTCTAGTTCAAGGTCAAACTGCTGCAGCATATTTAAGGAGGAACATCAGTGATTTGAATGATATGACTCCTCCCTTCACTGCCATGATTTGGAATTATTTATATTGTAATGTACAAAGAAGTTTGAAAGGTTGATGGTGGCTTTTTTTTTTTTCCTCAGGCACCACTCAAAGGAAGAGGGTAAACTCAGTAAGCCAAGAAAATACCCACTGTAAATGTATTAAGATTTCTGATGAAATCAAGAAAAAGAGTATTTGTACAATGTCAAAAAAAGGAAGAAAGTATTTTGGGAAAGGTAACATGCAGTGATTTGAATGTTTGAATTGTTGTTTTATATGTGTTTTAAAACATAGGATCACCCTGTTTATGACGTAAGCTATATTTGTGGGGAGGACTGATGATTTAGATTAGCAATGTTGGTAACTGTCTTTCTAGGGAGAATACAACTGGGTGTTTGGAGGGGAGAAAATACTGAGGTTACTTTGAATGCATTCTCTACCTATGCAAAATCTGAAATATTTTAATTGCTAGATGAGACAAAATTTACATATGAATGCATCCAATTCTTGCATGTTTTAGGTGAAGTAACATCTGCTTTGTGAGTGGATCTGCCTATAGCTTTTTGAAAGTGTCAGACTGCAACTTTACTCTTGTGTTTGATAATTTGCTTTAGACAATATGGACATATGCTCCTTCCAGAAGATAGAAACAGGAGGAATTACTCAAAGGGAAAATGATTACCTTTTCCATTTGTGGAGAAGATCTGAAAATTCTCCTTTAGTTCCTTCACAATTTAAGGGAATATTTCTTTATCAGCTGCTATTGTTTGAGACCTAGAATAAGAAGCATAGTGTCTAAGATGGATTGGAGAATTCTGAACCCCTTATGCAGCATCAGTTAAGGGAAAAACTGCAATTTATATTCAGTTGGTCCTGAACAAAAGTCTAAGTGAAAGAACTAACAATTAAACACTGATCAGCTGGCTTGGAATTGCTGTAATACTCCCACTATGTTCAGAGGGAAGCATGATTTTATTATTTTCTGGGGATTTTCATTAAATGTATTGTCACATGGAAAGAAATTACAACATGTGACTTAAACTCCAATAGTTCAACTATGTTATACTGCTTAGAGCATCGTTATGACTGCTGTATGTTACTGAAGCATTTGAATTCCAGCACTTTTTTCCATGAAAAAGAAATTGAACTTTCAGTCTGGTGATTCCTGAAGTGTGTTATCCCTGTGATTCCTGTAGTCAATCCCTGATGACACAGAGGTACTTCTGGGTAGGAAGGTGAGAAGAAAGTCCTGAGGAGCTGTGGACACAGAACTTTGGTAATGTTTGATGCTAGTAGGAAGGGATGAGGAACCAGACTTGGGTGAAAAATTGGAAGTTCTGGTAATCATCAGGATTGGAAAGAAATATTTGTACACATGCATACACACATGCAAGAATGCAGGTGCTACTGAATTCATTGATTAGATACCAGAAGTCCTTGGGAGAGGGGAATTTAAGAGATACTTAGTCCTTCATTTGGCAGCAATTTCTATGAGTACAAAGCTTCCTCCTGTCTGCATTGGAACTGGAGAGGAAAGACAGAAAAATGTAGGAGGATATCTGAAGGAGGGAAAAGAGGGAGAAAGAACAGCTGCATAGGAAAACTATAGTTAGTTCTCAATTTATGGCTGCAGGGAATGACCATCTAGAATGAAAAATCTGTTCTTATAAGTGTCATCAACATAAGTATCATTCATATTTAGTAGTATTGTAGCACATTGGTATCCATTTTTCATCAATATCTGTCTCTGAGACAGAGGGATTGCTCTTTCAAACTGGGACCCAAGACAGTAATTTGTTCGTAGAATCATAGAATTGTTTAGGTTGGAAAAGACCTTTAAGATCATCAAGTCCAACCATTAACCTAACACTGCCATCCCACCACTAAACCATGTCCCTAAGCACCTCATCTATCCTTCTTTTAAATACCTCCAGGGATGAGGGCTCCACCACCTCCCTGGGCAGCCCATTCCAGAGCCTGACAACCCTCTCGATGAAGAAGTTTTTCCTAATGTCTAGCCTAAACCTGCCCTGGTGCAACTTCAGACCATTTCCTCTAGTCCTATTGTCTGTTACCAGGGAGAAGAGGCCAACCCCCACCTCGCTACAGCCTCCTTTCAGGTAGTTGTAGAGGGCGATCAGGTCTCCCCTCAGCCTCCTCTTCTCCAGGCTAAAAAACCCCAGTTCCCTCAGCTGCTCCTCTTAAGACTTGTGCTCCAGACCCCTCACCAGCTTGGTTGCTCTCCTCTGGACATGTTCCAGCAATGCAACATCTTTCTTGTAGTGAGGGGCCCAAAACTGAACACAGTATTCAAGGTGCAGCCTCACCAGCACCAAGTACAGGGGGACGATCACTTCCCTACTCCTGCTGGCCACACTATTCCTGATACAAGCCAGGATGCCATTGGCCTTCTTGGCCACCTGGGCACACTGCTGGCTCATATTCAGCTGGCTGTCAACCAGTACCCCCAGGTCTTTTTCCACCAGGCAGCTTTCCAGCCACTCTTCCCCAAGCCTGTAGCGTTGCATGTGGTTGTTGTGACCAAAGTGCAGGGACCGGCACTTGGCCTTGTTGAACCTCATACAGTTGGCCTTGGCCCATCGATCCAGCCTGTCCAGGTCCCTCTGCAGAGCTCTCCTCCTCTCAAGCAGATTGACATTCCCAGCCAGTTTGGTGTCATCTTCAAATTTACTGAGGGCACACTCAATCCCCTTGTCCAGGTCATTGATAAAGATATTAAACAAGACTGGGCCTAGAACTGAGCCCTGGGGGACACCACTCATGACCAGCCACCAACTAGATTTAACTCCATTCACCACAACTCTCTGGGCTTGGCCATCCAGCCAATTTTTTACCTAGCAAAGAGTACCCCTGTCTAGGCCATGAACCACCAGCTTCTCTAGGAGAATGCTGTGGTAGACGGTGTCGAGGGCTTTGCTGAAGTCCATAGAAGGAAATCGGGTTGATTAGGCAAGACTTGCCTTTCATGAACCCATGCTGGCTGGGCCTGATCCCCTGATTGTCCTCCATGTGCCTGGTGAGCACACTCAAGATGAACCTCTCCATAATCTTCCCCAGTACTGAGATCAGGCTGACAGGTCTGTAGTTCCCCGGATCCTCCTTCCAGCCCTTCTTGAAGATAGGCGTCACATTTGCCAACCTCCAGTCATCTGGGACCTCCCCTGTTCTCCAGGACTGCTGATAAATGATAGAGAGTGGCTTGGCAAGCTCCTCTGCCAGCTCCTTCAGCACTCTTGGGTGGATCCCATCTGGCCCCATAGACTTGTGGATGTCCAGGCGGCATAGCAGGTCAAAGACCGCTTCCTCCTGGATTATGGGGGGTTTATTCCACTCACCATCCCCATCTTCCAGCTTGGGAGGCTGAGCACCCTGGGGATAACTCGTTGGGCCATGAAAGACTGAGGCAAAGAAGGTGTTAAGTATCTCAGCCTTTTCCTCATCCTTAGTGGCAATGTTCCCCCTTGCATCCACTAGAGGATGGATGTTCTCCCTGGCCCTCTTTTTGCTGTTAACTTATTTATAAAAACTTTCCTTATTATCCCTTACAACAGTGACCAGGTTGAGTTCTAGTTGGGCTTTTGCCTTTCTAATTTCCTTTCTGCATGACCTGACAAGATCCCTGTACTCTTCTTGGGTTGCCTGCCCCTTCTTCCAGAGCTGGTAAGCTCTTCTTTTTTTCCTGAGACTCAGTAAAAGACCTCTGTTCAGTCAGGCCAGTCGTCTTCCCCGACGATTTGTCTTACAGCACATGGGGACAGCCTGCTCCTGTGCCTTTAAGACTTCTTCCTTGAAGAATGCCCAGGCATTAAGATTAAAATGTTCAAGGCATTAAGATTAAAAGTATTTTAAAACCCTCAACATTTTAGCCATTATCAGGTATCATAAGAAATAAATATTTTAATTAAGAGAATTAAAGCTAAACACTTTCTTTGCTCTTTTGCTTTTTGTAAAGAAGAGGGAACTATTGTGTTGTTGCAAGAAAGCAGAAGAAATTCAGTAAAATCCTTGAATGAAAGGGATGAGTTTGGCAATTTCTTTTTATCACAGAGGCAGAAATTCATGTAGGGAATAATGATCAGGAATTTATATATTTTTAATGGAAACTTTTTTCCCTAGGAAATCCATTACTTGATTGTAAAATCTTTATTTTCCTGACATTAAGATACACTCTCAGTCCTACTTATATAGACATTTTTTCCTTGTAGTTGGTATCAAGGAGACCTGTCCTGATGTGTAAAAGTGTCAAATAATTTTGTACGTAGAGAAATCTGAAACATTTAAAAAATGTTTAAAGCTGTAATAGTGCAATGGTAGTGATGAATATAAGCATACTAATTTTAACTCTTCAAATTTTAGAAGGTAGGAATGTTTTGACACCTCCTGTATGCAAAATGAATTAAGCGCAATGGAGAGTGCCAAGGTACAAAATTCTATGTTTTGTACCTGCCAGAAATGCCACATAAACAATAGAAAAAATATGACCCTACTGTCCTGAAACTTAGCTAAATTTTAAATTTAGCACTGTGTTTGTATAGTCATTTAGATGGTTTTAGATTTTAAGATTTGAAACACAGCTTTTCTTTATTATAGATCAAACTTATGATTGGTGAACGGATAGATATTTTAAATAATGACTTCTTTAACAAAAAACTAGAAAGTTTAAATAGAAGAGTTGAACAAGTACAATGTAAAAAAACCCACGAAGAAATAGCTAAAACATTCCTGGTAAGTTTCTTTGCCTAACTGTGTGAATATTTGACATGTGTATCACGTATGACTATTATGCTACTTTAGAGAAAGACCCCCAAAGTATGCAGTCTTTCATCTTGTGTGACATAAAGTTAATCATAGTTCTATTTTTAGCCTTTGTTCTTTGCAATTGTTTCATTGTCTACTCTTCATATGAGAAGAATATATAACTTCCTTATTTCAGGTGAACTCTAAGTGTTTCTTAACCAATGCTGTATTTCTTTTCTGTTGCAGAAGAAAGTATCAAAACTTGAGAGACGTATTAATGCTGCAATAGCATTTCAGGACGAAGCGTTCTCAAAAATTGCTTTTGATCAGGTATGATGCATATGCTAATATAGGCATTAGTGCCTAGTGGTAAACTGGTAGATGACTGTGGAGGTCTGCACTGAAACTTGGTGAGTTCGACAGCTACATTGCTGTTGCTTTCATTAAGAACAGAAGAAAATCCATGCAGAGCTTTTAAATTGGTTGATCTTTTGAGAATTTGTTTGTTTTCAGTTTTAGACTACAACATAGTTCTTTTCAATCATGATTAAACAAACTCAAAATGGGGTGTAGACACTATATGCGTTGACAACTTTTGCTTTGATGCTGGTCCTATTGGAGACCTATTGGAATTTTTCTAGGGTCAGGCCTCTTTATTACAAAGTTAAAGCTTTTTGCAACATACTTGCCTCTTTGAGTTACCTTTCATCAGCCATTTAGCTGTAGCCCACCAGTTGCATAGGGGCCATGAACTGCGAGTGCTTAGGCAATGACATTGAAGAGATGATAAATGAAAATGTTAGTAACATAGCTATAAATACATGAGCATTTTTCATGGGAGGTATTGCTACATTAGTACGAAAATTATAAGATTACAAAAGTTTTGGGGTTTTTTTGTTGGTTGTTTTTGTTTTGGGTTTGGTTTGGTTTTTTTTGTGGAGACATTTGATTCTTGTGAAGAACAGGAATTTCTCATGTCCTTAGCATGTTTGTATTTTGTTGTGCTGAAATTCTTTTAGCTAATCTTATGGGAGAAGGAGTTCTGTGAGCTGTCAGTCTCCTGTTTCATGCTGACTGTATATTTCATGAAAAAATATCACTTTTACAGAAATATGCTCGTTTAAAAGAAGTCTTTGGAGTCTAAGACTTTTTGTTCTTTCATATCTAAATATAAAAGAATTGCATGTGACAAACATGCAATGTCATCTTTTTGTTAAAGGCTTTTACAAAATTAGTTTTGTATCTTCTTGGCCTTTTCCCAAAAACTTTAAACAAAGCATACAACAGGAGAAGGTCAAATAAGATGCTTACAAGCCTCAAAATTTAAATAAGTGCTTGAGGTTTTTAAAAACAAGTTAAGCTTCAAGGAAAATAAAAAGTGCTTTGGTATTACAGTGGCTTTAGTGTGATTTTATTTTGTTGTTAAGTACACCTTGATTACTTTAGCACTTTTTGCAAATACGACCAGTTTATACTGTAGGTTTTATGACAATGCAGTATTTGTTTCTTCCTTTGTCAGACAATGCTTCCAAGTGCTGTCTATCAAAACACAGTACTAAACCCACTTGGACCCTCCTCTTTCCCTACTGATACCATAAATATACCAACAAGTTCTTCAAATACGCTATTGCCATCACCTTACACTGGTTTCACTTCAGCACATGTTTCAGAATATATAAGGTATGTATCTAGAGTTGGACAGTAAAATGTAGTTAATGTCCTTATATTGCTTTAAAGCATTTATGAGAAAGTTTACTCTTTCTCTCAGCTTTTTTATTGACAGTTAAATTCTAATAGTTTAATTTAAACTCAATGGTCATTAGGTGTCCAGTGCTGTTGCTGGTATCTGCAGCTTATCCATTGCAGCTGAAGCTAGATGATCAGTTCTTCATGGTCTGTGAGGGCACGGATTTCTTACTGAATGACAGGAAAAAAAATCTCTGTAAAGGTATTTTAGTGGTTGTGGAAGGAAAAATCTTCCCAGTAACTTCTTAATAGAAAATGTAAAAAAATGAACATCACAAATCCTATTTCTATTAGAAATGCAGATTCCAGAGAAATAATTTTATTTATTATGAAATTTTAAGTCAGTATATACTAAATAACATTAAATGGAATTCCAAACACCATTTTCTTTTATAAGTAATTCACTAAAGTAGTTTAATTTGATGTTCATGTCAGCATTCCACCAGTTACAATACTTTTGACATGTTTCTGTGTTGTGTGCAACCTGCAAAAGCTCACCCCAAGTCCTCAGTTTGAAGCCATGAACATGTGCAGGGAAAACCAGAAGAAATCTTTAGATGTTCACTTACAGAGCTAGCAAAGAATTTGGGTTTGTTTCTGTCTTGAGACTGAGGTATGCTCCCATCCTCTGGCACTTGTTGCATATTTGAGTGCCACCTCTGGAGCAATACTGCTCATCCACCGCTTGCAGGGTCTTCCTCCTGTGTTATATCCAGCTCCCTGCAGTAGAAAGGTTGGAAACCATATATGCACCTTTTATTTTTCTTCTTCTGTGTTATCCAAAGGGATTTTTCTGCACCAGCTTGTAAGAAAACAATAACTTACTTTGGCCTCTATATAGACAAAACCAAAATAACTGGTTTTAAAACAAAAATGTTATTTCTTGTGCATAGACTCATTTTTATTTCCTTAAACAGATATTTTATGTACTGCTTTCTTTTTCTTATATTTTCCACTTATTCTGTAGTACCAAGAGAGATCTGGTCAGACCCTTGGTTACTGTTGTTGTGATCGTGTAAGTAAATAGCTGCAAGATGATGTAAAACAAAGGCATTATGAATATGGTAAAAAATGAGAGACAGGTTATCACGGAAATTCTTTCCTGAGCAAATTTTGTAAACAAACAGAAATCAGTTCTACTTGGATTTTTCTGTGTCTGGATTTTACTACCATTTATCAGATATTTTTTGTTCCAAATCAGAAATATAACATGATTTTTGAAGTGCACAAGCAAGGTGGGTACTGAAAAAAAATACTGTGCAAGTTGCAGGAATCCTTGTTGTTTAAATGGAATCAAGCTTGTGAAGAAGCCACTTATCACCTGCTACATGATGTTGTTTTGTTGCTTTATTTAATCTTGCAATAAATCTATTGTATTCTGTGTAACCGGAATAGTATGGAATCTTATTTATGATTACAGTCCACCTGCAATTTTTAATTTAATGTTCCCTCCTCATGGTAGTTTCAAGTTTTTCTGAGTGTTTGCAGTCACTATGCCCTGTTCACAGGTCTCACTTATAGTGATGGATAGTCCTGTAAGAGGTTTAGTAGAAGTCATGAATAAATGGGATTGTATGTATTATTGCACATAACTTGCCAATTATTTAATTGCTGTTTGCAAAAAGCAATGACTTATGAATGTGCAGCTGAGTGATATGGGTCTGGAAAAATACACCAGTATGGTCTGTATGTCCAGGTGCTGGGTGAAGTTCCTTTTAGCACAGGACCACACATGGCTGACATTTGCATGGGTGACACCAGGTTTGTATCTTCAGCCCTTGGGTTTCACTGTGAAGTCAAATTTACATTGCTCAAAGCATGCACAAGATTTCTTAGCTTGCTCTGGAAGGTAGTAATTAGCATTATTTTTCAGTTTGTTCACTTCAAGTGGTTGTTTTTTTAAATCATTTTAAAGAAAAATGTATTAATTTGGTTTTTACTTTCTGAATATCCAAATTAATCTCTACTTATGGCAAAATGAAATCAGCAAAGATGGTTTATAATTGAATATGAATAAAATCCAAAATATTAATCTGACACAGCTCAAGTAGTTGGTTGTAAGTTTCTTAATCGTAACCAGTAATCAACAACAGGGAATCCAGAAGAAAGAAGATAAGAGCTGGCATTTGTGTGCTTGCAACTATCACAAAATGTGGCTCGGATTCCCGTGTTTCTTTTGGGGAAATCTTCTACAGTGAATCTACTGTGTTAAATTACTGTTCTTTTCATCAAAACAGTTGCAGTAGATCTAATGCATCCTGGGTACTTAAAATTTCCTTTACTTACACAATATCTTGGCTGGCATCAGGAAAGCCTAGACAAGCATACTGCAATATGGGCAGTGCAGATGTCTAACAAATGTCCCCTTTGTGGACGTTAGCTTTTTCTCCAAGCACAGTTATGTTTCATATGTTCTAGTCCCTCTGATCTTAGATGGATAGTTTACACCTCAGACCAACTGGAGTAGCTTCGCCACTAATACATATATAAAGTCTGCAGGAATTAATTTACTATCCACACTATAAAATTGATGTATTAACATGTATAAGTTTCAGTATGCCTAATGGCATCTATTGCTATTTTTGAGTACTAAGTGACCCTAGATCTGAGATCTCAAAATGTACTTCAGTAGATCTCAAAATGTACCTCAGTAGTGCTATTTGTTATGTAGTCTGAGGTCATGAAATTGCTGGGGTTTGGGTAATGTGAGCAATTGATGGTTACAGTGGAGAGAGCACAGAAATATAGTACAATTAATGCATGCCCTTGTTTTCATAAAGCAAACAGAATAATTTTGTCATTGTACTAAAATGGAAGCAAATAGGGTTTATTTCTATAAAGATTTATTTCTATAAAGAATGTGAATGTTCCTGATGCATAGCATACTCCACTGTTAAGTACTAAAATGTAGCAATGCACAAGTTAGTAAATTGAATGGATTTAAAATGTTTTCCTCAGTGCCATGATTTATTAAGTGGTTTATTAACATTTGTTTACTGTGCCATTATTTTGTTGTTTGAATTATGTCTTAATCAATGAGTTAACTTTTAATGGTTGATATATTTGTATAACTATTTTTAATGTGTCTTTTTAAAAAAATAATTCATTCTTGTGTTTCCAAACAAGTTTTATCTACTTTTTGTTTTATCAGTTCTGATGAAGTCATACTGGTCTCCATGGAAAAACAAAATCCAGCAACTGCAAATAATTCAGGTATTGAAATTTAATGTTGAATCCATGCATGCTAATGAATTTATTGAAGAATATATGAAGTATATCTAGAATATTGCCATCTACTCATGTCTTTCCTTTTTTAAAATGTCATTAAAATCCAATTGTGATTCTGAAATGCTTACATATGTCAGATTTTTGTGTATGGTTTTTTAATTGATACATTAGTATGCATATCTGTAGACTTGCATTATTTTTAAAATGTTTAGATTAAAATAATTAAAAGCCTAGTATGAGGTGCACTAATGAAAACTTTTAGATAAAACATGTTTACATATTTTAAACTTATGTGAAAATTGTGTTACAGCTGTTCCAAATAATCAAATGTCTACACAAGCCGAAATATCAGCAACAGTTCAGGTAAAAAATAAGCTAAGGACATTTTTCATGTATTCGCCAAATAAAAGCAATTACTGGTGGTCCATAGAGTGCTTCAATATCCTGTTACTATTATAGGTGCGTAGATTTGGGGCAAACATATGAACCCAGAATGTAGGTATGTGGAATGTCATACCTCTCACTTTTATTGTTGTTCTATCACCCTCTCGAAGGTGAACTTACAGGAAAAAGAATGATGTGAAAAGTGATGATGAAATGTCATGCTGCTTTTACCCTTAGAAATGGAGACCTTTTCTCCTGGATGATTGTATTGCATGGAAAGCTACAGAAACAATTAGGTTGCAGGGCACAGAAAGTTGAGCAAAGGAGAGGGGAAGAGATGTTGGTCAGCCTTGAACTGTGATAGTTTTGTAAGCACTTATTCAGCTTTATTTATTCTTCATTTTGGATAGAAGGTGAATATTTAAAGAAAAAAATTAAGTCTGTTTCTCCCAGCACTGACAGCTTAGTCAAGCTTGCTTTTTGATCCCTTGAACAAAACTAAGCTAATCCTTTCCCATTTGAAAGGACATGTTTGTGTTAGTACATGCTCAGAATGCTTTTGAGCAGTTCTGTTTCTGAATAGTCCATCTGTGAAATTGTTTGATTAGTTGGGGAAAATAATAGATAATTGCAAAAATCCAGGTGCTGAGGAGCATGTTTTTTACCACAGTAACTAAACATCCTCAGAGAAATCTAGAGATCATGATGGGACTGGAGTGTTTTTTATAACCCCTTTCTTCCCAGTGTATTAAGTCAGTGCAATTACATTGGTCACAGCAGCTCAAGCAATGGGAAAAAGTTAACTGTGGGGTTTTTTTGATCGGGGTGGGGAAGTAGAGAAAACTTTGTTGGTCTAAATTTGTGTAAAAACTGCTACAAAAACATGGTGTTTAATGGTTTATTAAGTTGATCAACTGAGTAACTATTTTCCATAAGAATATAAAAGAAAAAAAATTATTATTGGTGTATCGGGTACTAGGTCTGATTGTACTAGAAAGTGTCCTCAAACAATTAGATGATGTTCTAAATAGTTTGTTATGAACCATCAAATATTGCTTTTACTTGCTTGAATTTCTGGATATATACTGTGCTAGGATCTAAAACTTTGCATTTTTACAAGAATTTTCTTCTGTTGTAAGAAATCTAAGCTAACAAATAGCGTTCCATTCTGTTAATTATTGGAGACACTTGATAAAAGAGAACCAGTGAAATTCTATATTGTTTTATCAGAATGAAATGAAGGAAAGAAAACCTGAAGTGATCGATCTAACAGAAGAAAACCACAATTGTAGCAAAGGTAAGAGAGAAAAATATTTTAATTTACTTTTCAGCATCTCCCTAAACTTAATGCCTGAGGTGTAACTATGTAACTTCATTAAGGTTAAGGAGAAGATAATGCTGTGGAATCATAAAACTGTATCCATTGCTATGTTGGGTTTAGCTGTCAAGGTTTTGGTTGCGGAGGGCTGTAGAGGTGGCCTCTGTGGGAAGAGACCAGGAGTTGGAACAGTTGGATCATGTTTCATAGAATCATAGAATGTTTTGGGTTGGAAGGGACCCCTAGAGGTCATCTAGTCCAACCCCCCTGCAGTGAGCAAGGACACTGCTAACTAGATCAGGTTGCTCAGAGCCCCATCCAACCTGGCCTTGAATGTTCCCAGGGATGGGGCCTCCACCACCTCTCTGGGCAACCCGTTCCAGTGTTTCACCACCCTTGTTGTAAAGAATTTCCTCCTTATATCCAATCTAAACCTACCCTGCTTTAGTTTAAAACCATTACCCCTTGTCCTGTCACAGCTGGCCCTACTAAAAAGATTATCCCCATCTTTCCTATAGGCCCCCTTTAGGTACTGAAAGGCTGCAATCAGGTCTCCCTGCAGCCTTCTTTTCTCCAGGCTGAACAAGCCCAACTCTCTCAGCCTGTCCTCATAGGAGAGGGGCTCCAGCCGTCGGATCATTTTTGTGGCCCTCCTCTGAACCCACTCCAACAGTTCCATGTCCTTCTTGTGCTGAGGGCTCCAGAGCTGGACGCAGTACTCCAGGTGAGGTCTCACCAGAGCAGAGTAGAGGGGCACAATCACCTCCCTCAACCTGCTGGCCACGCTTCTCCCGATGCAGCGCAGGATACGGTTGGCCTTCTGGGCTGCCAGCACACATTGCTGGCTCATGTCCAGCTTTTCATCCACCAGCGCGCCCAAGTCCCTCTCAGCAGGGCTGCTCTCGATCCTTTCTTCCCCCAGCCTGTATGATACTGGGGGTTATCCCGACTCAGGTGCATGACCTTGCACTTGGCCTTGTTGAACCTCATGAGGTTCACACAGGCCCACCTCTCCAGCCTGTCCAGGTCTCTCTGGATGACATCCCATCCTTCTGGTGTGTCAGTTTGGTGTCATCCGCAAACTTGCTGAGGGTGCATTCAATCTCGCTGTCTAAGACATTGATGAATATATTAAACAGCACCGGTCCCAGTACGGACCCCTGAGGGACACCACTCGTCACCGGTCTCCATCCGGACATCAAGCCATTCACCACTACCCTCTGGATGCGACCATCGAGCCAGTTCCTTATCCACCTAACAGGCCACCCATCAAATCCATAGCTCTCCAATTTAGAGAGAAGGATGTTGTGGGGGACCGTGTCAAAGGCTTTGCAGAAGTCCAGATAGATGACATCCATTGGTTTTCCCTTGTCCACTGATGCTGTCACACCATCATAGAAAGCCACTAGGTTCGTCAGGCAGGACTTGCCCTTGGTGAAGCCATGCTTCATGGCTATCTCGAATTATCTCCCTGGCCTCCATGTGCCTTAGCATAGCTTCTAGGAGGATCTGTTCCATGATCTTCCCAGGCACAGAGGTGAGGCTGACAGGTCGGTAGTTCCCAGGGTCTTCCTTTCTACCCTTTTTGAAAATGGGCACAATGTTTCCCTTCTTCCAGTCACCAGGGACTTCACCTGACTGCCATGACTTTTCAAATATCATGGAGAGTGGCTTGGCGACTACATCGGCCAATTCCCTCAGGACTCTGGGACGCATCTCATCAGGTCCCATGGACTTATGTGTGTTCAGGTTCCTCAGGTGGTCACAAACCTGATCTTCTCTTACAGCGGGAGGGGTTTTACCCTCCTGGTCCCCCTCATGCCATCCATCAACTCGGGTGGGGTGAGGAGAGAGGTTCCCAGTGAAGACTGAGGCAAAAAAGTTGTTGAGTACCTCAGCCTTCTCCTCATCTGCTGTTACCAGTTTGCCAGTCTTGTTCATCAGCGGGGGTACACTTTCTTTAACCATCCTTTTCTGGCTGACATATCTGTAGAAACCCTTCTTATTATTCTTCACATCCCTTGCCAAGTTTAGTTCCAGTTGGGCCTTGGCCTTCCTGACACCATCCCTACACAACTGAGCAGCGTCCCGATACTCTTCCCAGGATGCCTGTCCCTGTGCAGTTCCCTCTTCCTCCTTAGTTTGAACAGCATCTCTCGTCTCAGCCATGCCGGTCTCTTCCCTTCTTAGCCTGATTTCTTACACCTAGGGATTGAGAGCTCTTGCGTTCTGTGGATCACATCCTTAAAGATCTGCCAGCCCTGTTCTGTTCCCCTGTCTCTGAGGACCGTTTCCCAGGGAGTCCTTCCGACTATCTCCTTGAGGATCTGGAAGTTTGCTTTTCTAAAATTCAGGGTCCTGACTATACTCTTTGTTCTTCCCATTTCCCTCTGGAGCGTGAGCTCTACCAGCGCATGATCACTGCAACCCAAGCTGCCTCTGATCTTGACATTTCCGATGAGCTCGCTTACATTGGTGACCACCAGGTCCAGTATCGCATCCCCTCGGGTAGGGGTGTCTATTACCTGGCTTAAGAAGTTGTACTCAATGCATTCGAGAAACCTGCTGGATTGCCTACAGCTTGCCGTGTTGGTTTTCCAGCAGATGTCAGGGTGATTGAAGTCCCCCAGCAGGACGAGAGCCTGAGAGCACGAAGCCTCCTGGAGTTGGAGGAAGAACGCTTCATCAGTCACCAACCACCCGGTTCCCTTTGTTGCCTCTCTCTCTGATTCTTATCCATAAGCTTTCGACCTGCTCGTGGCTATTCTTCAGGGCCAGCTCTTCACACTGTAATGATTTCTTGACGTAAAGGGCAACGCCTCCAACCCTCCTTCCTCGCCTGTCCCTTCTGAACGGCCTGTAGCCATCAATAGCTACATTCCAGTCGTGGGATTCATCCCACCAAGTTTCTGTAATGGCGATCAGGTCGTAGCTTTCTAGCAGCACGACAGCTTCCAACTCCTCTTGTTTGTTTCCCATGCTGTGTGCATTTGTATGGAGGCATTTCATCTGAGCTGTCGGCCTCATCACCTTCATAGCAGAACACCCCTCATTTACTTTGAGGTGTTTCATGGGCTTTTCCTTGTTGGCTCCTACTACCTCAGGAGCCTCCGGCTCACCTCTGCCAGACTTCAACTTCTCTGCAGTGCCCCTGGCACACTGCTGGGCAACAGGTTGAAGGCTCATACTAGCCCCCAGTCCCTCTAACCCGTGCGTTTCATCCCCTAGCCTGTCACTGGCAAGCCCAATAGGTTCCCCTTCCCCCTTCACATCTAGTTTAAAGCCCTGTCAATGAGCCCCACAAGCTCCTGGGCAAAGCCCCTCTTTCCCCTTTGAGAAAGCTGGCTCCCATTTGACTTGAGCAAGCCCGGTGCCGTATAGACCATCCTGTGGTCAAAGAACCCAAAGTTGTGGCGGCGACACCAGTCGCGAAGCCACATGTTAATAGATTGAGTCTGCTCGTATTGTCCCGTGTCTCTGCCCACCACTGGAAGGAGCGAGGAAAAAATAACCTGCGCTCCAGATTTCTTCACTAATCGCCCCAAGGCTTTGAATTCTTTTTTGATCACCCTTTGCACAGAGCCATTTCTAGCCAGCTCCAAAGTGGACCTTCCACTGGCCAAAGCTGAGCCACCAGTAATGCTGGTGGCTGCTCTGTGATAAAATATTTAAGAAAGGGTGAAAAACGCTGTGCAGCAGCTGTGAGAAGGACCAATGAGAAAAATGTGAGAGAAACAACCCTGCAGATGCCAAGGTCAGTGAAGAAGGAAGGGGAGGAGGTCCTCCAGGTGCCAGAGCAGATATTTCCCTTCAGCCTGTGAAGACAACCATGGTGAAGCAGGTTGTCCCCCTGCAGGCCACAGATGACCGCATCAGAGCAGATATCCCACTGCGGGGAGCTGCTGGATGTGCCCTGAAGGAAGCTGCAACCCATGGAGAGCCCACACTTGGAGGAGGCTCCCGGCAGGAGCTGTGGCCCATGGAGAGAAGCCCACGCAGGAGCAGGTTTTCTGGCAGTACCTGTGGCCTGTGGGGGACCCACGCTGGAGCAATCTGCTCCTCATGTACTGTACATGGAGAGGACCCATGCTGGAACACTTTGTGAAGGAATGTATCCCATAGGAGAGCCTCCACACTGGAGCAAGGGAACAGCAAGAGAGGGAAGGAGCAGCAGAGATGAAGTGTTACAGACTGACCACAACCCCCAGTTGCCATCCCCATGCCACTGGGCAGGGGGAGAGGAGGTGGAAGAGTCAGGAGTGAAGTTGAGCCTGGGAAAAAGGGAGGATAGGGGGAAGGTGGGTTTAGTTTTGTTTTTATTTCTCACTATCCTACTTTATTTTGAATGGGCAGTAAGTTAATCTTCTCCAAGTCAAGTGTGTTTTGCCTGTGATGGTAATTGGTGAGCAATCTAACTGTCCCTATCTTGACCCACAAGTTTTTCCATCTTTCTCCCTCTCTCTTGCTGATGACGGGGAGTGAGAGAGCATCTTGTTAGGCACCTAAAAGCCAGCCAAGGTTAAGCCACCACAATTTCTCAAAAGAAAACCACTCTTGTAATAGCGGCTGCATATGCATATCTCCATGACAACAGCAAATTGGTTTTGGCAATCAAAAGCAGTACTTAAAGAATTTGTCTCATAAGGGACGTGTATTTACTGACTAAAAATTCTGTCTATTACTGTCACAACCCTTGCTCCAACAAGGAAAACTTATCAACTTATGCTTTGTCACTAAAACAAGCTGTTACACTGAACAGTCTTGTTAACTGCTTGGAAATAAAGCTAGTCACACTATGTGCTTGTAAAGGATAGTGTTGAACACAAACAGAAGGGACTCCTGTTCTTCATCCAGCAAAGTGGAGACTTGTTCTCAGGATGACAGGAGCTGCCAGATGTCTTATACTAAAAAGAGGCATTGCTTTCTTAGTTCCTCAAAGGTTCATGCTGAGGTAGACATGGGGATTCTAGAGGTTCGGGAGAATCAGATTATAGAACTTTGCAAAAGAAGTATTAAGATTGGTGTGAAAGAAACACAAATGGAAATTTGTGTGTGCAGGAGTACTAGAAGAAAGAGCAAGAGAAAGAAAGAAACAGAAAGGATCAAAAGATAGCATGGGTTGTTAGCAGAGCTTAGCGTTTCATGGAGCACAACCTCTGTGTATGCATGCATGCCTGCCATTTCATTCAGTGACCTGATAGCAAGAAGACAAACTGAAGCTGTAAGGTGACAGGAAGACAAAGAACCAGTAGAGCCATAGGAAACCTAGAAAAGGAAAAGGGGTGACAGTATCTGACTCCGCAGTTTTGTTGAAGACTCACAAAGAGTGAAATAAGATACAGAAGCAAAAGATATTAACTTTCCATTTTTAAAAGGGTATAAAAGACCAGTTCACTGTTACCAGCAAAAGGAGCCCAGGTGATACACGGAGGATATGATCACTGCTGTTCCTTTGTCCTCTGTTGCGCACAAGTAATCCTGACTGGACCATTTGGATTCATATCTCAGGGGTTGTGTTTACATGAGTGTGAGTGGGCAGTCAGCTTTTGTAGGAAGAGAAACAAAATACTACCTTTGCCTTCTGTATGGTCTGGCATTGAGATTTCTTACACTGATCGCTACAAAAGGATAAAGTCAAATTATACTTTATGAAAAAGCAGATGTTGTTAAAATGTTACAAAAGCATATATTAGGTGGACCTTTTAGGAGTCATGTAAAACCACAGTCTTTGTCAGGTATGTCAAACAAGTTTTAAATTTGATTTTTGCTTAATGAGTTTCACATAAATATCACTGTTTTGATTTGCCTTTGTTTTACCTTTGGAGCTGGTGTAATTTAGAAGTTCTGTCTGTGAGCTTTTCTACTTGAAGACGATTATGCATTTTAATTTTTGTCATGGACAATTTAAAGAAACAGATCAGTAACGACAAAATCAGATGATAATTTTAAGAATTCCCTCAATATTTCCTGTGTTCTTTACTACATTTACAGGGTGGTTTTGCTGATCAATCTGAATTAGAAAACACTTGAAGGACAAGTGCAAACCAGGGTGGGGGGGATCCTAAGCCATTTTAGAGATAGCAGATGTGTGGGTTGTGACGGCTATACCCCTGATAGTTACGTAGGTTAAGAATGGCTTTAGGATTAAGAGGAAATATTTGCCATCTCTGTAACTACCCTTCTTTGCAAGCATGTATACTAGTAGTCTGGCATATAAATATTGTTTAAAGACTCTTTGGCTCCTGTAATCTAAGTTGTACCTAAATGCAAGGTAAGAGGGAAAAGAGAAAATTTGGCATCTTCTACACTGTTTGCAGGTACTTAGGTAGAGTCTCATTCTTGCTATGCACATGGATCAAATAAGTACTTCTGGTGAAGCTAGGCCTAGTTTTTGGTAGTTTTGTGCTAATCTTAAAATTGAGTCCTCATTCTTCATAATCACTACTGGTCACATTTCTTATTAGAATAATTTTTAAATCTAGTGACGTGAAAAATCTGATTTGAACAAATGTGTTAATAAATCCATTTGATAATTACTATATTACTTGAAAGTAACCATTTAAATTAAATCACCAAATTAATAATTTGAAATTAATAATTTTTGCAAACTGCCCCATTGGTATTGTGCCATTCAGCTGGTTTCACAGTTTTGATAACAGGTGTATAGATTTGAGAGAAATTTGAAAGCTCTTTTGCCAGTGGAAGAAATTTGCTGCTAATTCTGTGTGGGATGAATTAGCATCCTTCTAGTGTCTATATGACTGAAAGATGAAAATCACTGGTTACGAGGATTCAAGATGGACTCATTCTATTCAAGTTTCCCTTAATGATAATCTAGCTGGACTAAACTGAAGCAATTTTCCAGATTCAAGAAAATTTCACTTGGTGGATTGTTTTGTAAAGTCTTAGCCTGAAATTAACACATTTCACAATAGGGAAAAAATCCACAGCATGTAAAGAAAAATCATTCATATATGAAGTAAGGATTTTAACAAAGCTGTCTTTTGATAGGCAGAAAAATAGTATTTAAAGCTTGCATGCTGTTTGCAGGCAGAACAGAAAAAGGTCAGAACTATTTCTCAAACAAACAGAATTCAAAGCCAGTGTACCTCCATTAAAGGTTCCTAAAACTCAGAGAAGAAACATTAGATGAGGTACTCTTTTATTCAGCTTTTGTACAATATCAGTTTTCATGTTGTGGACTTGCATATTGCAGGATAGTTTAGAACTTGATGGAAGGTGAAGACTTTTTGAAGACCTTTTCAAATGGGAAAGGAACGGTGTTTAAATAGTTGGGTTTTGAAGGAGTAGGCTTCTCTTTCACCACAAGGAGGCTCTACTTTAACAGTATTGGAACAGTAAAACATTTTTCTGTAGAAGTAAGCAAATAAGTAAAGCCAGGAGATACCATCATTAGAAATAAACACAAAAAAAACCTTAGCCCCAAAACTTTTTCGAGTCATCCTTCCTCTTTCTTTTCCTCCCTTTCCTTCCCTCCTCCTCCAAATTTGTCATGCCTACAAATGTGTGAAAACATTATTTGTTAACAGGATTTAAAATTTTACCCTCTGAGCTTTTAGGTTCCAAAACAGTTTAATTCTTCAGTAGAGATACTTTAAGCATAAGTAAGCTTCTTCTGCTGAAAATATTTTACTAAAAAGTAAATAAAAATATTTAAAGTGATAAGAGAAACGCTTTTAAGAAAAAGAGAATGCAGCACCTTTTTTAATTCTTGCTGATAATGTATTAAGAAAGTTGAGTCTGTGAAGCAATGCACATGTGTTATATTGCTACCCTTTCCTTTGTAGCAGTGTGTGCATATTTGATTTAAATTAAATTTTCTGAACTTCAGCATTTATGACAGCAACACAACTACCGTTTTTAGAAATACAGTTTCACTTTTTTGAATTTTTTTAAGAGAAACAGAACACGGGCTTTCTTCTCCAAGAAGCAGCAGTAAAATAGACCAAAATCTGCACCATATGATACAGTTCGGGTATCATTAGGGTTGTTCCATATCTGTTGAAATGCATTATAGTAGTTGAATTTCATGAAGGCACCTGCAATTTTACTCATCTGTGCAATGTACACGTTTTAAAACTAAGTAAGTACATGCATATGTTTGTGGCTTTTGGGCTAAAGTTATTAAGGGGGAAAAAAAAAGAGAAAAAGAACATCCCACCCACCCCCCCATCTAGTAATTCAGTTAGTGCAGTAATGATCCAAAGTAAACAAATACCCCTCTGGATGTGATGGTAACCTCTTCAGCTCTCCTTTTGACAACCTGTTGTTCTGAGTTGTTATTACGACCATGAAAGGATTGTTTTCTACTTTGGGGAAGAGTTTACTGGACAGAGAAACCAAACGTCAGCAACATGCTGAATATTAATATGTGAACCTCAGGTAATCTGTGACACTTCTGTTAGTTTGGAAACTATACAGACAGTAACAATTCAGAAGTTTATATATTTACATGAAGCTAAGTTAGTAAGAATACATAGTGTAACTGGCTTATTTGTTATTATTGTTTAAATTAACAACTGGTTTTGTCTTGGTGCCTAGAATTTCAAGCAATTTCCACTTCTTCCTCCACAGCCAAGGATCCCTCTTCATCCAGAGCTTGCTGAAGAATTCAAAGACCCTCTTCAGAATCCCGAAACTAAAAGTGGCTGATGAGCAAAATCCAAAGGGGACTGCACTGTCACGGACCCTTGCAGAAATTGATGCAAAGTGTGCTTCCCTACACAGGTATCACTTGTATCTGTTCTATGAAAACCTTAGTAATAATTCTGCATCACACTGGAAGAAAATAGGCAAGATAAGGGCTTTGCCACTTTCAGTGGCTTGCTGTTTATCACAGGGTATCATCCCAAAGGAGTTCCGAGTCAAAACATTATTTGTACTGCAAACAGTATTAATTTCCTTATGTTTCCTATTTGTTACAATCTGTTATGAACTTTATTCTGTTAATTTTGTAAGCTTGTTTCTACAGCCTTGAAAATGAAGTCTTCTTTGTAAAACTAATTTACTTCCACATTTCACTTTCTTCTATCTTACTACTTCAGAGGGGATTATTGCACATACAAAAGAAACGAAAAATGTAAAATTTTCAGCTTCATTATTTTCTTTATTTCAGTGGCATTGATAAACCATCATTTTAGGGATCTTAGCTCTCTTTAGTGTTTGGAAAGGTAGCGGCTCATCTTACTCCTATTTTTAGCAACTATAGGAAGGATTCTTTTGTTTTGTCTGTTTAGCTAAATGGCACAAGCTTCCACAATGCTCAGGGTAAGACCACACTGCTGGAGTGACTCCACTGTTTTGAAGCCATTAAGAAGCATGTAAAATGAATTGTTGATGTAGCTGGGATAATAAAAGTTAATGCCTAAGCAGCACAGTTCCTATCACCTACAAGGCACTTTTTTTTTCAAAGATATCTCATAGCAAAGTAGTGCAGAACTTCAGTTTGTCTTGTCCTCGATGGATACATTAAAAAAAAATACATTTTTTTTTTAAAAGTATATTGACATAAATAGTCTAGAGTCTAGATTTGTTTTCCAAGATTGTTTCCTGTACTTCCTTTCAGATACTTACTTGCCAGGTAAAAAAAATCAAGGTAGATTCACAGCTGCTATTGAATATTTTAATAGTTTTCTCTTTTGTTCACTGTGATTAGAAGGCAGGAAGTTTTATGGGTTTGGGGAAACTGTTTCTGGGGAGCTGGGGGGGGTTGTTTGGGATTAATCCGTACAAACCCATCTGTATTTGTATCATGTCAGTACAAACCTGAAGACTAGACCACAGCAGATACAGAAGTCACTGGCCTGTTTCTAACATCGTTTTCTCATGTGGTCAAGGCACTCAACCTAATCTTAAATACAGCTGTTTCAGCAAATGATTAAAAAAACTCCTTAGAAGTAAACTACTTATCAGAGCATCTGTGGGTCTTACATTACTCAGCAGCTATTCTTTTGACACCATACACTTAAATGTTCAATACACTAATATTTTCTCTGCTTACCCTGGAAGGTCTTCAACAAAGGACAAAAATAACCAGCTTGTGGTTCTAGTACAGGCAGGAAGAATTTAATTTTACCTGTTCACACAAATACCCAAATATTTCTCATCCAACATTGTGTAAATATGTCCCAAGCTTAAAGAAAAGGTCAGATTGCTAAATGTATAGAGCTTGCTATTGCAATACAAGAATTTGGTTTAATTTTATTTTCATGTACAGTTTCAGAATATATAGACCATAGAAAATGGTATATTTTAAAGGCATATCAGGTAGAAAGAATATTCTGTTTGTCCTGTTAAAACTCCAGTTCAAACTGGTTTGGCATTTGTTTTCCTGGTATGCAGCACATTCCCATCTGTCCCATTTTATGTGGCATCAAGTGTATGCTGTTGTACACCGTGGTGTGCATGCTTTTCACTTTTAATTAAATGGACAGATCTTTTACTGTGGAATTAAGCTGTGTGTTCACGTATATATACATCTTTATTTTAAATATTTGCTCTACAAATGACGCAAGCATTACCAAGGCAAGAAATTGAAGAAGCATCTCTTCAAGTCATTGGCATTACCGCTTAATTTACAATTTTACAGGACTGTCTTCTACATGTAAGATAGTTTTAATCCGTATTTGCTTAAGAATTTCCCTTACTATTTCATGTTTGAATAAAACTAGCAAAATGCGTAGCTACTATCTACTATCAACTTTCTATCTACTTTCAAACTTAAACCTGCATCTGCTTATTTTTGACAAATTTTGCTTGCTAGCAAAATTCAGGTTTTGAATCTGAAATGCATTCAGCAAACTGTAGAAACATTTTTTTAGAAAGTAGGGTAATAATTCTTGACATTCAGAGCATTCCCACTGTGAGAAAAAAAAATGACAAAACACTAGTACCATGCTAGACTGGTGAGAATGCATTTTGCTCAGACTGATTTTGGGTTTTTTACTACTATTATTACTGTTAATGTGCTGTCCCGCTTACTCGTCTAATTTCTTACAAGTCTGTTTGGGCTTTGCTCCCAAAAGACAAATAGTATGTGCCAAAGCATTTTAAGATGTTCAAAGAATGGAGATGGAACTATACGACCTATTACTCATGTTGGAGAGAGTTCCTATACAGTTATGCACCTGAACTTTGTGAGAAATCAAGGAAGAATTATTTGAAGCAATGGGTCAGACAATCAGCTGATGTATAATGCAGTAAGTATTGACTTTAGCAGAGCTACGCTACTTTGCAATAACGAATTTGTTCTACATTAAGTGTAAAACCTCATTCAAAACCTATTTACTTTTTTATTGCCTGTGTATTGAGCCAGCTGTAGTGAATATACTGAAATAAATACATGGTTAGTGTTTTTACAAAGTCAAATATATATTTAAGCATCAAAGCTGTGACTAACTAGAAAAAGCCACTCCATTCATTTGCCACACTGATCTCCCAACTCCGAAATCACCATCAGCCAAAGCCAGTTATTACGCTGCTGAGCAGTTAAGCCTGGTATTACAGTACAGATTTATCTCACAAAATTATTGAAAAATAAAAATCACCAAGTCATTTTATCTTGAAAAACTATCCTGGAATTCATAAGCATAAATAATTGCATTCTGATTTATTTAGTAGGAGTGTTTAGTTCAAGTAAAATCTGCAAAGGAAGTTAGAATGAATTTTTTAAAGGCCAATTTCCTAATGGGCAGACTCAGGGAATGCTTTTGTAAATGATATATTATCCATGAAATCACTATATAATAAGAGCCTGGTGTAATAAACATGTTGAGTTTGGCTGTAAAAACCCAAATTTGGCATTGTTTGATCACTAATTTGCTTAGAAATTTGCAGATGTAGGCAAGGTAATGCTTTTTTTTTTAATCTTCCTTCCAGAAAGACTATGCACAATGCAAAAATAAAGGGATCTAGGACTTGAGTGGGGTATTCTTTACTGCTCAGACTAATCCAGACCCAAGTATGCTTAAATTAAATGTGAAAGAGAATCACGAGAATAATTCGCTGGAGTACAAAAAGGAGTAGTTTACTTCTGCAAAGCAAGTCGTTTTAATAAAAGCTTGACGACACTTACTGCCCATTATAAATAGCAGAACAGTAGTCCTCTGCCAGAACAGATGCATGGAGTGCAGCTCTGGGCTTTTATAGTTGTTTGCTCTTTCACTGTGATCTGGGCCTCATTTTTTACTCCCACTGTATTTATCCCATCCCAAAGGGATGCATCTGGTCCAGGAATATAGTTAGCTTGTTGGTTACAAATTAATTTGCACAGGCTTTATTTGTAATCCACCAGAGGCCAGGAACAAACTGTTAATGACTAGTAAAGGGAAAACTATTTAAGATGATGAAATACGTAAAAGAAACAACTTGGCTCTGTTCGCTCAGACCCCTGACCTGTAGGTGCCAGGCATTCCATTAAACCTGCCATTCTTTTTTTATTCTGTTTCATATCAAGAACACAGTACATTTTTAGAGAAACAATACCTTTACTACAAAACCATGTAAATGATTATATACAAAATGGTTACTGGAATTTGGTTTTGTACTGCAGTGACAGAAATAACTAGCTGCTGACATTCATTTACGCTTCCTTAATACTAGGTACATGACACCACTGATCAGAGTAAAGGCAAATGCAATCCAGGCTAAGACGAAGGAATAGCCATACTGGCCTTTAGAGACTTCAGTGGTATATCCACTGCTCTTGTGGAGCTCTTCGTGCCTATCTGTGTAAATGGAAGCTGCAATCATAACACACAGACCTAGAGGAGGAAGAAAATGGTAAAGTTTAGCCTCTTAAAACGCGATCAATATGCAGAACAACTATTCAGTCTGTCTTCTGTCAGCTACTTCCACCAATGTCCTTTTTTTTGCACTCATCTTCCATCCTCAAACTAAACTGGGAGCATTTCAGGACATATTTTCGGTTTCTTTGGCATGGATTAAATTTGCAGTGCTGTTGTGTATTTATGTCATTTGCAATGAACACAAAATTATTCTAAACATCTGGATAGTTTGAAAGACTAACAAAAAATTAAGTAAGTACCTGCCTGTAACAATTACAGAGTTATTTAATTTGTTCAAGCAGTTCACAATCTCAGATTCTTTCCCCTCAAAGTTTAAAAGACTTTATTCTGAGTGCTGATGTCATCCATGTTTTAACTGCCTGAACAGTACAGAATAGAGCAGTTCACTGGTTAAACAAATATGAAGGATAAACTATGACCTCAAGAGCCCAACAAATTTCTTATGCAGCTCATTCTTTTTGAAACCTTTTCCCCCTTCCCTTTCCTACTTCCATGTAAACATCGTTAAAGTCACAAGCGTTGAAAAATCACTCACATGACAGGAGCTGGATAATAGAGGTTAATACAAATCTTTCTCCTTGCTTTAGACGGAAGAGTTGAAGAATGAAAACCAGAAATGCCACACAACAGAAAATAGTAGATAGGATCATGCTGGCCTGAACAGCCTGAATTGACTGATATTCTGAAAAAACAAAAGCATCCTTGATTAAAAACACAGTTTTTCTCTTTGCCTACTCCTGCAACGAGTAGAAGAGCAGCTTTTCATAAAACTGCATAAAGATGCTGAAGAGACTATTTCTCCCACACCACATCCTTTGCTACCACCTGGGTACTAAAAGTGCAATGAAACTGCCAGGTGTCCCAAATGGTGTACAAGTGCAGACCCCAGCCTCCCACCAGAGCTGGAGCCAGCTCTATCTGGTAGGATATAACCAGACAGGATATCCACACTTGGCACAAAAGATTCCTTTGATTAAGGTCTTTTGTCCTGTCACTTGCTTTCCTATAACTAGGAGTTAAAGTAACCAACAAATTTCTAACTACATGTAGCTGCTTTAGGTAACTTCGCTGCAATGATACGGCTGAGACAAGCTAGGCAGATCCCTTCCTTGCAACACCTCTCCTCTGGTGTAGCTACACTGCCATGAGTAGGTCTGGGAGCAGCAGACATACCCAAGCTGCTTATGATCTAGCCAGTGTGGGTACCTCATTTCAATAAATGCATAGCAACACAGATGTCAAATGCAAATGCATTCAATTCGTGTTAGCTTAGATATGCCTGTGCGTAATGGATCATCTCACTGCAGCACAAATACACCTTATACCAACCTGATGCTCGGAAAGCAAAGTTACTTTATGCATACATTGCTCTTTCCAAATGATCTACCTCTTTAATATACACAAAGACTGAAAGTACGGAAATACAGTAAATGTAACATTTGATTATTTTTCTTTTCATTTTTTGTAAAGCAGGATGCTAGGCTGTGCTGTATATTAAGTCTTTGTTAAAACTTCAGCTTGTGTTCTGACTTTCTTCCACTCTTCCCCCCCATCCCTCTATGCAGTCAGTACTTTTAGGTTCTTCTTTGGGAGTTAAAGTTCAATCCTGAGGCAAATTCTATCACTTCAGCCACACCTTCAGATGACTTCACTGTTTTTACCTGATCTAATTTTTTAAGGCTCTTTAGCACTCATTGTTAGTTGTTTGTGTTTACTCTCTTGCACTGGGCTTTCCAATACACCTGACAGTTCCCTCTGTTTTCCTCTTACAGAAATGGTTGGAACAGTTTGCTTTTCCAAAATGAAAAGCCAGTATTAAAGTTTTTAGAAGACCTAGGTAGTCAGAGCATGCAAGCTTTTTGAACAAATATATTATTGCCCCTGCAAATTTTGTAGCCATTTCACCAGATGTCCTGCTTGAGGAACTGAGACATAGGCATGGAGAGACACTCACCTTTGAATTGATCCGTAATAGCCACACAGGGGCTAGTATTCATGGCACACATCCTCCAGACATCTGTAGAAAAATTATCTCCTACCCACCAGGCCTGCGAAGTAAAAGTAAAGGGTTCTTACAGGGAGGAAAAAACCCAATACCACAAAACTCCTTAGTTGTCCAAGTGTCTCCTGATCAGATACATCAGCTGGAACAAATTTCTGTTCAGTTTTGATAATTAAACATTCAAAATAAATTTGGGATCTAATGGCATTTGGGAATAAGGGATATATCATTATTCACATGTCATTTTCATTTTAGACCTGTGTAAAGTAGAAAAGGGAATAGATGGCAATCTTAAACATGCCAAAGCACAAGGGATTTTCGGGCAGAAATTTTGGATAGTCAGTGATTGCTCACTCTTTAAGATATCTACACAAGATATGCTTTGTTCATCCAGACCCTGTTTAGGATGCGCAACTCTTTAAAGGCACAGCATTTTTTAATTTGCAGGAAATAGCAGGGTATACATCTGTGAAAACAGAAGCCCTTTATAATAATTTTCCCATTCCTGATATGGAATTGAATTAATCTCAACTTAATGTAGCTGTGCTGTCAATGTGCAAATGCAGGACGCACGCTATGGCATCTAACTGGAAATGGCAAGTGACAAATTAGGATCCTTCTGTGGCATTTATATTTTGATGTTTTAACATTTGATGCAAAATAGTACTACTGTGACTGAACAGATTTTTACAGTAGCCTGGGATGTGCTGCAAGCACCCCATACAAGTGGCATTTCCTCGGGAAACCCATTCTGATAGCTACCCAGGCTCTTGTTTTGACTACAGTTGGAAAAATATGACTTTTAAATATGACTCCTGGTAGCATCTGCTGCTTAAACAGACATTCCAGAAACCTCACAGCTCACTGTGCAGCTTTGCAAACAATACTGCAGTAAAAACTATAATGTATTATGATAGCAGGCATATGTGTAATAGTAGCACTGTGTCTTATGAAAAAGCATTACTTTCTCAGAATGCCATTCATTTGGATTTTGCAGTCCAAGTTCAATATATTATTTTTCAGCACTATGAAATCTGGGCGCTATGTAATCCTTTCAGCATTATTTTCATGACTGTAAAAATCCTTAGAAGATGATAAAATCTAATAGAAGGTGGTTACACAGTTTAAGTTCATAATTGTTTAAAAGCAGCTAATGACACAAAGCAGAGTGCATGGGGTTTTATTTCTATAATAATGTGATTTGTATGTAGCAGATCTGAACAAATAATAAGTGGCTTTCTAAATATTCAAAGGAGCAGGGTACAACAACTGGCTTTAGTGCTCAATTAATGACCTACTCCAGTGGAACAAATCAACCAGCTAACTGAAAGACAACATTTGAGTTTGAACAATTTTGCAATAAAATGTTGCGGGTAACACATCATTGCACTTGGAGCATAGTCTTGGAACAAGACTGGGATTCAAACCACCTTCACTGAGTACAGTAAAGTATTTTCAGCAGACTTCTTTTTCTGTCCTAAAAGCCTGTACACACCCCAAACCTATTAGAAAAAGAAAGACTCCAGTGCACAGTTAAGAAGACGATCCAGACAGTGGGCTGTTTTGGAAAGAGGAAAATTTAATTAAGAGGTGGTGTACATACTGGAAGGTAAATTATTTCTGTTCACAAAAATAAAAAAGGGAAATTACTCTAAAACGCTGTGCTGAAAGTGCTTAACTGAATGGAAACAGATAAATTCATGGTGTCTTTCATTATTTAATTGGGCATCTTGGACAACCACTTCCAAGGCAAAGCATGCCTTGACTGAAGTCATTCCCACACATTAACCATGAGCTATTTGACTTATGTACTTGACACAAAAGGACGACGGACTTTTTCCCCCCTTTCCCTCACATCTAGCTGAACCCATAGCTCCACCCTGTGAGCATGATCATATTTGTAAATATACTCCCTGGCCGAGTTTCTCACAGGGCTCCATAACGTGGGCCTATAACATGATGCCATACAAATGTATGGCGCCTACTTGTATCCCCTTAGCCAGGTAGACCAGCAACGTGCGTATTCAAGGGATTTTTGTTACAAAAAGGCGTAAGCAGACTACTGTGCCTAACAAAGTTACATGCTTTCAATAAGCAAGCTGAAGACAATTAGAGAAGAGTAACTTCATCTTTATGAAGCAAAGAGAAAAACACGTGTGTGTTGGAGAGAAAAAGAGAAGAAATGACACTTACATTGTCAATAGTTGAGATGAACAGCAGTGCTGCTGAGGTTATGTGAAACACAATAATGAAAGCCAGAAGAATCAACATCCTTGATCTGTGGAGGCTTTAGGCTGAGATAAATCTGTTAAAAATAAGAGCATATATGATCAGTCTTTAAAAGCTGTTGTTAACTGATCCCCCGTGTTGTTACGCCGTTTCACTGTGGCTGTGAGCAGTCAAGGTCCGCACGAGTGTATTTCAGAGTGAAGTGCTGTTCAGAGTCAGGAATGTCATTTGCAGTTTGAGTCCACAGCACATGTTCTTTCTCCAGAGATAAAAGATTCCACGTAATCAGACTTTACATCAGCATAACAGCTTTCTGTTTGTTATGTGTGATACGTAACTAGCATCACTGGTGTTAAAATGAATCACAACTTGAAATGAAGCCAAGAGGTGCATTTTGCAACCTGCCAGTAGGATGGCTGCAGTGGGTAAACACACAGAGAAGTTTCTTCCTGTGTGCTTCTCCAGCAAGGATATAAAACACCCTTCGTGTTGACTTTCAGAGAAGTACTTTTGAAATTACAGCCTCATTTGCCTGTGATGCTAGAATTTATTTGAACTGGAATCGCCGGTAAATCTGTGGGCATGTAGCAAATAGGTTAGGGAAAACTACTGTTGCTAATATATAGAAATGTACAATTGCTTGGTGTATCTATTATTGTTTTCTTCTTGTTGTGTAAAAATGCTTGCTAATTAATAGATGGTATATTCTATAAGGAATCTGCAGTCTTGTAGGTATTTTCTTTGCATTTAATGTGCACCATTCTGTAGCATTATCTGTTACCACTCATCAGTGCATTAATGCATGTTTCTCCACTTCCTTTGCTTTGTACACATTCTTGTATGCCAAATCATCCCACTCACGTAACACAGCAAATATCCAGAAGGCAGTTACGATTTTTTTTAAGACTTCCATGATTTTTTTCATGTCTAAGCCTCTCTCCCCTACTACCATTTACTAGAATCATGAACCCCATGGAGAATTCAACCAAATAAAAGGACTACTTTGACAGCATTTTTAAAGCAACTCCACTGGCATTCTCATCAGGCCAAAATACAGCTACTCTGCAAAACTTTAACAAAAAGATAGCAGACAGCATATGAACATGCTGAATAGAGACCAGAAGTTCCAGACTAATCCTTTACATCTACACCGCAGTATAGCATTTCATGGCAGTGCAGCGTTGTAACAAGCACACAGCCAAACAGTATAAAAGCGCTTCTGAGAAAAAGAAAATTGATCAGATAACCTCACAGCTGTATCTAATTGGAATGACTGTATGGGAAAGCTAAGTCAAATCCTAAAATAAGGGGAGCAGCTACTCAAGTTTTTATTCCTTCCCATTTTCTCATTGTTAAACTTTGCCTTCTCAGCCACAACAAAGAACAGAAGTGATTTCCTCCAAAGAGCCAATTCTGCTGTATGACTCAAGATCCTCTGAATCTAGTTCTGCTTCTAGAAATGTCATTCATGGCTTTCTATCAAGCCTTTCTTGAATGAAAGGAAGACGGAAAAGAAGATATTTTGTGGTTTTGTTTAATGCCACATAAAAATATTTTCATTGTGAAATGTACCAGTCTTCACACAGCACTCTCTTGTCTTGTGGTTGGGTTTTCTTCTGAGTTTCATTTGTTACACAGATAGTATCTAAGCAATACTGCAACAGTCATCTGCCATATAAGGAGAGAGAATCAAATTGCACTCAGTATTATTTTAAGAATAACAATACAATTTCATCTTATTACATAAAGCATCATAAAGTAATAGAGACAGAAAAATGTAGCCTAATTAAAACCAATCTTGCAAAATCAAGACTTGCCAGTGCAGAAAAATCCACTTAATCTTCAATCAAGTCAATGTTTTTGTTTTACTGCTTTCATCCATAAACAGAAGTGTTTCAAATAGGATGGATAAACATGTATGGGTGGTGAGGAGAAGACATTTTATATTTTATCCAAATAAAGCCAAGGTTAAAAGAGCGAGCTTTTTGTTTTGTCTTTACAAAAAAATAAAGGACAGCAACAATAATTTGACATTTCTGTTCTGAAGAACCTTCGTTAACAGCCATTTTTAGATACTTCCTCCTGACTTGCTGGCAATGGCTCCTTTCACAAGCTGCTACAACTTCTGTGCACACAGTGCTACGACAACTATACACAGGCATGGGAATTAAATACACTGGAGGAAAGGAAGGAGACAGACCAATTCCAAGTAATTAGTACCAGGAGAAGACAAGAACTTGTTACCTAATCTGTCATGACTGAGCAGGGATCCCAGAACTGCACAGAAAGATCTGTGGGCTTCCGTCCCTCCTAGCAACTTTCTCTTCCCATGGAGGCCAAGGAGTGTCTCTGGTTCATCACAGCCTGCGCAAGGAATAATGAGGGGAGGAGGTCTTCCAGCTAAACCCTGTGTGATCTGTACATAGGAAGCAAAGAGCAGCTCCCTTCTTCTAAGATGCAGCCAGCAATGATGCAGAAGCTCCTGCAGTATCTGCATCCCTCTCAAGGCAGAAATTCTGGACTTCACCTCTCAGGGGGGACTATTAGCAACCAGTCCTCTTCCACTCCAGACAATGCTGGAATTTAAGAGTTTATTCTGGAGACTCAAGATCATTCCACTCCCTCAGCAAGAAGCTCTTCCTTCCCCGATCCTCTGAGGACAGCCTGCCGATGTAGCTCTCCTAGCAGCAGGCGGCTCCTTTCCTCTCTCTATGGGCAAGGGAAGGGCACAGTTACGTTTTCACACGGAGAATTTCTGAGAACACCGTTTGCATTAACATTCAGAATTCTTACTTTCCTAATTTATTACTAAACAAACGCTTTGGACTACTCAGCACTAGCACATTAGCTGTAGTCCTCTCTGTTTCTTACTCAACATTAACTGTTTCTCAGGAGTCCTCTCCAGGTTCACAATTGTTCCCAGTTCTGTTAGCAGCAGCTGAAACCCCTGCCAAAGCTTGCCAAACCACCAGCATGCCACCTGGCAGCAGCTTTTGCCTCACTCTTTCAAAATGGAGGGTACTTGCAAGAACAAGTAAGCTAGAACTACTGTTTAACCTGGCTGAACTAGTTCTGCTCAGCAGAACCACCGGATTAAACTCCTGTAATCTCTTGCATTTAATGTATGCAGCCACAAGAAAATACCGCTTAAAAGGGGTTGTTAATAAGAACAGAAAATGCACTTTTAAATCACATAAATTTGGGACTCTAGTACTTTGCGCTATTGCAATCAGGAAGAATCTGAAAACAACTGTATTAAGAAGATGCACAGAAATGATCAGACTCTTCAAGTAAAACTCTGGTATCAATGTGTGATGTAATAGGGGATTCTGTAGTACTTTTTTCCATTGCTGTTTTGCACCTTTGGAAACACTGCCCTATTATCAGTGCTAATACATGCAGCTATGAAAAGGTTTCTTGCTCTTACAGAAGTCTTGCTCTTACATGAACCATTGCTCAACTATTCTGTTTTAGTTTCTTGGTTATAGATAAGATTATTTGTATTGATGAACAAGCTTCCTGGGCAGAGTGATTTTTTACTTTCTATAAAGTAAGTAATATGCACTATGGTCTCAAGCTGTTTATGATTTTTAAGTACACTGCCTTTAGGCATGGATGAAGACTGGGATGACGCAGCAGATATTGTTCATCATTCCCCAAAGTGGTTTGAATTCTTTTAATAGTTTTTACACACACACACACACCCCAAAGAAAGCTTTTTGGACACACTACAGTTGTCTGTTAGTAGAGATGATGGAGACAGTCTTCTCAGAAGTACATGACGAAAAGACTAGAGGCAACAGTCACAAGTTACAAGGAATACTCCAACTGTGAAAAATGTATTAATTATATTCAATGAGCATGATTAAGCACTGGAAACAGGGCTCAAGAGGCTGTGGGCGTTATCCATCCTTGGACACCTTCATAACTTGACTGAGGCAAGGTCCAGAGCATCCTGAACTAACTCCCTTCTAGGAGCACAAGTCTGGACTGGAGACCTCCAGAGGCCCCTTCCAGCTCTGCTCTCCTGTCAGTCGGTAGCTATTTCAGGAACCACCCTGTACTAATCTCCAGCAAAGCTCTGACAAAAGAGAACATCAAATTTGACTTAGCTCGTCACTTGACATTAAAAACAGATTTAGGGTTTATAGTAAGAATGACGTTGGATGTCAACATGAATTCTTCGGTTGTAAGTCTCACCATTTAATACCACTGTACAAAGTACATAGTAAGCTGTACAGGTGCAGCTGAGTTAGAAGTGCAGACTGCCGCAGAATCCAGAAAGAGTAAATTGTGAGAATCCTACTGACCACATCCAGATTTGCTGTGGTAACAGGGTTTCCCACAAATGCTGTTAAGTTGCAGGACACTTACACAAAACACATTGCAAACAGAAGGCCAGTGACATTAACAACAAAGATTTTTTCAATTAGTGCAGAACTGTTTCTGGGTAATACTCCAGTGCTACCTTATTTTGCACAAGGAGATAAATGCTGCAGCCACACACTTATCTTTAATCCTTTCAGTAATACAGACTATTGGAAGCAGTAATTTGCACTTCCGTTACGAGAGCCTGATGTTTTTTACAAGAGGTGGCTAAGAAGGGCCTCTCCTATAATCTTCCAGACATGCAGAGGCAAGTACCTTTTCACAAGATAGAACAGTGCGACAATCACAGACCTGCACAGTGAAAAAAAGTATCCAGTCCAGGGGTCCCAACATTTCTGTACTATAGTAAGCAAACACATTACAAAACTGGAATGCCTCCTTATGTCAAACTCCACCCTGCACAAGAAGCCTCAGTTTAAGATAATGTTTATCTTCAGCCCAGCAATACGAAGAAACATGCCTATTTGAACTTCTTCTGCTGTTTAGTACAGCAAGCAATCAAAAAGGAAAACTTTGACAGAAGAAGGTTTATCACTGCTTTCCAGTCCAGATGTCATCTCCGCAACCCATGCTTTCATTTCTTCCCATGCAGTTAAATTCTGCTGCCAGGCTGTTTCTCACGTTTGTGAATATTTTATTTTTGCAACCAGAGAAACATCTACATAGTACAGAATGTTTATCCTGTGCTCATTTGCACTGAGAAGGCTAAAGCTTATCCTACAACATGGTCTGCTGCCCTCACTTCCTAAGATCAAGTCAGTTTTTTGTATCACCTTCATCTGAGTGCATGTATGAAGAAAATCTTAACAAAGACAATCCTGGTTTATACTCCTAGAAACACAGTGAAAACACTGCAGAACAGCTCCTGCTCTGTACAGACGAAGGCTGGAGGTGTGCAGACTGCTTGTCACCCACGTTCAGCGCCCTGGAAAGACACACCCAAAAGAACGGGTAGAGGATCCTGCTAAACAAGTTACCATGCCTGCAGCTTTCTGCACTGAGATTTTTCGTTGCAGCTAGAACAGCAGGTCCCTGGGCCATCAGCAAGCATTCATTCAGCTGAACTTTCCTGAGGTCACTGCTGTAAAAATGAATCAAAGCAAGCCTTCTTAATTATCAATTCTTCTGCCCCTCAGTGCTATAATTAAGTCTGCATATGTAAAGTTAGAAGAAAAGCTTGTGTACTAGTGGCATGAGCAGTTTGTCATCTTGTGATACATCATAAGATGTTTGGATTTACATGATAATCACTTTGTTCTGTTCAGTGTTCTTGTGCCACATCTCATGGTGTCTCATGACAGAGAACTCAGGAGTTGGCTCATGTTTTGCCTGTACCGTTGTCCCTAAACTTGCATATAATTCCCTGGTTTATAAGGAACAGAGAGATACTGTTAACTTGGGTTTTTTTTTCTTTTACCAAATATGTTGTGTTCTGTTTTTCTTGTGTGACTCTCAGAACTGGAACCAAAAGTGAAGGAAGTTCAGACAGCGGACTTCCTCCCAAACTACCAGAACCTTTGAGGATTTCAACAATCCTCTAATGCCTAAATATCAAATAACATAAAGGACAAGAAAATCAGGAAATTTAATACCAAGGGAATAATTATACCAGTTGAAACAACTCACCCCAATTTCATTATTCCTTCTGCCTGAATTATTTTAACAATTGGGAACACCAACATTACAAGATATAATTTACTGAGTGATATTCCTTAAAACGCAGCAGGTAATATCCAAACTCTCACGCTTTCTTTCTATGCATTGCCCTTTCAGTGTTCTCCAAGCTGGCTATTGCTCTGGCCCTATTCAGTCTGTGGTATCTGTACATTAAACCATCCTTTGAGTAATTTCCATTGGATCACCTGGCTGTCATTTTTTGTTGCTGCAGGGTTAACCTGGCCACATGACTGAGCCAGAAGGCTGGCCTGACACCGGTGCCCAGCACAGCAGCCCGTCCTCACTGTCCTCCATGTTTCTGCGCACCCCTGTGTGTTGCTGTGCACATACCCCAGCTGTGACACATCTGGGTCCTTTCTAGGTCAGCTACAGAAGAATCCTTCTGTCATGCATGGAGAAGTCTGGAAAGGATAAGCACATCCTTGTACCTTTCTTTCTTATTGTTTCCTGTGTTATCAATGCATACTGGAAAAGAAAAGAAAATACAACTAAAGCAATCTAATTCTGTTTTAGATGATGACTTGGGAGCCTTACTTTAAGGAACCAGCCTTTAAACACTTCATAGGACAGGACTGCTAATCTTGAAGCTAACACTGCATGTAGATTTATAAACAGCACACAAAGGTTTTGCCGCCAGTAATCCCTGAAAAATTTAATGATAGTTCTCTGGTGCACAAAGTGAGCTGCTACTGTTAGAGGTCACAGGTGCACAAACTACACAAAAAATGAGTTTTCTCCTTTATTAAAGTCTCATTTATAATTCAGTAATTAAAAATACATGTCTAACAACAGATGCAGAAGTCTTTGTATTTGTGCTCACACATTCTCTGTTTTCAGGGAACCGAATATATTGCAGAACCGGACCCTAGCCAACCTATTCTTCATTTTCAGGTGCAGACTCAGATTCTGACCTGTTTTCATGCTCAGGTATTACAGAGCTAACAGTCAATATAGAAACAGTGTGTCCTCTTTTGGCGTGTGAACTCTTTAGGCAGCTAGCAAACCTCCAGGAAGTGCTGGTTGGCTCTGACTAGACCTCTACAATACTGAATGGGAACCTGGGAGGGAAGTGCAAAATAAGAGTAACAGGCTACTCAGCAGATGTGCTCCCACCCAAATTTTTCCTGGTATGAAGCTGAGCATGAAGAACAAATGTACGCTCTTCAAGAAACAAAATTTCAGGCCCCTGCTTGATGCTGGTCTTGGAATGGAGGGCTAAGCATCCTGTCAGCCCCTAGATGGCGCAGACACCACCAGCCCTTTTTGCTTATGAGCAATCAGTTAATTGAGAACACACTCAAGCCCGTAGCTCTTTGTGCTACCTATTTTATGCGGAAGGAAGAGAGCTTCTCACACTTCCAGCGCTTTTCAAAGGCTTTCGTCACAAAGCAAGGAAATCAGAAGGAAATGAAACAATGTTCCCTGCATACAATCACTGCATGTAGGAAAAAAAAAAAAATCAATACAGCAAAAAGTGATTCACGGTGTTTTCTAGAGCTCTATTTGAATTAAAACATTTATGCTTTTTTAACTCAATGGCAGAAAATGACAGTAGGGTCATTCTGCCAGCTCTAGATTTGTCGGTGCCCTTGCAGCAGGCTGTGTTAAGACCCAGCAACATCCAGCACAATTAAAGCTGCCGGCTTGTCGTATTTTGATAGTGAAATACAGGGGCTTGGAGATAGACCAGCAAGATGAGGTATGACCTGGTTTTTATCCAGCTGCTTTGAAAAAATCTTACCTTGCAACCAGAGCCCTGAGGTCTGCCTTTTGTGTGCACCAAGATTAATATAAATGTGCACCTATATAAAGCCTTTTGTTATTATGGCAGTTGGGTGTTTGTCAATCCTATTGGTACTGTGTGGGACTGGCTGAACAGTAGTAAACTTACAGTGAATAAGTAGAACAGACTGTGCTTACAGTTAGGCCTGGACTTCCTCCATTCCTTCTCACCCTGTCCTCCTCATTAGATCTATGCTATTAAGCCAGAATTCCAAAGTGTGGGAAACTGCAATGCTGCTAGCCCATATATTTCTAAACAATAAGAAGAAAAAAATTGCAGAAAAGATGCAAAGTGCTAGCTTTGAGTACTGAGACCCAAAGAAGCTGATGTTTCTAATTTCTTAGGAATGCTTTTAATTAAGTTTTGACCTAGGGATGCCAGCATTGCTGCCACTTCTGTAACTCTGTCAGTCATTTATTTGCAAACAAGTTGGGACTGGGTTTAGACTTGCCCTACCACTCCTTTCACTATGGCCCCACGGTGTGCACTGCAGAAGGAAGTCGCTCTGCCGCGAAGCCTTTGTGGGCAGGCTGAGCCGAAGAAAACAGGCAGGACCTATGGGAAAACATGGACACAATGCCCTGGCATGGGGTGGGGAAGTGGGACTTACAGGGAAAATGAGCCTTGTGACGTCTTACCTGAAAATCCTAAAAAATAGCCTCAAGCTTAAAAGATTCAAGATAGATATATTCAAATACTCCAGCAAAACCTGAAATGTAACAGCCACTATATGCTGAGAAGAGAATTTAGCAGGTACAGAAGCCAGCTACCTACACTGACAGACCCTCAACTACAAGCGTATTTAAGTAATAGTCTTTAAGTCTTCATCTTTTCAAAACTGCTCTTTAGACAGTTTTGTGTGTTCAGTTTTGTGTGACAGTGTTTGTCCTCCTCTAGCAGCACAAACCAGCATCTTCCTCAGAAGTAAATCTTTTATATATTGTTCTTTTTCCCTAAAGCACTTTTTTCTGTAACTGCACTTTGACACTAGATAATCATAATCTCAGACTTAACCTGTTCTATGCCTGATTATAGATCCCAACACAATCCACAGTGATGTAAAGTAGGCTGCCTCTTTACTAAATAACACCTGAAATAGTCACAATTCATCTCTACTTCCCATCATCGTCGTTGCTTGTGCCCTCCACTGTCTGCTCATCTACCTTCAGTTTATGCTCCACGTGCCTTTGAAAAAATGCTAACAAAACCTGGTCTTTAATGAAAAGTAACCCCATGGAAGCAACTGGTTCAAGGCATCAGTTCTCAAAGGGCACATACGGTTTGCGAAAACCCAGCAGTGATTTGAAAGAAGGAACTGCTTGTATACTATAGTTTCTGGTCTCTTACAAAACATTAATGTATTCTCTCAGCTTTCACAGAGGCATCTGCAAAACACGTTACAAAATATTTGTAACTTGAAGTATGTATGGGTAGAGCTTACTTTATGCTTAGAAATTGAAAAAAAAAGCACAGATCGTTTCAGGCATTCAATGCATCCTCTCTGTTCAGCCAGTTTGCTTTAAGTTGTGCACCAGATACCACTTCAGTATAAACAAAGCTGTGGTATACATTAAAACCTTCTTAACAATCAAGCTGGTCTAAAAGTACTAAAAGCTTGTTTTCCTAAGCTAAACAGGACAAGAACTTCTCATTCTGATTTGTTCGTTTTCAAAGATGAAGGCAGACTGGGGATATACTTGCTTGCAGGTCAAGGCAAACACATGGAAGGAAAAAGAACTGGTTAACCTAAAGATGAAAATAAATGGCTATAAATCAGGTGTGAGCACATTTAGGATGGAAATTTTAACTCTTAAGAGCTGTCAGGTTCTGGAACAACCTTACAATCACCACAGCACAGGAAAAAAAGACCCGCCTCCACAGAAACGGATTATGTGGTCCCGTGATTGTGCTAGCAGGGCAGCAGACCGGGTGACCCAAGAGGTCCCTGTAGTTCTGCGCTCCTGTGAAGGCAATCCCAACAGTTTCTTTGAGGTCTCCCTATGTTTTGCAACATGCCTTTGCATGATACCCATGCCCTTGGCACTCTACTGCAATCCCTCCTGTCTTCCAAAGACTTCAGGTAATGCTGGGAGCAATGCCAACTGTTGATCCGTACAGTGGAGTAACACAAATGGTGGTCATAGGACTGACAACACACTTTAAAAGAGGATTCATTTTTCAGGTGGGCATAAAGCTACAAAGAGCGAGCAAGGCTTGTCCCCATTTTCTGAGGGTGACCTAAGGGCCTCCCAACACTCAAGAGCAGCGGTCAGGAACCACAGAGCTCTTTGCAGCCTGCTGGCACAGCCCGCCTCTGGCTCAGGGAATCAGGCAGCCATTTCGTGGAGCCGGGACAATGGCACGGGGGTGTACCAATAAGCTATTCAAGCTATGAGAAGCCTCCTGGGAACCTGCTTCTAAAGCAAATAACTGAACTGAGGTGTGGCCTGGCCTCACCCCTGCTCCGTGACTGCGTGACCGCATTTTGGTGTCAAGGTTGTCCCCATGCAATACCTCGGTGAGGCAGGGAGGGACAGACCAAGTATAATACCAGACCTATTCATCAGGTTGATGGATTAAATGTGTCCTCAGTCTGATCCAACGAAAAGGAAAAAAAAAAAAGCACACCTGCAGCATTAACTCTAGACATTAATATAGTGCTGAGAGCAAATCTCAGACCCTGAGCTCTACTGACTACAAACTGCTGCTTATCCAGAGATTATTCCAGATACAACAGAACAGCTCGAGCGATTTATGTTGTTCCACCTAATTAACCATCAAACAAAGGCAGAAAAGGTCTGTCTTTCCAGGTTGAAAGCAATGCATTTAATTCAGTAGAAATGAAAGCTGATATTGTTTTAACTTTGGCAGATGCTCTATGGAAACTGCTAGCAATTAAATGTGTTACATTCACTGTTGTAAAATTTTCAAACTGCTTGTTTTGATTTGGCTTCGACTAGCTCTGTATTGAGAAATTTGGGGTTTAGTTATTTCAGAGTTTACACGTCATCTATCAAGAGTGTGAAAATACATCTCTATTGACAGTATAACAGTTGGCTATAGAATAAAAAGAGCAAACTCCTTCACAACTACTACTATTTTGTTTCACAGCAATACTGTAGCATATGACTGGGTTTAATACTCAGCCTACCTTCAGAATGTCATTTTTACATTCTAATTTGTAATTGGTGCAATTAAATTAAAATTTAAAGGTTGCCATGTGAACTTTACCAGGATTTCTTAACACTTGTTTCATTGCACCATTGAGCACACTGGTTGCACAGCTCTTCTATACTCTGGCTGCTCTATGGAAACAGAGCCCAGTCACTTCCTGCGGCTACCTGCATCAACTTTGCTCTACCCTGCGGCTGCACCTCAATCAGGCTGGCTACCTGTATGGTGCTTGGGTCACTGCAGAGCCACATCTCTTCCTAATAGGCACAGTGCCAGGTAAAGGCCCCTCAAGCAGGCTGGCACATGATGAATGGGCAGGCTTAGCCAGCTCTCTTCAGCTCTCCATTAGACTCTTCTTGCAGTCTCTAGACTTCGGTTTGTCTCTGCCTTTGAATTAAGCAGCTGGTTTGTTGCTTCTGTGAATTGAGAACTGTCCCCCTTAGAGACCAGATGAGTCTGCAGAATGACTGCAGAGACCACCAGCAGCACGTCCATCTCAACATGGGTATCTGGGGACTTTAGAAGGTCACCTTCTGCCTGGAAGAAGGCTGTAATTTTGATGTATTTCAGGACACTTAAAACCTGCATTAAACACCTCAGGGAGTGTTCATACTGCCCACCTTGGCTGTTTGTGGCCTGTGCAATTCCAAACACAGTGTAGTGTTTAAGAATCAGTGAAGTAAACCATAAATATATATCCTATAGCCATCTCTAAGGGGTGTTTGAGTCAGTCTACTTTCTGCCCCACCTACAGACTCCTGTGAACATCTCTACACAGCCAGAGGGTTGTATTTTAAGGTCACACCCAAATTATGAGGCTTCACCTGGCATGCACATACCATCATTAAACCTGCCCATGAAACTTCATAGGCAAAATAAAAAGGTGTAATTACATTTTCCTCATTCAGTGAAGAAATAATAATTCCTTTGATGGATGAATTCAGGCCAACAGGCTTTCTCTTGAATCCCACACAGCAAGATCTATTTTCTAAAAATCAAGATGCTTATCTTCCTAATGAAGTCATGAGCATCACCTGACATATCAAGATATATTTTACAAAATTATCTTCTCTCTAAAATAGTAAAGCTTTCAACAAAAATAGCAAAGACTGAGACTCCACCGCAAAGATCACTGGTTTGCTTTGAGCATCCAAAACCCAAACAAACCCTAACAAATGCTGAACAGCTCCATGAATGGAATTCCTTAGTGCTAGTGCTGTCCCTCTGAGACTGATCTGAGTTCAATAAAAGCTGTACATTCCTTTCTACTTTCAAATTTGGCTGTGCTGAAGTATCGCATGGATTTTTTATAAAGTGTTTGGTACACTTCAGAGTAAATCTCTTTCTTATTAGTTCCTGTAAAACATACTCCTTCATTCTGCTGGGTCTTCGTCCAACAGGAACATGGCAGTAGGACCTGGAAAGTGCATCTTCTGCCAGCTAGCAATATAAAAGATCTTGTTCCCAGAGACCTACTTATCTCTATAATTAATTACATTCTTGTACTGATTTCTTGATATTTTAAAAAAAAATGGACAGGGAAACAACATTATGAAAGGAGACAGACTACAACTAACATACTTAGCAAAAGTGGTGGAAGGTAGGTCTGCTCCTCTAAATATCCACACGGGACTCATCAGGACAACATTCTTCTAATCACTGTAGGAACACCAAACCCAAGATGGGGAACAACCTTGGGACAAACAAGACAACAAAAGAAAAGCCATGACAATGGAAGTAAGAGAAAGACACAAGGCAACCGTGAAGCAAGAGATGCTAATAAATCAAGGGGCAAAGAGTACATTAACTGAAAGCGGGTATAAGATGAAGGTAGAGATGTTAATTTCTTTTAAGCAATGTTTGCCAGAAACAGTAACTGCAGCATTTAAGAATTGAGACAGAACCCTTGTCTAAGAGAATGGCATTGCAGCAGCCTTCAGTCTTGACCTGCTCAGTCTGTTGAACAACTTTCTTTATTAACAAGGTTTGAAATCTGTGTAAGCAAATAGAATACATTCTTTTTCCTCACTGGCAGATCCACAGCATAATCAACACTGTTTGGGTGCTTATGACAGATGTCTTTCCAGAGACCACAAATAAAGAATACACCACCAGTAGTGTCTTGTCTACTGCTAGTATGTTGTTTTTATTTTGAATAATATTAAAAGGCCGTTTTCCTTCCCAAATGATCATACTAATAAGAAAATTATCACCTCCTAAGAGTTTTCGTGGTATTACTGCATTTCACCTTGAGTTAATGTCAATGGTTATCAGCAGAGTAATTCCTGGTTTCCTGGCTGGGCAGACAGCTGACCTGGTAACATCCCTGTCAGCCATGCAGCTGACATGCTAAAATCTGCACACATCTTTATTCAGCGTGGAGGATGAATCTTCCCCCAGGTATCCCAACAGTCTATTCCCCAACTTTATTTTACAGGTTCACAAAGGGATACAGAAGATAGCAAGAGTTCTTACTTCCAATGTCTTTGAAGCAAAGGTCAAGTCCTTTCATCTTACACTGAATACACTCACATCAGCTTCTGGTGAACATATTTTCCATGTACTTTTGTTTCCACTCCCACTTTGATTTTACCAGCCGTGGTAAGTACCTACACCCCACCTGCATTCCTTAGCATGGCATTTAATTTGTCACACACTCTCTTACTAAAAAGTAGGTGGCCTCTCCAATAAACTGCAAATCAGGTTTCTCCCCTCACTGAAACTCATGCCCAGTAGTCCCCTACCATTTGTGTGGGTCCCTGCTCTCTACGGCCACCCGTCATCTCAGTCCTGGCAGTCCAGACTCACAGCTCTTTTCCTGAACTACCCTACCTGCCTGGGCATCAAAGCCTTCAAAATCAGTATCAGAGAGCAGGCCTGGATGGAAGAGTCATTACAGACTATTTTGACAGAAAAAACATCTGCTCAGGCAGGCAAGAAGGCTTATTTTACGTAGTTAACATACCAGCACTGTACGTACGGAATCTGAAAGCAAGTGAAGAGAAGGTGCTACTTTTTCTTTTTTGATGGAGATTAGCCAACCATAGCTGTTTACTCCCAAAGTTCCTAAAGAAAACTCTAAGAAAACCTAGTGTGTATTTTCCAGCTATGTGGTGGGTTTCTTCACAGCCCTGTATCAAGTCAGAAGATACTTACAAGATGTTCAACTGCAGTAATTACTGATAATTTCCATATTATTCCCAGGTGTTGGGGGAAAAAAGACCTTCCTGCACCATGTGATCAAAGTATTTCTGCCAAGAGAATACCTCTGGAGAGGCTGAACTATGGGATTCTTGGTGGCAGCATTCTGTGAGTAGGAGCAAACCCTGAGTATGTCTGCTGGGGAAAGGACAGCGGTGCACTATTCTTCCTAGAGATGTCCAAACAAGGAGCTGACCTCTAAAATTCAATATTCAGTATTACAAGCAAGCCATGTTACTGAAAGCTGCCTGTCTGGTATCTGGCATAAAACCTCTCGGGTACGAGTTGGACATTAAAGACAGAAAAAAAAAACCCACCAGTGAGAAAGACAGGCTTATTAAAACTGTAATTTGACTCAAGTGGAAAACGTTTAACACTGGCAGAAACTTCGTAAACCGAAATCTGCACTGAATTACATATAAGTGCATCTTCCTTCCACTAGGGGGGGTCAAAAACCCCCAAACACAATCAAACCTTATTGTAGTATACGCAACCCTCACTTGGAGTACATTAAAAAAAAAACAAACTATCCTGTGGAGACGGCGAAGTTTCTGCTGGTTTGGCCCAGCCTCTGAGTTACTTGCGATGAGCCCAGTTTTCCCGCCCCGTCCTGCTCCCCCGCGGCCGGAGCACCCGGGGGCGGCCGTAGAGAGGGAGCGGGGCCGGGGGTCTCCAGGGCGGCGGCAGCACTCCCCGGCCAGCGCTACAGCCAGCCCGCCAGTCCCAGAGACGGCTGAGCATAACGGCCGCCGACGTGCCCAAATAAAACTTGTTTCATAGCAAGCAAACCCCTTGATTTGTACTCCTCCCACTTCTTTGGGGTTTCGCCCCCCACGGAAAAGCCCCCCCACGGCCCCCGCGGTCGGCCCCGGCCTCGCTCGCCCGCTCGCCCCCGCGCCCCCCGCCCGGCCGAGGCTACTCACGGGCGCGGGCCGGCGGGCAGGACTCCGCGCGGGCTGCGACCGTTTGGCGGCGGCGGCTGCCTCCCGCCCGCCCTCCTGCAGAAATGATGTCAGAAGCCAACTGGGTGTGGAAAGAAAATAATTTTCAAAAGTGCCCCTCGGCCGCCTGCGACGGCAGAGGTGTGGGAGCGTGTGTGCGCGGGGCGGGAGGGAGGGACGGGCAAGCACGGGAGAAACTTTTCCCCGCCCGTTTCCACTCCGCGGCGGGCGGACATCCAGGCGCACCGCCGCCCGGCCCTCCCCTCCCCGGGGACGCTCGGCCCACCCCCCTGGGTCGGCGGCCCCTCCCCGGACGGCCCCCGCCCTCAGTCTCGGCGGCGTTGGCTGAGGCGGGAGCGGGCCGGGCGCTGGCCCTGTCGGGAGTGACCGCTCCGTGCCCAGCAGCGGAGCGTGTGAGGTGGCGAGCGGGGGCGCCTCCCGCCTCAGAGCACCTGTCTCGGGGAGTCGCGCAGGGCGAGGGGCGGCGGTGCCCCGCCAGCCTCCTGTCACCGAGGGCGAGGGAGGGGCAGGAGGGACGGTGCCTGCCCGGCGGCAGGGCGAGGGCTTTCTCCGGGGAGGACTGGGGGAGGCCCACAGCGGAGCCTCCTCAGGAGCCGTCTATGGGGGAGGGAGCCCCGGTCCCCAACGCAGCCGGGGGCAACCTCCCCGCTCTGGTGGCCGAGCCCCGCGGGGACCCTGTCTCGGCACCGCAGGCCGCAGGGAGGGCGGCGGAGCGCTGCGCGCCGCGGAAGGCTGGCGACGGAGGAAAGGCGCCATTTCCCCTCAGCGCTCCCGCCGCCGCCGATTGCGTAACCCCGCCCGCCGCGGGCGGCAACACGCCTCTCCGCGCCGCCTCCCGCTCCTCAGCGCCGGGGTTAGGCGGCCCGCAGGGGGTCGGCGGGTTCCTCCTCCCTCAGTGGGACGGTGCGAGCGATTGCGGCCCCTGGCCGCGCCGCTGAGGGACGAGCCCGGGGCTTCCTCGAGCGGCAGCGAGCGCCATGTTACGACGGAGCCTCCTTGGCGGGGAGCCTAGCGGCGCCAGGACTCCCCTCACAGGACTCTTGGCTTTTTCGTCAAGGAGAAAAACTTGTGTGTGGAGAGCTGAGGAAATTTGTGTTTATAAAGCCATCTCCGGGCAGCTCAGGTGAACCCCCGGGGGTACCTGCTTGCACCTCATGAAGTTCGATAACGGCCATCGCTGCTAGGAAGCGTCAGTAACAAGCTGTGTCTGTTTTTGCCTTAGTTTTCACAAAATACATGTCAAAGTAGATAAAATAATGGCCATCACCAACTGGGTGATGCCATTTACTCCTATTCACAAGCAGAACAAAGACTGTAATTCAGGTTTTTGGCTGCCATGCAGGTTTTGGTGTTGGTACGGCCTATTTGCTTGCTCAGAGGGCCAAAAGGTCTCACCTGCTTTTCAGGGTTAGCTTTCACCTCGTGAGTAAGGTTGGCAAGGAAATCTGCCTATTCCGGTGTGACGTCAAGCTGTCTTTTTTGTGTTTGTTTTCTTCTGTGTCTTACTTTTTGTTACAGTTCTGCACAAGTTGCTGTTAACATTTGGTTTGGATGTTACCTAAAAATCAGCTAGAACATGACTCTGGATTCAGACTGTATGTGCAAGTTTATGGGCAGCGTTTCCCAATCCTGGAGATTACCTGTTCTATACGAACTGTAGTGAATTCCTGCAACACCATCCCTATTCCTAAAGTCTTCACACATACAGCAACTATTATATTGAGCAAAACACTTATGTTGGTTACGACTCAAAAACTAGTAGCATGACCTTAATTCATTGCACCTTCACCCCCTCTGAAGTGCAGCATTAGTGGCCATGTACAGCTGTTAGGAATCTCATGCGTGGCTAAAAAGGAAAATTATAGAAACACTGAAAGAGTTGCTTTGGCACTTTAAGCGCCACCAACTCCACCAAACACTGCAATTAATTCAACCAGAGAAAATTTGGTGTCATGGTAATTTTGTCATTTTCAGACTGTTTGATTTTAGCTTGAGCTCTGTTACAACTACCAAATGTCAAAAAAATCTTGTGTTCATAAATCACTTTGTAATCATACATGTGAATATCCAGTGCTGCACTGGGTTCTGGGTGGAGAGACGGGCAAAGACCTCCAGTGGCTGCTTTCTTTGTACATCACCTATTTTCTGATAATTGCCTTGTGGTTTGAGTGGAGTAGGAATTCAAAGTGGCTCTCAGGGAAGATGCTCATAGGTTTGGGGCTGAAGGAGCAGAGGCAAGAAGCTTGCAAGTATTGGTGGAGGAGGCAGCCCTGCTTTACGATTCCCAGGGATTTCAGGAAAGGAAGTGGTACCTCAGGCTGAGCGGACTGCTGTAAGCATGCGCAGCCTGACTTTCACTGGGCTGAAGCATTAGAGCTGCAGTCACTCAAAACACTCCCCTCATACAGAGCTAAGTTTGCCAGTGGAATTGTAGTATGAAACAGAACACTTGATTTTTAAACAAAAGATGTTGTTGCTTACAACTTGAGTGACTAGAAAGAGGAAAATTGACTGTTCTACTTCATCATGTACTGCATTAAAGGCACTGCGTGCTAATAAGTTTATAATATTGTCCCTATAAGAAAACTTTCACTGGTTACAATTACTTCTCCCTCAATTTCTCTTATTTGTATTTTTAATTGTTGTATAGTTGTCATCCATATTTTATCTTAGCTAGAAGCTAAGAACAAATATTTTTAAAGCAGTATCAGCACACTGCCAGATGACTTCAGGCTTTTCCTGGAAACAAATTATTCAGGATCTGCTTTTCAGACTTGTGTTGGACTGGTGTGCTTGGAGTGAATTTTCTTCTTTAATGCAGTGCTAAGTATCTGGAAGTGGTGTTGACCTTTTTCTTGCCTTCTCCTTCCCTCATTGCATGAAGGATGACAGTCTGAAGGAAAAGGTGGTATATCCAAGTACCTCCTTCTACCTTGATAAGCTTATCTGGAGAGATAAGCGATTTGAAAGCAAAGTTACTAACAGAAGAACTCTCAGTGGACAAACACAAGACAACCATTCCATGCCAGTTCTTCATGTTTGTCTTGCTGTATCTTAGACTGTATCTTTGAAACCAGACGGAATTCAGAAATGAACAGATGTATCGCTCCCACTTCCCATTACCAGCTGTTGTACAGTGGACACAATTTGCTTGTGTATTTGAGATAAGCCTTTTTTCCAGTAGTTATAATTCCCTTTTATACATGAGGAGATTTCAGACCAAGGTCTGAAAGTGCAGGCTGCATAGCCATCATGACCAAGAGAGACGTATAATGGAAACACAGGCTAAAATGTTGATCTTAGTGGCATACGTGTATGCATTGAATGTTGAAATTTCATCGTGAAACAGCTTACAGACAATTTGCAGATCTGTAAAATGGGACAGTGTTATAAGTGTTGGTCTCATTAATTTGTAATATAAGGAATAGAATAATAAGTTCTCTTTTTTTTGTTACATTTAGTGATTACATAGCTACAGTTTATGCCTTATCATGTATCTGTCAAAATTAGCAAACATGTTCTGTATTTACATAGCTAGAAGGGATCAGAACTTGCTTTCTGCTGTGCAGTAAGAGGTTGTAAGTAAAAACACAGGATAACAAGATCTTTGGCTTTATCTGAACAGGAATAGTAGGGAACCTGCAAGAAAGGAACCTCATGATTGCCAGTGACTCCAAGAAAGAGAAACCTTCAGACTGAGGAGCTGCTGATCAGTAGGGTAATTGAGTAATTACTTGTCCAAATCTTAAACAGCTTCTGATAAAACTCTCTCTGCCTAGATAGGCTCAAAGTGGAAATACTATGCCAAAACTCCTAATAAGAGGAGTATAAGGCAACATCCTCTATGGGCATCCTTGTAATACCAATCTGTTAGTTTGTGGCAATGAAAACCAATGTACCAATGAAAGACACAACAACAAAAGTGACGCTGTATTTTTTTTAAGAATCTGTGTAAAAATCCTCCAAGTTATTGATTCAGAGTATTCAACAATACCATGCCCTTGTCATGCTTACTTTTCAAAAAGAAGTTATATTTACTGCCAATATTCAGCTGTGTAGACATAAGTAACACTGATGAGCTAATGCTGAACAGCAAGAGGTTTCATCAATGAAGCTGAGTTCAAATGTAGGCTTGTATGGCTGTGCTGCCATTTTTATTATTGCATAAACTGTTCTTAATCTGCTAGGAAGCGAAATACAGATATATGGATTCTGTAAGCAAGACTGAAAGTTGGAGCCTTGCTTTTGCTTATTGCCAGTGATCAGGAAATGAAGCTTGCAAGCTGCAAGCCCCCAAATTATGTATTTATGAAAAAAAAAAAAAAAGCCAGGACTACTTGGAGGCACAGCTGATTTCGATCTAGGGATCTGAACAAGGATGTAGAAGTCTTTAGCATTCAGATAGGAAGTCGAAAACTCTTTACTTCCATAAGGACTTCCAGACATAATATATCATTAGTGAAATAAATGGGACTAGAAGTTTAAATCGCTCAGTTTTCCATTGTAATAAAATACCAATGTTATTTTGCTTTAAAAATAGCTTGTCTTTTTCATCAGTTTATGGAAAAGTTTCCTTAATGATTTAAGGGCAGTGTGAAGGGACAAATAATACTCTTTCCATGATATGTATGATATGTATTATGAATCTTTTTCATTTTCACCCATTAGTTGTTTTTGAAGTGTTGGCACATACAGAATGATAGAAAAGTCTAGGTTGGAAGATACCTCTGAAGATCGCCTGGGCCAACCTTCTATTGAAGGGCCTTAGATTAGGTTATCTGCCTAGCTGCATCTTGAGTATTACCAGTAAGGTAGATTCCACCACTTCTTTGGGCAAGCTCACAATTGTTTCTCACAGTGAAGATTTTTTTTTTATATCCAGACAGAATTTCCTGTGAAACAACTTTTGTCTGTCACTTCCTGTCCTGTCACCATGCATCCTTGTGAAGGGAGTACTAGAGTGGAATAACCATATCCTTTAGTCTACTGGCAACTCGTGCTAACACAGGTCATCATGTGGTAAACCTTTGCTGCAAGGGACGCTGCTGGCTCACGTTCAACTTGCCCATCACAACCCCTAGGTCCTTTTCTGCAAAGCTGCTCCCTAGACAGTTGGTGCCTGTATTGTTTCTTGTGATTACTCAGTCCCATTGCAGGATTTTGCACTCTTTGAACTTTGTTGAACTTTATGCACTTGCTGTAAGTCTGGTTTTGCATTCTGTCAAGGTCCTTCTCATTAGCAGCCCTGCCACCTCACTTCTAAACCATGCCTCCCAGTTTGCTACAGTCTGTGAACTTGAGTGTGCACTCCATGCTGTCATCCAGGTCATTAATAAAGACTTTAAACAACATTGGTCTCAATATTGTCCCCTGCAAGATGACATGGGTCACCAGCTGCCAGCTGGACATTGCAGCACAAGTCACAAACTTTTGAGCCTGGCAATTCAGCCACTGTATTGCCCGCTTCTCCAGTCTATATCTCACCACTGTGGTGCTAATATTATTAATGATGTCATTAAACCATTTGGACAAGTCAGTTGGGGGCTCTGGTGACAAAGGAGCATTTCTTTTCCAATAGTTGTTTCATTCCTGGTTAGTTTTATTTTACTTCCTATTTACTCCATTTCTTGTGTTGGAGTATAGGATGATTACCACTATTAGACCTGGTGACTTATACATTATCCTTGTAAACAGTAGTACATGGGTTTGTAGAAAGGGTTTGCAGAAGGAGTTTGTATAAGATGACCTAACAAACTCGGTCTCTTTTCAAGTTGATTTTATATGACAAAGTTTTTAGTAAGACAATTCCAGTTTTGCATCGGAATTAGAAGAATGGAAGTGTGAATATAACGGCTTTATTTAGCAAGCTTAGACCTGTTTTTTTAGTACCAGCAGATGGTTACATACTCCTCAAGGTATGAGGTGAGTTAAAGTCCAATAAGGCAGTGAACTCTCAGTCATCTGTTCTCTAATGTCAAAAATTAGACCTATTTGAAACATCTGGTATTTTCCTTTGGTTATTTTTCCTGGTGATTGTTGTGTAGATGAGTGAGAGAATGACCCTTTCATTGCAATTTGCCCACTCTATTTTTTGAAAGTGGTTATCTAAAAAGTACATTGTGTGTTTTTAGATTTCTCTTAGTTTTGTCTTCCAGCAGGATGGATGCTGAATTACCCCAGTCATTGTTCCTCTGGCTGAAAAAAACCCCACTGTTTGAGAGGGAACATACTCCTGTTTGAGCTATGTTTTTCCATATTAGTTTTTCACATGAAGAGGCAGTAGTTGCCAAATAGTTAGGGAGAAGTAGAATGGTCTTCAAAGCATTCTTAAAAGAGCACTGATGGAAGAAACCTTATGTTATGAAACCAGGTACAGTAGCATGGGGAAAATTAGAATGCAGCTTTAGGTAATTGACAGGTCAACTTATAAATGTGTCTGTTTTTAAAAAAAACAGTCATTTGTAATACTTTGTCTAGCAGTTCCTGTGAACAGTAAAATGTTGCCCACAGTTCAAAGACCTGTCGTCCACAGAGCTTCCCATGCTTGCAGCTTTTATCTTTCCATTGCTTGTCGCCTTTTCTTAACATAAGGTCTGACAAGCAAAAAAGCTTTGCAGAAATACTAAAGTGAGACTCATATTTTGTTTATTTAGAGTTAAAAATTCTCACAGGAAATTCTATAAAATAGGGCCTGGAGAATTAAAAGGTAATGTGAAACAAAACAGTAAATGCTCAGCATTGGTAATTTTGGAAATCTGGAGCTGAGATTCCTAAACTGTTTGCTTGGGATGCATCCATGCCTTATCATGTGATGCACATAGTGTTAGGGATAGAGAAACAGAAATACCATTCAATTTACCACAAATATGTATTATGTCTTTCGGAGCAAAATCACACAGCTAACGCTCAAAATCCAGATGAATATGATTTCTTCCCCCCTTGTGGACCTTAGGAAGTATCCTGTAGAATGATTCCACCATTGGAAAGTTCTGTGAAGGGAGGAATGGAGAAAACAATGAGAAAGTAAAGGGTGAAATGCACTTTTCCTCTCTCATGGTTCTTCAAATGTCCATACAAAGGGAGCTGCCCAGTGTAGAACATAATTTCATTAGTCACCTTAAAAACCACTGAGGCACATCAAGATTCTCACAGCTTCTCCTTTCCCTCTGCAGGTGTCAGAGGGATCTTTGCTTTCATCCCTGAGAGCCCTGGTATCTCATATCTTTACAAATCTTAGTGTGTCCTCGGTAAACAGTCTTACTTACATATCCCTTTCCACTCCAGCCTTGGGAACATTTCTTCCTCCCCCTCAAAGGAACATGATGATATTAAGTAAGAGATTAAATAAGAGTAGCAGCTTCCCAACAATCCTTAACTCCATGAGAACTGAAGTCCTTGTTTAGGCTTCCTGAGCCTAGAATAAGGAGGTTGGAAGGAGTTCTGACAAACTTACGAAATCTTGAGGGACCTGAAGATACTTCCTTTTTCTCATTCCCTGTTTCCATCTCAGTTATTGTTCCTCTCCACTGCCTCTTATCCCACTGTCATACTCCAAACCAAACAATGCATGAGACCAAAAACATTCCTGAAAATTAATGCCTTTAGTTAGCTGCAGTAAGGCTTTGCTGAAACAAGTGAAAGATTTGGGCATAAGCAGCACAGCATGTCAGGGAGCTATATTCCATGGTTTATACAGCAAACCTATATAGGCTATATTAATGCAAACTTTTGTTTACCATGCTGATCTGCAGTACCTGCAAATCTGTGGAGATGACATTAAATGAAAAGGAAGAGCTTACCCTTCCTTTCTTCCCCACTCTTGTGTCTTCCCCACTCTTGTGTGTTCTCTTGGAAAATGCTCTTTTTGTATTAATGTTGTAATTACTTTAAGAAAGCCAATAAAAATTTCTGGCAAAAACTAGCAAACTTAGCCCCAAATGTTATTACTGGATCAGAAAAAGCTGTTTGCCAGGGCAGTGCAGTATTTCAGAAAATGGTTATGGATGATAGTAGCAAAAGCATTGAGTCCAGGGGCCTTTCAGTCAGGAGAGTATTTTGATGCTGTTGGCTAGTGGGTCATGTCTCTTTAGCCCATTTGCAGGGTTCTTATATTTAGTCAAAAGTTGCATGGACAATGGTAGATTAAAAATTAGCTCTGTAACTGGGTCTAGCTATTAAAATTCTTTAACGTTAGGATTTAACAGCCCTAGCTTAGTTTGGAAAAGGAAAGGAAATAAATTGGCAAGGCCTAAACGCAAGCCGCAACAAAAAATAAATTGTGGAGCCTCTGAAGTACAGTACAGTATGTCAAGGACTTAATACATTACAAATAAACCTCTATGTTGCTTACCATCCTGCCAAAACAATTGCAATAGCAACCCAACCCTCCAAACATATAGCTTTACAAATCAAATACTTAAGAAGACAGCTTCTAACCAGTCACTCTGCTAGAGATATGAATACAGGAGGCTAAATCTTGTTATTAAAGAGGGGTAGTAAGGACTTGGCCACAGATAGCTTCCCATTGTTCGAAATCTGCAGGAGTGTGTGGCTAAAATGGCAGGACTAGGATTTCATTGTACAAACAAAATCTAAAACAAGGTTGAAGTGCCCTACAAGAAGACAGTATTTTGAAAAGTAGCCACTTAGAGGCTTAGAGGAAGAATATATTTGTCACTTTGGTTACTGATCTTGTCGTCCAAAAAAGCAAAAATCTTTAAGAGTTAACTAGAAAATATGCCTGTTTGCTTCCCCAAGAGAACTGCTTACTCTCAGCACATTCCAAATAATGTCAAATATTTAGAAAGTAAGGAATGAATAAATCACATTTTCATCTGATCTGTAAGGTAATAAGCTACTTAGCATTTTTATTTCTTATTAGTGTCCAAACACACAAGAAGACTTACCCATTTGCAGCAAAAGGTGACTGACAAACAGCTCTACCAGTGAGGATGCTATCTTTCTGTATGAATCTGTTCTGCAAAACAGACATGTAAATAAACAGCTCTAGACTCTGGCTCATCTATAAGATGGTTCTGCAGCCCTCTGCATTGAGCAAACCACAGCATTCCTGCAGCTTTCTCACTTAAATAGCAAGCCTGCTGTGCAGATACACTTCTCTCCATATTTGCGCACACATACACATGTACAGTTCCAAATATGTATACATGAAAATTCAAATCCAGGAACTGGGTCACCTAAAAAGACTTTTTGGATTAGCGTATTTTCTGAGGACTAGCACACAGCACAGAGGCTCTTATTCTGTACACCGTTTGGAAATTCATCATTGTTTATTATTACCATATGTCTCCATGTATGTAAGTGTTAGCTCCTTCTAAGCCTATTAGAACACAATACTGTTATTCCTACTGAATTCTTACATAAGTTTAAGTATTTTAATGATCACTTAACCAAATCTCACAGGAAAAACATTACAGAAAAGGGAGAAAACTCAACCTCTACAGATTTTAACACTTGCTGAGGTCAGTGGAATACGCGTTTAACTCTTCATGGGAGCATTGAGGTGCTGCAGTGAACCAGATTCTGTCTGCAGATACACATTTTTTAATCTCATTGACTTAAGTGGATGTCGCCACAGGCAGGATTTGGACCTGTGTACTCTTGAAGTAGAAATTGTTTTCATAGCAATTCCAAGTATTAATACTAAATGGGCACAGCATGAGCCCTATCATTCTACTCTGCCCTGGTGAGACCCCACCTGGAGTACTGTGTCCAGTTCTGGGCTCCCCAGTTCAAGAAAGATGAGGAACTCCTAGAAAGAGTCCAGAGGAGAGCAACTAGGATGATAAAGGGACTGGAGCATCTCCCCTACGAGGAAAGGCTGAGGGAGTTGGGCTTGTTCAGCCTGAAGAAGAGAAGACTGAGAAGGGAACTCATCAATACATGAAAATATCTTAAGGGTGGAAGTCATGAGGATGGAGCCAAACTCTTCACAGTGGTGTCCAGCGACAGGACAAGGGGCAGTGAGTACAAACTGAAACATAAGAGGTTTCAGTTGAATATGAGGAAAAACTTCTTTACTCTGAGGGTGACGGAGCACTGGAACAGGCTGCCCAGGGGGGTTGTGGAGTCTCCTTCTCTGGAGATATTCAAAGCCCGCCTGGATGAAGTCCTGTGTAACATGCTCTAGGAGAACCTGCTTTAGCAGGGGGGTTGGACTAGATGATCTCCAAGGTCCCTTCCAACCTTTGCGATTCTGTGATTAATATGAGCTAAGTTTTTAGTGAATTACAATAATTTTAATTAAAAACATAAATTAGAAGTATTAACAAATCTTAAAAGTTTTACATTTTAACTCCCACTACATAAACAGTGCATAAGGGTATCAGGAAACTGCAGTGTGTTGAAACTCTTGCAACATTACTAGGAGTCTCAAGGCATTTAGTGTTTTCTCAAAGACAGTCATAGGAATATGAGAAAGCCTTTTACCCTCATAAAAAAAAAAAAGAAAGAAAATATATTTGTCATCTAAAGGAAGCCTAAAATTATTTTTTTGAAACCTATCATTTTTTAAGACAATCATAAAATATATTGTGATCTGACTCATGGTTTTTAATGTAGGTACTTGCCAATACTAAGACGTTATCATACAGGTCTTCATCCAAAAAAAAAAAATTCATAATTCCACAAAGCAGGTGAATCTAAGTGGGCTCCACCGGGCTGGCCAGTTGTCCAGGACTGACATCTGCCCTTCATTGTAGGTAATGAATTAGATGGGCAATTTGAACAGCATCATTGGGAGTAAACTGAGCAGTGGTAGGATTTAGATCAAGGAGCGGGACTTTGTTGAAGGCAGGAGTAGCTTTATAAATTTTAAGCAGAACTTATTAAAGCTGTACTTTTATTTTCAGTTTACAAGAGCGGGTATCATTAGGATGTTTAGGAAGTAAGATGAGGCAGAGTATGGGATCTGTGCAAATAAGTTTTAGATAACTGAAGGGACATCAGGTACATGCCTACAAAAAAATGGGGACAGCAACAGTTAAGGGCATAATCTGGTGTTTTGAGTAGAAGCAGAAAGATTTGAGTGAAATTGATTTGTATGACTTGTGCAGTAGCTGTGTTTGGGACTTGGCTTCTCAACCTGATCTGCAAATACTTGTGTTAAGAAAGAGGGAGATGTATTTGTCTAACAAAAGGGAGAGCAAACTTAGCTAAGCTGAATTTCACCACTGATGGGAGGTGAAGTCTCTGCTGGAACCAAGTGCACTTCTGGGAAAATTGTTTCTCTCTCCCGCCTTTTTGCAGGAATTGAACACTTGTAACTGTTCCCTTGCCACGGAAATGTCATCCACCACACAGTTGGATCCACTTCTTTGCTTCTTGCATTTATCCTGTGATCAGTCTAGACTTGTCTAGCATTGCTTTGCATTCCTGACAATTTTAAGGAAACATATGTCTTGCTGGCTACATGTGGGCTGCTTGGATTGAATGAGCTGTGGCTGGGGTGCCCAGGCTAGCCTATTGTCAGAAAATCACAGCAGCTTCATCTCTCTTCCTTTTAAGAATTCCATCTAAACTGTGTTGTGTTCTCTCAGTGGTTAAAACTTCGTGTAGGATGTTTTTTACAATCCTATGTGTGGAAAAGCATATTCTCATATAACATCTAGGCTTGAAGTTCTTCCTCTTTCACATAAACTGAGTGGCTGATAGCTACTAAGATTCAAGGAGGGGCACTAAGTATTGGGAGAATCTGTACCTTATTTTTGTTCCTGTACAAAGCTGTTCTGTAGGTGTGTATTCATAAAGATTTAATGGCAGATAAAATCAAAAATATTTCAGAACGAAAGGAATAACAGGAGTTCACATGAGGTTTTGCAATTTATTTCCACACAAATTATGTAAATCATTTGGTCTGTTTAGCCTATAGAGTAGCCAAAGGGGCCAAGTGCATCTCCTGACCCTGTCCTGAAGGTAAAAAGCTTGCTAAAAGGGCACTTGCAGCAGTGATTAGAAGCCGCAAAATCAGATAATGATGATAATGATTATATTTTGAGATTGGGCAGGTAGCCACCCCCAACTCCTGGGGAGTTCATTGAACATGGCAGAGGGTTTTAGAGATTGCTTCTCTTCTATGGTAAATTACTCTGTTGGCTGGAACACAAGTTCAAGACTGCAGAGCCTTTACTTATTTTACTCTTTTCATAATGCTTAGCTGGTGACTTCACTTCTTACCTTTGAAATGGACTTTATACTTAATGTGCCATCCAGACTTGTAACAAAGCTTAATCAGCCTATGTATGAAGAATTCTATGAACCTTTCAAGACAGTGGTTATGATTATTTCCATAGATCTGATATGGTTCATGTCATAGTACTTTTGCATTACTTTCACAGTGATCTGAGATTCATTTGCATCTGAAGAGTCAGAAAAATATTGGCAGGAAGACTGATAGAAGCTTGCCTACGAAAGTATTTAAGTCCTCCAAGGACAGAAGTCCCACTGCCTGTCTGTCAGCCTGTCTCAGTGCTGCACTACCCTCCTGGTAAAAAAAGGTCTTCCTAATGTCCCATCTGCACCCTCAGAGCAGCAATTTGTAGTTATTGCCCTTGCTATATTGTGTAGCACTACATAGTTTGGCTCTTAAGTCTTCACAAATCCCTTTCAAATAGTTGTAGGCAGTTACTAGAATTCCTGTTAGCCTCCTTTTTGCCAGCCTAAACAAATACTCTCTTTGTAGGACATGTGCAAAATTTCCTGTGCAGTACAGAAGGAAACCAGCAGGGAGAGAATAAGCAGGAAAGCCAGATGAGAGCTTGGTGCCACAGCAGCTGTGTCTGGTGAGTAGCACTGCACCACCTGCAAGGGAGGGGTGCACGATACTTTGCTATGCGCAGTTCACCAGAGGTTATCAGGTATTGAGCATGCCAAGAAGTTTCTTAGTGATGACTTAAGGATCTAAGGATATATTTATGTCTAAGGATATATTTATGTCATTAGTTCCCTATTTAGACAGATAAGTGAATCCTTATATGCATATCAGGAAGCTGAAAATTCTAAAAATGGCAGCTGTTCATAAAATGTGCATAGTATTGTGTTTACCCATTCCCTACTATTTCAACTTGAACGTGTTCACATGTGCACAGATTAGTCCAGGAATAAAGATCTGTGAGCCTGCAGGGCCCATGTTCTGGAGACCTCTATGTGAAGAGAGGAATATCCAATATAAAATTTATCAGTCAGAAACATACGGTAATTTACGTTTTTGAATAACCTACAGTTTATCTTAGGAATGAAGAAACTATGGCCCTCAATAGCACAAGAGTAACAAGATTATCTTTTTCCCAGTTATGTATAAATTCATCATTTAAAGCTCTGTGTTTCTTTATGTATGCAATAATATGCATTTGGAAATTGTTCCCTGTGGCACAGGGCTATACATTAGCATGAATGCACTGGAAGAAAGTTGCAGATGATCTGTTTGGCTTGGTCTTTTTTTAGCTGAAGCTGTCACTGCATCAGGGTGAGAGAATATTTCAGTGTTAGTAAAGTTTCCAGGTTTTAATTGCTCTTATTTTGTCCCTGTACCAGTGTGGTTGGCAATACATATAATTCAGTAAATGAAAGTGTCTACCCTAATCTACAAGGGTTTTGAGACTAGAGCAAAATGATTTGCTTAAACACAGCGCAAAGCAAGGAGAATATATGTGAGATAGTATACTGGAACTGACCTGATGTCAAGGCATATATAAATAATATAAACAAGCATAAACTGTATAATAATATAAACTAAACTAATATAAACTGTATGTTATTTTTCCAGCATGTTCTAGTGATAAATTTAACAGAAACAGAATGCCTTTAATGATGATCTGTTATGGAACTCTTTACTCCTTGAATCTCGCAATATTCAATGTGAAAAAGTGCAAAGGGATAAGCAGAGCTTATAAATACCAGCTGGTTTTGTTGGAAAACACTGATAAATCTTTTCCTCTATGCTCTCATAAACTTTCGTTTACCAAGAGCATAATCCTAAATATGATTCAGTAGTTTTGTTTCCTATACCTCCATAAAGAGCAAACAGTGGAGTAGTCTACAGTGTAGTATGTGTTTAGTTTCAATTCACATGAAGGGTGTTGAACTTCTTTAGGGTCTCTCATATTTAACCTTTAGTTGATAACTAATCTTTTGAGGAGATTTACTGCTTAGCAAACACGTTTCAGTGTATGATCTACAAAGCACGAAGCCACTAAATGCATAGACGAGATCTCTAGCCACTCATAGTAGGGCTTGTAAGAATTGGACTTTTAGATGAGTATAAAAGTAAGAATGCCTTTTGCAAAAAACATGTACAAATCTATGTTCAGTTTTTAATTGCTTGCAGTGCACTTCCATGGTAACCTTTGTCCACCAACAGGTCTGTTCAAGAAGCTCTTTAATTATTTACCTGGTGCATCTACTATATTCATAGATTTTTCCCCTCTTCATACTGGAGGGGTGCCAGGAAAGAAGAGCACCAAGATCACGTCACAGGGCAGAATTTCCTTCTAGATAGAAAGACTGTGTAATGCCTAGTCTGCTGTTGTGCCTGCCAACTGCTATCAGACAGACGGCACTGTTGAGCAGAAGTGGGGAAAAATTAGACAATACAGGGAATAAATAAAAAAGTAGGACATGGAATAGTTTCTTTTTTTTTCCCCAGTAATTTCCACTTTCTGCCCTTGTACTAGAGAATGTTTTAGACATCTCACATTATCCACATCCTTTATTCCACTCAAGGAGATAAGGCTGGTCTGCATACACAGACCAAAAGGAAGAATACTGCTGGAAAATCAGGCTGTATTGTCATTCAATCTGGTCATTGATAGTGTGATAAATATAACAATTTAAAATATTTAGGTATCATATGGTAAAAATTGCTTCATTTTAGCAATGTTATTAATGTATTACCAGTTGTACTACAGTTACTACTACAACAGTTCATTTAACCTCCAAAAGGCCAAAGTTCTTCCTATTTCAAAGCTCTGGCTATTTTGTAGTACTTATTTTAGAACTGTGGATATTGCTATCAATAAAATCATCTCACTCATTTCTGAGTCCAGTGAATAAACATCAGTGATGTTTTGTGACAGTGAGTCAGCTATGCACTGATGAAAGGTATTGCTTTTTCCAGCTCTGAATTTGTCACCTCTTCTAAAGTGAATATTCAGTACTCATAATGCAAGAAATATTTCTGAAGTACATTAACTATGTAATTCACTACTTTGTTTACTTTTATTCTGTGGTGTCTTACTCATCTTTCGATGAGCTGAAGAGACTCATTCTTCTCAAGTGTCCTCATGCAAGACATTTCCCGTGCCTTGATTTTTGTTACCTACTTCTACATTTCTTCTTTCTAAGAGCTTTTACTGGGTAACAAAATCTAGAGTCAAATGATTGTGTGGAGTCTTTCCATTTCAAAAAAACCAATAACCTTAAAAAGGGATGAGCTGGGGGTTTTTTCTCTCCCCTGAACTAGCAGCAGATTTTCATCCAGGAACTTAAATCAAATAGGGTTTTTTCTTTTTAAATCCTCTACCTGTTACTTAACCATTCTCTTCCTTCCGGTTTCCTCCTTAAAACAAAGAAAAACATTTTGTCTGGAAACTTTGCACGGTAATGACCACTTCATACATACCTCTACCAGTTAGTGTTGTCTGTGAATCTGCATCTTCACATTGAACCTACAAGTTACCGACCTGTGTCAAAAATATTTGGGCACTTTGAGCAGACACACTGGAGGTAATCACTGTTGGGTCATGCTTTGATTCTGGATTTTCTGTCACTTGCAGGCCATAGCAGATCTTTGGATTTTCTTCAAATCTTATTCTCCAATTTTTCCTAATGCCTTCTCTTTCTAGTTTATAAGCATACTTCTCATTAGCGTTGGTGTACAAACTGTGGGTGAATGTAACCTGAAATTCACACATTTGCCAGTCTCCATTGGCTATTCAGGAGTATCATAATATATTTCCCTTTCTTGTGAATTTAAATTTAATCTTATCATCAAGGTCTGGATAACCTTGCTTTTATAATCTCCTTGGAAACGGGTGAAGCTTTTCAAGTGGTGTTTTGTGAAAGAGCTAGAAGTGTTAATTGTAACAGTTTCAAAAGGTTAAGGCTCTGATAAAACACCTTTGTTAGCTACTTGGCTTTTTTGGTAATATTAGTTTTGTTGGGCTGTCTTTGATTTTTTTTTTCCTCAATAATATTAATGTCAACAAGTGGCTCTGCAACAAAGGTAGGAATTTCTAGATCACTGGTGTCTGAAAAGATAAAACTTCTATAAGCTAGAGGTGGAGCTGTAGTTTGTATAGCTGTGTTTACACTAACTGAACCAGTTAATTAGGGTACAGAGAAGGTTAATCATGACAGCATACAAGATGGGCTATTTAAGTTAGCTCTGGACCTGGGATATTGAGAACTTGGTGTTTGAAATCTGAGCAGGGTATTCCAGCTGCATACTATAAATCTACCTGGGCACAGTTAGGTGGGTTGCAGGCTGGGGGAGTGGTGGGAGGAAGAGAATCTGAGCTGATCAGAGGCATTTTGGTGAAGTTAAGTAAATGTTTTGAGGGTTTTTTTCCTCTCTCTGCTTGTCTCATAGGGTGAATGCTGAGAAGGCAGGGATGTGATGGTAATGTTCTATTAGATATGAAGTTTGTGTGAAGTGTGCTTACTTAGAGATTCAGAAGTAGGTTTTTCCTTTCCTCTGATTAAGAAGATGATAATCCCAAATGTGATGGATACTTTCCAAATAAGAGCCACATTCAGAAGCTTTTTTTTTTCTGGAAAGCCAGTTATCTTCAGTTTACTGATGGCATGGCCATTTGTTGTGTTCTACTGATCAGGTAAGTCTCCTAAGTCAGGTTGAAAGTTTGGCATCTGTCATCTGATGTGGTACGGTATGAAAAAACCCCGTGTTTTTTAACTGTTGTACCCCAACTCCCCCCTGAAAGAACCTACTTTATAATGCAATTAGGATATTTAAAATATAATCTTATTTTTCCTAGAACAGTTATAGATATATATAAATTCACACTTGCACAGGAGTGAGAGGGTGGAGAAAGCTACATCTTGGACAAATGCATGCCATATACTATTAATTTCTGGAGAGCTTTGTTGTTTGGCTTGAGGCAGTAGAGAGCAGTGTCTAAACATGTCCAGAGTCCATGGCATCATTCAGAAGCCTCAGGTATTTGGAAGGATGGTGACAGGCAAGCCCCAGAAATACTGTACTTGGAAAAATTCCCCTTAAAGGAGGAGAATAGAATGTTTCCTGTCTATCTGTAACTTCTCTAAGGCTGTGGTCCTTGAAATTCTGCTTTTTCCAGGATTGGGTTGTTGGTTGATCTGAAGGGAGGGAATATTCTTTGCTTTCATATCCTTCTATTCAGTTGAAAGGTAGAGGCTCTTCCCATATTTACTCAATCCCTCTGTTTTTTTCCTCCTCAAACAGAACAAATTAGCTTGCTTCCTTAATCTCTCACAACCTTGGAGGGCTGCTCTAGCCTCAGTGCAGTGCTGCTTTGCAGAAGGTGTTGGAAGGTAAAGGTCTTGTCCCTAGCAGCCTTTTATGTATGTGGAAGCTACTGTAGTTAGAAGATCAAAACAGACTTTAGTTATTGTGACAATATGGGCCTAGCAACTCTGTAGGTGCAAATGGTTGTGGGTTTGGTGGGATGTAGCAACACTGTGTCATTAGCATTGAAATTGCTTGAGTTCAAAAGCTCTATGGGATTTTTGAATTGTTCCTGAAAGAATATGTGGAGTCTCCTGAGATGAGTCATTTATCCAGTGTGTTCTCATCCGAGTTACCCCATTAGTCTCATCCATTGATGTTATTTGTCTTGGGTTTCTTCATCCAGTTCAGGATGGCATTGCAGAAGCTCCTGGGTTACTTTTTACCACATTTTAAGAAAACATTGCATTGGCTCTCAGTTTGCAAACTTCTGTTTCTAGGTGTACTTCTCTGTTCTAACAAGGTTTTTTCTGGTTTGAATAGAGTATGAATTGAACAAAGGTGGTATTTTTGTGTGTCAATTCCTTCCAACCGGCCCCTGGTCAGAGTTACTTACATCTGTTCTTGGACATATGTCTCTGATGCTGCAGTACCTGTTCTGCCTGAGAGGCTGCTGTCAGAGAGAGGCACCTCCAGTCATCATCCCAAAGGGGATCAGTTCCTCTCCCTCTTCACCCACATGTCCTGTTTTGTTAGCCACATGACCGACTTCTGTTTGAGCTCTGATGTGGCTTAGGAGAAAGCTAATGCTGCCCATTCAATAAAGAAGCTCTGCTGATTTTTTTTTTTTAAGGATCTAATTAGAATTAAATGTAGCTGGTATTCTGCTTTCACTATGAATAGGTTCGACTCAGCCCAGTAAGAGCAGATTTCTATTTAAGCCCCAGAAGAGCACAAATATGAAATATCCTAGAGCAGCATTAAGTTTCTTAATGTATTCTCTTTCCTTACATGTTCCAGCTCTCTTTTGAAACAGGCTGTTTCCCTTACATAACAACAGACTTCATTCTAGTCAATGTGATAGGAAGACAGTACTGAAGTTCAGAAAGATCTGGAGTTTTTGAGAACTTTGAGTCTTTTATGTTACTGAAGTCTTCTGAATGAACCAGATCAAACAGTTTATTCACCTTTCATTGGCTGCCTCTTAAATTATAATTGAAAAAAATATTCCTATATTTTTTCCTCATTATTTCTTTAATAAACTTGCTGCCACCATAGTGACTTAGTCCCTAATTTATTAATACGTTTCCAATAATAATACATAGCCATCTTCATTTAATTGCAAGAATATACATTCAGTTCTTGTGTTTAACCTGTACCATTGGTCTAACTCCCCTTCCACTCAGGTTTGCATAAATTAGTTGCTGACTGCTTGTCCCACTAGTCACAGCCCAGGAGCAAAGCGCTGATCACAGCTGCTGAGACAGCCCAGATGACTGCCCTGAGACTGGCTCTGTGGACAGCCCAAGCATCTCCCTGCCTTGCTTGCTCAACCAGGCGCTGAGCTGGCCCTGGCAGCAGCCTCAGGGTAAACAAGGGGTGAAAAGGAACCTGCAGGCCTGAGGTATGTATGAAAGAACAAGAGACAGTGAGTCCACTGAAGTACACAACACTACTCATTTTCTCCAGTGAGGCTTTACTATAAAGAGCTCTACTTGCTAGGACTGCTATCAGCATTTTAAAAATTGGCTTCATCTTTGGAGTTAGCTGCACTTACTGCTTGCTTCAGACAAGCAGGCACAGCAGAGTTCTTACCTTTTTTTGCAAACCACAAGATACTGTACAGTGTCAGTTTAACTTCGGCAGCCCAAAGCATGCTGCTGTGTGTACTTGCAAGCACAGTGTACTTACAAGTAATTACTTAACCCCTGAGAACAAAAATTACTTCAGTTACCCCAGTAAGACAGAAGTACAATACTTAGAGAAAAGGAGAAAAAAATGTTTTAAAGAAAACATTTTTTTTCCCCTAAATAAGAGTCCAGCTATGAGTGAGGGCTGTTGTGAAGTTCTGAATCCAGATTCATGTGCATTTTAAATTCCATAAACTGCTCATCGCATTCTGTACAAGATGATTCACTTTTTCCAACTGTTTCAATGTTGCACATATGGAATCTACTGTATATTGTCAGCCAGCACTGGACTATGTTTCATAACTTTGTATGTATAAACCATGCTGAGTTTTTTCAGCCATTCCTGTAATATTCTTACTTGTGCAGTGTTCCCCTCAGGTGAGAGAAGGCAATGGTTTTTGATACTTTAGATCCCCTATTGGAATTGCAATAAAGTTTAATATATTATTATTTTGTAATAGCTACTACAAGGACACAGAAGATTACTTGATGCTGTATTAACTTGGACAGTTTGACTTCAGAGTGCTTAGCTTGTGATCCTAAAATTGTGTTCACTTTTGAGATTGTAGGTTCTGGGCTTTTTTTGTCTTAACAAGATTATATTTGAGCTTTTTAATCCCCTGCAAGTTTTGACAGTCACATCTGTAGAAGATAAAAGCTTCTTCCTGTGGTGTAAGGCTTTCTCATCTGCCTTAACCTTTCAGTGTTTGGCAAATGGGATTAAACCTTTTCCAAAAGTTTAAAGTAATCAATTGTTAATAAACCTGTTGGCAGTTGTTCCAAAATATTCATGATAGTTTATAGATTGCTATGGCTGATTGGCAGCGCTCACTGAATTCCTCAAGAGGGTGGAATTGGAACCAGAAGTAGTGGGTGTGTCATGAGGAACGAGGGGGCTGTGTGGATATGCATCTTATTTCTTCTGACATCTAACCCAGAACTACATCAACTTCCCCTTTCTATTCAAACGTTTGGATGTTCCAGTCTTTGGGGTGGGCAGGTTTGTCTGTACACTAGGTGATAGTAGCATCAGCTTTCAGATTAAGCCTGTTTGACAAATTTTCTGTGTAACTAGCTGTTGCAATCTCCTTTTGGCTTATGTTTGTGACAAATGGAGTACTCCGGACTTCTTGTAGCTTTGTCCAAGCAGGGAAGTCACAATTATATGCTTTAAATTAAGGCATAGCAGAATGAAACAACTCTCAATGTTGAATCACTTGTGTTGAAAACACTGGGGGCTAATTGAACTTGTTGAAGAGCCAGTGCTGGAGACTAATTCCCTCACCTTCCTCCCTCACATGCACCTAAAACCAGCCTGACAGGTGAGAAACAGGCTTTCTGGTGTGGGTTTTTTGCCTGCTTTGATAGTGCCTGCAGCTCTGCCAGGTGCAAGGTGTGGCTGCATGGGAGCTGAACTGCCTTGAGTTGTTTATCTTTGCTGGGAAACCTGCATTTACCAAGCTGTGGTGGGGAACTTTGAGCTTAGACATTGTGCTCAAAGACCACTTGTGGGGAAGGGAGCCCTGTCTGCTGCAGTGGAGGTGTATTAGTTAATACTGAATAATTCAACCCATAATGGAAAAAAGAAGAATTTGTCCTTTTGGAACTTCACTCTTCTGTTTCTCTAAGTGTAAAGGTTATAGGCTCCATTAGAATATGATGGAACAATACTCTTCACCCTTCCAAAAGCAGAATTGTTACTTTGTGAGCTTCCTGTTTTCTGCATATTCAGAATAAGTAGTGATGTGGTGGTGTTTTTCTATTAGAAAAACAACAACAAAAAAAAACAAGACACAAAAACCACCACAAGGATAGTCTGCCTCAAAGGCCTTATTTCACAGGCCCATGATCAGTAGTACAGCCAGCTGAAAAGCAATTCCACTGTATTAAACCCTGTGCTAAAGTACTGCAGTAGCTTTACTGTTGAATGGGATGTTTGTTTGTGTCAGTAGATATTGGAATGCAAACTCTTATTTCATAAACAAATTCTGTTTTGATATAAACAGGTTTCCATGTTTTGTTATGTTAATAGCCTTGAGGACAGCAAACACTTTAATTTGTTTTTCTTTTTTGTCATCTTGGGTTGTTTGTGTCCTGTATCTCCTTTTTTCTCCTATGGAAAGATGGAATTGCATGAGACTCAAAGTTTTCATTTAAGAAAAGAAAAGGAAAAGCAATCTTTTCTGGCCCTTCAGAAACAGGAGAAAACCAGCCTTATGGTTTAATCCAGTAGGTAAACACACACAAAACACTTATAAACGACTTTGTGTAATGTGAAGAATTGCAGGGGCCTGTTTCTTTTGAAATCTTGTAGAATGCAGTATTGCCTTTTAGATGTTGAACTTGCAGTGGAATACTAGTATGAGCTCTTCTGAGGAATTTTCCTAATGGCTTTTACCTAAAATTACTGCTTTACATAAAATACATAAGGGAAAATACCGACTTGTCAAAATTCAAATTGTTTTGTAGGAACAAATAATTTTCCTAGGGTTTTTGACAGGGAAAGCTTCTCAGCTGAACAAGGGATCTTCCACTGAATTTGGCTGACCTTAAGTCTCTGCTTGTAGTTCTGCTGGCAGCCTTGCCTGGTAACTTGTGTCATGTTTTTATTTTCTCCTACTGAAGTTGTTTCACTTCTTATCTTTGTTAAACATCCTTCAGGACAGAACTGAGACTGCCTGTAGGTAGTCTGCTTGAGCAACTCCCCTGGTTCAAATTTCTGCGCTGCTGTTCCTAGCATATGCCAGGGAATCTGCCCTGGGAAGTGCTTGCCAATCATCTGGTGGCTGAATAGAGACAGGCTAAGGATAAAGCTCCTGCTTTGAACTGATCAATCTAATTCATGTTCTAGCCTTCCTCTGAGTAGCCTATTTCTGAGGCTGTTTACCCTTCTAGGTTGGATCAGGAGATACTTGTTTATTTTTTCCCTGTCTTCCATTTAAAAAAAAAAAAAAGCTTAGTGACACCTGTTTCATCTGTGTAGAAAACAGGCTATTCAAATCATGTGGCATCATGGGATGTAAAACCATTTCCCTCTCTGAAGTGAGCATGATTCCCACCACCACCCCAGGCTCATGGAATTCAGTAGGATGCTATCGAAGTTTAAATCTGTGCTTTTGGACTCCATCACAGGATCAGAGGCCTGCATATGCAAACTTTTTCTTACAGTGCAAGTTTTCACATTCATAAAGGTAATAGCTAGTACTGTTTTTCTCTTAATTGAAGTAATGCGGTAGAATATGTTCCATAATTTAGGACTACCTGATATTTTCTGGCCTTCCAAGAAAGATGCAATCTGCGGGAATAGTTTGACTTGCTGTCAGGAGGACCTGCCAATGAGCTGGTTTATACATTTCAACATTTCCATTTTGCAGTTTTCCATGCAACACTGACTTCCCCCCCGCTTTCTTGGATAAGTATAAGTCACACACTTGAAATGAAACCAAAGCCAAGGAATATTAAAAGCTGACTGGAGCAGGAAGGTCTGCTTTCAGTTTACTGCATCCTGTTCTGATCATGAAATTTGAATCAAACTTGGTTTAAAGATAACAGTAATCCCACAAATCTGTGTTTGGTGTAGCTATGTCTGCCAACAATTCTTTCAAGAAGGGACCACTATAAACTCTGTCTTCTAGGGCTTTTTAGTACAGTGAAGACATTTTGGTTGCCAAGATCATAGTTCTTGTTCTACTCTTTTTTTTTTTTTTTTTCTGTTTTGAATCAAGCAAAGAATTAAAGTTCTACTTATCTCTTGCTAAAATTCAGACTGTTTTCTTTTTCTAGGGAAAAGATGGTGAAGGCATTAGTCTGAAAGAAAAAATTATATTCTCCCATACTGAGACTGACTTTTTGATTATACTGACAAAATAGCTTTTTAAGTAAAAAGACTTATTTTATGATTATTTGATGTTAAACTCCATTGATTTGCTTAGCAAGGTTCTACTGTGCTGTAAAACACTTGTAATCGGAGAAGACTTGAGAGGGGATTCTGAAGATGTTGATATTTGTCACAGAGGAGTGATAATATTAAAAAAAAAAATTCCCCTCCTAAGTCACAGGAATCTCTCTTATAGGATCATTTTTTAAAAAGTGACTTTGTGTTCTGTGATGCTCAGCAAAATAGGAGTATAATTGTCTAAAGGCATGTGAATAGGATTAAACCCAACATACAGTCTTCTCTAGATGTATGAGAAGCCACTTGACCCACTAATTCTTCTGTTTCAGTACTTTCTTTGACAATGAATTTAAAAATTCTGAAACTTGGAGTGGAAGATGAATTTGGCCATAACAAATTCTTTCAGAAACTTTGTACTTCTGCAGGGCAAGCTCATGCTTCTGTCAAAAAATCAGTCTGTCCTGCTTGCTTTTGGGCAAATCCTTGCAGCTCTGCTCCTCTCCAATTACTATGACTAGTAGGATTTTAATTTGCACTCTTGAATTGTTGCATTTGAACACCTACTGGCTGCAAATCAAAAGTTTTGTAGTGATAACCCCAACCAACTTCATCAAGCCCTTTATGCATATAGTGAAACACCAAGGCTGCTTTTTTTTTTTTTTTTTTAAGTGGAAGGAGACAACAGAACTTGGCTCCTTTTCATTGTATGACAATATAGAATAAGATGTCCTAAGTGGATCTATGTTTAAAAATCATCCAGGCCAAAGCCTGCTGACTTTCAGCTTCTGAAGCACATCCACAAATGTTAGGCTATTAGATAGGTTGCAGGATTACCAGAAGTCATTTCTGTTTAAATTCCAAGTTGCTTTCTTGGATGGTACATCCTCATATTTGGGCTGAAATACGCGTGGGTGTGCCAAAGTGGTGATACCTTTCTTATCTTTTCACACAATGATCTCCAAATATATGTGTTAATGAGGCTTGAGTGTAGCTCACAGTAGATTCTTAGTTAGCACAGAATATGGTATACAAGATGCTTTCTGAGCAGTGTCTTTTTTTTTACCCTGATCTTCATGAGATTTAATAGGACTTTGAAGAGTGAGCATCCTCAACCATTCAGGTACAGAAGCAGAGGAATAAGTAGTGTTCTTGCCAGATGCAGCACAAAAGTAAAATCATGCAGAGCAGGGCTTCTGCTTCTCCTTTTTACCTTTTTTGTGGTTCTAGCCATTTGTTTGAATTCTTGTAATGGCACGTGTCTTTGTTGTTATTTTGCAATAACAGTTAGAGACTTCATTATTTCCAGAACCTCAGCTTTTACTTAAATATGTAATAGAAGATTTGTTGCTGCTTCTTATCAGTAGTATAAAGCAGAAGAGAATGTGAACATGGTTTCTTCAGTCCAGTGTAAAGACATTGAGCTGTTGACTAATAGACGTGATAACACAACTTTTTTTTTCCTCTTCCTTCTATTGAGGAAACTGCTTCATGTATTTTTATCTCTGGCTGAAACTGATTTTCAGTGTTGAAAACCCAGTCTGGTGGAAAACTGACGTGGCACTAATTTAAACAATCTCTAGTGTCACAAGTTGATGCGTTTGAAAAGAGCCTTGCCAGTTTCAGCTATGATAGTTTTGGTATCACTGCCTTCCTTTTTGCCCAAGAAGAATTGGAGAAGATGAAACAATAAAGGATAGTGTTTGAATTCCAGACCTTACAGTTTTTTCTGTCAGGCAGGTGGTGTAGCCAGACTCTTCTACACTTCTGATTTTCTAAAACCAAAAGGTTGTTGGAATTCCTGCTTCTATTTAACAACTGTAAAGAAGAAAAGTGAAGGCTGAGTGTATTCAGTTCTGTGGGTGGCCCACTGGCCATGTGGCCCACCCCTGGGGCTGCAATGCCAAGAGGCTTTCAGTTTATTCCAGTTGTCAAGAAGTAACTAGATTTAAGACAAGTGAAATTACAGACATTTAACTGTAAGTATCTTGCTGGGCAATGCACAGGGTTATGAATTAATATGAGCAACACTTGGATGCCTGCAACTATGCATTTTGTTAGCTATTTTGTCCTATTTGTTGGTAAATATTAACTGTCCTGTTAAGTGGTGACAGTAAACAAAAGGTAAAAATGGTAAGCAAAGGGATAATGCACATCTAAATACAAACTGTAGAACACCATTAATGCAGCAATAACCTTTGAATAATGTTAGACATCTAAATTAATTCATTATTTAGATGGTGGTATATGAAGACAATTTTTTTTGTCTATCTCATTAACCCAGATGTCTTCTAAAGTACTGTCATCCTTCTGCCATTTATAGCCTCTAGTCCAGCTCTTTCAGGTCAAGTTCTCCATCTTGCCAAAGTTGGTGACTGGGCTCCTGTCCATGTTGCAAAGGCAATGTTTGGTTTAGATTGTATGCATGACTGTTGAAGGACTGGCTTAAACAGCAGGTATGCAGTTCCTGAATGAGGGAACAGCATTATCATCAAGACTCCTGCTGGCTGGTTTCTAGGTAATAACTTCATAGCAAAAAATTTCTGTAATTACAGGAGAGCAAAGAAAGCGCTTGCTTGCTTGCCAAAGTTCTCTCAGAACATTTCCCTCAAACTTAATACAGATATTTGTCCAAAAATTAAGCTTAATTTGAGCCCACAGTAAAGAAACTTAAGCCATGTATAGCAGTGCCACCTAGTGTAGTCTGTCAGTCCTTAGTTTTCAGGGTTAACAGAATTTTTACTCTTACCATGTCTTAAGTCTATAATGGTTTGGGAAAACAAACATCATCACTTTGTTGTAGAAAGTGTTAAAGCTGATTCTTTTGAAATCTCCCATAATATCTTTGTACATGAAACAAGCTCTTACCTGATGGCTTGTTTCACTCTTCTTTGCAGAATTAATGACAAAATATTCTGCAGTAATACACGCACAACAGGTTATTTCCTTTTTGTCATGTTTAGCTTTTAAAATGAAACAGACAGGATGGAACAGTGATTGGATACTACTCTTACTCAAGAAACATCAGCTTGATATTGGATATTTATTGAGGATCAATAAAATTTTGTGAAATTATTCATGGAATAAAGTAGCATTTATCATGACAAAAACTGGTAGAATTTTGCCTGCCAGTCTACATAAAACTTCATTTGGGAAGTGGTGAAATAGAAATAAGGATTGCATTGCAGACTTCAAACAGTAAAAGGTTTATCCTGTGTGAGAATACTGAAAAGAAATGGGTTTAAACTTGCTGTGGCTCTTAGAAAATTGTTGTAATTTATAACTCTTAGCCTAACAGCTGTTATTGCTGTTAAGTTTTGGCTCCTAACTGGCTAAGAATAGCCCCCACAGATCTGAACCTTGTTATTATGACAAATAAAAATCCACTCCATGGCTTTGTTTATTTTTACTGTAAAGATTGGCTAATGAAATCTAGAGAAGTTAATCTGGATTTTCACAAGTTTTAAGAAAACAGATTTAGTTCTGTGTACCTCTAACCAAGAGGAAGCTCATCACTGCAGCTGGAGCTGCTGGGAATTGCATGTTTTTTCTGCATTCCCAAAGGAAACACTGTCAGCCAAAGTTAGAAATGGCAGGAGGACAGAAAGCAAAAAGCACAACTGCCGGATTTGTACTTACATAGGATTTGTGCTGCTTCGCCTTCTGACTTAGCTGCTGAAACTCTCTTCTATTTAAGAATTGTTTTATCTAGTGCCATCTTTCAATACAGAGACACTTCTGAGGCTACCTGTGGAACATGAAAAGTCCTGTCCTGAGTTCAGGTAGGCAGATATGCCTCTCTATGCTGATTCCAGACATGAGAAGGGGGACTCCTGGTTAAAATGTTGGCATTGCATTACAGGTGTCCCCTACCTCCCACCCTAGGTTATGTAATAAAAAGCTTTGAAAGTGCACCAGAGGTGGAGATCTTAACGGCAATGTCTTCCCAGCACTGTAGTAGCCAACCTGTTTTGTTTCGGTGCCACAGTCTGCATTAGGTCCTTCTGCAGACCCCTTTAGGGTAGTCTTCTGCCACAGTCAGCAAAACCAGTTAGCTTTGGAAGGTGATTGCTTGAAACCCCATCTTGCAGCTTTCCTTTTATTCTCAAGAGGCAACCACATCAAATGATAAATATACTTGCATGGTTCTTCTAGATCTGGGGTAGATTTGTGGATGCCAGACTGACATATACAGTAAGAAGTATGTGTTTTGGCCCAGGGAGAATCGAATCAAAACTAAAGAGCAAGCAGAAGTCAGGCAGCCTTCCAAGAGAGTCCAAAATCATGACTGGTGCTTACTATGTCTCACTGGCCTTGCATCATTGTAAAAGTTACTGTGAGGTGGCATTGTGCTGAGGGCTTCAGTGAGGATTTCACCTGGTAGAGTATAATGAAAATGCTTATTTTAATATCTTGTAATATCAAAAAGCCTCCATGGGAACCTAGCAGAAATCTTGTGATTTTAAAAGTTATGAGGTTGTCAGGTATTCCTGAAAGCTGGAAAATAAGTTTGTAATTTGCTTTCTTCCTGATGAGTATTCTCAGTCCATTTAATCCCTGCTGGTGGGTTGGGCTTTGTGGCTTTTTTCTTTTTGTTCTGATGTTTTAAGTGAAAGCAAAATGCTGATGTAATCTTAACAGTTTTAGAGCTTGATTATTTTTAAGGATTTTAAAGGGAAAGTTCAAATAAAGTGTGGATATGGAGTGTGGCTGTGGTAGAGCTGGATTGGAGTGGAGCTGAATCTTTGAGGCAGTGACAGGCTTTAAACAGGGAACCTGTGTGGAGCTGAAAATTTGCCACATGCAGTATGAGTGGCAGTGGTTTAAAACAGGCCATCCTTACCAAAGGAGTGACGAGTTAAATTCTGACTACAAATGGAGGAAAGCTGTAGGAAAACAAATTGCCTATGTCTATTTAACAACTGTACTTCAGTATTTCACAAGCAGATAAGGGCATTTGTAAGAAACTCCCCTCATGGGCCTCTGTGTGAAGTTCAACGCTTAGCATAGCTGTTAATGTCCAAAAAGCAAAGTGAACATTCCTTTGAGGTTATACTCATTTATTGATTTTATATTTTTATGATAGTACATAAAAAATGTTATACATGATTATATGTTTTGATGAAGGGGAAACAACTTTGTTCTGCTCTTGCTTCAACCAATTTTTTGCCTTTTGAAAAATCTCATTCGTTAGCTCAGATATTCAGATTAAAGAATTAAAGGCTTTGAGGGACTTCTCTTTGTTCTAATTCAAATAGTAAAGCAGTGAGAAACAGTAGATCACACTGAATAGGAAAGCAACTACAATACACAGTCTCAAATTAATTCCCTATTTGAAATCCATGTGACTTCCTGCATGAAAACATGAAGAGGGATTTTCTGGAAGAAAATTGCTTCCCAATTAAAAAAAAAAATCCTTCTGCAAACAGCAGTCTTCTGTCTTAAAGTTGCTGTGAGCTCTGCATTATTTTGATGATGAGGTAATGACAATTAATGTTGTTCAATCCATGCCATATTTTATTCTATCATGGTATAATGTCTCAAAGCTTCTCTAGATAATTAAATAATAATGAAAATAAAAAGTAAATAAAGTTAACAAAGGTTAATAAAATGCATAGACACAATATCCCTTGCACTTTATAAAGCAGTTAAGGTTTCATACCAAATAAACCTAGAAAATATTTTAAGCAGAACACCAGATTTTGTTGTCACACTGGTAAGCAACACACATGCAATTAGGAAACTAGACTAACATGTATAGCGAAAGACAAATATTATTTGCCTATCTACAGCAGAAATGGGCATAAACAAAAGGAGACAGTGCCAGTACCTAGAATGTGCCTCTTTCCTTTGGCCACACTTGTGTTTTCCTCTGGCTGATGCTTTGATGAGAAATGGTTATAATAAGGTCTATGCTGACTTCAGAGGGAGCTGCCACAAGCCATGTCCTTGGCTGATCTCCTGGTGCCTCAGCTGAGCTGTGACCTGAACAATTTGACTTTAAATTTTTCAGAGTGAGCCTAGCTGTGGCATTGGTACAAGGACTATGGATAGACTTAGCAGTCTATTGGCTTGAGCATCAGTATTGCCTAGACATAAAAATAAGAGACCAGAATGAGGTGAAGATAGATAATTCCTCCCTCTGGGTTGGCATTACTTGCTTACCAGTCAGCTTTAAACTGCCTAGCTTGGCCATGGCTGTGCTTTCATTTTTTTGGGGGGGAGTGGGAGGGTGTTACCATATCCTTAGTCACAGCATCTTACTTTGAGATGGTGCTATGCATTCCAATTAGGTGTAATTAAACATTTAGATTTTTAGATAAATGTAACATCCCTAGAGGCTTTAGAGTTTGAAGACTTTCTTTAATTAAAGAATTATGATGCCAGGCAAGCAGTATTTTCCCAGGCTGTCTGCTGCTGATGCAAAGTTGCGCACTCGGTTTGCACATAGCATAGGATAATGCCCTACTGAAGGAACTGCACGAGTCAGTGGAAGAGACTAAGGAGCACCTTGATTATTAGTCATCTATGTAATGGGGACTACTTGAAATCTTGGCTTCTAGTCCAAGGAACTACTTTAAAAAAAAAAAATCAAACCCATCACACACACACACAAAAACCCAGTTATGATCTTGATAGAGTAAACAGGGTGAAAGCATCTTGACTGCTCTGTCATGAATGGGTAACAGAACCGCATCTTCACTCTTTTTTCAGTTAGATGAGCACAGTTGTATTTATTCTGAGTACAGAAGTCAACACACTTCAGACTTCTGGAGAACGTTCAAGGCTTTGCATTCTGTGCAAAAGGGTTTAAAATGAAATCTGCTGCTTGTTGAAGCAGCCTATCCCAGTTCCTCCTATAGCCAACAGTCCAGAGCAGTGGAAGCCAAGCCAGTATTACAGAGGGGAAAGAGAGGGAGAAATCAAAGTAACAGAAATGCACATGCAGGGTTATGTCACATGATAACGATAAGAAACATCTGTAAATAAAACAGTTCAATGTAGAGTCTTAATCATTAAGAAATGTTGATGCACAATCCTGCTGTGAAGGAGGTGTTACTTTACGTGCTGGAAAATAGAGAGTCCAATCACTGAATAGTACAGCAGGGATGGAAAGTAACTTCCACTGTTTATTCTGGTATTTTAACCATAAGCACAGCCTCATATCAGCAGAAATTTTTCTGAAAAATTGAAACTTTGCCTAAGATGTAGAGTAAAAGGAGAAAAGAAATGGAAAATAATAGGAAAAGTACACAATCGCACACAAGTATTTGGGTTGTTTCATATGTCTTGACAATGTATTTATGCTACTAGAGGTGGGGAAATGTAGTTGAGTCTTATGAGACCATCCATGGTTGGTCCAAAGTTGTGACAGTTCTACTTAGATCTTCAATATGGCATTTATTTGCCTGTGCTCTTACAGGAGATAAGGAACATTTCTGTGGGAAGTTAACTTTAATTTTAATGAAAAAATACTAGGATTTGGACTCAAACTGTCTGCTGCCGTGCTAGAGAGCTATGAAATCAATATGGTTAGCATTTACAGGAAACCTGAGCAAGTGCAGTGATAGAAGTATGCTCAAGCATTGATGAAGTCAAATTTTCATACCTTTTGTTTTCTTATCTTCTTTAACAATACTAGCAAGATATATTGGGGGACGGGAGGGGAGGCGTCTTCTTTATATGTATAACATGCCAGAGATCTTCCTACAGGTGACATTATCTGCATTTAAAAAAGCAAACAAACCTATATAGAAATGTATGTATTAATGAGATTTCCCTAAATCACAGATAGGATGCATATGTTTGTTAATGATGAAAATTAATCCAGTAAAGGTGACTAATCTAGTAGAGTGCTTTCCCAAGGTAGTGAATACCCTCATTTGCCTTTTTGAGTAACTGTGGAGAAGCAGCAGGAATATCTCCTGAATTTTAGCCAAACATATAATGAACTAGAGCAGAAAAATAACTTAAGGGGGTTTTATTCTTTTTGCCTTGCAATCCTTCTGGACAATGTGACTAGGTAAGCTTGGGAAATTTCACAACTCTTCTGTTCTAAATTTTTTCATTATTAAAGTTCCTCTAACACTATTTTCTTCAAGCTCTGTAGCTTAAAATGCAAGTATTTCATGGCTTTTAAGAACACACATGTAATGCAATAATAAAATGCTTCTGTCTTCAGGAACTTAAGGAAATAATAGCAAAGTAACTCTGTGGTTTTGAACTTGGACTTCTGTTTCTGTTTATTGTTGTAAGCTGACCAGCCAGTGAATAGTTTAAGTTCATTATGCTGATGTATTGTATGTGTTGAGAAACTCTTGATGTTGTTTTTGAAACTAGGGCCTGAGTACTTCTCAAATTTCATCATCACTTCCCAGGAGAGAGCAGTGGCAAAGAGTTATACAGAAAATTACTGGTAGCCTATTGTTCAACCTGAATGTGTTCAAGCTCCAACAGCACTGATACTGCTGGATCTCAATCCCATGTTTCTGTTTTATGGCAATGCTGTGACCTGTGCTAGTTATTCTGAGAGCACTCAGTCTGGGCCAGTTGAGATCATTAACAGATTTTAGTGAGTTGACATGAAACTAATCTTCAGTGTTCAAATGACCTAGGAGATGGAAGGAAGTAAAAGAAAAATTAGCAATAACTAGTCTCCATTGCACAGCAGCCTTGAAAATCAAGCTAGATTTTGACTGAGGGGATTGATTTGGGGATTTGGGGTTTTTTTTGGGGGGGGAGGGGGACAGACAGCAGAAGGGCTTATTTTACTTTGCTCACATCTTAAAAGAATAAAATCTATAGATAATCAAAATAAGTAGATGGCTGGTGCTACAGTATTAAGTCTTTTTTGCAGTTCGTTATTAAGGACTATACTTGAAATGAAATTTGCATGTTCTGGGAAAGAGAAAATGTAGGAACTGCAGTACAACTGCATCTTTATAGTCTTAGTTCCACTTTTGCATCTTTACTGTGTGATGGGGCTGAGTACTAAAGCCTCAAGCTAAAAGGTTATGTTTCACGTCTGTGTGGGTGTGGAAGGACCTTGACTGCCAAGGAAAGTATCTAGGACTTAGTGATGGTGGCTTACAGGGGATCACTGGTAGAACAGAGATGGTGCCAATTAGATTCGTGCACTTGAGATTGTTTTGCTGTCAAGTCATTGCCTGAGCCTTCTGATTAGGAAAGTTTGGCTGGCCTTTGTGAAAAATCAGAAGCTGTCCCTATTGCCTTGTAAACTCTTGGGAAGACTTTGCTTAAAGACACATGCAATTGCCAACTAATGAAATGGAAGACTCTCTGAAATGGGAACAGGGAGCCTACTGCGTATGTGCTCCTATCCAGCAGCCTTGTTACTGGAAATACCCACTTCTAGAGAGCTTCTGACAAGTCCTGCCTGCTTTACAACCTAATGAAAGAAGTTTTGTCTTTTAACAAGTGTCTTTATATATAATGCTTGACATCCCCCATTTTCCTGCACAAGTAGGAAGATGGAAGCTTGTGATACTCCCCATGGGAAATGTCACCAGAAGTGCCTCAATTGCTACCAAAATATTTAAATGTTTTATCTGATTTAAAGAGGAAATTTAAATATAAGTAATGCTATATCCTTCAGCAGAAAGAAGCTGTGATGCAACTAATAATTTAAAATAAATCCAGTTGCTCACAGTAGTTACCTGATAGTATATTGTCTGTACAAATACAAAGTCCAGGGGCTGTGGCAACATCTTAGAATATATTTCTTCTGTCACCCAAAATAATAAAATTCTGTCCCCGTGCTCTCTTCTATAAAAAAAATCTAACTTTGACAAACTGCTTCCATATCTTATTTTTAGCTTTAATCACTCAATTTAATTAAAAATGCATTTTTAACACAACACCTAAATTCAGGAGCTGAAAGGAATGGGTGGTTTTGCTTTCATCAGCATAGTAAATTACTTTTTTCACTTCTGTATTTCTTACCTTTCAGATTTTATAGTTCAAGCAGAATTTTATTACTTGATTAATGGAATCAAGGCAGCATATTTAGTATACAGTAACTTTTTCCAGATGATATATACTTTAACGAACTAGCTAGTGGTGACTAGTTCCTCTGCCAGATTCTTTTGCCACTGGCTCTTATTGTTGTTGAGCAAGAAAAAAATAAGGCAGTGGTTTGAATACCAAAGTCTTTAGAGAATAACAAATTGAGGATGTGCAAGAGTGCTTGAGTAGGAACTGGGGGTAGAGGCCAGAGAAAAAGTTCCAAAAGTAACTGAACTAATAACTGAGAACACAATAAAGCCTTAAATAAATTACTGTTGGCTTGGTACATAAATGAGACTATGAATCGCAATTTTCAAAACCATAATGCTTTAAACATAGATGTATCAATTTTTGATTGCATTGTTAAAATAAGACATTTATAACCTGCCTGTTGTAAAGGAAAATTAAACCCATTGCCAGTGAAAACAAATTGCAGTGCAGTGTGGCATGATAAAACCCCTAAACTCAGCACTCCCTCTCATTAAGATTAATTAGTTCCCATCAAAAAATATCAGAGAACAATGTGTATAGGCTCACTTAGGTCTCCAGGGCATGTGGGAAGATTAGTGGCATATGTTGAGTGTCAGAATTTTCTTTGAGCAAGAATGTTCTTTTCTTTAGGAGAACAGTGATCCACCCCTTTCTTTACATGATCTCCCTCTGTGGGCTTCTAAGCGGTTTCTTCCATCAGTCCTGTTCCACCTCTGAGCATGTAGTTGTAGCAGATCATTCTCATATTACAGCCAGTAGCTAGATTGCATTTTTCCAATATAACTTTAAAATCCATCCAGTATGTGCATCCAGTGCTTTTGGACTATCAAGGGTGGAAGCAGCATGTACCAACAAGAATCCAGTGAATTTCTTGGTATGTAACTAAAGATTTTTTTTTTTAAATGCTTATAAGATCAATAGATTAAGTTACTGCTTATTCTTCCTGTCTCTTGCCAGGTTCATTCAGTATAAAACTACCGTATTGAACCTGTTCATGCAGACACTTAGTTAACTTAGTTAAGTTTCAGATTTATGTTCTCCTTCATTAATGAACTAGTAAGTAGTTTTAGATATACTCTTCTACCAAGTAATATAATGACATACCAAAGATAGGTGGTGTTCCGCAATCTACATCTGTACGCATACAAAAATAAATTTTCATTGTCAAATGGAAGCACTATGAAATCTTAGTCAAAATTTGTCTTCTATGAGCAGATGACTCCAAGGAACATTTGGCTTCCTGTGTACTAGTCTCTATATTAGCTCCCCTTGAATACAAATCCATACCAGGCTGAAGACCTGCATGATAACCTCCCACAGGGTTGGTCTAAGTGCCTGAATGATCAAAGCTCCAATGATGGCTGCACTCTGCTGGAACTAAGGAACTGCCAGCCATCGTGGGGAATGTGAAGATAAGGAGGGAAGTGACTTCCAAGAACAGACTTAATCTGTGAATAAGAGAAAAGCAACTGGTTGAGTAGCTTTCAAAGACAGATCAAAATTTGTTTCAATCACTTTCAAATAGGAGCTTTTTCATAGATGCTGATTAAACACAGCAGAACTGTTCCCAACATCTAATAAAATCCGACAGTGCTACTTTAGGTGACTGGAATATACTCTCTTAACTTCTGTTGATTCAATAAAAGATGTACTGCAAAGAATAGTATTTAGGTTAGTAGGCAATAATACACTTAAATATTGTGGCTGTGTATATTGTATTGTTGAATTCTAAGTGGCTTTATTTCCTTTCTTAATTTTAATTTGTTCCTGTTGTTCTTGACTTAGCTACTGTTATCTTTGTTCACTAAAACAATCCCTTATTATGCAAACATTAGTAATGGCTTTTAGATGAATGAAAAAAAAACCAGGTGTACAAAATACTACCAAAACACTAAATATTTCATGAAAGGAAGATAAGGTTCAGCTAGAGTTGTTAGGGAGCCAAGCCATTATAGCATTAAACATATGTAAATGTTCTAGTAAGACAACACCTGAATGTTCAGTTTGTAGGGAGGTGTCTGCTTGCCAGTAGTGAATGTAGAACTGCAACACATGAATGAAATCGGATGGAATAAGACATGCTGGCTGAAGTAATCTTTGACTTGCTGGATGGGGGTACTTTTTGACCAAGAAAAGAGGAAAAATCTTTCAGTTGAATGAAGTACATATTTATGGGATTAGAGATACAGATGGAATGTACCTCTGCAGATTATCTGGTGTAGCCTCTTATGTGAAGCAGGGCTATCCCTGTCATTAGATCAGATCAGCTGTAGCAGAGTCTTGAAAACTCCAAAGGTGGAGAATGTTTCTCCTCTCCTTCCAGAGAAAAGATGGCCCTGATTGAGCAGTGGGGTTGGGCCAGGTGACCTCCAGAGCGCCCTTCCAACCTCAACCATTCTGTCACAGGGGAAAGTAGAACATACATTAATTGAAGGCTCTTTCTCTTAAATGTTAGGGAGGGAACACACATTCACAACCAAGTGTATCATCTCTATGATTAATATTGGATAGTGAACTCTCTGAAGCTATAATGACATACTAAAATGTCAGGTATAGCAGTGCTGCTGAGTAGGTATCGTAGTGTTGCTTATGAGATGTGACTTAGTGCTGTATGAGCCTTGAAGAATGTTGTCCCTCTTGAGGTTCACTAAAGCTAAAAGAATGTACAAAGACAGACTGTAAAGTCAGAAAATCACCCAGGCAGAGAAAATTCTAATGTCATCCAAGCTGGGAACAAAAATGAGGGGGAAGAAATGGATGCCACATGAAGCAGAGAGTGGTAGCTTCAGCTCTGAGCAACCTCAGCACAGTTTAACTCTCTAATTCCACAATAACATGAGGTTATTTCTGAAAGTCAAAACTCAGGATTTGGTACAACTACATTACATCTTCTCCATTCTCTGCTCCTGGGACATGACTCGGAAAAGTCTTGAGACAGCTGGGAGAATTAAGCTGTTTCAAGAATGTTCTGTGTATTGTTTTGGTTTTGATACACTTTTATTTCCTATTTTGTAATCAAGAATGTAACCTTCTGCTTTGCTAGACTAAACTTATTTGCTTCTTTGGATTTGTCTAGCATTAATGCTAACCTCACACAATTGTGCCAAGTATAAAGCATCTTGTCTTTTTCCCAAAATAGCTTTATTTATTACAGTGTAATAGAGATCTTGAAATCCAGAAAAGGTTCAGGAAGCTAAATCAGGGTGACTTTCCCTCCAAGCTGCAGAGGTTGATTTGATAGCTAATATAACCAAGGATTGAATATGAGAGAGAAATACCAGCCAGTAAACATTCTCTGACAAGGATCAAGCAGAATACAATTCCTCTGACTACCACTTCGTTTCATACAGTCCAATTTCTGCTATATTGTGTAAACTCCTGGACTGGCGAGGGAGTGCAGAAGGGGAGGAGTTTCTATTTCTTATTTCCAAAGACTTTCCAGCAGATGATGCAATACCTTTGCCTGATCTTCTAAAACTGTAGACAGGTGAATTTCACCCGTTTAAGACTAAATAAAAGAGAATTGTCAGGAAAAGTGTTGTTGGAAGGTCTGGAGGAATAAGAGGTACTGGATGATTCCATCACCAAGTGAACCAGCCCAGGAAATAATCCTGTTGTTCCATCAAAAGTGTATGTATGTGGAGAAGTGTTTAAACCCCTGTATGGTGTATTTCCAATGGTGCTTATTGTATCAGTCTAGGTACCCAGTTTCATTTTTTCCTCATTAAACTGAAGGCACACTTCCAAAATTAAACATAGGCACTCAGCAGGAATGCAAATCTCTGCAATGTACTGGGGCTGTGGGAGGGAGATCCCTGTGGAGGGAGTCAATGTAGATAAGACTGCACTGAGTTTAAAAACAGAGGAAGCACATGAGTCCGAGATGTGGCTAGATGCAATGAATCTTATTGACAAAAATATATCAATGGATATGGGGATCTATTCCTAGCTTTCTGGATAATATTTTGTATTGTTCCTTGCAAGCAAACCTGATGTCAAATGTGACAAACTTCTCAGTGTAAAAGAAAAGCCCACGGGCTACAATCTGAAATCCTGAAAGGCAGCCTGTCAAAATGGCAATGTGGAAGAAAAAAAAAACACAGTAATTTTCTTTTTTTGTGTTGAATTTCTGTGGGCATTAGGAAAAGGACTCACACTTGTGGTATCCTGTAGTATCACTAGATATGTTGCAAAACTGTTAGCTGTAGCTAACTTTTGTGTGTATTACTGGGGTAATGCAAACTAGGGTTTCTGCTATTTCCCTTTAAGAAATTTGACCCATTGAATTGAAAGGGAGCACCTGGATCAGGTCAGCCTTGTATTTACAAGTAACAGTGCAGAAGTAGCCACTTCAAAAGGGTATAAAGGAGGTAACACATCGGCCACTGGACTGCAAAATTGCTTCCCAACACCACATAACAAATCCTATATCAATAAAGAAGACCCTAAAGCCACAGGCAGCACAAGAGGATGAAGTTACCATGAGTTTTTGGGCCATTGCATTAATTACAAAACTTGCTGAATTAAAAATTTAGAATCTTCCCAAGAAAGGACATTTCCTGCGCTGGAGAGGACATCTGTATGTCTCTCTCAAATCCCAGCCTTAAGTTCCAGATTTGTAACCGCAGTGGAAGTTGAGGATTTTGTTGTAACTTCTGTGATTTTTTAAATTTTTTTTTTAAATCATTAAACAGGGAAATTCTTGACTTGCATGTGATGTGCTGTATGTCAGGGGCTGTATCTATTTTGACTGCTGCTTCTGTTTTCAGCTGCAAAAGAAAGAATTGCAGTCTATAATACTTCTCTTGCAGCACCTCAGTTTAAGTCCTGGAAACTACATATTGTTCCTGCCAGGTCATGAACTATAACATCATGGCAGTCAGTAACAATACTTCTGTTGTTTGAAGTATGAGGGGTTTAGGCTGTTAGGAATGCTGGTCTTGCTGCTTCTTTTAGTTATTTAACCTTTTCCTGAGTCAAGAAACAACTTACGCTTGCTGTATACTGAAAACTAGCTAGAGTAGAGGATATTTATGTAGGTGTCTGGACTGGACATGGATTTATAACAAACTTGTGGAGTTGAACAATATAATACCTGAAAGTGAGTGAAATACAAGCTTGGGCACAGACCCAAGCTCGCAAACAGTATTGCTTCCAGACTCTGGACTTTTATGTTCCTGAACTCATTCCTTACCTGAGAAAGACCTGGATACCAATGAATTCCTTATGCCTATAATAGATATGCTTTATTTCAGAATACTTTGACTAGTTCAGCTGTGAGTTAATTCCCTACCCCACCCACTCATTGATTTGTCTGCTAACACAAATCCTAATGTATAAGGAGCAGCAGTCGGTAATTTAGGGATCCAAAGGGAAAAGTTAAGATGGCAGAAACATTAGGTTATAGGATTTGTCCATAAAAGAAGTAGGCCAGTCATCACAGCCTGTCAGTATAGACTTAAGGAAGAGGCCGTATTTGGTTATCTAATGTATGTATGCATAACTGTGCCACTGACAGCACTATCTAGAGGCTAACTTTGATTTAAGGTTCTTCCAGTGGAAAAATAAAATATTTAGAAGGCTGGTTTGCTTGACAGACTATGGTTAAGTGATGTGCTGTTAGGACTTGCATAGGAGTATATGGGCAATATACCGATGGAGACTGCTTTGCCTGAAATCTTCTGGTGCTATGTACTGACTCACTGTCTCATTATGCTCTTAGCAAGTGTGCAGGAATTTTAAGGGTATGCCATGTTTCTCACCTAACTATTGCATATCTAGCAAGGGTCAGCTTGCAAGTAGCTTTTATCAAGGGAATGTAGGTAATAGTAAGTTTACTTACAATGGGTGACTAAACAGGAAGAAAGAGAAAACCCTTGCTTAAGGAAGGGTTCATGCTTCAGGCATGCTAAGATCTGTGAGGCTTCAGATCTGGAATACACAAGTAGATCCTAAATAGTACAAGGAGATGGGCTCGTGATGTGGTTGGTGCATAAGAATTGGTTTTTAAGTACAATCTAGGGACCATCTATAATACTGCTTTGACGAACTGGACACCTCATTTTAGGGCTGTATGTGTTAGCAGAAGTAATTCTGCTTAAAATATATCTAGAGTCAGTCACACTGCCTTCTCCAGCATGAAGACATCCGAGGGGCACAGTTCAGCAGGGCTTGCTTGCCCTGGCTGCTGCTGTGGGAGTGCAGACCTGACAGATTCCTAACCAGGCTTGCTACTGAAGCACAAGCCTGTTATTAGCCAGGACTCTGCGTTTCACCTGTAAGCATGACCTAGTAACAGTCTTGAGGGGAGGCAGAGGACATCACACGCCCAGGCCTCAGGAGATGTGGAAGGCTGCCAGGTTCTCACTGCTGCTTGCTCACTGGTCACGGCTGGATGTGGTCCTCAGGCTGGCAAGGCTGTATGGTGTTCCAGTTTGGTCTGAGGGAAGCCCCAAGTAGAGATTTACTTCAAGGGCGATGACTTCCAATTTATTTTTTCATTTTTGTAAGCTTTTAATGCTCTGTGTATTTGGGGTTTTGTTTTTATTTTCAGTTCTAGTTTTCTTGGTGTAAATAAAGTATTTATCCTCTTCCTGCTTTCCATCTCATGAATTAAGCATCATCTTCTGTAACACAATTAATATCCAGTTATAAATTAAGATGATACTTGAATAATACTTAACAGGAAGAGCACTCTTCTTTCTGAAATGAGTAAAACTTCAGGAGTTGGGGTTTTTTTAGGGTGTAGAACAAGATCCTATTTAGTGGAAAGTGTGAAAAGAACAACACTTGGTTTAACGCATTTTAGTTGTCTTTCCTAAAAACAAGCAAGAGTTAATAGGAAGTAATGTTTGACAAAATGATAATAGTATACATGGTGTAATAGTCATGAACTTGAGTCTAACCTCAAGATCCTGTCTTGAGTGAGAATTAAGGTGGTGAGGTTTCTTTTTTGTAACCTTAGCCATTAATACTTTCAGCTTTGTGGGTTAACATTAATAGAGTCAAAGCAGGCTTAGGACCTGTGAAGACATTCTAAAATAAACAGAATTTGGACAGTGTGACCCAGGAAGGGGGAGAAGAGGCTTCAGTTCTTTTATGAAATGCTGAGCTGTATTAACTGCTGCAAGGTAGAAGGCTCCATGATCTCTAACATTTACACAAGTAGTAATCAGTTAGGTATGTAGCTCCTGCAGAGGAATGCGCATATAACCAAGCTGAGTAGAATAGATGTTTTGGCTTGTATTTCTTCAGAGGAATGCAAACTGAAAAAGGAAAAAAAACAAAAAGGTGTTAAATAGCAAAATCTAGGTTTAATTTTTCCTTTTGCTTGAAAGCCTTTAGCAAAAGACTGGAAAAGTGCTGTCTCATGAGGCTGCGATCCATGTCTAGACTGACTAATGCTACTAGTGCTTGCTTGTTGTCTTCTAAATAAATATGAAATATCTTTGTTCAGAAGATTCCGATATGCTTTATAGATGGAACCTTAGACAGTGCTGCAAAGGGAGAGGCAGAGCAGAAGCCTCCTGGAGTGTCAAGCATTGTATCTAGTCATTAAATGGTCAGCATGCAATCTGAGCATGTCATTTCAGGACATTCAGAATCTTAAAATTGAGGCTTAGCTCTCCTTTTATGTTCTTGAAAGCAGGCTATAATTAACCTGAATGCACCTGCTGCTTTGTTAGCAGAGTTAGCCTTATGGCTGTGCCCTTCACTACCTGAGCAGATAGTTTCTTTTCTCCAGTGCTCATGGCAGTGTGAAACAACTTCAAGCAGCCACCTCCTGTCACTTTAACCCTGTGACATTCATTGCACTGCATTAAATGAAGCTTGCATTAAGCCCATGCTCATTCTTTGTGGTTGTCTGCATTGATTCATGACAATGCCACTGAGTTTGGGAGGACAGCTTGATCACAGAAATTAGGAGGAGATAGGTATGTGCACACACATAGCTGAAGACATAGCATAGGAGGAGTGTATTTTTTTCTAAACACTGCATTCATATTTTATTTATACTCTTTTGAATGAAAATTAAAGCATACAGTCAGATCACTTTTGTGGCTTAGAACTAGAAATTCTGGAAGAGTACTATAGAAATCAAATGGGATGACATGATTTTACTAGTGTGTATATAGTGGAATATCTTGTCCCCCCAGTCTGAGTCAGAATTAAGTGGTTGAAATAATAAATGTTAAAATCCTCAATGAAACACACATTATACAATGTTTCATGAGAGAAGTGGGATGATATAATAATTATTAAAATAGGTAATGCTAATAAAGAATGAGTAAGGATTGGCAGGTGTAATATTCCATTGTATGTTAGCTCAGTCTAAATCCTATAAATCTTAGGTTTATTCTACTGAAAGACAATTTTTTAAAAATGTGTCTGGGGGTTGTCTCTTTCCCTTAGCCAATAGATGACAAGCAGCTCTTGGAATTTCTCTGTGCAGTGGTAGAAATTTTTCTGTCACTGAATTTTTGTCTAGTTTACTTAACCTGAAAAAGAACCCACATCTCACTGTGTGAGAGTAATGTAGTAGCATAGCTGTTGTCCATTTGAAGTTAGGCTCTAATAATAATTGAATGCAAAGATGGGGAGATAAAATATGTAGTGAGTAGAAGGAAATGAAACAAAGCAAAAGAACAGGGCAGGGAACCTATTGTACCCTTCTACGTGTAAACCAGATTATTGGGGAGGCAGTGAGACTTCTCCCTGGTGTGTGACAATCAATTAGAAATTCATAAATAATAGCATGGTATTGGAATGGTGTCACGGATGGAGTGAGAGAGAGGCAAAAATAATGAGGTTTATTGGTGCAAAACTGTCAGGGAGACCCTCCCGTTGAGTCATGAGGTTCAGAAAAGATCCCCTTGCTTTCTAAATTCCCTCAGAGAGGAGTCTAGGTGCAGCTGGATCCAATCCTAGTCCCAGACTTGGTCAACGGTTTATGTCTAAAGGATTATATATGCGCAATTAATCCTTCATGTCACTTAGCTAAGATTTCCAAGTTAGCATGCTGTTAGCCACTTACCGAGAATCTGTTGCGGTAAGGAATCTCTCAACCTCGAGGAGTAACCTTGAGAGGCATCCCTGCTCAAGGGGAGATCCTGGCGTGCAGCCCGCTGCCGTGCAGGAGAGCTCAAAGGACTCTTGGACTGCTCAGTATTTATGGGGTAAGATGATTGGCTCATAGTCATATTTGCATACTGACCACTGTGCTTAGGTGGGCACATTCCACAATAGCCCTTGGCTATTGTATTGTTATCTGTCTCCCCCCACACCCAGTGGGTGCATCCTTCACGACCAGACCAGACACATCTATCACCACCGCCACAGGTGGTTATCACTTGAAAGAGGTCAAGGGAGGGGGAGTCAGAGATGAGGGGGGGAGCACACTGCCACAAATGGTAACTCAGTCTCAAGTAACCGCTGTCTCTAGGAAAGGAAGAGTAGTCATCTGTTCAGGAAAAGGAAACAATTTTTATTTTTAATTGCTTTAGCTTTTAACTGATGGTAGCTGTTAACATCAGTGTCCTCGGGCTCTGGTAGTCCACTAGAGAGAGCTCAGTGGAATGGCTAAAATGGAATTGCAGCTGGGAAGAGTATGTGCCAAGACAGTGAGGACTGCCAAACATCATGTAATATCACTAGCATGGCAGCCTCCACAGATCTGTACTGCATTCTAAAATAGACCCTTCAAAAAAAATTTTAGCCCTCTTTATAGATCAGAAGTAGAAACATGGACAAATGAGAGTTTCTATTTTGCTTTCCAGCTGAAAGTATCACCCCAGAAACTCAGTGGTTCAATATTTAAGGGGCTTCTTTGTATTTTTTAGTAAGGTGACACTCTTTCCTCTTGAAGAAGTATTCTGCATGGTGTATAGCTGAGCTGCATAAGTTTCCAAGACATTTGGAGTCTTAAAGACAGCTATGATGGCCTGTAAAATCCAGTTTGATAGTGCTAAAACCATGAAACTACCTGAAAAAAAAAATCTAATTCTTCCTCCCCCATCTCTTCTCAGTTCTGGGTTGCAAGACAGCCAAGAAGCATTCCCAAGACCTCTCCTCAAAGTCTGAGTCATTTGCAAACCTGGTTTAATTTCTTTAACAGATTTAAAATAACTCTTGAGACTCTGCATCTGCCAAAGAATATATTGCAATGGTTCATGTAATGTGGGTTTTTTTTAAAAAGTTTTGGGTTTTTTTAAGCTTGCATGTGCATCTTGCATATTTGAGGAAAGAGTGAGAAAGCAATACTGTGGCCACGAATGGCACTGGAGTATTTGCATTTATCACTGCAGGAAGCCAAATACTAAGAAAACTAAAACCAGATAACTGATATTTTTTTATATATGGGATGGTAATTAGGCATTTTATGCTGGTTTAGGGTTAAGTTTTCACTCTGAGGGGAATTTGATTCCTGAGGGTACCTATAAGCACAGAAAGGAATTAGGTTCCCAAAGGTTTGCTAAATGTTTGAATTCTAATAAACAGCCAGCTTTACAATGATCAGCTATTTGAAAATCAATCTTTTCTTAGCAAAGAACTGTCATAAATGTTTCCCACTTAAACTGTTGCATAAGTATTTGCATTTCTTTGCATGTTCAAATTTACATAGTGCTGTTTTAATTATGTAATGTAATCATGGAATTTACATAAATGTGCATGAAAGGCAGTGCAGCTCATAATTTCCTCCTCTCGCTGTGTCGTACATGCTTTAAATTTACATACCAGGAGAGAAATGTATACTTTGTAATTCCAGTTAAGGTGGGTATGTTGCCTGGTCTTACATGGAGGCAGGATTTATAGGCTGCTCTTAAGTCTGTGTTTATTTGGATTACTTACTGTTAACCAGCTCTTTGTGTAGAGTGCGATGTACTAATCTATGACTTCTGGTGTGCCAGTATTATAATCTCATCATCAAAACTTAAATGGCATGAAAACGCTTTCTTCAAAAAAGCCAAAAACCAAAATGGAAAGTGGTTGTCTGGGCGACTGGAAATTGTTATACTCTATTAGGGAAGAATTGTACTTTCTGGTATTACTATGGCAATTGGGTTATAAAGAATGGGATAAACTGATGTTAATGTAGTTACCCAAAGAGAATTACTCCATAGAATGTAATGACTGAAGCTTTGTTAAAAACTTGAAGTATCTAGGTTGCAACTAGGAATCTGTTGAACTAGGGAGTGTGGTCTGTGTTGATAGCTATGCCAGTGGTACAGTAAGGGGTCAAACTGTAAATGCTGCATTTCAACAGCTGAAGTTTTGGGTCCATCTCTGAACTTGCACCTCTTTCTCATTGAAAGCAACAGCAGAAAACTCTGATTTGACTACAGCATTTTTAAGGCAAGAACTGTAAGTAACTTCCTGAGGCAACTGAGACAGTATGTACAGTGATCTAATGGAATAAGGGGCCATTATAAGTGCTACCATACTATAAATAGTTTTTCAACAACGTAAACTTCAGTTTTGACACAAGACAGGGGAAAGTGGGAGAACAAGGATGTAGTTTAATATCTGATGGGATGAATCTGGTCTGGAGGACTTGCATGTGCCTCATAACCTGACAGTTTAAGGGCTAGCTACAGTGTGTGTATTTATGTAGTTTTAATAGAAATACTACATTTCATGTTTCTGAAGAGATACCATGTCTCTGATCTCCCTCCTTTAGTCTGTGCAAAGATGGAGGTATGGACTTGTTCCTTTCTATGCTGCTTCCTTGAAAAAGCGTGTATGCATGCACACACACATGTGCTGGCCTTGCTGAGGGGTGGAAGAGGCAGGTAAGTCTGACTCTCAGAAATTTGGGTTCTGTCTGTCCTCTCCTCTACTCCCCCACCCACCCAAAAGGCTTCGTAAATAAATAAGCAACTACGTAGCTCCTACTGTACCTGCTTTTACTCCTGTTGACTCTAGAAGAGAAGAAAGACTAATTGTACATTGACTACTTTCTAGAGTTTTGTTTTCCTTAGGAAAACTATAGAATGATCTCAGCTGGTACTCATTCACTGTCTGAGGGATAGTTTCAGCAAGTAATCTGCCTACTGGCTTTGTCCAGGCAATGGTCATATTTTATAATGAGCATTCAAAATGATCTGAGGCAATTAAACTTTTTCTCCATCTTTGGTACAAAGCCCTGCTTTACATTTGAATGTGGCAACATTTTAAAGGGAACTGCAGTCCCTCTTCATTATTTGGATCATTAGTAACAACAAGTATGTGGGAGCTGGGGAGTGTGGATCAAGGGAGAGGCGAACGAATACATACAGAAAATTTGAACCTGTTTCTGCTCCTTTTCTCTAGGCTCAGTAGCAGTCCAGCCACTTACATATCCCAAAGACCTAGGAAGTGGGGTGTAAAGTAAAGAATAAGGCAGTAAAATACAGTTGAGGCAATGGATGTAGTTGATACACCTCAAAGATGTAATGAGAAATAAGCCCAGCTAGAATCAGGTAGGCTCTGTATGTTCGTGTCTGCTTGCTGTGCTGCTGTTGGGAGGATGGTGTTGAATCAGTATAGCTAGCTAGCTCCATATTGCAAGTTTTATTAACCTGGGTTTCATGCAGCCTTACCAGAGAATTTTTTTTGGTGAGCATGGTGAGTGTTATGTTGTACTCCTATATTTTCAAAATGGCAATAATATAAACGGGAACATACGGGTCCATGGAATGTGTTTGCTATCCGCTTTCCTTCTTAAGCCTGCAAGGACAGATAAAAGGCTTTTCTAAACTATCAATGGATTTGTTTGCCAGATGCTTTCCAGATGAGTACATTCGGGGTGGAGAAAGGAGGACTTTCGGCTCAGCACAAGTCCTTTGATTCCTTTCATATTTCTTTCAAAACAAGTTTTGTTTGTTAAGGAACAGGGGAAAAAAACCTTGGCAAATAGAAAGCTTTTGGGGGGAAGATTAGTTTGAGTAGTACTGTATAGAAATATTGGGCATCTTTAGTACTAAATAGATGGAGGGAATTCCTCAAGGCTTTTTTAGATTCCTAGAAGGATTTTATTTTTAAAATAAATGGGTGTTAGCTTTGCTAATGTTGAAGAATGTTCTGTATGTGAGAAGTCTGAAAATAAAATTGGCATTTTAATTACTTGCACCATTTTTCCCCCCATGTCCAATATGTAAGAGGCCACTTGTTCACTACACTCTGGGAAGCAAAAATGGAAACAAGCTACTACTTTGTTTTCTGTTTATACTCTGACATTTCTAAACAAGAAAAGAATGTAGAACACTTGTAGAAGAGCGTATTTTCTCCTAGTTTTGCAAGAAATAACAAATGAGACGTTTGACTATGATCATTTTGGTTTGGTAATTATACGGTTTATGAGAAATATTGAGAAAAATTAGAAATGCCTAGAGAGTCAGACATTGTAAACCTCTCTACCCAGTATAAATCCCAGACTGTGTTTCTTTCTGAAGAAAGAAATGTCACTGTCACTTTCTGTGTCACAAACTACTTCAGTGTTTGGACTACTGATATCACAAATCGTGGACAAAGGAGCAATTAAAGAACCAATTGACTGGTCATTACTGTCACTACTGAAAGTGGAGCACACTTCAACCAACCAACCAAAAACCCCACCTTATTCCTGTATAAGCTTGTTCACAGGCCTTTAACAATAATAGAATAGGACTTCCCATCACAAAAACATGCACCTATAGCTATGGTACTAGAGCCAATTGCATCCAGAATCAATATTCAGCAGTTGGGAAGTCAGACTTGTGTAAGCAATGGCTGGTTGGTGCGTAACATCAACAATACTTGTTTGTGAGTAACTCTTACTGATGAGCTATTAGTGTCATTTCCTTCTGCTCACAAGGATACCTGTTTCTTTTTACAAATTATATTTTGTATGATTGGCCAAGTATATTATCCAGATCTTCAGCTTCAGCATGCTTATGAAAGTGCTTTAAAATTAGCATTTAGCTGGAACTGTAAACTTAGCAGTTTGGTTCATCCTGACTGTTTGGCTGTGAGGAAGCAGGCAAAAATAATTCAAATGTTTGTTCCCCTTCAACATACTATCCGTAAGTCTTTCTAAAGGACAGACTAATTCTTCTGCAGTGGCCTGGGATAACTGTAAAACATCTCAACATACAGAATCATGGGCTAAGACTGTGATCTGCTGTTTACTGTACAGAAGCAGGCAAGTGAGGGAACAGGGAGGACATAATAAAGCACATACGGGTTTGCAGTGAGAATGCTTAGCATAACTATATAACATAGACTGAATTACAGGTCTGGAATAGCTCATTATCAGTTCCTAAGACAGAAAAATTAGTTTATTTATGCTGTAGCTAATGCTGTTCATTGAAATTCTTTCACTTCATTACTGAGACAAGCTGCAAAGCAAAGGTCACAATTTGCTTAAGCTGCCATTGCCAAATTCATGAGGCAGGAAGGGGAAATGCCTTCTGCAAGAAAGACTTTGGATGGTAACTATTAAACTTTCTACTTCAGTTGTATATATGATAAAATTATGCTGATTCCTGTAACTCCTTCTCTGAACATCTTCCCCTGTCCCTGTATTAGCAGTATGCCCCCCCTTCTTTACAACTTGTTCCAAATTACTTTTCCCACTTGGTGAGATCTGTTCCTTTCCCATGACTTGTCCTTTAAAGGGCAGCAGCATACCCATTTCCTTCTCTCTTAAAAGCCTTCTCAGTACTTTCTGTGCTCTGGGTGGCAGTCATTGCTTGTTTTGCCAGGACCATGTGCCAGGGAGCAACAAAGTCAATGCATGGTTGCAAGTTAGTGATGGAGAAAAACTGTTTTCCTTGGGTAGTGAAACAATGATCTGTGACTCCATATATATTAGCCCACTGTTAAATGAGTAGGTTTGTCTTCGCACGTGAGATAAAATGAGCTTGCAGGAAGATGCTTGTGCAAAGCTGTGGATGGGCAGTTCAGATCTTGAGTCTACCTCAATGTCAGTAAGAAAATGGCAACCACTGTTCTTTGGAATACTGAAATGATAGGAGGCTAGAAAAAAAATTCCATGGCACTTCATACATGTAACTTTAACAGCATTCTCCTTTAAGTCATAAAGACACTTGCTGAGCCAAATAATGTTACCTTTGATTGTTTTTCCCAGTGAAGTCAGTCTTGAGGAAGGGGACAGATAATGTGATACCAAACACATTTTAGACTCTAAGGTCAATAGCTGTGTCAGTACTGAATTCACTAGCCATTCTTCTGTGACTTTTGAATTGTTCTGTGCTCTGTGAAAGAAAACAGTATGTTAGTGCTACTCTTTGTAGTCTGTATTTGTTGATTACTACTTTTGAGCTGGAAAGGGATGCCGATTCTGGTGAAAGGCATTTTAGAGGAGGAAGGCTGTGTAGTTAAAGTAGAAACTGTCTTTGGCCAACATTAGTAGCCTGTCTGCACTGGTGTTTTAAGACTTGCACACACCAGCTGCTGTTGAATCCTAACAAGAGAGAACTTGACAGTTTGAGGTATCTAAAGCCTGAAAACTTGACCATCAAACAAGGGAGACCGGTTACTCAACCTCTTCAGGGGTATTATAACCTGAATTCTAACTTATTTTTGGAACTCAGTTTCACCTGTTTTGGGATAGTCTTCAGTCCTGCTATAAGCAGTTCTTCTAGTATTGGGCAGAAGTCAGTGTCTGTTCTGTTGAAAATTATTTGTGGCCTAGTGTTTCTTCTTTCAGTTAATATAGCTACCTCATCTAGCTCTATGTGAAAATGTTCTTGATAGCATTTGGTTTCAGAATCTCCAGCATGTTCATGTTTTTCAAATGAAATCTTAAGACTTCCATTCTAAGATTAGCATTGAAAAATGAAAGTCATCTGAATTTGGAATGAAAAGACAAAAAAAATAAACCACTCATTGGAGAGCTCTAATTTCTGGCTTATTCTTGGTAAACAATTTTGTATAAACACAGCAGTACTGATGAGTATTTAATTTGTTTCAGTTTACTGCATATGTTATTTATTGGGTTGGAATTTTTTATTATAAATTATTTAGGAGCGTCTTTTTGTGTTTACTTACAAAGCTGAGAGTAAAGTAGTTTCCTTAAACACACCCCAAGAGGAGTGGTGGGAATAGGTGCTCTTCCCGATGCCTGATAGCATCATGGCATGCTTGTGAGCTCATGTTAGAATTAGTCTTTTCTTGGCTTCTCTAGAGTATCTGCAGCTGGGTCAGGAATCACACTGTAGGATAAAGCCTTCTTCCTCGCAGTAACAGGAAGCCTTCCTCTGAGCAGAAGTACCAAACCAAGAACTACCTAATATAAAAGGAGAAAATCTGAGAAACACCACAAGCTCCATTTCAGGTTCTTTAATGCCTACAATACAGAGCAGGAATGCAGAAAAGCAAAGAGAGCCTAACCCATCAAAATTGATAAAAGCAGATACAAAGGCAGGCTTGGAGCTCTCTTGGGCTACTCCAGCCTTCATGCTGCTTAGCTAATGGAAAATTACCAGGAAATGTCTGTCCACTGCAGTCCTTGCAGCTTTTTTTTTTTTCCTGGAGTTCTAAATCAAACAATCTTAGCTCAGAAGCAAAGAAACTCAAAGGATAAAATGTAGAGCAGTTCTAAGGAAGTTGCAGCATGTACTGGAGAGGGTGCTGGTAGTATGGCGAAGAGGATACATAGCATGATTCCGATTAAGTGGCTTCTAGGCAGGTACCCAAACCTGAAGGAAATCATTCATTCCAGAGGATGCATTTAGGCAACGCAGCAGTGTTTCTTCTGGGTGGGGGAGAAACCAGATCAGTCCTTGCCCAGCAGCCCAACCAAGGAACTAGCAGGAGCAGGAAATCAGCAGAGATGAGGGAGGGAGAGTTTGGCATCTGACTATAAAACTCTTCATATTAGCCAGCTCCTTACCTAAAAATTATTGTATTATTCAGTATTGCCTTCAACAGAGTTAATTCCCCATGGGTGAAAGTGTTATACTGAAAACCCAGATGGGCTAGGTCTACTACATTTCCTTAGTTTAAAAGAAAGAAATGTTGCCCTCTCAAGGGAAGAAATCAGGTTAGTGGCTGTCTTCTGGCTGTGGTAAATCTGTATCACTTTGTCCTCTTTTCAGTTGCACTCCTGTGTGGTTGGTTTCTGGGGGTTTTTTTGAACCTTGTTCTGAAGTCCTGCCTGTAGCTGAGCTCAGAAAAACAAGTCTGTCACTGTGTCATCAGTTGTTCCCTCTTCCCCTCATCTGTGCCTTGAATTCCCCAGCTGGAGAGCCCTTCCTCTGCTTTGCTCAAGGTATTAAACTTCCTTGCCACCAGGCTCAGTGCCATGTGCCAGGGGACTCTGCAAGACTATGACAGTTCTAAATATAAGGTGATGGCCTTAAGTAGGGAAATCTGGCTGCATAAGCTGTTGTAAATGGTGTTATACCAAGAATAGTTCTGCTGCTGCTCTTGGTAAGTCTGTCAACTTTCCTGCATGAACTCCAGATGCAGGGAAAACCTAATATTTTTCTACCCACCCTTGGATGACCTGTTTAGCAGCAAAGCCTTGTAGATCACTTGCAAGTTAACCAACAAGCCAAACCTGCTCAGCAGTCTCCCCCTAACACTTAATTTTTCTGCTAGGCCATATTATTCCTAAGTTTTTCTTTCTATGGAGTTGACCTCAGTAAAGCGCCATTGTTTGCTTACACATTTATTGTCTGTTTGGTGTTCAGGACACAGGAAGCCTTAGCTATGTCAAAAATCTTTAACGAAGTATTTAGAGTACATTTTTAAAAGGCATTTCTCCATATAGCTGTAAAGCCATACTCTCTCTGCTCAGACTAACAAACATGAGGAGAAATATACGAACTGATATTTTTATTGGGCAAATCAATCCATTAATACTCAATCCAATGCACAAAACTAATTCTGCACTAAGTAACTTGTACAGATGAACTCTTCCTTTTTTCCAGTAGACTTAAGGAAAAAGTTCAGCTTTAAGGTTCTGGGAAAGAGAGAAATATTCTGTGACGGGTGGTGGTACAGGCCATCCATTAGTAGTTAGACCTAAAACTCTCCCTGTTTTGAATGTGGGTTAATGTCACTTAATTTCCATAGCCTGGGGTGGTACTTTCTAGTTACAAAAGTCAGCTGGAAAGCTAATCACTTTTTGCAACTTTGTGCAACTGACTCTCTTCATAGGAGTATGCAGACACTTGGGAGGCTGTGCTATGCAAACAGTGTTTGACATGACATCTAACAGTTGTTTCCCTGACTCTAGTCGATACATATTTTGCTGCATGAAATGGAGGCATGGTGGTGCCGTGTCTTCTATGTATTGGATGGCAGGCAGGGGCCTGGCAAGGGCTGTGCTCTCCCATATATGAGAAAGGTGAAGCAGGGACAGGCAGCCTGAGTAAGCAGAAAGGAATAGCTACAGGAAGAGAAGTGCTGGTGCATTGTAGCTCCCAAGGAGAAGAGGGCAGGGTAAAGTGCATGGATAGGAAGGAGCAGCACACTGACTAGAGCTTGCTAGAGGCGGGTTAGAACAAGCAACTGCAATTTCAGCATCCAGTTCAACCAAACTAGACTGAACGAGCAAGAGCACAACCCCAGTTCTGCAACGGCTACATGCATAACTGAGCTGTCTCAGTGGCTCCTCACTGTTCAGGCATGGTTCTGTAAAGCTCTAACAAGACAGTGTGCACAGCAAGAGCATGACCACCAAACCCTGCAGAGAAAGGAGTTTCTTGTTCCTTCTTTCAAAGGGTCAGAGGTAGGATGTGTAGCAGTCATCACTAATTCCATTCTTGTTCCCTGAGAGGTGGGTGTTTGTTTTGGGTATATTGCTGTGCTGACAATTTATTGACAGACAATTGATAACAAGTCTCCACCACAGCTAGAACTGTTAACCTACCAATACTAAAGCAGTTGTCATGGTATCTGAAGTATCTAACCAAGACAGCTGGCTTCCTGATAACAAAGTTGTCCCTTTCACTACTGTCATGGTTCACTGAAATATGTACTCTGCTACAGGAGGAGGAAGAGAAGTTTCTTGATGCAGATCCAATGCATTATGCAAAAGTTCATGAGTACATGTCTCCAGACACCAATAATACCACTTTTCCTGCTTGAACCCATCAGCAGTAGTGGAGCAAAAATTGCTGTTTTCTTCCAAATGACGTTTTTCTGGTCTCTTCACCAGCTACTTCTTGTACCTTTGCAGAATTCTGCAACAGTGATTACAGCAGACCTTGGCATAGCTGAATTGTAAAACTGTGTGATAACCAATGCAGGAACTGTCAGCCGCTGCAGATCCCTTAAGTACTCTGTGTAGGGCTGGTGGTGCTACACAGTGTTGATGTTGACAGGCTACTGAAAACTAGGGACCTGTAGCTCAGCTTAACAGTATGTGTAGATTGCTCATAAGACAGGCAAGCTCCAAAAGCAGCAAAAAGCATGTGCCAAGAAAGTGATTTGTGTATGCAAATATGTTTTTTAGCCAGTTAGCCAACATATCCTGCAATCTAGTAAAATGTGTGTAACACAAAGGATGCTTGTGGGTAGTTCAGTTTGGCCAAACCCAGCAGGTGGCATTCAACCAGCTATTGTTCAGCCATCGACAGACCAGCCTCATCGTTGTTCCTCTCATGCTCTCTTAATAAAGGATGTCTGGCTGAGTTCTGCAGCTGGCCCTTTCTGTTCCTCAAAGGAGCAGGATTAGGAATGGACCCTGGAACAAGGAATCTGGGGCCCGTGGAAGACAGCAGGACTGCTAGGGCCAGTTATGGGTTAAGATGCTTGAGGTCTAGAGAAAGCTGATGCTGGAGGAGAGAGTGGCCAGCAGGATAGGCTGTGACAAAAGCATCCACCAGTACTGCAACTGATGGAGGTAATGCAGTAACCTTAGTAGCATGGAGCTAATTTTTGGCTGTAAAACAAGTACAGAATCCTTGATTAATATTTAATCAGCTCAGTCCATGGGCTGAAGTCCCAGCAGCATCTGCAGTGCAGAAGTATCACAAACTGCCTGGACACAGCTGGATTAGAGCTCCCTTGGGACTGAGCAGCAGCAGTCCTTCCCCGAGAGATTCAAGAGTATCAGTGTATTTAGATCACTGTGCTTCTCTGCAGTGTACACAAATGAACCTAATAGATGCAAATAAAACTCCTGAGTCCATTTTCATGTTTACCTTGTTTTCCTATATGGCATGTTTGTAAATGCTTGCTAGTTAAACACAGGATTCATGTACATATTTCTGGCATCATGTCAGACACTGGGAGAGCCAGAGGTTGAGACAGTTATAGGTGGAGCTATCTGAGATAGCTGCAACTACAAGTTTCACAGACTTCTGTCAGAACATTGCCTGCAGGGCACAGATGTGATATGAGAGGATGAATACACTCCTCTCTTTATTGCATGTTTGTAATAACATGACTGGTTTTGTTCCTGAAGCTGAGCTTTGAAAACAATGTTGCTCTTCTCCTACCATGCCTTAACTACACTGTAGTAGACGACAAGCCTAGATGTTTAGCCTGTGCCCTACTATACCTGATGCCTGTTCAATAAACTCTTTTCCTTCTGCATGCTAAAGCAAGGGCCCAAACTGGAATGCATAGGCCACAAAGAGCATTTTGCAGGGTTTGTTTCAGGATGCCTGTAATCTAGGCAATGGGCAGCATGTGGGATGCCTCTTGTGGCCATAACTGAAAAGTGCGGTTCAGCATGTCAGGCCGTGCTGCTCAGTACCCTGCGGTGTCACTGTACCTCCCTGTTCTTGCTGTGCCAGCTCCACTTGGTTGTGAAATAACTGTGGTGGGCTATTAGGCTCTGGAGAGGAGGGACCCACTGACACTCATTGTCCTGCCACCTTCCTGACCATGCTTTGTTTGTTGCCCTCTTACCCGGAGATTATTTTCACCACTGTCTTTTCTTTGTTTAAAGCCTGTTTTTCTTATGCTGAATTTTTGTGTGAATGTTTGGTTCACAAGATTAAGAAATTTCCCACTGGAATACAACCTCTGCTGTGTTTATCTAGACATATTTCCCTTCAATTTTTTCCACTTCAAAAATTCCATTCAATATTGGAGGCTTTGGTAATAGCTGTACAACAGTAAGCGCCTTTAAAAAATAAAAGAACAAAAACCAACAAAAAAAACCCCACAAACAACTGATCAGGAATCTCATTTGGATCGCATAGGTCTGCCTTATATTAAATACAGCAGACGAACATGAGTATTTTATATAAGCTTGAATTTCTTTGCATTGGCAACCAATGAAGGACTGCTTTGGTGTTTATAAATACTGAGAGAAAATCTAAACAAAAGTGTTGTCTCCTCTACTTATTTGTCTCATGGATACAGGAATGTTATCTGTGTGTTTAAAAACAAAAATATAAGAGATCAAAGGACATCATAGGAAGACTGGATAAACATTTATGGATATCAGTTGGAAAACAACTGAAGTCCAAATAGTTATAGAATCATAGAATCATAGAATGTTTTGGGTTGGAAGGGACCCCTAGAGGTGATCTAGTCCAACCCCCCTGCAGTGAGCAGGGACACCACTAACTAGATCAGGTTGCTCAGAGCCCCATCCAACCTGTCCTTGAATGTTCCCAGGGATGGGGCCTCCACCACCTCTCTGGGCAACCTGTTCCAGTGTTTTACCACCCTCATTGTAAAGAATTTCTTCCTTATATCCAGTCTAAACCTACCCTGGTTTAGTTTAAAACCATTACCCCTTGTCCTGTCACAGCTGTCCCTACTAAAAAGATTTTCCCCATCTTTCCTATAGGCCCCCTTTAGGTATTTGAAAGGCCGTAATCAGGTCTCCCCGCAGCCTTCTCTTCTCCACGCTGAACAAGCCCAACTCCCTCAGCCTGTCCTCATAAGAGAGGGGCTCCAGCCCTCGGATCATTTTAGTAGCCCTCCTCTGGACCCGCTCCAACAGTTCCATGTCCTTCTTGTGCTGAGGGCTCCAGAGTTGGACACAATACTCCAGGTGAGGTCTCACCAGAGCAGAGTAGAGGGGCAGAATCACCTCCCTCGACCTGCTGGCCACGCTTCTCCTGATGCAGCCCAGGGTACGGTTGGCCTTCTGGGCTGCCAGTGCACATTGCCGGCTCATGTCCAGCTTTTCATCCACCAGCACGCCCAAGTCCCTCTCGGCAGGGCTGCTCTCGATCCTTTCTTCCCCCAGCCTGTATTGATACTGGGGGTTACCCCGACCCAGGTGCATGACCTTGCACTTGGCCTTGTTGAACCTCATGAGGTTCACACAGGCCCACCTCTCCAGCCTGTCCAGGTCTCTCTGGATGACATCCCGTCCTTCTGGTGTGTCAACCGCACCACTCAGTTTGGTGTCATCCGCAAACTTGCTGAGGGTGCACTCAATCTCGCTGTCTAAGTCATTGATGAATATATTAAACAGCACGGGTCCCAGTACGGACCCCTGAGGGACACCACTCGTCACCGGTCTCCATCTGGACATCGAGCCATTGACCACTACCCTCTGGATGCGGCCATCCAGCCAGTTCCTTATCCACCGAACAGTCCACCCGTCAAATCCATAGCCCTCCAATTTAGAGAGAAGGATGTTGTGGGGGACCGTGTCAAAGGCTTTGCAGAAGTCCAGATAGATGACATCTATTGGTTTTCCCTTGTCCACTGATGCTGTCACACCATCATAGAAAGCCACTAGGTTCGCCAGGCAGGACTTGCCCTTGGTGAAGCCATGCTGGCTATCTCGAATTATCTCCCTGGCCTCCATGTGCCTTAGCATAGCTTCTAGGAGGATCTGTTCCATGATCTTCCCAGGCACAGAGGTGAGGCTGACAGGTCGGTAGTTCCCAGGGTCTTCCTTTCTACCCTTTTTGAAAATGGGCACAATGTTTCCCTTCTTCCAGTCACCAGGGACTTCACCTGACTGCCATGACTTTTCAAATATCATGGAGAGTGGCTTGGCGACTACATCGGCCAATTCCCTCAGGACTCTGGGATGCATCTCATCAGGTCCCATGGACTTATGCGCATTCAGGTTCCTCAGGTGGTCACGAACCTGATCTTCTCCTACAGCAGGAAGGGTTTTGCCCTCCCTGTCTCCCTCATGCCATCCATCAACTCGGGTGGGGTGAGGAGAGAGGTTCCCAGTGAAGACTGAGGCAAAAAAGTTGTTGAGTACCTCAGCCTTCTCCTCATCTGCTATTACCAGCTTGCCAGTCTCGCTCATCAGTGGGGGTACGCTTTCTTTAACCATCCTTTTCCGGCTGATATACCTGTAGAAACCCTTCTTGTTATTCTTTGCATCCCTAGCCAAGTTTAGCTCCAGCTGAGCCTTGGCCTTCCTGACCCCATTCCTACACAACCGGGCCGCGTCCCTATACTCTTCCCAGGATGCCTGTCCCTGCTTCCACTGCCTGTGCAGCTCCCTCTTCCTCCTTAGTTAGGAGGGTCTTTCCTGCCCTAATTAATATTTAGACCAGTCTGACCTGTATCTTATTCTCCTAAGTTTTAATAGAACGTTTGTTTTATAGTATGGCTTTCAGCAAACCTGAGGCCAAACAACAGATCTGAACTAGTAATGCATGTAATAAGGAGCTGTCACGATCCACTATTGGGTTGAACAATTTGGCAGAGGTTAAACCCCCTTGCTTTCCAACCGACCTCAGATAATTCTGGGAGGTTGGGGGCGGCTGGGCTTAACTTCTGATTAACTCCAATGTTTTATCGTGACTAGGTTCCTTTTACATTCTCGGGAACAGAATTAAGACTCAAAACGGAGTCAAGTGCCAAGTCACTTTATTTGGCCAACGACAAATGCGCGAGAGGAAAGCAGAGAAAGAGAGGAAAAGTGAGAAAGGGAAAGAGAGGGGGAGAAACAAATGGCACGGGAGCGTTGCGATAGCTACCGCCACGGGTCTATGTGCTGTCCGTGCGGCCTGAGCGATCCACGCGGTCCAATGCGCCTGATGTATCTTCAGATCTGGTGGAGGGTAGATGTTCCTGGATGCTCTTCGGTTTCCGCTGGTTCCCCCTTTCATAGGGTTGTCTTTTTGCATAGTCAATGACTGTTTTGCATACCCACGCCTCCCACTCGGCAGTGGGGCGCATGCCCAGTACCATCACTAGAGTATGCTCGAAGGTTCTAGGGGGTCCGAGCCCCCTCCCCATTGTCAGTCAACTCTGGGCCCGGGGGGATGCGCAGAGGACGTGTACTCCAAGATAACAGGACACAGGTTCCTGTGGGGTGGGTCTCAATGGGCCGAAACTGCCCTACTCAATTGTCGTGGCGATTAGGTCATTCTGGTGGGGTGGGACTCAATGGGCTGAAACTGGTGATTAAACTGCCCCACTCAGTTGCCATTCAGTTGGTGATTAGGCTTCGGTAGATAAGCTTGCTAGATAAACTTGCCTGCCACCAATGTCGAGACAAGTTTCTAGTCCCTTACAGGAGCCAGCAGTTATGACTTGAGGAGAGCAAGCATGTTCTTACACGTTGTGGGATCATAATTCAATGATACTGAAATTTATACCATTCTTTAACACTTCAAAGCAATTTGCATTGGAAGAAAGATTTGCTGGTTTACATCCTCTATAAACTTAAATTCCTTATTGCATGGTAAAGCTTTATTTATTTGTTATTGGTAATTTATTTTTCATTGTTGGAAAAGGTTGTGTCTTTACTGTAAGAATTTAATCCCTTGCTTTAAAAAAAAACCCCTGTAATCAGGGGCTTCCTTGGCATAGGCTTCCTTCTTTAGAAAAGGTTTTGGGGGAAGAAATGCAGAAATAAGCTGAAAATGTCGTGGTACTTTATAAACTGTTGCTTTGGTGTCAGAATCTGGGTCTGGAGCCATCTGGTTTTGCTTTTGTTTGTTACTGGTATATCTACTCCTTCTATGTTGCAATTCTGTTCTCATGAACCTCTTTTATGGAATGTGTTGCCCCATATGCTTTCTCTCATTAATGATGAAAGAAAATGAGCCAAAACCATTGTCTAGTGACAAGCATGAATCATAGCTGCTTGTGGGTTAAAAACTCCATCATGTAACAGAAAATTCTCTTATTCAAAGAGACAGAAACTTGAAATCTTATCTCCACTGAACATCATTTAGATGCATGCACTTTGCCATTATTTCCAAAAGCTATCAGGAGTTGTGTTGTATTAGGGAAATGCATGATATAATACCTTTAATTCATGCTTGCAATTTCTAGGGCAAAAAAATCCCAGAAAATCCTTTTTGGTCTGTAGATTTATTGTATTGACCAAAACAGGCTCGGAGGTCAGTTATGCTGAATTTCTGGATCTATCTTAAAGAAGGTACAGCATATACTCTGAAGAAGAGTATGGAGAAGCATGCTGAAGAACAAGCTCCAATTATACTGCTCCACCAATAAAAAACAAAAAACTGATCTGAAAAGGGGAGCTTGAAAGTAGAAGAGTCCCCAAGTTCTTCTACTTTAACACCTATCTCTGTTCTTGTGGGGAAAACCAGAGAATTAGTGTCTAAGGAACAGACTTAATGTCTAGGGTTTTTTTTCTGTAGCACTACCATCAGGAGAGGGTTAACTTCTTATGTTTAATTTCAGAGGTTTCACATGAGATATCCAGGTTGTGGATTTTTTTATTTCCTTCTTTCAAGGAACATGATCCTGAAGATCCACCACCGAAAGGGAACAAGACAAATAGTTGGATCATAACCCTGAGCTTCAGCAGAACAGACTTTGGCCTGTTCAGGTATCCCATGAGATATGGTCCTGGAGAGAAGAGGGGTCACAGATATTATTGATTTTGTCAAGGATGACCTCCTCTGAGCTTGAGAATGGCCCATTAAAATGGGTGGGAAGTAAAACAAAGGCAGCAGGAGACCTGCACAGATAAACAGAGATGCTGAGGAAGCTCAGGCACAAAAAAGATGCATACAGGAGACGGAAGCAATGTCAGGTGACCCAGGAGGTGTACAGAGACACTGACCAAGCATGAGGGGATGGTCAGGAAAGCCAAAATCTCACAAGGGACATGAAGAGCTATAAGAAGGGTATCTACAAGTATTTGGCAACAAAAGGAAGACTAGGGAAAATGTGGGCCTACTGGGTGAATAAGGCAGGGGACTCAGTGACAGCAATATGGAAAAGGCTGAGATATTCAATGCTGTCTTCACCCCCTAGTCTTTTACTGGTAAGATATGTCCTCAGAAATCTCAGGTCCTTGAGACCAATGGGAAAGTCTGAAGCAAGGAAGACTCATGCTTGGTAGAGGAGGATCAGGTGAAAATACAGGAAATTTTATTTAAACTTGAGAAAAAAAACTATTTTACTGTGAGGGTTATCAAACACTGGAACAGTCTACTCATATGGGTTGTGGAGTCCCCATCCTTAGTAACAGTCAAAACCTGACTGGATGTGGCACTGAGCAATGTGCTCTGGTTGACTCTGCTCTGAGTAGCGGGATGGCTGGATGGTAGTTACTTACCCAACTGTCGCATATGTTCTTCATTTGATTTGGGATTTCATATTAGATGAGTGGGCCTGCATGTGCTGTAAATAAATACAGAACTGGACATGCCTTGACTTTTGGTAAACATGGAAATGCCAAAATGCACCACTAAGATGGGGAGAAAAAAAAGTAGGCGTTAAGAGGCACCTCCCATGCTGTCTCCCTTAATAAAACTAATGTAATATTATGAAAAAATGCAATTGTGCAAATTACCAAACTGTAATGGTATTTAAATGCAAATTCCTGAACTCAGCACTCTTTTATCTCCATAGGTAATATTCCTTGTCTGCTGTTGTTCACACCTTAATATCCTGTGCTGAAAGCACATGCCATGTCTTACCCAGGTGAGTAGCTGTACTGAAAAGACTTGTCATATAAGCACCATCACATTTATTGACCAGGGCACCATCTGTAATCTTTACATGACAAATTCTGCCTACTTGATGTGATTTTAAATTCAAAATAAAAAAGGAATTAACTACTAGTAGAATTGGGTAAAATAAGCTACCTTCACTATAATCAGTAACCTTGTGGCACTGAAGCGGGATTATCATTAGTGAAGATGCTTAGATCCATTGTGTTCTTACTCTATTCGGAGGTTGAGTCCATGAACTTTTATGAGCTATAGTTTAGATAATGTTAGGAAGTAGCTTATCTGGAACTAAAATTATCTCATTGTTTGAAACAGGCAGGGACAGCTTTTGGTCTTTTCTGCATTACTCTATTTGCTATAAAACAGATCTTATCTTTCAAGTATTATTGAAATGCCTGTTAAATTTCTGGGTTTATATATGGCAATACAGTAGATCTGGCTTCTTGATGTCTGTGGCTGCATGCAAGTACAATAACTAATGATCTAGTTCCTATGAAGAGAGGTATATGGAAAAAAACTGGAAGAACATTTGTAGTCTGTTGGGGTTGGTTTTTTTAAGAGATTCTCAGGTTTATCTAGGTGAGTATCTTTATGATTGTTAGAAATGTTTCCTTTGACGCATTCCCATCACAACTGGGATTAACTTAATTCTGGAGGTTGAGGGTAAATTAATTTATGCAGTAAATTAGTGGCAGAACAAGACTACAATCCAGGTTTTCTGCATCATCCATCTGCCTTTTTGGATTTACATAGCCTAAGTCCATGGAAGTCTCCTCCTTCTCAATAGCCTAAAGAAAACTATTTACTTTTTAAAAGAGGGTGTACACTATCAGCAAACTGAAATGTGCTGCATGCATGGATACCAATAATTAAAGAGAAGAGCACTTTCTTCACTGCATTTTTTTCCCACTAGGATAATATACTTAGTATCTTCTGGTCAGTTAGGGAAGAAAATGTTTTTTGTATAGTTTTATTTTTGCAGTACTCAGTAAAAATTTATTCTTGCTGGTGGTAGCTGAATCTCAGGGAATTACTGTTATCATGCAAAATGATGTTCTCAAAGAACAGTACTAACTGTTATAGATCCATGGGTTTAGGTAGTCACTCTTCGTAGGAGTTCACACTGCGTTCAAACAAGTTCAGTGGTGTTTGCACTGACAATGTACCAAGTGAGTACTCCACCCAAAAGCAGAGCCAAGGTCTTGGAGAGAACATTGCTGAGCAAAGGCACAGTCAGGAAGGAGCTGGAATTTGCAATGTTCAAAAATATTGTTCAGCCCCACCATCTCCATCCTGAAGCCCCCAAACTTTCAAATTCAGGGCTTTGATTCAGGCTGTCTTTTCATTGATGTTGATTGCTTTCAGACAAAGATTTTTTTCCTCTTCTGTCAAGTACGGTTACAAGAATTCAGCTCTTAAGTCAGCTCTCTTAGAAGTGCCTGCCTTCTGGTATATATTTCTTAATTGAGTTCTTGGCATACAGAGGGGAGAAACTATTTCTAGCTGTTAGAGTAGCTGTGTGAACTGGGAAAGCCGCCAACTTCTAGAAATGTATTTAAAGGCTTGAAGAAGATCCAAATTTCAAAATAATTTTTGCTCCTCTGCTTGGTCAGCTGTCATTATTTGATAAGTAGGGTGGGACTATTGTCAATATTTAACAGCTCAACACAAATATTATTCTTCGTACATTGTAAAAATAGTATATGAAATGCAAATCAAATGCTTTATTCTATGGTTTGGTAGTAATAGAAGCAAGTGATAAAATCAACCTTGCCTCCATAAAAAGGCATAGAGAGGGAGGAAAATGTTACCAGTGGTAACAGTCTTCCCTGCTGGGAAACAAAACAATGAGAATCTTCACTCCTCCCACCTAAAGTCATGTCCCAACGTGGGTTCATGATAGAAGCTTGTTTCTGAGTAGAAACAGCAAGGTATGACTCTTAATTCAAACCAGATTACCAGTGAAGTCCTCAGTAACAGTAACAGAGCTCCTATCTCCAGTGACACATCACCAGGGCCCCTTAAACTGCTCTGCAGTCATGTATTGCAACATAAACATAAATTTTTCCTGGAACTTTCCGTATATTCAGAAAAATTCCTCCCAGGAAGACACCATTTGGCATCAACTTGCTCAATGGAGCAGCCTGCCCTGTCCATAGTCATGTGCAACATGACTGGCATTATCCTCATTTAGAAAATCAAGATGCAGTGTAGTCAATGTGAGATGGGTTTAATGGGTATCAGAAGTAGGCCTGGATGTCACTTCCCAATTGTGTGTTCCAAAATGGTTTCCCATGACTTTAAATCTTTAGAAACAGAACACTATGTAAATAGTTTGATAGAATAGCCAGGAGATGCTACTCCTTTAATTGAAGGAGAGAAACTGAGTGCCAAATGGCTCAGCCCCAACCATGCTCAGTGAAATCTGAGGTTAACTCACAAGGAAGTATCAGCACTGCTCATCTCAGTGCCTCAGCAATGTTACTTTTATTGGTAGCTAGATTAAGCCACCACCCACACAAAACAAAGAATAAGGAACACAGTTTATTCAGGAGACTTTCAAATCTAGCATTGTTTCGGATTTGGCTTTGGACCAGTGTAAAATGCATCTTATGTGTTCCTAGAGCTGCCCTGTAGAGAGGGCCCTGAGGTAGCAGGAAACAGCTCAGTTATAAGAATTGTAGTTTGTCAGATACTCTATAAATGGGTGTGAGTAAATCCAGAAACAAACACAAATAATAGTAAAACATTAGTAATCCCTTTTGTCCAAAACAGACTGTTTTACCATTAAACTACTTCTTCAAATCCCTTGCTAGGATTACTGCACTGTTAACGTGTTTCAACTGTCATCCAGAAAAGTCAGATCTCGAAGTCTGTTCCATCCTTTTCCTCCCTATCACACAGAGTAGTGCTCCACTGAGAACTAGAAAGCCATAGGCAAGTATCACATCAGTCACAAATATTTCATATAAATAGACAAGTTTTCTTCATACTTAACTGTATGAAAAAAATCAAGTTAAAAAGAAAAAGAGGTAGAGATGGAAAGATTCCCTCTCAATGAATACATGTGTCCCTCAAGTAGTTGCACTGAAATTGCCCTTCAGCTTCTGTGAGTCAAGTTTGTTCAACCTCCTCTAATTCCAAACACCAAAGCTAGCATTGCTAGACAAGAGGAGAATGTAAGGATGGAGTAAGCATTTAAACTGGACTTTTCTAGGCAAGGACTGAAACACAGATGGCACATTATCTGGAACAGTTAAATCCTGTATTGTACTAATTCTGTTGAGAAGTACATCATTTCAGTCTAATGTTTTCTCTAGCTAGTAACACATATATGGCTTGCAATATCTGTCTGGTTATTCTAGTGTGGTCTGATTCTGTTAGAATAAGCCTACTAATTCTATTTGAATTAGTAGCAGCTACAGCTGAGAATACGAGCTTGTTCAAAGGAAAGAGGCATGATAATTATTTTCATTAGTTTATTTCTATAGGACTTCAGTATTTGCAAAAACAGAATAATAATGATTTTCTTCAGGAAATATTTGCAACCTTTGCAACTTTTATATCATGTAATAAGATATCAAAGGTTCAAGTGTAGCCAATGAGCCGTGGGGTGCTGGGGAAGACTTTGCGCATGTCCATGCACTTCTTGTCAATGAAGAAGGAGTTTGCCTTCACACAAATATCCTGTTCCAGTTTTGATTTGTTGTGGATCAGCATCTGCAGAGTATCATAGGCTTCTTGCAGACGTTGCTTTAAGGTGTGTAAGGTGTTATCTATAGTGTAAACTTCAGTGACAAGCCTGAAAAAGAGAAGGGGACAGGTTGCTCACATAACTTTAGCAGTCCCTCACCACATTCTTTTTTTGACAGTGGACAGGTTATGCTTTCAGGCAGGATTTGAACAGCCGCCTTGACTGAATTAATACAAAACCTATCTGCCAAACTGGCTTGCATAGCACCTATATGAAGTGATGATTTCTTGCTTGTGTTGACCTTTAACAACAGATTAAGCTGCTCTGCTTTGGTAAATCTTTCTAATTGCTGCTGTCTTCACTTGTAGCCTCTCTAGGGCTAGCATGGCTGCACTGAGCACTTACATATGGTCCTGTTGAATACGTTTGGGATGGATGTTACTTGAGTGTTGAAGTTCATGATAGCTTAAGCTTGTGCAGCGGGATGTGCTAAATAGTCTAAATTTGGTGGAGAAGCCTGTTAATTGGTACAAGAATCACTTGTCAGAATAACTATTGAATGTGACGCTCTGAAATAAAGATTTTGCGTGAGCTGATATTAGCCGCACTTCTTCCAGTGGCTTATCAATGAAGATGTGGCAAATCTTCTTGTATAGTCACTGAGCTGGTAAACTCTCTTTAATACTGTCAACTTTGTGTTTTGTCTAATGTTCTATTAATTGCTCAATGCACTATAGACTATAAGAAAGACTGATTTTTCCAGAACTCACTTTAACTTGTTTGGGGTTAGTCCCAGTTGTTTCAGCACAGAAAAACTAGACTTTATTAATTTGTTTTCCATCTAATCCCTTCAACTACAAAGTTGGCAGCACACACAGAGAACAAGCGCCAACAACAGCACTTCCTTTTAAATAAACAGCAAACTCAGATAACATTAACATGTTATAAAGTGGTTCATTTGAAATTTTCTTTCCCTATTACAGTTGAGCTATTGAGCTGAATTCCTTCTTGCTTTAAACCACATGAGAGAAGTACACTTAACAAATTCGTTAAAAGCAAAAAATCCTTAAAAAGTGAATTAGCAAATGGTTTTACTTTCTCAGATGGAATTTTGTCTCTAAGAAAATACATTGAGATATGAGTTCAGCCAAAAACTGTGATAGAAAAAACAGCCCACATTTCAAATACCCTGTCAGAATTTCTATTTCTAATTGCAGTTATGATGAACATAACATTTGATGATTTGGATCAGGTAAAGCATCCAGAATAACCTGGTCTGGATTACGGAGTTGTGGTAGACCAAAACTTAGTGCATTGGAGGAAGGAGAACAGGAGATGCTAATTATCTGTCAATTTAACTATGTCTTCTAAACAGTGTACTTATATAAACATTTTGGTTAAAATATTAGAAATCATATTAGACTGACAGAAAACTTGCGTGTATGTTCAGCCTAAAATACTTCCGAATAGCTGTGAAGCTCTGGTGAAGCTCTTATAGGTTATATAAGCTATCAGGAGTTAGATTGATTCAGAACTCCTAGGTACTTTTTGTTTTTAAGTATGTCACGTTAATGTCCTTTCACTCTAATTGAAGAAAATATTCAAAGATGATCTGATGTTTCAGTGACTTCAAATGAAGCTTCCAAAATTTTTGAGATGGGACACTTTGGAACATCAACAACGTCACTGGCAATTGTGGGAAGAAGAAGGGATGATGTGACACTCTGCTTCAGCACATTTTTGATCCTATACCAAACAAGTTCTATGTCTTGGATACATGCAATCCTTCTGACCAGACTGATATCAATTATAATGCTGCAGACACTTTTGTGGAAGAGATCTTCAGGGAGGAAGCAGGGAAAAAACAAGACTCAGAGTGAGTATAAGACTAGAATTGTCTAAGGAGGTATAAGGCTCAAAAAAATATATATATTGCATTGTACAGTTTATGGTTTAAGGAGTTAGAAAAAGTGAAAAGATGCCTGTAAAATAAACTGTGATTTATTGCCCTTTCCTTGTTTGATTAGAAGCTTTTTGAGCTTATAAAACACTGTTTAGGAAAAATAATATAAATACTCAGTTTAAGCATTATGTACTTAATCTCAATTTATGTGAAGCTGTTGTATACAGTGGGATTTTGCTAGAGACAAAAACAAAAGGGGAATAGTTTTTTACTTTTCATAAAAATATGCAAAATTCTTTTACTGGACTGTGAATTTTATAGTCCAGTATGGGAGGAACCCTGGTTCAGTATTTCTTGAGATGCCACCCTCCCCAGAATATTTTGAAGACAGTATTTTAAATAGGGTATACTCGATAGTTCCTCTAGAACGCTGATGTGTTCCAACTGGACTGGAGGGAGATAAATGCGATTAAAATTCAGAAGACCCTTCTTCAGTCATTAGGGAAGGAAGGCTAGTATCTCAGACATCTTGTACATCCAGAAAGACACAATACACACTATACAATGGATCACACGATAGAGGGATCACCAAGCTGATGACAATGTGTGTTGGGAAGTAACCAAAATGTATGCTGAATGTGCTAACCTATACAAAGATGATACTGGAGGCACTATATATTGAAGGTTAGGTGAGGCAGTAAGAGATGCTGCCTCATCTTAAAAAGTTAATTGCAAATAAGGAGTTTGACCATTAGATAGCTTTTTGCATCAAAAGAGAGAATTTTGTCTGGGATAACATATGTCTAAAATTAGGTATTTCCTAAAGTGAAATCTTGTGTTTCATACAGAATGGAATTGGAATCAATTCCTAAGTCCCAACTTGCACATGAGACTGAATCCCAAAAGGTATTAACCACAAAAAGCAATTGAGCTTTTAACTGTCCTGGGAGAGGGACTCTAAAGGCAACTACAAACATTGAACATGAGATGTTTTGGCCCATTATTTCAACATAGCTACTTGGATTTTACTACTTTCTTCCACAACTTGTATTGCAATGTAATGAATGCAATTCTAATTTCATCAAACTGATTCATGCTGTCATTAAATTTCCTGTTCTTCAGTAGCTGGGATGGAGTAGTCTGCCCTTTACTTACTGAAACTGAGGTGTGTCATGGCAAAGTTCTATATTGGGTCGTCTAGTTCTTCCCTCCAGGCGGGTTTGAGCCACTTTCAGTGGGTACTCCTTTGCCTTTATGGATCTCTCCAGTAACATGATTGTATCTTCTGTCTGGAAAATTTCTTGAAGTATCTGGACAAAGCAGAACGTTTTTGTAAGCCTCACGTGCATACGAAAACAGAACTCATCCCTGCTTTTAAACACTCCTATTGGAACTGCTTCCATTCTGGCATGTTGTTTTGCTTAATTTAGGGAAGGAGATTATTATAAACTCATGTCAATCAGATTTGTATAATATGTTCGCTTGTTCTTGCCATTTCTTTAAAAGGACATATGGTAATCAAAACTCCTAGTAAGGCTAGGAGTGGGTCCATACAATTATACATCAAATAAAAGCATTTAATGGAGTTGTTCCTGGGAAACAGGCAAACAACTTCCACTAAGAAATGCACCATCTCTTTCCTATTATAAAATCAAGAAATTTGTAGGCAAATTGAAAGATAAATTTATTACGAGCAAAAGAGAAGCACTGAATTATTGTGACGGGGGAAATTCCAGCTATGGTTTGTGATAAAGCCTTTTTCATAGAGGCAGTGTTTATAGCTCTGCAGGGACTTATTTCCATTTTGCTTCATTATCTAATTTTTCTCCTAAATAAAAAAATTTTCTCCTGCTGCTCGATCTATGAACACTTTGCAAAGGTAAAATTCCAATAAACTGCCATTTTCATTTAAACCTTCATTCAATCCTTGCTACTTTTTGCCTCATAAAAATGCAAAAGTAATAAAATATATTCCCTCTGAAATGCTTTCATACCCAAAGTGTTTTGGGGACATCTGCTGTAAGAACATATGAACGCAAGTCATATTTTCATACTGAAACTAAATTCTCAAACTCTTGAAAACTCCACTGGGAGCTGTAGAGGGAAGACCAACTTCCTAACTTCCTTTAAAAGCTAATTTTCTGTAAATGGAGAAGATATGGAGTGAAAGATCACCAAAATGGAGAGGCCCATACAATTAGTATAGTGTAGTTTTTAGTTGCAGTGCATGTTATCATAATATTATCCCTGAAAATCCTGTAAGTGATTCTTGTATGTTTTAATATGTATAGAAAAAATGAGAGCAACGGCAAGGGAAAAGCTTGGCTCACTCTTAAAGAATGGAGAAAATGTTTATGTTCAGGTAGTATTTCCCAGCCAATTGATTATTATGCTACTTTCATTTATCAGGATTCATTACAGCCAATATGGTGAACCTATTCAAGCTTTTCCTATAGGCAGCTTTAAAACAGAAGAGAACAAATTGAACTAATGTAGTTTCCTTGTCAGTCTACTAAAGTCAATGCAACTTAAATTTCAACAACTACTAAAAATGGTGTAATGTGATTTAAATTATGCTATTAGATGTTGCCTACACATTAAGCTGTACCAGGTTTGCTAATGACGTGTGTGGTTTGAAAATTCAATTAGTTCCTGCTTGGACCCTGAAGCAGCAGTGTATTAACATGACTATACTGATGTGAAGGCAGGTCTCCACACTATACTGAGCCCTTTGGGTCCAAGGTTGGTTCTCATGGAGCTAGCCTGAGAGCATCTTCACCCAAAAAGTTTTAATTGCTTATAGACTGCAGGGAAAAAAAACCTGGTTGGTTATGGAGGGAACACAGTATGCAAGAAAGTGAAGCTAACAGTAGTAAATTTTTCCCTATAATTTTATTCTGCAGTGGTTTCTTTTTAATTAGGTTATCACTGTAAGCTAGTTGTATTTTACAGGGAATATTTATGCAGGGAATATTTATGCAGTGCACTTCGGTAGCTGTTTTGCAGAGGAACTGCTTATAAGAGTACCTTGTTAAGTACTTCGGTTTACATCTTGTCTACAGTTTTACCAGTTACACATACTTATTTCTATAGATAAAAACAAAGGGAAAGAGACAATGAAGTCAAATGTCTTCATTATGCATCAAGTCCACATCCTTCCTTTTCCCTGAAAACACCAAGGATTTGGGTCCTCTGCTCAGAAGCAAGATTTTAGTAGTTTGTGCTGTTGTCAGAACTCTGCTACTTATAACCTTCCTAAGAGAATCCATCCTGTGTTCATCTATACATGACAAAGGTGAGGTCTAGCTCCTAGGTAGGCTGCTGGTGCTTAAGCAGATGTATGTCAGGAAGAGTTTTACAAGCCTGTCAGTCCTATCTTTTGCTCCCAATGTTCACTTTCATTGCTAACCAAAAGCATCAACCTGTGGGGACGTGCCAAGGCTGTGAGGCAAAGAATACGCAGTGCTTTTAGAGGTCACCTGCTGCTTAGCAGGGTCCTCCTTTCCTGTGTTTATGTTATAGCTTTTGTCACTACAGCAGTGTTTCCCATGCAGTGTTTCCCATGCTACGCCTTTCTGTGTGCAAGTGAGCCAAATTCACTGTGGCATAGTTCTGTTACCTGCAGTGTGCTGTTGTGAGGATGTTGGCGTCTTGTATTAAATCTACTTTAAAATCTACTTAAAATTTGGAGCAAGCTGTAAGCAGATTTATTTCTTTTTAGTAAAAACTGTAATTAAAAGTAAAAACAATGAAACAAAGCAGCGCATATCTCAGCCCAGTAAGAATCGGGCAAAGTTATTTCTCAGTTTCAGAAAGGATTGAATGGGTTGTTTTCTACTTATGGTGGAACAGAGAACTTGCACTCTTGGTTCAGAGTTCAGAACCTTTGTGGTTCAGACTTGGAGCTTTACTGGTAATAACACTTTCTCTCTTGGGCAGCAGGTGGAAATGATGATTCACCTTTGTGGAGCAAATCTATCAATGAAACAGCACAATTAAAGCAGCCCAGAGCACTTGGTTAGAAACAAACCATGACTGAAAACAGCTCCCCAGAGTGATGCTGCAGTTCACAAATGCACCTGTGTTATGGTAAGCATGTAATGTAGTCACTATGCTGATGCTTTCTGTACTGTGATAATATGAATCAAAATGATTTAATTTATTCAGTGAATGGAGTTAAATTATAAGCTCTGTTACACTTAGTGTTAATTGTTCTAATCGGGTTAGAGAAGAGCATGAAATTAATATTTTCTGTGAGAAATTTTTTTCCTGCCCTCTTTTTCTTTGAAAGCAGTATGGGTATCTCACGTTTATTCCACATGTAGGTAGGAAGGCAGGAAGCCATCAAAGGGGACACAGTATGTGCATAGAAACATACTGCAGCAGACACTGGAAGCATTACACAAATTTATAAGAGGACCAGGGAAGAAATTTAATAGTCTTCGTTATTTCAGGTAACAGTGCCATTCCTCTGCTACAAATCCTTGTTATGTAAGGATTGCCTATAGCAAACTGTGGCCATTCCAGTACTATGTGGAAATGCTTCTGTAATGGTTGGGTGCTCTTCACTCTTTTGTTCTGCTTGCATGAAAAAATAAATTACGTATCTTATATATCAGATGTTTTTTCAAGATGCAGAAGCTGCTTCTAGTACAGACAATGTTGACTAGATTGCCCATGTGTAAACTGTCCTCAGTCTCTTGGAAAGGCCATTTTCATTAAGCTCAGCTAGCAGAGAGAACTTTAGAAGGGTGGTTTTATCAACCCATGCTTTTCTCAAATCCTCTTCTGATGCATTCATATGTGGCCACAGTGTACATACAACTGCCAGACCATAAACCCATGTATTTCAAATTCAGTAGTAATGTTTCAAGTGCATGAATGTTGGTAATTGTTAATCCTGAAGTTTGTTTCTTTTCCTCTATAGCATTTATTGCCTACTCTACACACAGCAAACACATAGGTGTTCACTTAGTGACACAGAAGCAGGAGACTGTATTGTCTTCTCTCTTTAGAATATTCAGTCATGTATGCACTTTCCCCATAAATAATGGCATGTAACTGACGTAGGACAATAGTCTTGTATCTAGAAGTGCCTCAAAGTATTCAGCTTGCACAGCATGCAAAGTCACGCAATGTTAATGTTCAAACAGGGCAAGCTCTGAAGTGTAAATAGAAAATGTTTCTCTTTATTGAGAATCTAGTAGTTCATTAGTCGTTAAAAGCGACCTTTCATCTAAAAGTCACTGAAAAATCAGTTTTATGTCCAACCCTTTTAATACTTTGTGTTGGCACAATGTGCAGTAACTATGTTCTTGGGCTGCACGACTTCACTAGGTGCTCTGGGTGTCCTGCTTATAAAGGTAGGATTTCACAACCAACGCAATTGATTAATGCTACTGAACAAACCCCTCATTCATTCACTAAAGAAAAATAGTTTAAACCTGCCTGTGAACTCAGAATTCAAATGTGAAACTATGCATCCATCTTGAAGTCCTGCTTGGCTGCATATAAGTGGATATGGTTTAGGTTTGTTGCGTGTTCTTGAATTTTTTCTTTTCCTTTTTTTTTTTTTTTTTAAAGCACTGTCATTTAAGACATAAAAATGGCTTCGGGGGAACCACCTCCAACCCCTTGCAGAAGCTTTGTACAAACAGTTTTTTGATTACTCATTCTGGCCACACATTGGATAAAATTATTTAGATAATTTACTATACATAAACGGATTGGTGGGGAGGATCACCAGATAGTGTTGCACCCGTCTACATCATTTCTGGATGACCTCCAAAGGCAGGAAGCAAAACCAACAAATGCTGAGGAGCATGATGCTAAGAGCGTATGGTGAGGTATTGGCTCAGGCATCTGCCCATCTGGAAACTTTTCTTTCCAGGACATGAGTAAAGTTTTGTGCTGCAGCATTCTTGAGAGCTTGTAGAAAACTGCGCCCACTGTTCTCTCACTTCACCAAGGCCATGATTTTTATAGGCTGGATAAGTAAGACTGGGAGCAAGAGCCACTGAAGTCACATGCTGCTGAAGTCACATGTTTCATCATATAGCAGGGTAGTCTTATGCACGACATAAGCATCTTTAAAATGCTACAGTCTGATAGCTATCCTTGTTTCTTTGTTGTTTCTGAAGTTTGCTCAGTGTTTAGTATGTGAATGGAAAAAGCAGTAGCCTGGTAATATTGTGGGAGGAACATTCTTGTGCCTCCTCATTTTGTACATGTCTTTATATTTAATATTTTGCCCCTCAATCAGTTTTTTTAAACTTTTTTCATCCATGTTTCCATATTTTCTAAAAGTTACATTTGTTGAGGTTATCATACTTAATTGAATAAGTAGTGTGAATTGTGACTCATTTCACAATTAATTTCAGGGTATATGACCACATTATTTCAAAGTAAAACTATGATACCTTGCAGTCTTTGAATTACAAGTATGACCCAGATCTTGAATCTGAAATGAATTTGGGCCTGACAGTTTTTACTGTCATGTCACAGACAAATTCTTGATAGAGATTATGGTATCAATACGGGTTGGGGGAAGAAAGGATCAAGAGCAGCCCTGCTGAGAGGGATTTGGGGATACTGATGGATGAAAAGCTGGACATGAGCCAGCAATGTGCGCTGGCAGCCCAGAAGGCCAACTGTACCCTGGGCCGCATCAAGAGAAGCATGGCCAGCAGGTCGAGGGAGGTGATTCTGCCCCTCTACTCTGCTCTGGTGAGACCTCACCTGGAGTACTGCGTCCAGCTCTGGAGCCCTCAGCACAAGAAGGACATGGAACTGTTGGAGCGGGTCCAGAGGAGGGCCACAAAAATGATCCGAGGGCTGGAGCCCCTCTCCTATGAGGACAGGCTGAGAGAGTTGGGCTTGTTCAGCCTGGAGAAAAGAAGGCTGCGGGGAGACCTGATTATGGCCTTTCAAATACCTAAAGGGGGCCTATAGGAAAGATGGGGAAAATCTTTTTAGTAGGGCCAGCTGTGACAGGACAAGGGGTAATGGTTTTAAACTAAACCAGGGTAGGTTTAGACTGGATATAAGGAAGAAATTCTTTACAATGAGGGTGGTAAAACACTGGAACAGGTTGCCCAGAGAGGTGGTGGAGGCCCCATCCCTGGAAACATTCCAGACCAGGTTGGACAGGGCTCTGAGCAAGCTGATCTAGTTAGTGGTGTCCCTGCTCACTGCAGGGGGGTTGGACTAGATGACCTCTAGGGGTCCCTTCCAACCCAAAACATTCCATGATTCTACGATTCTATGATTACCATCTCCCTTGCTCTTGTTGCTTCTAGGGTTTGTTTGCTGCTTTTGAGGTTTAATTGCAGGTCACTGTTTTATGACTTATCAAGTTTTGTTTGTAATCAGATGGTGGTGGGGAATAGTCCAGGAATCTTTTAAGAAAAAAGTAAAACCACATTTAAAAGAAAAAAAATCACAATAACATGTGACATCAGTAGGTAACGCATTCAGCTAGTTTAACTGCGTTGAAGCAGTTAGAATCATTGAGCAGTAACTTTTGTGCAGTTGTTATGCATACTCCTATGGAATGACTGAGTTTCATAGTTAAGAGAAGCAACAGTTTGCCCCCAGGGAAAATATTTTCAAACCAATGCATTGCATAATTCATCAAGCATATTGGGAGTGGAGAGGTTGGTCCAGATTTGGGAATATTGCAGGCTTTTACTTATAAAGCTTTATGACAATGGGAATAGGGCTGTCATAAATACAGTGAACGGATCTGAAAGGTAAAGCGTACTGTATGTTCTACACATGCCAAAGGATACCTATAAAATCCACAACATTTTCATTATAACTATCTATATGACAATCTCACAGAAAAGAGGAAACGATCAGACTGTAAATACTATAAAATAACAAAGGCTTTAAATACACATCTGGACATTTAATCTGTGTCCTTACACAGATTGGTCTATTCAGCATATATTGAAACAGAGGACCCAGGCACCCTGGGCCTTTCATTTGGTCAGTATAACAATTTACAATCTTAAAAAAAAAAAAATCTTCCTTCCACTGAATTCCAGTATGCTTTTTTTACTTGAATCTCTGAAAATAATCTAATCAATTTCACATTTATATGTGAACAGTTTCTATTTAACTTTTCCACTGATCCTAAAAAATGTAAAAGGTGTTTATTTTAAAACAGCTTTATTAAAATTAAAGGGAGAGAAAAACATTAAAAACCACTTAACTATCAAAGAACAAGAATAAACCTGAGTTCTGTTCTATTTGTCTCCCATTTTACACTGTTCTGCTTTCAGATGCTGCAGGAACAGCAATTTCAGAGTGCATAATCATTTAGAAGAACAAAATTAAGTGCAATGCTAAGATATTTTTGCTAAGCCTGGTCAAAATAACAATAAAACAAGCAGTTTGGGCCTTGTCCATGCTCTGTTCTGTCTCAGGTTACCTCATCTGAGAGAAGGGTATACATCCCTTTAATAGAGAGATGTCCCTAGAAAGAGATGGTGCCAGAGAAAAAACGTTATGGTCATGCAGCTGCTCTGTAATATTGATTTTTGTCAGGAATGAGATTCTTTCTAGTCACTAATGAAATTTCAACCCAGTCATGGTAAGCTAAATTTGCCCTGACTATAGAGTCAATACAATGCGTTTGTCTTATGACCCTTTGGAGCCTCAAGATGCTTCTTTCTAGACAAGCTATTCCATATGTCCATCTCGGTTTCCTGCAAGACAGCCCTTTCTGAGAATAAGGAACAGTTTTATAAATATACATGAGCACTGCCGCCTTGAACTAAATTCTGTTTCCTTTGCCAAGTTTATATGAATTGCCTGAGTGCAGGTGGGTGGCAGGGCAGGGAGTAACCTCCCTGGTGGTAGCAACCACCTCAGTTTCTCACACATAAATGTTGTGGCAGAAGTTATCGTCTATATCAATGTCAGTTATCTTCTATATCAAAGTCTGACATCCATTCAATCCAGGCTGCCTTTACTTAGCAGCTGTGTGTCCCTCAGTGTGAGAAGAGATTTCTGTTATTTTGCAAATAAAGACACTTGGATTCATGACAACTTGAATACATCCTGACATGCAATGGCTGTCGCTTGATTATGATAACTCTAGCCTTCCTCATTTCACATTCATACTAGGCTAATCCATGAAGTGGAGCATTGCTGCACGGCATGCTGAGGAACCAGGCTTCTCTATGTTGTTTCTCCACTTGCCCATAGTTTATTCTCTGATGTAGTCTATGCAAGTCTTTACGATTTCATGGGATTAAGCAACAATTTTAGGAGAGAGAAATCTGGTTTTGTCTTCAAGTGAGTGCCTTTAGCTTTCATCTGTAATTTCTCTTGATTTGTAAGCAAAAGTCTGTTCCTAGCTTAAATAACTATTTCTTCCTTTGAACAGGTTTTTCCAGGCAAGTTTGAGCTGCCTGAACCAACCAGCACACACCTTTCCAGTCACTTCTGAGTCACTGCCCATTAATCATCTGAAAACTTTATTCTCAAAAAGGTTCCAGTATTAAATGGTAAGATTAACTGTATACCCAGCCACCATGAACAGGCATGAAAAACTGTAAATAACTGAGATTTTAAGGCAAAAAAAAAGAAGGGGAAAAAGCGATCAACAAAAATATATTAAAACAGTTGTGTGAGGATACATTGGGGTCTGAGATGAAAGCCTTTGTGGGGCAAGTGCCCCATGGAAAGTACTCCCTCTGCTATATGCATGTTCTTTCCTGCAGCTTGCAACACTGCTGCACCTCTCCTGCATGCTTCTTGCATGGGCACCTCCCATCGTATTTTAGTATTTATTTATGTTCTTGTTCAGAGGAACATGCTGTGTCCTTTTAAACAGCCATAGGAGGCCTCCCTTCAGAATTTCTCAGATAAGAAGTTTGAAAACTATTTCAGAGGCTGGTAGGCAGGTTCTGGTTTTATTGCCACTGAGGTTTACCTGGCTTTTCTTCTATATTTCATGCTAGTTATAAAATCAAGGTTCATGTATTGAATTAGAACTTGTGTAAATATGAAACGTATTCAATATTTTCTTCTAGTCACCATATAAACATGCTTAATAGTTGCTAAGACAGGAAGGGTTTTTTCCTTAAACTTATAAATAAATAATTTGTGAAGGATGGAGACTCTGAGGGGGTAACATTTGAGAGATGGAATAACTTCCTAAACCAAAATTCTGTAGGGTCTTCAGGAATGGAGTAAAAATATACCAGGCAAAAAGGAAAGTGAGAGTTAATTTCCATTATATATTGATGTAATATACTGCCTTTTCACACCCCAGGGGTGAAAAAAAACACCCAACCTGTTTGTATAAGCACACATTCTCGGTGAACTGAGTGGAAATACTCAGAGTCATGGCTACTCATTTATTGGAGTGGATGATTGTTTTTTCATGGTTTTACTAAATATGTACCTGTTTTTCTAGCATCTTTTTGATGCCTGTGCTCCCGGGTAGAGGAAAACCAAGACTTGCAGAAGGGTGCTGCTGGGCACTCTGCCTCTGGGCATAGAAATATTCTGAGCACAGTACAGGTGTTGGAGTTGGCAGAAATAACCTGCTGTTTATGTATAGAATAAATACTGGACTATGTAAATATGTCACTTGCTGTCTGGTCTGACTGATTCCCAGAGCTAATGTATGTAAACATCCTGCCCTATTGGTTATTTCCAAGATACTGAAGTCAAGGTAACTATTTATGTTAATATTAACTGTATGGAAAAGAGCTGCAAACATATTAATGTTGGCAACATGATTAAAGGTTTTCCTTCTTTTCCTAAAGATCCGTGTACTTCTACACCAGATGTAAAATATATTTACCATAATGTCTCTTAGCACAAACTGAGTGTTTCTCGAGGCATGCTGAAGAAAACATACCACCCTCTTCTACATTGAATGTGTACTCTCTATTTTCTACTCAGCAGCCTAAAAATCTGGTCCTAGAGCAGCTCTAAGCCTGACCAGGGTCATACACTGTGATTAGACTCTTGCAGAATATTTGCATCCCCCAACGACTACATGCTCTGGGAGCCCAGTGACGATGAAACACAGTGGAGCTGTAATACCTTCTTTGGTTTCTGATCTAACCCTTGCCAAATACCTAGCTAGAGCTTCTGCCTCCAGCACCTCATATTTCCAGGGTTCTGCTATCCAAATTCTGGATGAAGCTCACATTGTTATGACCAAGATCAATTCCAGAATCAAGTAAGATTAATTAATCATAGACTTGTACAGTTGGGACAGGAATGGAAATGGAACATTTTCAATCTTAGGTTCAGAAAGAAGTCTTAGTTACACACTAAGTCTGTACCGCCTGCAGGTCGCTAGTCTATCCTGTAGAAATTCCTCTTTGTAAGCTAGTGCCTGTAGAGGGAGCAGAGCTTTCAGGAAGAACAGTGATCTTTATTTTGAGTTCCTGGTGATAATGAAGCCATCTATCTGTGGCAAGCTGTTGCAGTGATGAATTCCTTTGCTCTGAAAAATAAGCACTTATGTTTTCCACCTGATTTGTCTGGCTTTTGTCTGGCCACTGATTCTTCTTTGTTTTTGTCTGCTCAAGCACCAAGTCTTCTATTATGATTCTTTTTTCTTCTGTATAAGTATTTATGGATTTAGGAAGTTCTTTGCCCCTACCCCAACTGTTACTTGGATAAGCTAAATAAAGCAGTGTCATCTAGTGCTAGAAACATCACCCTTTTTAGCCTGATAAAGAGAAAGTTGAGGAACTTTTATTCTATCAATTGCTTGCCTTCCAGTCCTTTAATGACTCTTGCAGCAATGATGACTTCAGGTTTTGGAGATACAGTAGGAAATGCTTTATATCACACCCTTGCTCCCACATACTCAGTTTGATAAAGATGGCAAAAGTGGGCAGGGAATAATTTTAAATAAAATCTCTACAGTAAACTATTCAAAATTATACAAAAGCAACCTAATACTTTTTTACTGTTTCCCTGTGCAAATCACTTCCCAGACTTCTGATAGACTTGGGGTTTGTCAGCCTCACCAGCTAGCTTCCTCAAAAGAAGTGGCAGGCAGGAAAAGCCAAATAGCAGACAATGAAAATCTGAAGTGAAGAGAACCCAGCCAATTTCCTCAATACATCAGTGAAGGACTAGTGAGAGCAGACAGCAGCTGCACCAAGAATGCAGAAAAGCAAGTGGGAATCACTGACAACCAGTGCTCTTTGCAGACTTCCCTTCTGCTGACTTGGTTACTTCATCTGAATTTGGAGCCTATTCAGTACTGGGATTGAGATCAACCTCCAAGTAGAATAAAGGGTAAAACCACATCTGATCTGCCACCAGACAAGGCATCTGTAAGTTGCCAAACCATCCTTTAAGTAGACGCAAATTGTTATAGGTTTATAGTAAAAAATGTGATGGGACAGGTGAATATGTATTATAAAATAATAGCATGTGTATATTTTCATCATGCGTGTTGTCTGATGACTAGAAATTGAAGGCATTTGGTCTTGTTTAGACTATTTCAGACACAAAAAAGAGGCAAAGGCTGTGTTCCAAGAAGCTTGAATGTTAGAGTTTGAAAAAGTAACTTAAGGAATAAAAATCAGTTTTCTAAATGCCTACCAGGAAAAGGTCTTAGGTGCATCTCTTGGCTCACCTAGCTTAGAAAGTGTGTATAGTTAAGGCAAACTAGCTGAAGTCTTTTTCTGAAGACTGCATTTTGTCCCTGTGCTTCTAATTATGATGTGTGAACACTCTATAGCGTGAACCTAGGTTAAATTCTATGACAGAGACTCAATCAGTTACAACAGGAAAATTCTTGGAGTCTATTACACTCACTTGTATTTCAGTAATTCAAGGTAAATGGTGTGGGAACATGTTAGAAACTGAAGTACAAGTTCACCAGCTTATAAAAACAGATGGACTGCTGTGGGGTTGTTATTCTGAGACTTGTACAGTTTGTAACCTGAAATGGAGACATTATGTCATTGATGGAGAAGGTCTTGGCAAAACTCCTGGCATAATGTTTGATAGAAGTAAAACCAGGATACCTTCATCACATAAATACATTCTCTATATCTTTTGGTATACAGAACATGCTTGTCTAGACATAAAGGAAGACAATATCCCAGAATAAAACTAAACAGAAAAATAATGGATCACTGTTTTTCTTTACATTTTATTTATATGAGAAATAAAAGTTTGCTGGTACTTAGGAGGAAAAGGAAGCACTGAAAGGACTGCTGTTGATTGTTCAAACAGAACCTTTGATAACCTGACTGTTATCAACTACTCTGGAACGAGAGTATCAACACAGCAACATTCTCCTGAATAGCAGTCCTGTGAAGGGCTGCTGCAGATGACAGCACACAGGAAAGGAGGTATATAATGCAATATGCACAAATGCCTACTAAAGGGAAAATCCTAGCTCTTTAGAAGTAACTGGTATAGCAAACTGCACCTGGAATCCCTTAGCTTGCCTGGGTGAATTCAGAACTAACTAAATCTTGTTCATTCATGTATTTTTATTTTTCTTTATTGTTTTCCAAGCAATGAATGAATACCACTCTGTTCATATGATCTCATATGTGATACAATACTGTCATCAAGCAAGGGAATGAAAGGCAGGAAGACAAAACCCCTTTACCATTTGATTACAGCAATGCAAGAATGTTCCAATAGATCATTACCAGAGCAATGCCAGCATCCCTTTTCATAGTGGATTTCCCTAAACAAGTTTGAAGTAATGACATTCTTGCATAGAAAGCCAGGACTGTAAACATGTGGTCATAAAGCCATTTATGCATATAGGCAATATAAACTAAATATGAAAAAAATTCAGGCCAGGAGAAACATTTTAAGTACATGTGACAAATACTAACCATAGCACACAGCATAACCACCACCACAATATCAGTGACACACACTAATACAGAGCACTGATTTTAGAGTTGAAGTCTAAGTAGACGAGTTTTTACAAAAAGCTTAGTTCTAAAGGAAAACTAAGATTTCCAGGGCCAATAGATGAAGTCTACAGTGCAAGACAAACTGTTTCACCTGGTGCTCTATATTTCTAGAGAGCATGCAGTGGACCACAAGCTGAGGCATTAGGGATTTGGTTTGTAGTTTTAATCAGCTGATCTTTTTTATGCAAGTGATATAAACAGAATAAAATGTGCCACTTCAACACAGGATCATTTTTAGATCATCATGATTTTCACCCTATTTACTGCTATGTGTTTTTTGATTCTTTCCTTTTTCAGGATACCAATTTTAGAAACAAATGGTTGCAGGAGGTTCCCTTGAGGTTTGTTTTTTGTTTTGGTTTTGTCTGGAAGATATTTTGTTTCAAAAATCAGAAAAGCATTTTTCATTCTGAAATGAGCTCCAGACATCATTAAATTAATAGCTTTTCCTGGTTCCAAGATAGCAAATTTTTTCTGTGCTCATTTTCCTCTCATTTTATGGAGCTAGCCTGCTTTGCTAGGGAAATAATTTGACAGAGTGAAGGATGTCTCAGTTTCATTCGTTGCTTGAGAAGTCAGGGCAAAAATAGCCTTTGAAAGATTACATTTTTAAACACAAAAAATGAAATTGTGGCATGTATTCTCTGATTGCTATTAGATGTGAAGGGAACAGGAAGTGTAGTAGCTGCATTTGGCTATAATCACATCCCAGTGGAAGAACAGAAGCATTGTAGAATTTGAGACAGCCATTGGCTGTCTTACTAAAGCATATCCTAGCAATGTTTTTTTTTTTCTCCGATTATTACAGACTCTACTGCAAGCCTGGAGAAAGGGTACTCTTATGCTTACCTATAGATAACTATCAAATGAAGACTCATTCCTTACTTCTGCCCTCACTTGCCTTTTCCTTCCTATTGTCCTTTTGAGTTACAGTCATAAGCAAGAGAATAACAGGATTTAACAGGAATATAACTTCACCCATATCTTAGCCAGCAATCGTTTGGCTCAATAAACCCATTGTATTTTCCTTGTCTTTGATAACCACATATGCAGGTGAGGAGTAATTCAGGCCAGTCAGTGTTTTCTTCTCCAGCATTTTGTTATTCTGATGTAACTACATTATTATGGAGTTTGTGATGAATGAAGTATCTCTGCTATGTATGTAGTAACTGGTAACTCAGCAGTACAGCAGCATTATTTCACAGAGTGCAATCTTATTTGATACTTTTTTTATCCATGTATACCATACAAACTAATGATTCTTTATACAAATATGATTAGTCAAGTCTCTCCAGATAACTTATTATTGCTATTTAATGGTGTAACAATATAGGGACTTTTTTTTTCCAGTATATACCAGTTGTCAGCAGTTATGTCATAGTATCAGCTGGACTCCATGACAAATCCCTGCTCATATGTTGATATCTCACAATGCACTTTGTGATACCATATGTGAAACCTGTGCTACCTTATGCTAGAAGTTCTTTTATAAAAGGGGCACTTCAGATGAAGTGACTTCAGATGTTTAGCTGGTTAGTTTGCACTTTCCTAAGAGTCCCTAAAAACAAACTGAAAATGTTTTAAACTACTTCTGGCAAATAGAATGGCAAGAAAACTATTGTTTCCAAATGTCCATTGAAACAAGTTAGTAAACATGAGGCTCCTCTATAAGAGAAAGAGTCTTAACAGAGGAACTTACTGAACTCTGACTGAAGTTGTATAGGAGTGACAGAGGGAGCCTTGCTAGCTTAATGAGATTTTATCTGTCAGTACAAAGGCAGCACCTCTTTTTAACTTCAGAACATGTTTCAAAATTCAGCTAATACACATTTAATGTCACTTATTTCAGTGAAAACTTACTGAAAAGGCAATACAGATAGAGATTAGTACAGGTCTGTTTCCTCCTGTGCTACTTCTGCTTTGTATAAAACAAAACCAAAGGCAGAACAAATGTTTGAGTTCACTGTCTGACCCACTCCAAAATATCAGGCTGTTTATGACCACAACCAGGCCAAAATTCCAGTTAAAGATGTGGAAATGTATTTATCAAAATGGAGAGGAAAACTTGGAACTTAGGTGTCAAAGATAGCCTAAGGACATTCTGTATGTAAATAATCTTAAGTTTTAGTTAATTTAGGGCTCTTCCCTTGCTGCTACAAAATGAAAGTGCAAATACTTAAGTCTTCTCCTTCCTCTAAAACAGATAAATGTGCTGCTGTTTGTGGACCTTTTTATTTGCACACTTTCCAAAGTTAGTTGACTGGTTAAAAAAAAAGTCATTAAAGTACTATTTCTATATTGGGAAATGGCCAGGGAATATCATCTATAAATGTAAAATAGAAAAAAAATACCATCTAAGATATCTTTCCCTACTTTAAACATGTAAGTTGCAAATGAAAATAGTCAGTGTGTGATTATGGACAGATGTTGCATGGTTCCTTTTAAAACCCTGTTGTCCTGTCAAACCCTGTTGTCCTGTCAGTCTGACTGTCTGAGTGAGCTCTTCTCAGGCCGCAGGCAATTCAAATGCACCATGTGAGGACAGGTAATACAGGTACATCTTTTGAGGAAGTGCTTATTCAGGAAAGATGTAAACACTGGAGATTTCTATGCCTTTCAGGTGCAAAAAAGATAATACATAGCTGCCAACTCTTAGTGAATCTTACCTTGGCCAGTTGTGCTTCGAGTTTGTTCTTTGCATCAGCTACTTCAGCAATACGATTGTTAAAGGCTGCATTGGTACTGATGAAATGATTCCACATCTCCACAGATGTGCTCTCCAGTCCAGCCTCTGCATCCTCTCGGAGCTTGACAGAGTTGGCCCTTGCATGTTGAGAGCACCTGATATTGTCTTCACTGAATTTAGCCCATGTTGTAGGAACTGAAACACTAGTAAGAAATTTTAAAAAGGGGAAAACAAAAAAGTAAAAGTTTAGGCAAGTTATTTTCCATTCAGTGATAATTACACCATGGAAACTATGTAATTACATCAGGTGATTCTATGGGTTTCATACCTACTTTTTTTTTTCCTCTTTTTTTTTTCCCCCCCCTCTAGAAACCAAAGATTGGGCAACAACAAGTGAAGATTTTGGATAGCTGTGGTTCAACAGAGTCTCTATGGCTTGCTTGAATATTGTAGCTGCTAACTAAAGGTCTTAGCAGCCCTGGCGTCAACTCCAAAGTAAGCAGTTTTATGTTTTGCTGTATACAGAATGACCTTTTCTTTCATACTTTATTGATGCTTAAAAATGGTTCTCCAGGATCAGGTATTAATGTAAACAGTGCAGCTTCTTCCTGTCTTTAGCAGATTAGGTGATGCTCTGAGTTCATACCTGCTGTATTTTCAACTGAAATCTGACACATTTCTCTGTGTCGAGGTTGAGTGTGCTTATGGCCTTAGTGGATCATTAGATTATTTAGCGTGACCTCCTGTACATTGCACACCAACAAATTAGATTCAAATACTATCTACTTTTGTGAATCCAAACATTTATCCTGGGGAAACAGAGTTGTGCATCACCAACCACCAGAGAACGTGAGAGGCCAACCTAGTTTAGGGAAAATGAGCAAGAAACCAAGGGAGAAAGACTTGTTACACAGCTCCTCAGACAGCTCTGGGCCACTATCAGAGCAGCCCTACCTCATGAGATATGTATGACCTATATAATAAAGCGTGTGTCTCAGACATCCTACTAGCCTTCATCATCAGAAGGAATGATAGCAGGAAAATGGATAAGGAGTAAGGAGAACTGGAATTTTCTCCCAGCCCCAACACTGTCCTTCTGTTTCATTTGGATAAGTATCTCCATTCTATTCCTTCTCTGTGTCTTAAAGTGAACACCTCTGCTTTAACTTACACAGCTGTTACAGTTAAATTTAGTAATATCTATAAGACAAAGAAAAATGGCTCTGCTATAGAAAAATCTCTGAATATACAGGGAAAGACTGAATATAGGACTTCTGCATTGAAAAATGCCACCCAGGAATGTTCCTGGTGCAATGTCCTGTACATAAACTTGGCATGCTTGGGTTTGTGTCCCAGCTTTGCAGATGGCCTTCATTAGCATAATTAACATAATTATGAACATAAAACACAGCCTCAGGTCTTTCCAAACTGGGAGTCTGTGGGGCTCTAAACTTGCAGCCTGAGGCCCCAGCTTGAAAAATGGTGCAGCATAAGCTACTGTATTTGGAGTTAAATTCACCACCACCTTTAATGTATTGCTTAGCCTTCTAAGTCACTTCTTACTTCAACCAGAAATATTTAGTGTATTTTATGAAAAAGTACAGATATTCTACTTGCCAAACTGAAACACTAAGACAAACTTCCACCTGCGTTTAGACTTCTTTCTCCACACAAACTTCCTTCTAAGAATTATGCCTGTATGTTAAACTCTGCAGGGATAGAACTCTATTTCACATTTCCTTAAATTTTAATTGAACACTGAGAACAAATATTAAGGAATGCAAAAAGAAAAAGCTAATTTTGTCAGTGCTCATTTTTGCAGGGGCCCTTTTTTCAGGTTTTCATAGGGTATTCCTCTCTCTCCAAACTGAAGTACTGATCTTCCTAAACCACTTGGAATTCCTTAGTGCCACACATTTCTTTAGGCAGTTTCAGGTAACCAACATGATACCATAGTAAAGTGTATAAATCAGTGTACTAAACAAGAGCAGATGTTACTTACAGCTACTGACCCAGACAATCTCAGTGTACTTTCTGCAGGGTAATTGGTTTGGGGTTGTTTTTTTTCCTCTTCTCTATGGTCTGACAATTATATTCATATTCTTATCAGAAAATTAAACTTCCAAGTAGGCTTCCATCTTGATTATCTGAAATACTTAGTACTTAATCTGTTCTTTAATGTTGCTTTTTCAGACTAATTAATCCGGCTGCCTCTGTTGAGACAGAAAACACCTGCTCTGCTCCTAAGTGCTACAGGTATGTCTTAGTCTGCCAAATGGTTTCAGGAACATATTAATGAAAAATGGCATTTCTTTGGATAATGGTTGGTGAGAAAGGAAAAGGGCTGTAAAACTTACCCACATGAATCTGCTTCTTACCAGAGCTGACAAGAATAATTTTATTCATTGCTACTCCTAAAAGTAGATAGTGTTACTGGGGTCAGCAGAATGCCTGCCAAGTTTCCTTTGTATATGCCCTCATTTCAGTAGTGAATGAGGTGATCTTTTAAAGAAAAACAGAACATAAGTAAACAAATAAAACTGATTTTTTTTTCTCCTTCCAACAAGACAGATTCGTTATCATTTGACATTGTGGAGTACATTCACTATTCAAATATTGCTCTGTTTAAAGAGTGATAAGGGAACTAACAAGCCATTAGCACAAAAAACACTGCCCTCTATTACAAGCTGCTTTTCTTCTGCTATTGCTTTTGGATTGGATGCAAGTCTCAATGAGGCCACTACTAAAAAACAGTTTTAGAACTGTATACAGTTGGGACATTCTAGTTCAGAAATTTTAGTTCAGTCTGTAATGCTAAAGCTGTGCCAAATCTTTTTGATCATCCTGTTTAATAGATATCTCTGTATAGCTTGATGGCTTAATTTCTAAATAACCCAAGCTATTTTTACAGAAAATATATACAGTCCTTGGTATACACTTGCATACTGTTTACCACATTACATGTAACTGCATGTTTAGCTGAATTTTAATTTGATTGGATGAGGTTTTGAAACCTGAAGGCAACAGAGCAGTATAAATCAAAACCAAAGGGAGACATCTGCAGAAATGAGTTTGAGGGCAAGGAGTCAGCTGCATTGCAACACAGTTGTAAATTATCATCCTCTCTCAAAAACACAGCACACTGCACATCAATGCTGTAGGTGCTGCAGACTGCTAGCTTCTGCCTGGCCTCCAACAATGGCAGCTGTTAGGAGGCAGGGGATATGAGGATGATGGAGGGTTTCACACCAAGGAAAGACAGGGCCATATGGAGAGAGAAGCCACTTCTTTCTGTACCGCTTCTAGGGCTTGTGCTGTAACCAGGCTCTTACTTACAGCAGGGAAAGAGAAGGCTCCAATAGCCACTCATACTCACGTCCCATCTGCTTTCTCCACTCCATGGTAAAAGCTGATGCTGTCCAATGTGTTCCTCAGGTTAAAGCACTTCTCATCAATAAAATGGGCTGAGTTTTTGTCAGAAAGATCCTGCTCCAGGGCATGTTGTGCATATCTGTTGATGCTGTGAAGGGGAAAGAATTACCTTAATCTGAACCACCTTTAATGCTGTTGTGCTAAACAGTTAATTGCTTTCATTAGCTTCCTACAGTGCTTCATTTTATAGTTTGTTGGTATTTACAGTAGCTTGAAAATGCTTGGTGCTGTAATTTAGCTAGAGGGAGCTGCTGTACCATTCATCCCTTTTAGCCTCTAGTGAGTATCCCTCAAAGGATTGCATTTAATCCACTGCATTTACTAATGTTTGTCATTTTGATGACAGACAACCACAGAGGTGAAAAACAACAAGGAAAGCCTCAGAGCAAAAGGGAAGAGGTTTTCAGTGATAACCTTCATGCGAGCAAAGATGTGAGAAAGAAAAGGGCAGACCAGAGTTGTGGTTTCCCTTCTCTCCTGATTTCAGGAACAAATTCACTTAGCGTTATTCAAATTGTACACCACTGAAAAATCTGTTTAAATATTTCTGTGCATCTTGCTCATGAGGAGGGAAATATGTTGCTCCATCTCTGCTTTCTTACCCACAAGGAATTTTTGGAGTAATTTAATCTCCTTTGGCTCTTCCAAAAGGGGAGAAGGCCTGGCAGACCTTGGGCTAGAATGGGCATAATATGGTTGAAGAAGGTATCAAAGTCTTGCTATCTCCCCGATGAATTGTAAAGCAGACATATTGACATTTTTTGCAAATATTGCTGTTTCCATCATGTACTTGTCAATTGGTGTTATTGTCGGTCTATCTGATGTGGTGACAGAACTGAGTCAAAGGTAACCAGAACCGGCCTAAAGAGCTAAACAGAGTTCATGCCACCAAACATTAACTTAGCTTTTATCTGATCAGATACTCAATACATTACAGTAGTAGGATGAGCTGCAGAAGTGCATCTAACCTGACTCAGGTGAGTCCTGACTGCCATTAATAAGAGCAATCATTTATAAAAACTACTTATGTCTTTTCTCCTATAATGTATTAACGAAGAACTGTACAATTTTGTCTTCCTTGTGAGTACTTGAACTTTCTTTTGAGAATCATGACTTTAAAGATTTGTATCAGTTCTATGTAGTTAACAGAACACTGTATTCAGAATTGTTTTATATAATTAAATGATAAATCTTAAATATAATTTGCCTTTACTAGGATATTGTGTATTCTCAAGGAAATAAATTCTAAAGCCTCCCATAAAAAAGTATATAAATATACATAAAAAGAATTTAAGTCCATTCCATAGCTCATCTCATTCCTTATGAAGTGCTTAGATTCCCGTTTCTTTTGTCAATAATATTTTTCCTTTGAATTTAGTTTTGTAATTAAAAAAAAATAAAATTCCCTTTGAACTTAACGCCAAAGTGCCACATAGCAACACTAGCACAACTAAGCTTAAAATTAGTGACACCAAATTTATATGAAGGATTTTAGATTAAATGTGATTTCAAAAATTGAGTCAGTCATCTTTAAATGGTATTATTCTTCTGCAGTTTAACATAGAAATTCTATCATTGGTAAGAACTAGAAGTGGAGGGTAATGAGCATCTTTAAAACAGGAATTAAATATAAAGTCTTACCCCAACTGTTGACTGATTTTCTGTGCCAGTTTTGTCAATATTCCTTGACAATCCTTGAATACATCAACTTCCTACAGTGCAAAATATACAGTGTGAGTGCTTTCACCAAACTTCTTTTGTTTTAGTGAATCTACCCTTTTTATTCTGCATTCTAGATGTTGCAATCATATCTCAAATGCAATGCAAGTCAAGAAAGGATGTGGTTTGGTCCCTCTCTTCCTCAGTGCTATGAAGTTGTATCTTTGACTTAGTTTTGAATGGCTTTATATTATATCAAACATGTTAGTAGATTTTTTTTTTGGATTAAGTCATTCTAATAAAGTCAAATTTTGCTTGGCTTAAGTATAATGAAGGTACTTGAAACATGAACCTGCCCTCTCAACTACTTCTACATTTTATGGTCCCTCAAACAATATTATGGTGTTCCAGCCTCTTTCCTTTTTGAAAACTCTGTTTTAGCCCAACGTACCATCTTACCTAAGCGTGTACAGTTTTGTGAGTTTTGAAACAGGGCATAGAGTGTTTTAAGTTATTTGGAAGTCATTAAGACACCGCAAATTTAAAAATCCAGGCTCTGTCTCTGTACTTGTACAGTATGTGTAAGAGTGGCAGCAACTTCAGAACTAGCTTTCCTGTTATTATAAAATGAGCCTTTGTTGTCCTTTAGTGTCATTATCTAGCTTGCTTCATAGTCAGAGTAGTGCTTGGGGAGATCAGACAAATAGCCTTTCTTTTTCATTTTGAAAAAAATAGGGTTTTTCATCTGTTCACGTGGAACATTTAATAGTATGGGCCCATGCAAACCTCGTGAAATTCAACAAGGTCATGCACATGCGTCAGGGCAATCCCAAGCACACATACAGGCTGGGCAGAGAATGGATTGAGAGCAGCCCTGAGAAGAAGGACTTGGGGGGGTGTTGCTTGATAAGAAGCTCAACATGAACCTGCAACATGCTTTTGCAGCCCAGAAAGCCAACCGTATCCTGGGCTGCATCAAAAGAATCATCACCAGCAGGTCAAGGGAGGTGATTCTCCCTCTGCTCCACTCTTGTGAGACTCCACCTGGATTACTGTGGTCAGCTCTGGGGCCCCCAGCATAAGAAGGACATGGACCTGTTGGAGCGAGTCCAGAGGAGGGCCATGAAGATGATCAGAGGGCTGGAGCACCTCTCCTATGAAGACAGGCTGAGAGAGTTGGGGCGGTTCAGCCTGGAGAAGAGAAGGCTCCAGGGAGACCTTATAACAGCCTTGCAGTGCCTGAAGGGGCCTACAGGACAGCTGGAGAGGGACTTTTTGCAAGGGCATGTAGGGATGGGACAGGGGGTAATGGCTTTAAACTGAAAGAGGGTAGATCGAGATTGTAGAGATAAGGAAGAAATTCATCATGATGAGGGTGGTAAGGCACTGGACCAGGTTGCCCAGGGAAATTGTGGGTGCCCCCTCCCTGGGAGTGTTCAAGGTCAGGTTGGATGGGGCTTTGAGCAACCTGGTCTGGTGGAAGGTGTCCCTGCTCATGGCAGGGGGGTTGGAACTGGATGATCTTTCAGGTCCCTTCCAACCCAAACCATTCTATGATTCTGTGATTCTACCCTACCCTGAATTCTCATGCTAAATTAAGTGCTGAAATACTTCAAGTTCCTTGATTCTTCATTAAAACTCTAAAACTCCAAGTTGCAGGCCATGGGCTCTGAACAAGCATCTCTGTTATCCAAGTGGTCTACACATCCTTCTGTAATCTATTAACCCAGAAAAGTGCTTGAAGCAATGCCATTGTCCTATAAAGTTCTATCCCAGTATTTTTATCATACATGTCCAATATAACCTTTCAAATATGTTAATAAATGTTGATTTTTTAACTTAAAAGATTTAGCAATCGCTACTATCTATCTCATCTTCTTTGTTCAGCAAGACCATATATATAGCAAGGCAGCAAACCAGCATTTTATATTGTAAGCCCAAAGGACTTCTGCAATTTTATAAACCATGACCAAGAAAACAATCTTGAGAAATGTTTCTACCTTGTTTTACAGGATCAGGGAAGATAGAACTGGACAAGACCTCACAAGGATGTGCTAGGCTATTCCTTTTGTTCCAGGAAGCATGAATTCACCATTCCCAAGATACCTAGCTTTACCAAATCTCTTCCTCTTTTCCCCCCCACGTCAGTCCTCCAAATGAATGAAAGGGAGAAATTATTACAATGTTTTTAGCCTGATCAATATTTAATTGGATTTTAGTTATTTCCACAGTCTGAAAAATAAACTAGTAAGTCTGCTCTTACCTTTATGAGGTTCTTTTCCACATCATCATGAACTAAGTCTATGCCCTTCCGCTTCTCACGGTGGTACAAGCATTCTAGGGCTATCTGCAAGCAAACCAAGGAACATTTGCAATAGGCTCAGTATAGCACTGTAGAGTAAAACCTTGAACTCTGCTGAAGGGGCTACTGAGCTGACATGTCAAGTAATGACCATTTATCAAGGGCGGAACAGAATAGGAGGTGGCTTCATTGCGCTCACCTGATCCATCTTAGTGGCTCGTTCCTACTTACCTGTTAATACATTTAAGGATTAGCTGCCACCATAGCTGCCATTTGATTAGCTGCTTGTTAATGTGCAGCAAGGCCTACATTTCAACATGCCCAAGCTTTGTTGTAAATTCTGTGGATTACAACACCTGTGTTCTACACTCAAAATCCTTTAATCTCATCTCCCCTCATCCTTACTTACCCAGTGCCAAACTTTGCCAGCAGGTTAACTTTATTCTTAATGTCTCATACACTTGTTTAGAACCATGCCAATAAATGAAATGGCATTAGCTGGTACAAAGCTTTTCAGCAGAAAATGTGCCCTGAATAGAAAGCATCCTCAGCCTCCTACTCTGAATCAGTACAGATACAGACAACTAAAAAAGTCATTACTGAATACCAAATTTTGGGTTTCTATTTGTACTTGCCTACAAACTTTTCTGATAGACATAGCTTCCATCAGCAATGCTCCAGGTCTTTATGAGAGAACTTTGACTCTAGTTTTTGCACACTTTGAGTTTTTGCTGGCATAATTCATTGACTATTATATGACTGTGGCTTTTTCTGTTTCAATTAATTTGCCTTTAAGATTCTGGAGAGCTTAAAAATGTAACACGAATGATAGGCCATTCTAAGTGAAAATATTATTTTCACCAAGCAATAGCAGAAAGGTCAGAGCTAGATAAGAATATCAGGATATTCTGGCTTAGAGGGCCATCTTCTGCTCTCCTGTAAATGTACTGAACTGACCTGCCAGTGCCTGAGAGAGACTCAGCCTCCTGGAGCCTCAAGCAGAAAGGAAGAAAAAAAGGGCATAGAAGTGTCTTGATAGGTTCCTTTGTGGACTTTCATATATAAAGCCCATGGTGGCCAGGTTTCCTTCTTTCTGAAGGTAATGTTTCACCAAGATCTGTCTTGATGAGAACAGTAAAAGTCATACTAGTATTCAACAGAGATGAAGCCATTTTCTTTACCCATTCTACAGTGCAGTCATGAAATCACTAGCTATGTCAAACCTACTTTCAGTGGTCCTTCCATTTCATCTGCTGCACATTCGAGCCGCTTCTTTGCTGTTTCCAAGTCTTGGGTCTCTTTCAGCAGACACTCTAGCTCATAGCTGAGCTCAGATCTCCAGAAATCAATGTTAGAGATCCTCTCTCTCAGGTTGCTTCTACTGTCTTCTTGCATCTGATAAGTCAGTTGATCCTTATCTTGCATCAGTCTCATTGAATCAGTGTTCAGTCTATCAGCACAGTACCTGAAGGCTTCAGAGCCTTTTAATTGAACCATGTTCGCATGGTGCCAGTCACGAGGGCTGTAGCGGGCATGCAGGGCAGAGCGTGATGCAGGCAGAATAGTGGGCAGCTGCCCAGTGGGATTAAATTGCTTGTCAGAGCTGGGAGGGACCGAAACCACTTTGTGAAGCAGACTGGGCCTCCAGGAGCTGAGGTAGCGGTAGCCTGGTAGGTAGTAGTACTGATAGGTGTCCTTGGTGGTGCTGGTGGGAGCTAGGTCCGGGAAGAGGCAGCTCTTCTTTGTGCCGCAGTAACTGGCTAGCTGCGTGGTCCCCAGAAACTCCATCCTGCACTGGGCTCAGGCAGCTGCCCTCAGGCTGCCCAGCATCCACAGCCGCTCTGAGCAGCCCCAGCACCTCTGCCACCCTCTCAGGGCTGCGCAGTGCTTTGTGACACAGTGGAGGTGTCATGAAGTTCCGAGGGCTGTTCTGCCTGCCACCAGGCTGAAACCCACCTGGGTTCCAGCATTCCAGGGGGCCTCCGTTCGTACCCCCTGTCCTGGGGCACGTTGTTTTTCCTGCAAAAAAGCAGTGCTTTCCCCCACAGAGCAGCGCTGTGCATGTCGGGACTCAGAGGTCTAGACACGATGTGGGAGTATTTGGTTATAGTGCAGAGGGATTTGCCGAAGGGTTGCTCTGGATGGGTCTGTAGTTTACCTTCAGTGAGCTTGCCTTGAGCAAAACAAAATAAAAGTTTTAGTTCAGAGTGCTTCACCTATGTCAGTTAGGGGTTGCAGGGAACTGCATCATGGAGACAAGCGTTCTGAACCGAAACACAGACTCTGGGAGTCATCTCTAATGACAGTCTAGTGATCTCTGTAGATGGTTTGGGCAAAAAAAAAAAAAACAACTATCTTGGGCTTTGCTCTTCCCCTCAACTGTATTCATTTTCCATATAAAGTATAAAAGAAGGGAGAGACCTTCCTCTGATGAGGATTTTTCTCCAGTTTAAAATGTTGACTAACTTCTCAGACAACTGTTCTAATTTTTTCTTTCAGCATTCTGGCACCTCTGGCAAAAAAACTGTTTCTGAAAGCCAGTGCTCTAAAATTGCACTGTGACCCCACCTTCCGTGCCAAGAATTTTGAATATAAATAATTATTTGTCATAAGGCACTGTATTTCACTATCCTAGGGGTCCTTAAATCAGCACAGATTTCTTCTAGGTTGAACGCAAGACAATTGCCATAATTTCTTCTTCTCCAGACACATAACTATGAAACAGCTTGTTAACCTTTTTTTCAACCTGGGGAAATAAAATATATATGTATATATATGCATTACATTACAGCACATCTTGTCTCAGAAAGCTAGCATGACATTACACCCCAGGTAAAAAAATTAGATGTAATTTTAAATAAATTATCATTGTAGTTAAATTTATCTTCTCATGATGTTTAAAATATATACAAATGGAAGTGCTAACTGTAGGGCGGTGAGGTGGACAGGCACCAGACAGGGTTGTATAAATAGCGTAAGATTGATATTGCAAATGCTCCCGCACACAAAAAACCTTTCCTCTTGCAATAAACGATGGAACCAATTCTCAGCAGCTGCCTAGGAGGGTAAAGTTATTCCTGAGCATGAAAGATTGCATGAGTGCTGGTGGAGTTCACCACTGAGTTCAGCCTGAGTCAAACACTATATAAAGCCTATTTTTTGCCCAGATACCCCTGCACAAACAGCCCTCGCTAGCCCAGAGGAAGGGATTGCTGAGATTTACCTTTCCTTTTTGGTGCTTTTTGTGGGGAATGTTCTATATAACCTCAGGAACAGCAACTTATCTGTTGGCCCCAAAAGAAAAATATTTGAACACATACCTCGGTTTAAAATGCAGGAAGTCCTGCTGACATCAGTGAATCTAATCCACGTTTGAAAGGAAGCACAGGCCTAAAGTGCTGTACCAAGCTGTGGTCTAAAGCAGAGCCACATTTTTCATAGGGAAGGTACAGTATAAATTTCTCAGATACATCTTACTGGCCAGTTCCTCCCAACCCAGACACTTGAATTTGTTTAAACATTTGGATCCACTTCCACATAGGATTGTTTTCATTAGTTTCCCATAGAAGATAATTACAGAGCAGTATGCACAGGAGTTGTACAAGTATCAAGTGGTGATGAGCTTTTACCTGAGGTAAGTATACTTGAAATAGAAAATGGGCAATAGCCTATTTATTAATGTCTGACAAACAGAAACTGAACTCCTCAAATACGTTAACTAAAGGTATTTCAAGATTTTTTTTTCTAGGTTTTTTTCGAAGGTGGACAGTTATTCAGAAGTTTTTGTGTTTGTTTTTGTTGGTTTTTTTCCTGAGTGTTCTCTCTTAAAAGGTTGCGGTTGTCGAAGTGGGGAGTGTTCATAAAAACATAACTTTGCAGTATTTTTTTTTTGCAGATTAAACACCAGGATGTGCTGGTATCTTCCCAAATATTACCAGGTACTCTTCTCTATATGTTGTGTTACCAAGGTGAGACTGTCTTAAATATTAAACACTTGTATGTTAAAAAAAATCAGGTTTGGGGACTAATCAGTTAGAAATGGGAATACTTGAGACTCCTGACTCTGCTCAAATCAGAAAATACTCTTTTTACAGCACCCTCAACCCAAGCGATAGAAGAGCAGGAAATGTGCTGGTTCACTCACAGTTCCTGCAAAACCACGGTCCCCAGCCTGCCTTTCTCCCAAGCTGGAGTTACCATTGGTGGGTTTTTCACCAGAATTCATGAGCCCTGCCTGCGGAGCAGTCAGTCTGTCGCAGAGGAGGTAATGCTGACAAGAGGGTCTGCTGTTGCAAGGCTCATACCTATTATATGCATCTCCAGGAGAAAAACTGAAAACTTCTTTAAAGAGCATGAATGGATTGTGTGCGTTTTTCCAAAGCAAAGTGGTTGCACTATTGAATGTCTTTTTCTGAACACCTAAGTTTTACTTGTCCAACAGCCATTCAGATGGCTGTTGCTGCAACTGCAGCAATTGGGAGTCTGCCGTGTTTTAACCATAGCAGTATTCTGAGAACTTTAAACCTAGGTAATGGGAAAATGAAGGGAAGGTGAAAAGATTGTCAAAGATCCTGGAAAAACATGTTCGTCCATATAAGCCTAAATACGGTTCTGTGATTTAGTGCTACAGTTCTATGTAGATTGGAAGCGTTTTGAGGCAGGAATTATGTCTTTTGCTGCATGTTGGTAAGGTGTCCCCTGGTGGGGATGCTCAGTTGGTCTCTTTAGGTGATTCAGTTTTACAGCTGCAGTTTACAGACACAGCTTTTAGTCAGGTGTGTTGTCAGTTTTTGCTGGGCTGATGAGCAGTACGAGGAATAATCACCAGTGTTTGCAAGCTGTAATTCAGGTCTCTGGCTGGGATGCTACAAATGAAGAGAGGGAAAGGCTGTGCTTGGGAGCAGCCATGGGAGGGATGGAAAGGGAGCAGTGTTTGGGATAAGGTGGCCAGTAATAAGGTCCAGATTACATCAGAGCCTGGTGCACGCTTCCTTGGTTTGGAAAATAAATTATTAATTTATGTCATTAATTTTTACATACCAAATAGAGTGACTATCTGATTGCTCAGAAGTTGATTGGCCAAGTTAAGGCAGAACAATCTTCCAAATGAATATACCCGCTGAATTAATAGAAATTGTCTGCCAGCAAGAAATCAATATATTCAAAATTGCCACAAATTATAGCAATGCCATGATTTTACCGAGGTGATACTTACTCTCCTGGGTATAAAACTTCTGAGACAGAGCAGTAAAGTGCATTAATCTGTAACGCCTTCCTTGAGAGTGGTGCAGCGGAAAGAGGTTTGTGGCAACTGCTGTCAGCTGCTGCTCTCTACTGCGGTTCCAGGGGAGAGATGCTGGTGTAGCTCCAAAAGCATCCTGCTGTCAGCCACGGATCTAACGCTGCTCATCTACTGGAGCCCGGTGCGCTGCCCCGGCTGCCTGCCTACAAGGTGGCTTGCCAATGTCGGTGCTCGCGGCCTGCAGAAGGGCGGCCGGGCTAGGCCCCAAGGCTGCCTTCCCGCAGCACCCGCCGCCCTCGCCCCCTCCTGCCCTGCCCGGGGCGGCCGCCGGTAGCCAGCGGTGGGGTGGGGCGGGGCGGGGCGGGGTGGGGCGGCCCCGGCCCCGGCCCCGGCCCCCGACGCCCAGGCCTCCCTCCTGCCCTGGCGGCAGCGGGCAGCTGAGGTTCCCTTTCCTGGCCCCGCCTCTCTCGCGCCGGCGGAGGTGACGCAGCGGCGCGGCCATGGCGGAGGGGCTGCGGCCGGAGGGTGAGGCTGTGGGGCAGGCGGGCGGGCTGCGGCTGCCAGCGGCGCGCGCTCCGCCCGGGTCTGTGCGGAGCCCGGGGGCGGGCGCCGCCGCTCCGGACCCGGGTGAGGGAGGCCCGGGGGGCGGGCGCTGAACGGGGGGGGCCGGCGGGGGACTCTGCCTGTGTCGCCCCGCAGCGGAGGCGGCGGAGCTGAGGGAGCGGCTGCGCTCGGTGAAGCATACGGTCCTAGTGCTCTCCGGGAAGGGCGGCGTGGGGAAGAGCACTTTCAGCGCCCTCCTGGCGCATGGTCTGGCGGCGGACGAGGCCAAACAGGTGGGCGGCGGGGCGGGCGGCCGCTGCCGTTTTGAGGCGGGAGGCGGAGGAGCTGGCTGGGACGAGCAGAGGCCTGGGGCAGCCAGCGGGGCTGGGGCAGCGCTGGTCATGTCCCCCTTCTTAAGGTGTGAACTCGTTTCCTGCGTCGAGTGTGTGACGGCGTTTGCATTGCACGGTTTGGGCCTTGGGAACAGACCTGCGCACGCTTGTTTCCAGCGGGGTGGGTCAGCTGGTTTGTGTTCCAGGTTGCTCTGCTGGACATAGACATTTGTGGGCCATCAATCCCTAAAATGATGGGTCTCGAAGGAGAACAGGTGAGTGAATGCTGCCACATGGTGTTCAACTCTTCATTAATGGTCTAGGGTTTTGTAGACTTAAAGCTTCTGAAAGGCCTGCTTGTTGGGAAACGCCTGTGACAATGGGTAGGAAAATACAGAAGGTGAGATGGAGAAGTAAAGCATGATTTAGTTTGTGAAAGATCTTTCAGGACGACTGGTTCTGAAAACCAATATTTGCTGCCTATTGGCCACATATTTTGACTACTTAAAACTTGAGTAATGTTAGCATGATGCTCTTTCATCAGCCCTAGAATATTTTATATAAATGTATGAAGTCATGGGTAAATTTCTTGCAAAAGGGTTGAGCAGTTACTGTTCACTTATTAATGGAAATCTGGCCCTTCTGCTGGTGTTAACTCAGCTGCTGCAATAAAGCAGTAGTGTACCTACAGGCAGGGTATCTGCCTGCCCAGCTTTGACTTACGTTTGTGTTTTATGTAACATCTGTATTTGTTTTTAATGTGACTTTATGTATCGCTGCAATTTTCAGGTTCATCAGAGTGGATCTGGATGGTCTCCAGTGGTGAGTATCTTGCACCCAAGAAAAAACTCATTAGTCTTTAGAAAATGCAGGGAAGGTTTTGCAGTAGTGTTGGTTCACCTTTAGTGTGTATGCTGTTAAAAAGGCAGCGTGATGCTGAGAGGGAAAGCTGCCTTTATCCTTACACGGTCTCCAGTGATTCCATAAACCACTGAAAATCTTACTATAACTGGATTTTTTTCAGTCTATGAATGATGTTGGTGAGCATTGCACAAAAATTGTAGTTGTCAGTGCCCTTTGATAAAAGAGAAGCATAAAGTTCTCTGCCTGCCTTTTCTTCATGTCTCTCTCCCCCCCCCCCCCCCCAACTGCTTTTTCTATGAAATCCAGGTTTACGATTGGTTTCTCTACTCTTTCTTTATGCCCTACTGAGATTCTCTACTTCTCTTTAGTATGTTGAAGAAAACTTAGGTGTCATGTCTGTGGGGTTCTTGCTTAGTAGTCCTGATGATGCTGTCATCTGGAGAGGACCGAAAAAAAATGGTATGTATGGAGTGTTTTCAACAATTTATGTACTTGAAAGATTTAGTATCGTGAGCTTGTTTAATTAGTAACGTAAATATAGTATGGTAAGCTATAGGAAAAAATGAGTGAATGGTTACTTATTTTCTTTACTCATTTGACGAAGTTAGAAGGTGAAACGCTGTATTGGTTTTCTTTCTGCCACATTCTTACCGTTTCTTTTAGGGTTGATCAAACAATTTCTTCGTGATGTGGACTGGGGTGAAATCGACTACCTGATTGTGGATACACCTCCAGGAACATCAGACGAACACTTGTCTATCGTACAGTATCTCAGTGCAACACGCATAGATGGTGCTGTTATAATCACTACCCCGCAGGTATGAGAACTTGATTTCCTTTGGTAAAAGCATCATGGCAGTGAAAGCCAATGCTTGGTTTAGAGCATTTAGAGGATTTAACTTCAGAGAAATGACGGTACAGAATTCAAGGGATTCATGTTTTGTGCCTCCAGCTGGCTGGTTTAAGAGTTAGGTAGGTGTCTCAGTGGGATCTGAGTGGGTCGCTACACCACTGAACAGTTCACAAGCACAAGCATTGTGGTGAAGGGAAACACAGTAGTTCCTTTCCTTCTTCAAGATCAGGGTGCACATCACTGTGAATTTGTAATTTACTCGTTGACGGCTTTATGTTCAGAAGTCAGTAAGAAATTTAGTTTTTAAGTGATAAGATGTGCACCATTTGACATCACATGAAGTTGTCGCGGATGGATTGAGAGGAGAGGCAAAAATAATACGGTTTATTGGTGTGAAACAGCGAGTTAACAAAGTTCAGTGGTAACTGCGACAATAGTTTATGAGATTCGATGGCAAGGTACACTTTGTTATTTACTGCACAGAGGACAGGGTCAGACAAAACTGTCAGGGAGACCCTCCCATTGAGTCATGAGGTTCAGAAAAGATCCCCTTGCTTTCTAAACTCCCTCAGAGAGGAGTCTAGGTGCAGCTGGATCCAATCCTAGTCCCAGACTTGGTCAACGGTTTATGTCTAAAGGATTATAAATGCTCAATCAATCCTTTATGTCACTTAGCTAAGATTTCCAAGTTAGCATGCTGTTAGCCACTTACCGAGAATCTGTTGTGGTAAGGAATCTCGCAACCTCGAGGAGTAACCTTGAGAGGCGTCCCTGCTCAAGGGGAGATCCTGGCGTGCAGCCCACTGCCGTGCAGGAGAGCTCAAAGGGCTCTTGGGCTGCTCAGTATTTATGGGGTAAGATGATTGGCTCATAGTCATATTTGCATACTGACCACTGTGCTTAGGTGGGCACATTCCACAATAGCCCTTGGCTATTGTATTGTTATCTGTCTCCCCCAACATCCAGTGGGTGCAACCTTCACGACCAGACGCATCTATCACCACCGCCACAGGTGGTTATCGCTTGAAAGAGGTCAAGAGAGGGGGAGTCAGAGATGAGGGGAGAGCACACCGCCACAGAAGTAGACTGTTGGCTCCAGTAGGCAACTTTGCAATGTGTGTTTTTACAAGAAAAATCAGCCCCTGGAGAGCTGAAAATCAAAATGCATCAAATTCAAACACAGGTTTTAAAGCCTGTTGTGGGAAGGAACAGAAGATCAAGCAAGCGAAAGACAGCTGGTATTTCCACAACAGCTGAAGGAAAAAAAAGTAAAGGAAGTGAAATGTTGAGGGCAATATCAGATAGGTGGCGAGGGGAGGAGAAGGAAACAGGAGAACTGAATGAGTTCAGGCATATATGCAAAAAGTCTGAGAAGATGATAAGCTATTTGAAACTTAGTTTAAAAAGAGAGAACAAGCATAAGCCTGGTGGTTCTTGCCCTTGCCTGCTGTACTGAGAATGCCAAGGGTCTTTCTGGAAACTGAAAATGTGAAAAAGTTACATTTAAAGAACTAAAGATATGAGATTAATATGGGAGATAAAATATAAATATGGCTGAATCTTTACTAGAGCCAGGTCAGATTTCAGAACAGAACCACATTCAGTAGGTTACAACTGCTGTATGTGTTCTACTGCTACTCACAGAATTGTCGCTAGAGCACATAACACAGGTTTACATTCTTCAGAATACAAAGAGAGCAGTAATAATTCATTATGAACTTTCTTTAAAATAGCTCTAAGGGTGTAACTTAATGCATTCATCATCAAAACATTCCAGTTAAAATGGCAGTGTTTCCTAATATTTGTAGGAAGTGTCGCTTCAGGATGTTCGGAAGGAGATCAACTTCTGCCATAAAGTGAAACTGCCAATCATAGGTGTTGTGGAAAATATGAGTGGCTTTATATGTCCAAAGTGTAAGGTAAGGCTCTCTGTATCTCAGAGCATTTTTTTATCTTGACATTGTTTGTATATAAAACATTGCTCAAAAAAATGCCTTGTTTTCAGAATTGCAATGTTTAACTCTAATTTTTATGTTGTCCCAGAATGAATCTCAGATCTTTCCCCCAACTACTGGAGGTGCAGAGAAGATGTGCCAGCACTTAAATGTTTCCCTCCTGGGTAAAGTGCCTCTAGATCCTCAAATAGGTAAAGTTCCTGTATTGCGCTACATTTAAAACAAGTGTTCCCTTGTATACTGACGTTACTACTAGAAAACCCTGACTTGGACACTGATAAATTAGAGTAGTAAACATTTTGTCTCTTAGGTAAATACCCATTTTTAGATAAAACATTTTTTTGAATCAAAAGTTACTGGAACTGTGACGTAGCATGGTGTGAAAAGAGGAAAGTGCCAGGATAATTTCCTCAACCTGAAACTTAATCTTGATTAAGATTAGATTATGCATCTTTTCAGCGGTATAATCATATCTGAAGTACATGTCCGTCTCTTTGGTGGAATCACCTGGAAGTGCAGACTGAACAGAATCATAACTACTATGAAGAATAGAATCTTGTACATGTTAAGCAGTAAAACCAGTGCTTTAACTTCACTGTTACTGGCACTGTCCAAATTCTGTGGTGGGTAATGAGATGGCTTGGTTCCTTGCCCACTAGCTATTGGCAATTAATGCTTGATTCAATGGCATCGAGGAACAGGTTCAGTACTTCCAAAATAATGACTGAAGGTTTCTGCTAGTAGTATTCCTTTGTAAAACTGTAAGCTGTAGCTCCAGTCATATTACTGACATAAGGACTTCATAAAAGGAATAGATGCAGGCGGCTCTTAGGAAGGGTATAACCAGTGGCGGGATAAAGGGTAAAATAAAGTTCATCTTTCCATGTTGCTTTGCTTTCATGTTTTTCCCGGTCCTTCAAGGCAAAAGTTGTGACAAAGGCCTGTCTTTCTTCTCCGAAGCACCTGAGTCTCCAGCTACATTGTCTTACAGGAATATAATTCAAAGTAAGTCTGAAAATCACTGTGCAAATGAATCCTCTTAGTTCCGAGCACCTCTGCAACGGATAAAGGTGCTAAACAGAATTACGTTGTTCTGCCACAAATAGTAAAAACAGTATATGTATGTAGAAGTTACGAAGGTAACATGCAAATACTATGTTCACTTCTTCTAGGCATCAGTTATGGCAGGCGTCTAAAATGGTAATGAGATTGTATTTAATAACTGGATTCATGTTTGGCTTCAGTAGTTAACTTCCAGAAAGTGTGCTTGCTCTCACAGAGAAGCTGTAAGATTCTCACACAGGCCTGTTGAGGGGTGCTCACCATAGCTCAGTGGGGTTCAGCTGCTAATTATCACCTCTGCTTCCAATTGTCATTGCACCAAAAAAAAAAAATATAAAAAGTACCTAAGTACCTGAAGGGTCAGTGGTGTGCACTTTAAAAATACAAACAGCCATTTTCACTGTGATAAAGGCCCAGCTTATGATATTTGTGCCAGTAGGGGACAGAGCGATGCAGCAATAACTAACTCCTAACGTGCAACTGAAGTATTACTTGTATTACTTTTTCCTTGTCTTTGCAGGGATTCAGGAATACTGCGATCAACACCATTTTCAAGAAGAAAAGATTATCTGATCTATGAATGGAATACAAATGTAGTTCATGTTTAATTATAGAAAAGTAACTTATGCCTTGATTTAATAGAAGGAATGTTTTCTTTTTGTATATTGCAAATAAATTCTTAATATAAATGCCCTTGCCTTAGGTTTTTTTCCATAGTTCAAGATTCTTGTAGTTCACAGGTGGCCTCAAAGCTTGCTAGAAAGTTCTAAAACTGCGTCTTTGTCTGTGTTACATGGGCGCAATCGGCATCTGGTGTCATAGTACTGATAACCTGGATATGAAGACGTGTGTATACAAGACTTTATTTAGCGAGTTGAATGTAAAATGTGCTTCGCTGACATTGGGGTGTTCTGTCTACCATATCACCTATGCATGTGTAGCAGGCTTTGTCCTGCCTTTTGCGCTAGGAGGAATTGCAATGCCCATGCTCTTTCAAACAACATCATTTAAGTGTCGTTCCCTTCAATGGAAAAGGTCTATAGTTAGAGTGAAATTCAGTGTGGTATTGTCTCCTTTTGTTATAATTGGCATCAGTTTTAAAATAAAAGCCCAGTAGAGTTAAGGCAAGTTAATTGTAGTACAATATTTATTTTATAGGTATCAGAATAAGATTCACATATTTAAACTATTAATACATAACTGGCTGCTTCACACAAGTACTGTGTGAACGTGCTACGTGACTTTTATTCTTTCTTCTACTTGACCCTAAATCTGAACGGTAAAATAAACACTCTGTATCTTTAATAACTAAGAGGCCCTTTGTGATGGCAATTCCTCTTTTTATTGAGCAATCGAAGCTCAGAGAAATCAATATTATGTACAAGAGGGAAAGGCAGTTTGATTTTGTTTATTGTAGTTCCAAAATTAAACAAATGGGCATCATCTTTTGATTATATTCTAATTCTTGGTTAAGCAAATCCAACAGTGTCAGGTTAGTTAGATTTTTTTTCTTAAAGAAGTTTGCTTTGTATAAACTGTAAGCATTGTTTTTGTGCCTAGACAAATCACTTTTTGATGAAACTTTTAAGTAAGTAACAAAGGCTCAAAACCTTTCAGAATCTAAAGACTCAAACAGAAATGACAAAATCCTTACTATTTCATGCAGGCATAATTCTAGAAGAGCTTTACTTCAAGACCTTCATATGAAGAACAGCTTTCATAAATTAGTATTTTTGCTGCTCATCCTTCTAGTTCTTCCTTATTTGATTATCTAGTGCCTGTCTTCCCATGTTCTTCAATGTGGTCTTCTGAAATTCTCCCCTCTGTCCTGTAGAGTGAACACAGGAAGTGTGGGTGTTAGCACAATATAGTATGTAGGAATCTTTTCTAAAAAGCAGGGAGGAGCCTGGTGGAAGCCTGAGGGTTGAAGATAGCTCTCCCAGCTGTGCTGAGGCAGATGCATTATAATACCTCAGGAGACATCCCTCCAAGGGTTTAACTCGGGACATTCTTCATGGGGCTTGGAAGCAGCTCAGTTGTGAAGCTTCAGCAGGCTTCTGAACACCAAGAAAAGTCATGTGGGGCACAGCCCCTCTGAGTGAGTTCCACAAGAGAGGCTTATGGGAGAATGAAGATAGCCCTGCCAGGAGTTCCTGTAGGCACCAAGACCAGGGAAAAGCCAAAACCAACAGCATGAGGTAGGTCAGAGTGTGACAAGTCATGGGCTGTAGCTGATAGCCCAGCTCAGTACTTACTCTTGGGAGTATCTGTGACAGAAAACCTTGAAGTTCCTCTGCTGATGCTTTTTTGTCCCCCTAATTTGCAGTGGATGTAGCCATATAAATTAGCAGTCTGAAGAGAGATCCCAGCTATCACAAGAGCCTGTGGACAAACAACAGTTCAGGTGGGACAAATACACTGCTATGTATAGACTATGTGTAGAATATACACACACGTGTGTGTGTATGTATGTATACATACTATTTAGATATACATACATGCTATACAAGGGGAATATTCCTTCCAATAATAAATGACTTTCAAAGAGCACCAATTGTGTCAAACACACTTTAGTTCCTCTCTACAAAATGCTTCTCTTCCTATCAAAACACAATTTTTTTTGTCATTCTGTATCTTGAAAGGCTTCATTACTTTCCTAAAAGCACTTATTTTAAAAAGCATCTATTCAACAGATTCCATAATTGTTTCACTTTTTTTAAGCCTGATTTGTTTCTAGAAGTTTCACATCCAGATACATAGCAAACCTGCAGGCTTGTTTAGTTGACAAATGCCTTATTACATACAAATAAGATCCTGTAACTTACAGATTTACAAAGAGCATCGATATATATGAATCAATATCTAGCATTAGCAGGCACTGAAAATAATTAGATCCTTCTGTGGTACTATAGGCTTAGCAACAGACAGAGCCCATCTGATTGACTAATGAAATAACTTACAAAAAAAAATGTTTTTCTTAGCCTCAGAATCCGTCTCCTGGAAGCTATCATATTCTCATTTGTGTAACTTACCTTTTACAAGCACCTGAGCAACCTGCCTCCAGTGCTAGTTAGGGTTCCTTCTCCAACCAGCTCTTAGTTTAGCAAACAATCTCTGGTTTTCAAAAATAAAGCTGTAGCTGTGGAGGAAGGCTGCTGGTTTAATTTTAACCATTGCTTGTTTAGCTATGGCATTTTTGGCACCAGAAAGCAGTTAATGATTTGCAACTGATTCATACTTATAGCTGAATTTCCTGTTCCATTTAATAAAAAAATGTAATTTTGGCTGTTAGGTTATGTAGGTGCACATGCCCAAGACACTTTTTTCAAACTGAATTAAGAAACTCTGCTTAGCAAGGCTAGGTACTTGACAAAATGAATTTTATGGCAATTATCCAAGCACTTAAATGTTTACAGGGGAAAACATGAAGAATTCATAGACAAAAATATCTTAACATAATGCAATATATGGGGTAAATTTCCTCTTGTATTTAGAAAAATGTGTGATTTTTTTTGTAGAGTAGATGGCTTATAAATACAGTAATTATAAAATACATAAAACAATTTATCAAGGTTTTAAGCACTATGATAGTGGTTCTTTCAAAAGGGAATGGTACTGGAGATCTAAAATCCTTACTTTTAAGAGCAAGTAACATTCAAGTCCCAAGGAGATGGTTCATTTTTTGTCCTCTCCTGTTAGTTTCCTCTGACTGAAATAAGTTGGGGGAAAGTAAGTTGCTACAGTTAAGTCGTCAGTAATTTTGCCAACCACTTAAGCTTCTCAAGTTAGATAAAGGAGTTGACATCCGATAACTTAATAGAAATAGGGCTAAGAATTACTAATCCATTCCAGAGTGCAGGTCTTGACTGCAGAAAAGTCTGATTTGTTGAAGCTATTAGTGAAATTTTTGTACTGTTAAAAGATTTGTTTCAATGACTTGCAAAACTAACAGATCCAGGGTTTCCCTCTACTAACACTGTCAGCCATAGGCCTTTCCGTACCCCGAGACTTACCAGCCATTTCAGCTTCAAGGAGAACAAGGTGCTAAAGAAAAACACTGTCCAAATAACTGGACAGATAATGAGGCCGAGCCAAAAGATTTGTTAGCTTCAGTTGAGGCAGCTATTGTAGGCACCTACAAGGAAAATTGAAACTGCTAGTCACAGAGACAAAATCCACAGTAAATAACAAATCAGCAGCAGAGGACGAGAAATGGAGAAAATTATTTCTTTACCTAAATTTCACTTACAATTATATGCATGGAAGGAAAATTGAGTAAGAAGTAGTAGTTTTCTGCCCTAATGTATGTGACAGTATTTTCTTTTCAAAATGTTCTGGTCTCTGTTCACATTTAAATGAGATAATTATTCCTTTTGTCAATGATAGCTCCCACTAACGCTACAGATGAGTAGTATTTTAAAGGTGAATTTCTATTACACTGACAACTGCTTTTAAACTTCAGTTTAAACTGCTTAAGTTAACTTTGAAATTAGATGCAAACTTTACCAAGGCCTTGGAGAAATGTGAAACAGAAGACAGTGTGAAACAGAAGACGGTGTGTCAAGCAGAACTTTAGTGCAAGTACTTTGCTGTCTGTAGTATAGATTCATGATGTGCCCTGTTCACAAATCAAAAGTATGGGGGAAAAAAATCAGTCCGGTATCAGAAAAGCTATAGTATTTAATGTGGAAATTGCAAGGAGCTGTTGCAAGTGCCAACAAGCAAACTTTAAAGATACCCCACAGGATTTATCAGTTGGTTCCGGTTCAGGCAATGGAATTCTCATAGCAGTGCCCATTTCCATACATTCTCCTAAAAACATGAAGTATCTTAGCTTAGTCCAAATCTTGTGTGAAGCTTAGTTTTCTATTATGTAAACTAATACTTCAGTTTTGCTTATGAAGTCCACCAATATTCCATAAATTAAGAACAGTGGCTTTGAAAATGTCTCTTCTGTAATACTACTGTTGGACACTATAGCAACTGCTGGCGTCTCTCTGAAAGAGGCATTGTTATTCACAGTTCTCTATTTGTGATCTTAGGGGAGAGCAAAAAACCTCAAAGCAGGCTGCAAAAAGCCCGGGTTGAAGATTTCTTCAGGTCCCCACAACTGGTGTGTCTCTATCTACACTGAAAGGCTCGCTGGTAACTCCCAACACCTAAAAGAAACTAAAGAAAGAGAATTGTTCAGAAGGTTCTGATCTTTCCTAGGAGACCAGAATTCAAAATCTTCACTCCAAACCTCAGGCTGCTTAACCACCACTAGTGCTAGCTTCTGAAATACAAGCTTCACAAGTGGAAAAGAAAACCCTGTTGGACTCTTCCACTCTGAAAACCAAAAAGACTTTTAGTTAATTTTCAGTATCTTGAATTCTCCAGGTAAAATTAAGACTCATCCATCCTTCCATGATGAGGCAGACAATGACATCCAACTTGTAAATTCGGTTAAGTTACTCTATCTTGCCTAAGAAAACCCTGCAAGATGCAATAATTACAAGGTGTTTTAATTTTGTAATGTACCCTCTAGACATGTGATGGTGCAGAGGTCCAGAGGATAATGTTCCATGCCTTCACAGTTACAGAAAAAGATAGGCATTGTGAGTCAATAAAAGGATTTAATCACCTGTATCCCAAACTACCGACAAATTACCCAACAGTGACATTGCATTAGCACTAACTATTTAGGAGAAAAAAAGTCAATACACCTGAGAACACTGCACCTAAAAGACCTAGTTAACTTGATAAGCAAGATTACAAAAGGCTGCAGTCATCCCAAGGAAAGGAGAGGGGAGCTGTGATGTTTGGAATGTAAGGGTAAATTACTTTTCTTCCAGCAACCCTCAGCAGAAGATAGGATTTCAAGGGTGAACCTCTGTTGCATCAGGAGCACACCAGTAATTAGCTGCTTACTGTTGGTGAGTGACCTGAAATGTTTCTAAACAAATTCACCCATAAAAGAAGAGATCTTAAAAAGTTGCTAGAGGACTGGCAAAGGAGGCAGGGAATGCCTGATTCTGGAAAGCAAGAGAATCACACGTGTTCCAGGAACTTGCCACAACAAAGTATTTATCACAGATAAAGTACGACAAAAATACAATTCACTCTAGTTATGCGTTCCTTCTTGTGGTGCTATGATTTTCACATAAATCAAGCTACCATTTGCTGGAATTTTTTGGAAGGCTTTAGCCCATACAGATGAGTCAACTTTGTACTTCTAGGCTAGAATTAACAAAGTGTAGTAGGTGAACTAGGCTTGCTCATTTTACAGTAATTTTTATGTCAGGAGGTCATTTTATGGATGCCATTGTTTTTAAATGCTCCTTTTTAAAGGCTCTTGCTTACTGCCTCAACTTGACAGACCTTAGAAACTCTGAAGGTCTTCTAGTTTCTTCGCTTTCATGCAGACTTGCCTATATTCTCTTGTTAGGTTCCATTTGAATTACGGGAAGAACGTTAACATCTATTATCTTCTTAACGGTGTGCAGCCCCCGCTTGGGCTTGCGCTCCTGCTTGGCTGCATTCTCATTGCAAATGGCCGCAGGGCTGCTAGCGGGCACTCCAGACCCACATGTTCTGAGTATTTTACACTTGGCTCAGTACCCAGGCTGTGTGCACAGCTGGATTTGCCTGAAAGGAATATCCTAGTGAATAGCACCTGAACTGTTGTTCTGCTAGGCTCTTGCCTGAGTGAGGCTGTGGAGAGAATGTTAGCAAGTGAAAGCAAAAACCTGCAGTCTCAACTCTGGCAGCAATGCCAAGAGCAATTTTGCTCAGGATGTTTGGGGGAGCAGTAGCAGTATCAGAATGCTCTGTGATCTGGGTTCTACTCCCCACCATATTCCATGAGTGTGGCTCCAGAGCAGGGCCACAAAGATGCTCAGATGGCTGGAGCACCTCTCCTATGAAGACAGGCTGAGAGAGTTGGGGTGGTTCAGCCTGGAGAAGGTTCCAGGGAGACCTTATATAACAGTCTTGCAGTGCCTGAAGGGGCCCACAGGACAGCTGGAGAGGGACTTTTTGCAAGGGCATGTAGGGATGGGACAGGGGGTAATTGCTTTAAACTGAAAGAGGGTAGATTGAGATTAGAGATAAGGAAGAAATTCATCATGATGAGGGTGGTGAGGCACTGGACCAGGTTGCCCAGGGAAGTTGTGGGTGCCCCCTCCCTGGGAGTGTTCAAGGTCAGGTTGGATGGGGCTTTGAGCAACCTGGTCTGGTGGAAGGTGTCCCTGCTCATGGCAGGGGGTTGGAACTGGATGATCTTTCAGGTCCCTTCCAACCCAAACCATTCTATGATTCTAAAACATTCTTTTTAAAATACTGAACTGGAACTATGCAGTGTCACTTTCAACCTAGACCTTTCCTGAAGAGGATTTTGCATTGGGATTAACTGTGGGAAGCTACATTTATTATAAGATGTTCCCACTAGAAAATAAAATAGAACTACCAGAAACATTTTATACCAATAGTACCAGGCTATGAATATTCATTCTGCTGATGCATGTGATGGCAATGGTGCAAGACTGGTTTTGTTCTGAACACTTACCAGGATGTGACAATCTCGTGTGCTTGCAACTGAATACTTACATTATCTTCTATGGAAGCTGGATAAAAAGTAACTGCTACGAAGGTGCTCTATTTGTTACTTTATTTGATTTGGTATCACCTTTACAATCTTTCCTATGGATTATCTTTCCTATGGATTCTGTTTGTCCTGTGCCTACTTTTATTAACGTACTTACCCTTCTTGCTTCAAACACCCAGTGGCTTTTTCCATCTTCATCAATCTGGTTCCACCAATGCAAACGAACCAAGAGTCTTCCTGTCACGTTCTAGTGACAGAAACAATTATGTGCATTAATCAGTTGCATAATTCACTTGCAATACTAACATTTAAAAAAAGAGAAGCATGTCTGAAGATCATATTCTTTTATCAAATGCTAAAATCAGTTCTACAAGCTTTGCCAGCTTGAGTGAACAGTCATTCAGGATGGATGAGTTACCAGAGATTTAGAGGCCTGTTCTTCTCTTTTAATATAATAATTAGCACAATAACATTGATTTAGGCAAGAAATTATAGAATGTATCTTTTGTAAGTCAATTAGTTGGATAAAGAAATTTCCTCAGTAAGAGAGAACTGCGAACAAAAACACACTGAAGAAATTAATTATAAGCAAGTAAGCTGCATGGAATCAAGCAAACAAATTAAGAAAAAATTTCTGCACCTGGATGAATGCTGGAAGCTTTCAGTACACTGGAGATGCATCAACGCTTCACTTCTACAAAGCAAAAGCCTTGTTCTACATGTGGAGCCCCTGGGTTTCTGGGCTGGCCCGACCCACCTGCCTGCACGTGATGTGATTGGGGCACTGGTGTTGTAGCTGGGCTCTCATGAGCCTTCTGCAGCTCCCACCTGCTGGGTTTGGGCACAGTATTGCAGCTTTGGGCATCCTTTCGCATCCATTACTGAAAGCCAGTATTACTTTTTCTTTTTTTCTTTTTTAAGGGGGAAAGCATACAAACAAACCTACCCATGGCAAGGCAATTTTCTCACCATATTAGTAGCTCCTATCAGCCATAGAGAACATGGCAATAAACAGTAACTAGGATATGTAAATGTCTTAATTAAAATGGGCTAGACATTTAATAAATCAATAGATGACAATGGATTTGTTATTTTAGTCAGTATACACATTTCCTTTTTTGTTTTACTTAATGGCACACAGAATACTTTCAAAGGTAGTTACTATTCAGGGTCATCTTACCTTAACTGACCAAAAGTCAAATGATAGGAGGAGGAGAATAGTGACAAAACAGGCAACAAAGCTGTTGCTGAACCAGTCACAGAACAAGTAGGTAATAATAGCACTCACTCGGAAAAACAGGTGGAAAAAGGTGGCCAGTGGGTGCCTAGAAAACAAAAAAACACAGAGCACTTAGGAAGTTATGGAACAAGAAGGAATGTTACAGTATTTGCTAACGAGGGAGTATAACACAACTCTTTCTGTCTATAATGGTATTTTGGTTTGTAGCTGCTGTTATTTCATATGTTGATGTATACCTTCATTATCAAAGCAACAGCTGACCTTCAATCTGACGCTAAAAGATGGAACATGTTTGTTCATGTCAAAATTTTCTCAAAGACAGAACAAAATCTAGAGTCTTTCACCAGTGTCTTTGGTACTGCATGAAGGAATTTAGTGGTTGTGTTCAACGCTGTACCATAAAATCCTCATTTCATGAAATAAATCAGCATTGCAAGGCACAAAAGAATTGAGACAGATCTTATGGCATTCAGAGCTGTTTTGAAAATTAGAACAGGAACTCTGAAACTAAGAGAGTAACAACAAAAAAAAAACCCCAAATCAAAACCAAAAAAATGTAGCTGTTGGGTATAAGACAAAATGAACCTTCGTATGTAATGTCTGAAACCAAATGCTTCCTTTTACAGAGGGAGTACAATTTGGGAATCTAACGGTTCTTATGAATGAATGTTCATTAATTTCACTAGATAATCATGCTTTCCTCATCAAACAAAATTTTGTCTGTAACAAAATGAAGGAGAATTTCAGTGGACGAAGTAACTATGTGGCATGGAATATTGGCCTGTACAGGAAGACGGGGGGGGTTGGAGAATGCTATAATGAGCACAGTGCAATTTTCAGGGTAACATGCCAAGTATGAAAACTTAATCTGTACAGTTGTTTTTGTGTTAATTAGTTTAAAGTGACAATTAACTAGAGGCTATTGCACGTAAGCAACGTCTTCCCTTGAAGCTGAGGGAATGACACTTGTTTTCCGAATAAGATTGATTTTTTTTTTTTTAAAGCCAGTGATTGTCTCATTAAGCTCCTCTACCTCTGTAAACAATTAACAGTAGTATGGCCTAGGTCATAATTAACTATTCAACTATTAAATGTTATTCCATTATTGTGTATAATAAAATGATACATATAATATATACACAATTACAATTGTTTATTATAAATTTAAATTATAAGTAGATTTAAATTATAAGTTGCTATACCTTTATTGTAATATTATTATTCTATAGCTGTTTAACTGTTCTAGTAATTATCTATTCTATAATGGCAGCATTGTGCTTGTAGTACTACACAAGCATGACTGGAGAAGCAAGAATGATGCACATCTGCAGTTTATATTTACTCCTGGTCATGCCCATACTAACCTCAAACTTTCCAAAACCTTCTGATTTAAAACTAAACACTTGTCATTTTAAGCGAAAGAAGCTTTTTTCTGCCATAAGCAGACAGTTGGGTGGGTGGACCAGAGGGAATACTGTCAAAACCACATAGTGTCTTGCTACTTCAAGTCTTGACCTCATTCAAGAAGACATAAGAGTTCATTACATAAGTGGTCTCTTGTGTCAATACAAGCTATTCATAGATCAAAACACTAAAGTGCATCAGGGTGGACTGAGCTTTTATAACTATATTGGTCCTCCAAATGAGAAAGCAACTTTGGAGTAGTGGTGTTTCATTTTGGAAGTCAGATGATGAATTACTGTTTGGATGCTGAACCTGTTCTAATATCAAACTTTGAAGGGTGTTTACTAAAAAAACCCAGTACATAAGCAAGAGGCTCACATTTATTACAGCTCTCAACACTTTATTGAGACTACAGAATATCAGTCCTCTCATAAGGATAAGGCTAGCCAAGCCAAAGACACAGACTTGCAGGTTCTTGTCCTAGGGGAGGAATATGGAGATATATCCAAACTTGCACCTCATTCTTCGGACAACTCTCTCAATCTCAGAAAATGTCCACCTATTTATGTTTTTTAAAAAAAATCCTGAAACCAACAGAATCAAGTAAATAAATTGTTCACTTTAACAGAACAAATGTGTTTTCTTAATTCACAGCCATCAGATGACACTTATAGCTCCTATTATGTATGAATGGAATTTTTAATAAGGTCATAATCCCAGATAGATACAATTATTTTAAAACTTGAAGCTAAACCATCTGCATCCTTTTTGAAACAAAAAACTTTATAGCTTTTCTTAAGTGAATGCATTTATATTTAATTCAATTGTACTTTACAAAATTTTTTTAAAAGCTGATTTCCAGAAATATGATGGCATTTAAGAAATCATTGTATAAACTAACATGATTTCTTGTACTAATATTAGACAGTATAGGCTTAAAAACATAATAACTTTTTTTATTCAAATCAAATCGAGGATAAAGGTAACTAAAACTCTGCACTGGCTCTGCTTGGCATGCATTTGTTCCTGAAAGCACAGCAACTCACTTGCTTGGACTTGTAGTTATCCTGTTGCGTCTAAACATCCATATAGTGTAGAACTGGAGCTCTAAGGCTAAATGATTACCATTTATCTTGTTACAATAACCTCCATTCAGTTTGCAAGCATGATGCCTATTACGAATTTAGTTGCATCCCATATTAAGGCATCAAACTGGGTCAATCCTAAGGTGTACCACTGAGCCACAGAAGAATCATTCCCAGTGCCTGCTCAGAAGAGCTTTTTATACCTCTGTCTGGTACTTCAAATATATCTAGGCAAATTTTGAACAAACAGGCTCTCTGGCTTGACCATCTTGTGTTACCTGGCTGATTTGAAAATGAAGCGATCATATGCTCCTGTTACAGATCAAATGTTCTGATACTGCCACGAACTGCAAAGATGGTGTAAGTTACCTTTTTCCTAATATTCTTATGAAAGTAGCTGCTAGCTAAGTCACTATCCACATACCTTTTGCTTTTAAGGAGCACTTGCATATATCTTGGAGAATCACAAAAGCAAAACTTGTCATAGCTTCTGCAAATTCTAAACAAGTTGAAGATATATGAAATTGGGATAAAGACAAATGATTGGAACATGTTGTTATGCCCTCTAATAAGGCAAGAAAACTTCACAGCACATGGGTGTGTTCCAGTCTTGTTTGCACAAGATTCTTCAGTTCATAAAAACAAACTCCTGTGTGAACGATGTAAGGAGTTTCATTTCTGAATTTTAGTATGAGATTATCTTCTAGTATTGTTACAATGAAGACAAGAAAGAAGAGCAGTTTCAATGAAGTAAGTTATCTACACAAAGTGGAACAATTAATAGTATGGTTTTCTGATACTTTGCCTGTCTATGTTGGGGAGCATGAACCAGTAGGAACAGATCTTCATAAAGTAAAGTAATTGGTGCTGTGAACCTCTTACAAACATTTTTGGGTGGTTTCACTTCATGCTAACTCTAGTCTGGTCCCATGGACTGAATCTGTGGCTCATGTGCTCAAGACACACTCCTAAGCTGTATTTCCCACTTTAGTTTAATCCTTTAGGCTATGTTCACAAAGACTGCACCAAAATATAAACCTTTATTTAAAATGTGTGCTGCTGCTAAACCACAGCAACAAAGCAACTCTGGGGATGTTAACCTTATGTCATGGCTGACTCCTCATGTAGTTGCAAAGTCTGATGCACTGGAAGAGCAGAAATGCTTCACCAGACGCTAGTAAAATAGAGTAATCGTATTGTAATGCTATGTGATTGCTTGTTTGTGTGTCTCGGATAACATTCCTGTTAGGTTTAACATCCCTTGTTTTTCCTTGTTTACCCCTACAAGAAATTTTAACATTGTAATGGACCAGAGTAAACTGGGGCAAGGTGGAAGGGAAGAAAGCAATATAAATCAAAGCTGATTATATACATTATTGATGAGTGCATATGCATAGGTCCTTTTGACATAAAACTTCTTCCTTCACAGTCTTTGACTGGAGATTTTTCAAAAGCCACCGATGGAACAACAGTTCTGTTGCCCGGGACCTCGGTGTGGACAGACCTGCAGAGTGGCACCTCTGGTAACCTAAGGGCAGACTGCTTAACCTGACAGATGAGACAGATCAATGGGTTAGGTTTTCTTAGGCAGCAGCTACAAGGATAAAATATACTATATTCCACATAACATCACATCCTGTGGTAGAAGAATGTGACAGTTTTGTTGCAAATAACTTGCCCTTTCCGTTCAGCCGGGTGTGCAAGGCAATGCCAGAGCACTCTGCTGCACAGTTTGTTTTGCTGAAGATGAGAGTGCTCTCCACTTCTCCAGCTCTAAAAAAAAAAAAAAAAAATACGGTTTGGTTGGGGGATTTTTTTGTGATATGTTGGCTTTGGGTATGTAAAATTTCCGTTTCCAATGGCAGGACGATGCTGAGCCAGCCGGGCCACGGGCCTGGCCTGCTCCAGCCCGGGCAGCTGGAGCTGGCTGCCCAGCACCGAGCGCTTCTCGGGCTGCCTGTTCCAGCGCTTGACCACCCTCCCTGTAAAAAAAATGGGAATTAAGTGTTTAAATGGCGTTTCTTGTATTTCAGCGCGTCCATCCGGCTGGAGCAGCAAGGGCTGCCCAGGCCCGGTTACCTCAGGTGGGCGCCGCGACGCTGAGGCCTCTGCGCCGGGGCCGGGCCCGCTCCGCTCCCCGCGCCGTTACCTGATCTTGGCTTTCCGCAGCGCCAGCTCCTCCTCACTCCCGAAGTCGAGGGACACATCCTCGGTGTCGTCCACCAGCGCCTGCGGCGGGGAGCTCGTCAGCGGGGAGGGACCGAGGGAGCCGCGCCGCCGCCCCCCGCACCGCCCGCCGGCTCCTCTACCTGCTTCATCCTCCGCCTCGGCCGGCCGGCTCCCTGCTGCCTGGTTGCCAGGCGCGGCGGTTGCCAGGGCCCGGGAGGTGTTCCAGGGAAAAGGGTCCGGGCCGCCGCCTGCCCGGGGTGAGCCCGCTGCCCGGCCCTGTTCTGCCGGGGGGGCCCGAAGCGCGGGCTCCCCCTCACCCAGAGGCCGCAGCCGGCCGCATCTCATCCCGGCCGTGCTCGGGGCTTGGCAGCGCCTCGGAGCTGGACGACCCCAGTGAAACTGGTGCTAGGGCTGGGCGCGGCGGGGAGACCTGCCGCCTCCCTTGCGTCCGGGTGGCTGAGGTGCCTTTAGCTGCCGCCCTCCTCCCCATCGTGTTTGGGCTCTCTTTGGCGAGGCCAGGGCGGCCAGACAGGCACTGACAGCGGGCCAGGCTGCAGGCGTGAGGAGCCGGAGCCCTCGCTGTGGCCAGGGCCCTTTGTTGGGCCTTTTAAGATGGCCACTCACTGGCGACGGCAGGTTGCTCACCAAACACACCAACCGGGACAGGCCTTCCTAGGCCTTGTGCTGAAGGTAAACCCCAAAAGGAAAAATGAGTGGAGAGAAAGATGAACGTGCACGTACGAGTATGATACATACCTGCATGTCTCGTTGGAGAGCTTCAGCTGATACCAACAGTCTGTTGTCCTGTCAGTGCTGGGCCAAGCCACCTGCCTCACAGTGGGCCCTGTGCCCCTCTTGCGATACAGCTCTGGGGGGGCAGTCCACTATGACTATAATACTGTGGATGTACTACCAGTGTAACATAGGTAACTCGGCCCTAGTTAAAGATTTCTTCTGCTTTTGGTTAAATTGCAAATGGATTATGCAGCAGAGTTAAGGAAGTAGGCAAATGAGACAACTGAGCAATAATGAGGGGAAATAGTCTGGTCAACTATGATATGATAAATCACAGTCATTTGTAGATCTGACTAGCTACTAGCATTAAATAAGCCTGCAAAATAATAACTTCTTAGTCTTTTCTAAAATACCTAACTAAACCAGAATGTATCTGGTGAGTAAGTACACAAGTTACTAAGGTGAACGTTTCAAAAACACTAATTGGAAAGTAGTTTTGTGCAAGACCTGTTATTAGAGCAAGACAATACCTAATCTGAAAAACCAGTAGAGCTGTTCTTAGGAGAATTTATAATCATATGGGGGGAAAAGCGTATTTTAGGACTAATAATGTTAATATTGTGGTAGTCATATTTTGGCCTTGGCAGCATCAAAACAACACTTCATAGTGTGTCAGTAAGTACAGCAGACTTGGGCTAGAAAACTGAATAGGCAGTCTGATGGGATGGCTCACGATAGCCTACAATATTAAAATATTTTAAGTAGGCTTTCACTCCCAAAGAAGATACAAACTCTTTGAGAGCTATCATGAGATAAAATTACTGAATAAATCTATGTGCATGCCTGAAGCTGACCTTTATTTCATTTGCTGTATAAATATGTGCTTCTGCTTACAATCAAGATATTAACAGTAAGTCAAACAGAACCAGTTTCTGACTCAGAAGCAGCTTCTGGAACTGCGCTGACAGAAGTATTAAGCAGTGGAGGGAGATCTTGCATCTTCTTGGCTGCCAGATTATTCATCTCAGCTACTCTTATCAGCTCTTCTTTCACCTCTCAGCACAGTTCTGCCAGCAAGTCTGATGGCTTTAATTTAGTAATTCCGTAATGTATTGTCTGAGCCCTTGCATTTTTGTTCTAAGGCACTAGAAAATAACTGTGCGCTATGTTCTTTATCAGATAAAACAGTACGTGCTTCTGCAGGAGAGGTGACAATTAGCCTGTCACAACATTGGGTATCTAGTTTACTACTCAGGTGCTGCTAACTGATTTCACAAGAGAGGAAGTGATACGACTAAAAAAGGAGTAGTTTGTTTTGTAATTTTAAACCAGATAAATGTTGTTTTAATTTTCCCTCCTTCCAATGCCTGTCTCCACTGATTCACTGTAGGGATTATCTGTTTTCCTAACAAACTGTATTAGAAAGAGTTAAAGATAGTTACATTGAATTTATGGATTGTGGTTTGGTTTTCAGGTTTGTACACTGGAAAACCTTGACCGTTTGTGAAATATATTAAGATTTCATTTAATTGCTGGCTTAAACATATAGCATAAAGTAGTAACTTATCAAAACTATATCATTTGCTGCTGTGTGCTTGCCATACCTTACAGGCAATCCTCTCCCCATGGCCTTTCTATTGTAGAGCACTATCGATGCCAAAGGCTTGGTATGACTAACTGAGAAATATCTCTTGGTCTTTGTTTCCACAATAAATAGAACCATCTCCATGATGAATATGGTGTTTTATTCATGTGCTTAACATGAAGTCATCTGATTTCTCTTTTTCTTTGGAGCATTGCCCTGGAACTTGAACTACCATGGTATCAGAGACTTGCTCTGTAAACTGCACAAGAATATTTTGAACAACTTGACAGTTGTTGCTCTGGTTTAAGTATCTCAGTGGTGTTTACAGTAACTATTCTGTTCCTCTGAATATTGGAAAACGTTGTTAATCGAAGAATAACTCTTACTTCACTGATGTTAGATATGCTTACAGAGATTGTTGGAGGTTCAATAAAAGCTTTAAATTTTGAGGAGATAGGCCAAATTAGAGAAGATATTAAATAGATAACTTTCTAATAACCTTCTAATTAATTTGTAAAAGGTGATTTCCTGCTTTGGCCCAGGACGAATGTCTGTGGAATTTTTTGCCTGTATGTACCTGAATTGTTGTAACTGGCAGCTCTGTATTAACAGGGGAGAAGCCACAGCATTTACTTGACAGATCAGGATAGTGTCTTTTAGTTGGGTGATATGTAGTAATACACTCTCAGTAGACATCACATTCTGCCATCAGTAAGAAATGGGTAAAGAAAAGATATGTCAAAGCTGAAGAGGTTTGGGCCCTAAATATAAATGGAGATAAAAAAAAAAAAGGAAGCTGTATTGATCCTTCATTCAGTTATGTCTAAAGAGATGAAAAATAATTTTTTAGTATCTCCAGAGAGGAATATAAGTACCCATTATTGCACAGTAACTGGGTTGGATTCTAAAAAGTGCAGTAGTATCTGTATTCCTTTCAGTTAGAAAAAAAAAAATCAAGAAAACATTACATATTTTTGAAGTAGCTTATTTTATCCTCTGTATTCACTGTGTGGTTTTAGGCCTTATTTAACTCATGCTGTAGGAATCTCTAGTGTGGTTACCTGGGAGACAAAATGCTTTGCAATTATTAGAGTTTACTTCAGTGGCTTTTTCTGTTGAGACTGTGCAGTGGCCACTTAGAAACAGCCAAAACAAACACAGACCAAAGCAAAGTTATCAGCTCTCTTCCAGCTTGGGGTGCATTTTTTCCCAACATTTGGATGCAGACTTCTTAGTGTGTTTAGCTTTATATATCTTTTGATACGTTCAAAGCTTCAGCCATTCTCAGCTGCAGTTCTTGGTACTTGTTATTTCTGCAAATCATCTCTTATATTTGAGAACTCCAAAAATAAGGAACTTTATCTGTTTGGACACCTGTTAAAAGTTTGGTTTAAGTGCCTTCATAGATCTACTGCACTAAGCAGCGGTAGGATCCGTTTCCCAGAGTCTGATTTCTCCAGAAGAGTTGCTTGGGGTCCCTTCCCTCCTCTGCTATATGAATTTCAAAGGCCTGTACACACTCACACAAGTATCCAGTACCTTTCCTGATTTAAGCCAGTCCTCTATAGGCTTGGTGAGAGAAAAAAAAAAAGCCCAACAGTAATCTAAACATATTAAATAAAAGACCCTAAGGGTTATCAAGCAGTTGGGAAAATTAGTACAACAGGAGGTTAATAAGAAAAATTGAGTACTGTTGTCTCTGCTGTATTCTCAGCAAAAATAAAAGTTGAGGTTGCACATAAAAGCTGTAAGCTGCTTATTCTTAGCTTTTTCCCCCCCCCCCTTAATGCTAGTAGATCTACGTAGTCTTGTTCAGATCCCTGAGGTGGTTGCTGGACAGTTCTTCAACCACTGCTTTCACTGGCAATGTCTACTTCATCCTTTGCTGTGGAAGCTGTGGTTAAGCAGCTTTTGCTATATTTGCTTGCATTTGTTGTTCTTATTTATTCTAAATTGGTGTTAGGGAGTGGCAAAGGCAATAACTTTCTCAGAAAAAAAGCAGAATATAGTACAAAACACAAAAAAGAGAAGAAAGAGTTTCTAATCTGGTGATGCAATGAAGTAAGAAACCTCTACCTGTTCTTAATTCTTTTGACCTGCAGATTTTTATGAAGCAGACTGTGGTCCCTACTTCTATAGCATTATTTTTTAATAGTATCTTTCTTTAATTTCTTAATACGTTTTTTCTAGTTCACAGAATAGCCTCAGCTCCCTAAAATTCCTTGTACTCAGCCACAGAGAACTTGAAGGAGTCTCTGAGGAATTCAACTTCACAAATTTCATGCTGTTGCTGTATGCCTGAATCATACAAAGCAGTAGAGGAGATCACGGTTGGCCTTTAGGTAGCTGAATCCCCCATATAAGCCACAGGAACATTAAGTGCCTCGGTACAGGGTCCAGCACACTGACTACATGTTCTTTACAAGACCCTATACACTGTAGACAGCTCTGAACCTCTCCTGGAGGTAGGGGCCCAACCTCTTTTGGCAAAACCAAGATCAAGGTTCATGTGTGTGGCCTATAAGCCCCTTTTACAATGGAATCTGTGCTTGGGAGGAGACCACAATTCACTCTGGTGCTTGAAAGGTGACAAGCCTCAACCTCCCAGCTTAGAAGAGGAGGAAGCTCTGGGCTGTACTGGAGGCTTCCACAGCTGTTCCCATAAAAGCTGTTTTGCCTGACTCCCCAGTTGGTGGGTGAAGCATTTGTTTCTCCTGTGAATGGGCCTGAATTAATGATCCAAACATCTTTAAAATCTATAATAATCACCAGTTAAAAAATACTGAAATAAACCTTGGAAGAAAGGCAAGGACCCAAACCTGTTTGTTTCTCAAGAGAATGCACTAACTGGCTTTCATCCTTCATGCAGGGTAGAGCAGCTTCAGCAGAAGGGTATGAGAGTTCCCCTTCCCCAGGGAAGAGCAGCCCAGACACCACACTGCAAGACTGGGGAAATGTGGACCTGAAGCTCCTGAAAAAGAAGGCAGTGTGACTCTGTCTATGATACCACATTCACTGTCTGCTGTTACAAGAATAACAGCGCAGCTACTGGAATGAAAGTCGTGGGAGGTGCTGGTTTATTCAAGTGACTAAAGGTAGAACTACCAAGTCTGATGTGGATTTTAGTATCTTTTGTGTCTGGTGTGTGTTTAAGTTGACAAAAAATCAGAAATGCTTTAGGGAAGCCCCTAAAATACGTTGTTTCTTCAACTGTCAGTGGAGTATTTTTGCCCAGTTTTCTTGCCTCAATCATTCTGAAACTTGACAAAGGCTGTGGTTTTGCACACGTCCTTTTCCTTGTTGGTTTGGGTTTGCATTTGTAGTCTGTTTCCCATTCTTGCTCTATTTTACTTCAGTGTAAGGGGAATTACAAGGGTTTTTGTCACATGTTCCAATGTACCAGTATACTCGACTAGTTATATGAAGACCAGTGGTGGTGACAGAAAGGTTATGAATTTCTTTTCTTTTTTTTTTTTAATTGCTCTTAACTATAGTTAAGTGACAATTCCTTCTGTTAATAAGATGAATACTGTTGTGCACTGTCCCAAAACTACTGCTGTGCATTTGTGATGCGTTTGTGATACTCATAGACTTTTGAAAACCAAGGGAAGGAATAAGCTTTTTTTGGTATCTTTTCCTCAGTCTTTAGGCCAGGCAGCAGCTGGACGTTGCTGCAGGTCCTGGTGCTCACCGCGTGCTTGCAGAGCATGCAGCTGCGGCCACCTGCTAGTGAAAACGCTTCACACTCCATCCTTAGCTTCCTGATGAAATCATGGAATCATAGAATCCTAGGTTGGAAGGGACCTCAGGGATCATCCAGTCCAATCTTTCTAGATAAATACTTTGTGCTAGTAAAACTAGTGTAATAAGAGAGCAGCATGCTTATAAATCAGCAGTGCTTTAGCAAAATATTGCAAAGCCAGCAATATTTTGTGAATTTTCAGCTGTTTCAGGTTGGTTTTTTTTTCAGAGAGGTTTCAGCATGTACTATAGCACAATCATTCCAATGCCAGTGAAAGTAATGAATCACTGGTCTTCAGGTGGGGAAGAAAGTGGTGGAATTCATCAACACAAAGATTGTTTAGAAAATTTTTGATAACTTGCAGCTGAAAACAGGTTCATGTCTTTGTCTTCATACATCTGCCTAATTCCCCACAGAGAGCTCTGTAGTAGCAGTGTCCTCGTGGCACAACAATGAATCTGGACTGCACAAGCTAGGCTAGCAAATTGATGTTGTAAGGTTGTTACTATTACTTATGATACTAAGCTAGGGCTATGATAAACTGATATTTTAGAGAAACAGAAAAATTTCATTGAATGTTTATGGCAGACTGGCAGCAAACTTGGATATCCCAGCCTAATAAAAGTAGAAACCAAGGTCATTTGTACAGGAATGCCTTCTGAAGTTAGTCTACCCGGATTTTGCAAAGCAGTCATCTAAACAGGTCTTTCATTCAGCCTGCCTTGCTCCATCAGCCTTCTGAGAATGCTTGTCCAAAGTTCTGAGAGATTCTGAATGACCACAGATACTTGAGGCCTTAATCTTTCTTTGCACCTATAGATTGGAAATTCCCAACCATTTGAGTTCCTGACCTCACTTGAGAAAATTGTGTTCTGAGGAAGCTGCCAGTATGAGCAGCAGCATTGTAGTGCATTACTCCTGGCTCTATGCCATGTCTCATCTGCAGTGTTCATGCTGTACTACTGAGGCTCATCATGGTGTTTGGGAAGCAATATGGTAGGTGATACTAGAAAGTGTAGGCGTGGAAGGATGCTGAAGGACTTTTATGCATTGATGGAAGCACAGCTGGTTCTGAGGCCAGGAAGCAGAGAAAAGATTTGATCAGACAGTTCTAAAAACAAGTTCTGAGGAAAAAACCCCACTCTGCAATCTAAAACACAGACCTTTTGTGTTCAAAACATCTGCCATAGTATCACACTTTTACTTGCCTGCACAAAGTCATTTTTGTAATAGACATAAAAGATTTTACATTAAGAGCTGTAAACCTTGGTAGAATTACTTAGGAAATTGTCCTGGTTTTGACTAGGATAGAGTTAATATTCTTCCTGGTAGCTGGCATAGTGCTGTGGATTTAGTATGAGAAGAATGTTGATAACACTGATGTTTTAGTTGTTGCTAAGTAGTGCTTAGACTAGTCAAGGACTTTTCAGTTTCCCATGCTCTGCCACAGGCACAAGAAGCTGGGAGGGGGCACAGCCAGGACAGCTGACCCTAACTGGCCCAAGGGATATTCCATACTGTATGATGTCATGCTCAGCATATAAAGCTGGGGGAAGAAGGAAGGAGGGGGGGAGGGGAAGGGGGGACGTTGGGAGTGATGGTGTTTGTCTTCCCAAGTCACCGTTAACACGTGATGGAGCCCTGCTTTCCTGGGGATGGCTGAACACCTGCCTGCCCATGGGAAGAAGGGAATGAATTCCTTGTTTGCTTTGCTTTGCCTTGTTTTACCTATTAAACTGTGTTTATCTCAACCCACGAGTTTTCTCACTTTTACCCTTCTGATTCTCTCCCCCATCCCACCAAGGAGGAGTGAGCGAGTGGCTGGGTGGGGCTTAGTTGCCGGCTCGGATTAAACCATGACAGAAATCCTCTGTGAGCGTGTATAAAGTCTTCATTCTAAGATTTACCCAAAGTGAGTTCCTGCAGTCCAGCTTTGCAAAATTTAACAAAGTTAGGGGATAGGCTGGTAATTAGGTATTCACTGCAGGCAGCATTCTCTAATGCTCATGGATGTTGCTGCAAAGTCCCTATTGATGTAAGTAGATACTGTATTATGAATGAACTGTACTTCCTTGAAAATTCCTTTCATGTTGTCTGAGCTCTTGGCTCTATCTTCAAGCTCTGGCTTTCCAGTCAGCTAGTGTCTTTGGCCTCTCTGGCCACAAATTGGATTCAATACCAGAATTTTTGTTTGGGATTCCTTCTATATAGCCTGAATAGCCTTGATAGACTGCTGGTTGAGCAGTTTTTCATACACTGGAAATCTATTTAACAAATTTCCCTACTTTCTGAACGTAATGACTCAAACTTATATAATATATAGGCCTCAGCATTTCATTACTTTGCCTCACTGATGAATGTATGTATTCAACTGCACAACTTCCCTTCCTGTTCTAAGGACTCTCTTTGGGTCACAGACAGCATATGTAGATAAGAATGATGTTTCTAGAGCAGCTATATCTCTTTTTAAGGATTGTCATGGTAGTCATTCTCTGAAAGTCCAAAGGAAAAGACATGCCTTAGCTATAGAAAGTGCTGAACAATAGCAACATAAGAAGCAAAAAACGGTAAAAATGCACAACCTGACTTAGTTCTCTTTTTCACACACATTGTTTGTGCTATGATACATTTTAAAGAGGAAAGTTAGTTAAAAAGGAGAAGTTGTGCTTTTGATTTCTCTGCATTGAGAGGAAGTATCACTTCTAAGTAAATATGATGCTGCCCAAAGTCTACAGCTAATTTTGAAGTCCAAATAATCTAAGTAAAATCTTAGCAATTCATTTGACTGTTTTTCTGAGGGACAGTGAAGCAGCTGAAAGTGTACCACTGTAGGCCAGGTTACGTCCTTCAGTACCTGGCACCTGGCTATGTCATGTGTCTTAGCAGATTTTATCTAGTGTCAAGATAATAAGATTTTTTGTTGTTATTTATACAAATGCAAAAACAAAAGCAGAAATAGAAATCACATTTTTTTCTCAAAATTGCAAATTAGGACTGTGGCAGCACTAGAACTTGAATCAAGTTTTCAGAGCTTAAGCCACTGTAGTCCCCTTTCCCTTATTTTGGCCTGAGCTACAAGATAATCAGTTTTGAGGTCAAAGGCAGAGTATTTCTAGCACTTTATTGCTTGGTACATACCAAAAGCTGGGTACAACTGTATAGAAACCATGCTTCCTCCCAGATTATGATATTGCAGCTCTTTTTGGAAAACTCCTCATGAATCCTTAAAACATGTGGGAAGAGTAAAACACGAAACAACTTGAAATCTTAATACCCATACAAAGGCAATCCCGCTTTTGATCTGTCTCAAATCTAGACATACTAGAAGGAACAATATTGTATTTGGGTTGAAAAGCCTGTAGTCTCCTATTCATGGTGAACTATGCCTGAGCACATTTGCAGGTGGAAATTGGTTAAGGTGTGAAACACTTGCAGAAAATCTGGGTTTTTTCATGCTTAAGTGTCAATCGTGATGATGTATCGCAAGGCATTTGCTCACTTGCTTGTCTGCTACTGGAGGGAATTATCCTATGGAGGGGAATTCTTTGTCCACAAAAAGAAATCCACCATTCCTACATTATTATATCCTCTTAGAGTCAAACACACTTATGCCCTGGAGCACTGAGCAAGGCTTTCTGTGTCTGGCTTTTACAGAGCTAAGGTGCAGCAGGTCAATGAGTTGCAGAAACTGGCTGAGGATTACAGTTTGAATTGAGTTTCTTCTTTTAATACAGGCTTCTAATGTGGCTTGACCTCCTGTCAAGAAGGAGACTTCTTATTCAGGAGAAATGCTGCCTAGAGGGGCCTTGAACGTTACTGATGATGATGAGAAAGGTTTCGGAAAACCTCCATGGCCAAATAATGGATACAATACTCTTTTTTTTTTTTTTTTTTTTTTTTAAAAAAAAATCTGTTGAACCCATTCAAGAGCATGCTGATTGCAGGAGAAGTTGAGATTGAGACTGTTCTTTTCCCCAAGCTGCAGTAAACTATTCAGATTTGCTGTGATAGCAAGCAGTTCCCAACTTTCTGCAGGGCAAACCCCTAGCTGCCTTCAGCATGTGTTCTGCTCCACAAGATGGTAAAGTACAAGTGGAGGCATCTTACTCAGTGCAGTTTTATGTTAGTAAAACTGAGGGAAACAGTCCTTTTCACGTAATACCCCAGGAGCAATGCCACTCCGAATGAGTTGGAACTTATGACAAAACTAATGTTGTCTCTTCTGTTTTGAATCAATATAGGCAGGAACTTTAAAGGAAAATATGTTTAAAAGACAAATTCTGAGTGAGATAAGAATATGCATGAAAGATCCAAGGGATTTACTTTTCCATAAGGAATATAAATTAATCTGCTTTGCTAGTTGCCATTTATATTGTTACAGTAAAACTTGTTCCCTCCTGCGAGTCAAAATCATACTATTAGATAATGACATAGCTTATTTTTCCAGTGTTTCGCATGCGCTTCCTGATACCAAATGTAATCATGAATGTTCAGAAAAAGAAGCAAATTGTTGTTATTCTACAAAGACATTTTGGATTTTAACCAGAACTTGTAGTGTACTTAAAAGTTTTATAAAGGTTTAGCAAGTTCCTCTCGGTGCATTGTTTCTTACGAGGTGGAATTACTGCTCCACTTTCAGATGTGTCCAATGGTGAAATCACGGCAATATTCAAGGTAGTAAAACCTAGTAGCAAACAAAGAGAAAAATATTTCGATTATATTTGAATACTTATCCCATACTCAGCCTACTGGCTTGTTTAGGCAGCCATTGTAGCAGGCTGGATTTTAAAGATCCCATCTGTAAGCCCCCAGACAGCACTAGAAATTTTGCCTCAGTATTTATTTCAAGGCTGTAGGTTCTGCTATAGTGATCAGGTATCTAAAAACAAAGTAGAAAAGAAGGATGGTGTAAACTGAGTTGTTAGTAGTTGGTAACTTTTTATTTAGCTGCTGCCATCTTTATAACACTGTTGCTTCTATTCTAAAATACTGAAGTACTCTTCCCCAAACAGTAACAGTGCCTAAACACAAGCCACTGCAAAACATTGTACAGATCATTAAGCAGAAGGTTTTAAAGGGACATAAGGAAAATAAATCAGCATTAGGAAACACTGGATATAATCTGTTTAATTTTAGATATCCATTTTTATGTATTTGAGCCTCATAAAACACATTTTCATGATCAAAGATCTGGAAGTGTAAAACATACTGCCTTTAAAAAGTCATATAGATGAGAAAATTAGTTCCATATACAGTATTTTTTCTATCTCGACAAAATTCGTAGTTTACTTTGGATCTTTAACAAACTGTTGTTAGCAGACGCAGCTACTCTGTATAAGAGCCATGATAATTGAATCTAGTTAACCCAGCTCATAAATTATAGACCTTATTTTTGCTTACAACATGACTGATGTTCATATTTGGCTCAGAGGTGCTTATGTTAAACATAAAATGTTCTCCCTTCTGATGTTGGCTTCTGTGTTGTGCAGGCAGTCAAAATATACAAGACTGGTTAATAATCTTTGCACTCTCAACAAGAAAAAAAATACTCTGCTTGTAGACACACACTTTACTGATCTGATCAAGATAATTTGCTGTGTTCCTTTTACGCTACTCTTACTGAACACTTGGGTTTTTTTCATTTTAAAGTTATCCAGTCTGAAGGCACCCATTCTCTATTTTATTCCCTGTTAGAAAATGTTCTTATGACAAAGGTAAGATGCTATTGATTGCATTTAGAAGTCTTTGAAATGCCCTAATGAGACATTGCCTAGTCTTGAGCTCTTCAACAGAAGAGCAAGAAATGACTTAAGAAGGCAATATGAAAAAAGACTTCTTAATAGTTTTGAGCTGAACTGAGGACTCAGGTTGTAGTAGGTTTGGAGCTCTATTTTAATATTGTGTTTGGTGGTATGGAAGCTTTGCTACTTATTTAAACGGGGGACTCAAAAACTTTTCTGTTTAAGGAATTTAATTTAAAGTGTTGGCCCCTTGGAATATAAGTATGTTAACTTTGAATAAGAATATATGGAAGTTATGCCCAACTTGTTTCTTAGTTATTTGTCTTCCTAATAACTTCAGATATGGCAGAAACCAGAGCCAGATTTGGGATAAATTTTACCCCAAGTTTTTACTCTGGTTCTAACCCCTTTGACTTTCACGAAAGCAGAATTTATTCACAACCTAATCTCTAATCTTACATCGGAGTCTCCAAGTTTTAAACCTATTCCTCTTGCAGAGGATGTGTTTTGTGCTGGAGCTTTTGGTACTGTTCTTATTCAGCAATGACCTTGCTGGGCCCACTAATGGGCCCACACTTCACCTTGGCCAGGAGACAAAGATCCACCTGTAGCAATCCACCTATAGCAATCCTTCTTTAGCGGGATACATTTTTTTTTTAATTATTTTTTCAGGTGACTATGTTTCTGATAGGAAAATTGTGGTCTATGAATGCTTGGAAGAATTGTGCTGGTTTGTCATTTCATCAAGAAGTTATTTGTTGGAAATGTTATTTAAAGGCTTAATCAAATGAGGAAATATGTCTGCTACGGCAGGCTAAATTCTCTTAACTTTTTTTTTCACTTCATCTTTTTGATGCTGACTGAGTGGATTTTTTTATTTTATTGAAACAGTTCAGATTTTGCTCAGACCTCGTTCAAACTTCTTCAAATGCAGGTATGAATCTCTTTAAGGAGATCCTGCCTCAAGTAAGGAAGATTCTTTCAACTGCTACAGCTTCTGATGACCATGCACTGCTTAACCTCATGCTGAAAGAAGATGTGATATCCAAGGAGTACCATCAAGCCTTGCTCCACGAAAAAGACAGAGAGGACCTCGCAAGGAAGATATCTCTGACATTTGTGGAAAAATGGGACCTGTACTTGAACACTTTGGTTCCCCTCTGTTGTTTAAACCTCTGTGGCAGTAAGCCTCAAAACATGACAGATAATGAGCCAACAGGAAGCAAGTATGTTTCTGGTAAATCAGCTTTTTTTCTTTCTTGCTTTGTTAAAGATTTACATTTGTTTATCGCATTTTGAGATTGCATTGTGGCGTAAGTGCAAAGTACATCACTGGAGAGCAGGTGGGGAAGAGAAGAGAGCAGAATATAATGCAAGAGCAGCTAAAAGTAGCTACCAGATACCTATTTTCATAGCCAGGCCATAATAAAACTTGTTCTTTGCCACCTTTTGCAGAATGAGAAATGCAAAGTAGTTTAAAGAGACCGTGTTAAGATCAGTTTTTCTCAACAGTCTGAGTAGCATTTGCTCATGGCACATGCTGGCAACTCATGTAGGGAAATCTCTTATCTTTTTCAATCATACATGGGAGGAATGCTCTCCACTTTAAATTCCAGATGTCTGTAAGCAACAAATTGCACTTAGAGTGAGACAGACCAAGAGACTGCTGCAGATTTAAGGAGGGGAAGTACTTAATGACTTATGAGGCTGGATTCAGGAATTTTGAGGTTTATAGTGGGCAGCAGGAGAGATATAATTCTGAGGCAATAAACTCACTTTTTAGTCTGACCCACCAGAGGATTGTTGTGTATGTTGGAGAACAGGGATAGCAGATAGATGAAAAGATATCTGCTCCTTCTCATTTTTGTAATTCTTAGGTAGCACCTAAAATCTCCATTCAAAGATCTTGATCCTGTCATGCCTGGCTCTGTATCTCTTGTCACAAAGCCTGCGTTTATTTAAGACATGACAGAGGGATGCTGAAGTGCACCAGAAGAAGCATTCATCTTTATCCATCATGTGTTCAACCGTTGTCACTGTTCTCTGGATTTTGTAGTAGAGGTGGGCTTAAAAAGTGGTTTCAAAGACATTAATTCACCAGGAAATTACTCAAATTATATTAGAGACTTCAGCTTCCTTTGAAGCAAATTATTTTTTGACTTTGTTTTTGCAATTTGTTAATTTTTCAGCCTTATGTTCAATTATTTTTTCACTCTGAAGAAGCCTTGCAAAGAAAACTCGGGTCAGGAACAGATTGATATCAGCAGGTTTCTCACTAACTACTTAATGGTTTTTCAGCTGTTTTTTCTACCACAAAACAGATCTTTACAATTTTTAGAAAAAAAAGACCCAGCTTTCCCCCTCTTGCAAAGTGCACTATTGACCCTGTTTTGCAGTGCTAATCAACGTGTTCTGTTCCCTCCTTTTGCAGTAGGGCAGCATATCATCAAACATTGAAGCAAAGAAGCTGATGGTCACCTGAGAAGCGTAGGCAGTTCTCATCTGTCTCACAGCCTCTTATTTTCCAGTCTGCTTTCTCCTCTGTCTCCACTACCATCTTTATAGACTAGTCCAGTAGATGAACCACTGATTTGCTCTAGCAATTCCGTTCTGCTGTTTCTAAACAGCTATGGGTGTTGTACAAAAAGTGGACAGCCTTTGCTGCAGTTAACTGGAATCACAGTAAAGAGCTGAACTCTTTTGTTCCCCAAACTTTTGTTCTTGAAGTATATAGATCACCTTGTGGGATTACAGCCTCAGAAGCTGGTAAAGAAATCTGTCTGCAGGGCTGGTAAAGGAGTTTGTAAGTTGCAGGGTTGTGCTGCATGTTAGAATAGGGCTAACAAATAACCATCTTAAATTTTGTAGGGATTTCTCATGCAGTGATTGCATTATTGTCTCCTAGCAAAACAGAGCACTAAAATACAGAATCTGTATTTGTGCAGCCTTTCATTATTTTCTGCTCTGAATGCTGTTATACTGAGATGTTGCTTTTCTTCTCATGTGCATAGAGGAATTCCAAGAACACAGCTGCCTGGCTAGTTAGAGAGCCTGAAGAGGCTAGTGCTCTGCATGGCAGGCTGAGCCCCATATCTCTGTTAATACTGGGAACAGATCAGCCGCTCCCAGGAAGGAAACGGCTTTCTCTCTTCTCAGTGAACGTCTTCCATGGAACCTGGTGGAAGTGGATCTCCTCTGCAAAGGAAAAGCTTTCACAAGTCAGCAGCTGCTTTGCTTATAGGACCTGCTGCTTTCTGCAGAAGCTATTTGTTACCGAGCAGCTGATTAAAAACTTGCCTTACTGAAGCAGCAAGTCCTGGATGTCATTGCCTTAATCAAATCCCGCTTCCTTCCTTTCCCCTTCAGACTCTGGTGGCACTTTTTTTATAAGGTATAGCCAATGGAATAATACTACAAAAAAAAAGTATTTGCTCACTTGAGAATGTATTCTCTTTCATAATTAATTCCTAATTCATGTAGTTCTATGCATGATAAAAAATAGAAAAATAGGCAAATGAGCTTGCAGAGCCACACAGAAGCAGCTACAGGCATCATGCTAGGAACGCTCATGAATGAAGTTGGTTTTCAAAAGGTTGTACGCCAGGCAGGTGTTGGCAGGACAAATGATAATTAGATGAATAAGCATTCTGGCAGATGCTGCTACAAGCAAACCCTGAACACCATGTGTAAGCCAGACAAGATTTACAAGCTCCTGTTTCACAGAACATCCTACTTGTCATTTTGGACCAATGGCAAGTGACAGTTGCACAAGATATGAAACTAATTTTGTATTGGTGGAGTCTGTGAGCATGTGAAATACTTTCATTTCTGTTACACCAAATTGAGCTGCGAGGTAAGAGTGTCCGCATGCTGCTTGCTTTATTTTTACTGATGGACTGTTTAACACCATGACTTTGGGACAGATTTGAACTAGAACAAAAAAGGAGAGGAAGAATTCTCAGGATTGCCAGAAATTGTTACTGCTGGCTTTTGTCCAATTTTGGTTTCCAACAGAGTGAATCAGTCTGTTCCTAACTAGTGACAAATACAAGATCTTCTTAGCGGTGACAAAGGACTGGTAAAGGTAACAGTGCTTATTGTACAGGGTTTGCTAGGAGGGAGGTTCCTCTTACTTTCTGCTTGGAATTCCCCCTAAGCCTTTAACTTTTCTGCAGTGACTGGTCTGGTTCATTTCCTCCTTTCTGGTGTTACTTTCTATAAGCCCTGGGCAGTGATAGCAGCTCTCCTTGGTTTTTGGTACTGAATCCAGAGTGAAAGAACAGGAACTGTCCAGTTTATTAAGGTCAGTTTTTCCTCAACTCTTGAATGCAGTGCTTTTGCTGTGGTAATTCATCTTATCTTACCTTTTGTAGATATTGGATACAGTGTGTCGGTATCTGGACTTGTATTGCTTGAAATATTAATGGCATGAAGTCTGAATGCGGGTGAAATTTTGGAGAATTTTCAGTGATTTTGTTTTGTGGCTAGCCCTGTTACTTGCTCAAAAGGTTGCTGTAGTTTCTTTCAGACTTTGTTAAGAACGTACTTGCTTTTTCTATACATGTTGCTTCTGTGGAAAGTGAAAATGAGAATCATTGGAAGAAATTTTTTATTTCCATTTTTTTTTCAGATTTGGCAAGACAACCTAGAGCTTTACTTTCATTTTTGGAGGGCTGAGGTTCTGTCCTGAAGAAAGTCTCTGAGTGCAAATGTACTTTTTGTGCCAAAAAAGCTTATAGGCAAGGTGTCTGCTGTGCCACTTTATTTCATCTTACTGCTGGGATGGGAGAGCTGGGCACAGCTGTGACACACAACGCGATACTGAGTATGAAAAGGCAAATTCTCTTCTCAAATCACAACTCTGACACCTGCAGGGCAGTACATTATTAGTCTGCCTGAACTTGGCTGTTTCCAGTGCAAGACGAGTAACATTTCTTTTATCTGTTGTGCTGGTCACTATACAGCCAAGTTCACTAAAAGGCAGAAGCTCCTTTTACCTGACATCTTTACTTTTTCTAACTTCTTTAATCTCATCTCTAGGGAAGACAAAGGACAATGTAACAGCTTTTTTTTCCAGTATCATCTCTGTTCTTCCTTTTTAGACTATAAAGCCCGTGGGAAGTAACACACCACTCCATTGGAAAGATAAAGACTGTTGGTAATAGTAGTATCTTTTGTTAAATCAGGTAATACAACAGGGAAGGTTAAAACAACTTTCAGATGTATAAGCCTTTCATAGATCTGAAATAGAAACTAAAACCAAAGCTAAATATAAATTGAGCACCATTACTTGCAGTTTATGAATAATCAGGCCATCTCTGAAAGGAATATTTGTTTGGTACCTGTGGATCAGAGGAATTGTTAGTGATGAATTTGGGGAGAGAAAAGGGAGACAGGTGACTGTAGCATGGAGGGGACTTCATCCCTCCTCGCTGCTGGCTTGCCCACCTCCCAGAGAGCATTGCCCAAAAACAATGCCTGCGGCAAAAGCCAAGAAACACATGCCTGCCTTCTGGTGTGTGTATTGTGCACAGTGACATAACCTTTGGGGGGTGCAGAAGAAGAAAGAAGACTTTAGAAAGTTATTTTTAAAAAAAAAAAAGCTTTAAAATTGTAGCTGATGATAGTGGGCTTTTAGATCAAAGTACCAGTGTTTCACTGGAGTTCTTATTTAGAGTTTGATATAATCTGTTTTTTGTCAGCTTGCTTCATTCAGATGCATGTGTAGCACTAAATGGGTCTGGGGTGTTGCAAGAAAATAACATTTCTTCAGCAATCTTTGGGTTTATTTTTTCAACCTCCTCTCTTCACAGCAGTCCTTCTCTCTTATTTTATTGTAATCTTAAGACTTGGAGCTGTAATGTTATGTCACCCTCTGGTTAAGAAATGTGTTATTTGCATGGCACTCTTTTCTATGAATTATCCTCAGCTTCCTAAGCTGGTATAAAAATTAAATTGCTGGGGGTTTTCCTCTGTTCCTGAAATGACTTTCCATATTTTCATTTTCTTAACCTCTGTACTCATGTGAGAGATTATTTTATTATCTGTCAGTTCAGGTGTCAACAGAGTTTTGAGAAGGAACCCCCTAACAAATCTCCTTAGAAGCATCCACCTTATTTTTGGAGTAAATGTTACATTATTCTCTATATAATCCTTCTCCATTCTCTTAGATACCATTTGATTTTAGTTAGTAGCAGACCCCATTGCCTGGAGTCTTTAACATGTTGATCCTTTAAAATACAAGACATGGTTAAATCAAATTATTGGGGCAAAATTATAAATCACAGCTACCTCCCTTGTCTTTAGAAATCTAAAATGCCCCATCTAATTCTTAAGACTTGTATGTCATTTAAGTGAACACCTACTCCTTTCACTGGATTCTTTGTCCTGGTACGGTGATGTTCACTATTTCTTTTACTACTTTTCCAGCATTTTTAATTCATATGGTATCACTTGGACTCTAAAAGAGCACTGAAAAAAGTATTGGGAGTCTTAGAAATGAATCACATTGTTGTGCTGTATGTGCAGACTCCAGCGCTAACACAAACGCATCCCGAGTAGAAACCTTGCTGTGTGGCAGATACGCGCTGAATCATTGCAGAGGTAACACAGTTGTATTGAATATAGCAATGCAGCTGGAGTGTATAGGCTGCTGGAGAAAGGAGGTGTTACTTAAAGATTTAAAGAACAAAATCCATCTTAGCCGGTGTCCAAACAACAAAGGATTGAACTTTCTGAACAGCAGGGAAATACCTTTAGAAGTCCATACCTGTCTTCCTCCCGTCCAGCACATGTACTTTGTACATGGAGCCCTGCTCCCAAGGAGAGTGCAGGCGTCCCTCGGGACTTCAAGTCCTTTGTCTTGCAGGTCAGTGCAGGGTCTGTCTTCCTCCCAGTGAGAGTTGGTTGTAGCATTCACAGCCCTAACACAGAAATTATTATGAAATTTTTCAGTCCTCTGATGTGAAAATGTGGCAAACGCCCATTTTGGCAGCATTGTATGGGACCCCAAAGGGAATGTATTATCAGTAAACTAAGTTAAAATCATGTATGAAACAACAGAGAAAGTGCTGAGCAGTATAGAGGTTATTCATCTTTGGTCTCAGACAAGGGGCTGCTGGGATGCTGTGAGAAAAAAGGGGAAGCCCTCGGAAAGGAATTGCTGTTGTAAACAAGCTTGGTAACATCTGGTTTCATTTTCTGTGCTCCAGTTACAACATGGAGCAAAATACTCGCCGTCCCTGAGGTGTAATTCTCTTTGCCTCTGGCTTTCTTGATGTAGAAATTTTCATCTTTCAAAAACTTGCTGCTTTTTTCCTGCACCCTTGGAAAAGCACAGCTGCTATTAAGAATTTGTTGGTACAGCTACAGAAAGAAATTGCAGCATCCCAAATCCAGCACACAATAAAGACAGCTACTATATAGATTTGTGTCATAACCAAAGTAATGAAGAAAAAGAGGGTAAACTGAGGGCCATTCAGACCAGCAAAACAAAAAAGACGAGTAATGAAGAAAGAGTGGCAATCTTAATTCTTCCCGAGGTAGAAGACTATGTTTCTCTCACTCCTGTGCTCCTGGGTTATAGCACCTTTTATGTTCTAATTTTCAGCTTTCTAGCCAGACTTGTCACTGGCAAGACTTCTTGGTTGCTTCCTGATGTCCTGACTGTTGTAGCTGAAAATATTTTGCATTACTTACATATTTATCCCCAGGGAAAGGGGATTAGTTAATTAGTTAATTCAAAAAAGGAAGGGGCAAAGCAAAATGTTGCAACAAGCTGAAAATTTAATCTGGTATGTTTATAACCTCATTCTTGGTTCTCATGCAGGTTTGTCAACTTCTGCTTTCCATTTATAGCACAGTAGGCAATAATATAAGATTTTTGTAATCTTGGTAATGTAGTAAGGCCACACAACATGAAAAAGGAGATCTACCTGAGTGTAGGTTATTCCTACTCATGGGACCTCACTGTGCCCACCCACTCTTCTAAGTTCTGGCTCTAGATTCTGGTGTCTTCTGCAGCAGAACACAGGTCCATTTCCAAGCTGTTCAGAGGGACCCCATAGAGGGGTGCCATGATTTAACCCCAGCCAGCAACTAAGCCCCACCCAGCCACTCGCTCACTCCCCCCTGTTGGAGTAAGGGAGAGAATCAGAAGAGTAAAAGTGAGAAAACTCATGGGTTGAGATAAAGGCAGTTTAATAGGTAAAGCAGGGGCCATGTGTGCAAGCAAAGCAAACCAAGGAATTCATTCCCTACTTCCCATGGGCAGGCAGGTGTTCAGCCATCCCCAGGAAAGCAGGGCTCCATCGTGTGTAACAGTGACTTGGGAAGACAAACACCATCATTCCAAACATACCCCCACCCCCTTCCTTCCGTCCGTCCGTCCTTCCTCCCGTCCTTCCTTCCTTCCTTCCTTCCTTCCGTCCTTCCTTCCTTCTGTCCTTCCTTCCCCCAGCTTGATATGCTGAGCATGTTGTCCTATGGTATGGAGTATCTCTTGGGCCAGTTGGGGGCAGCTGTGCCCCCTCCCAGCTTCTTTTGCCCCTGGCAGAGCAGGGGAAGCTGAAAAGTCCTTGACTGGCATAAGCACTGCTCAGCAACAACTAAACCATCCCTGTGTTATCAACATTCTTCTACTACTGAATCCAAAACACAGCACTATGCCAGCTGCTAGGAAGAAAATTAACTCTGTCCTAGCCAAAAGCAGGACAAGGGGTAAGAGGAACGAAGACTGGTTTATAATAAATCAGTGTGTGGCAGTGTGTGACTAGGTCTGCTCTGCCTTCTTTCATTAGAGCTGCGGTGTTAGCTATATTTCTCTTCAGGTAGAATTCATGGTGCCACAGGTTCCTCCGCATTTACATGCCTCAGGAAAATAGACATGTAACGAGGGACGTCAATGGCATTCTGCTAAAGGCAGAATATTTGAGAGCGGTATTATAGCTAATCCTTCATTGCAAAATACAGTGCCTGGTGCCAAGCTGAAATTTTTCATGGTTGTGGTGTGTGGACACCTATTTTAACAGGATATGGTCTGGAAGTGTTGCTGGTTTTTCATTTCATGCTGGCATCTCAATATTGTGGTGGAGTATGCTCAAGTGGCATTCATATCAGTGATCTGTAAACACTGAGGAGCCAATACTTGGTTTTGAAAGAGATTTATAAAGATGATTAATAACTGACAAGTAATGTTATTCCACTACCTGTGGAATGTCCAGGAGGAATGTTTGAGCTAATTCTAGTGCCTGCTGCAGTAAATGGAAGGAAATAGAAGGGATTTAAAATGAGGTAGGTAGAAGAAGAAATAAACTTTATCAAGAAATGCAGGTGCAGCAGTCTAAGCAGTTCTTACATAAACATGGGTGACTGGTGCAGGGAGCGTCTGAGATCAGTCAGATTTGTCTAGATATTGTATGGCACTCTGCTTGAAAGTCTAGAGCAATTTCCGTCTCATGAGTAGGTATGTGCATGAGTTCTGAGGGGGAAAGAAAATTGATTAAAAAATAATTTTGATAGATTCCAAAGTGTCAGTGAGTTCCCTGTTACCAGAAGCTAACTCCCAAGGTGACCATGCCATTCTGTACAAAATCAACCATATGGTTTGGGAAAGAATTATGTGTTCTAGTTTTCACTGTTCCTTCTTGTGCTGAGGGGATGTCTCCTAATGCCACCTCCAGGGCTTAGGAACTGGGTGTAGCATCCCAGCCAGAAGCTGCTTCCCTTGACTGTAAAGAATGGGATTCTTCTTCCATCCTCTTCACTGCAGTTTCCTCATTTCCCTGATACCTGCTGGATCTATGCTTGCATCATTTATATCCTGATAAAGATACAGGAGTTGTGAGTTATTCGATAATTGGCACTTTTGGTCCAGGTGGTCAGACTGCAGTATCCCACTCCCCTGATTGGAGTAAAAAATAGATAAGTTGCATTGCAAGCTGCATCTGGATCTATAAGTTTAAGTAACTCAATGCAAGACTTGGTAAGCAATACCAGTTTCACAGCCTTAAGATCTCAGTGTCTTGTCAACAGAAAGCCACAGTGCAGGACTTGCAGTTTTGGTTGACAAAAGCTGTGTTTTTTTCATAGCTAACTGTTTTGCAATTTTATTTCAGACAGCAAAAGACAAATCATGGATTCAGCATTTGTGTCTGAAAATGGCTATCTTGATTTGCTGCACAGTGATATCGATCCATTTCATCTGTATACTCTCCTTGATCTTAAGTCATCTGGAAATGAAGAAGGTGACTTCTCTGCAGGTTAGTAAAACACTGAAAAATGCTTGATTAGTTTAGTCATCATGCTATAAGTTATTAGCATCTCCTCTCAATTACGTAGCCATCTAATGGCAGTTTATCATGGTGGCTAGACTAAATTCAACAGATACTTGGTCTTACAATATGATAACTTTGTCTATATCTGTATATAAAATAGCAGCTGCTTTGAGAAACTATCATGTTTTTAAAACTGTACGTATTTACAGCTTCCTGCTCTGTGAGTCTAACAAAACATACTATACATGTCACTCATCAAGGTGTTGAGGTCTTTGGTTTGGATATCATTCCTCTAAGTAGTTTATTTGTGAATGTTCCTAGCATAAGCTCATTGACTGTAATTGTCAACACTTTTTGTAAGTTTCAAGCCAAAAGCTTGCAAAACAGAGACTTTTAGATGAGTCTGTGACAAAGCCAGTCTGCAAAGCAAACTAGCATTTCATTTCTTCTGAGATCCTAAGACACAACACAATGGACTTTTATTACCAGATGCCATTTTACAGCTTTTGCAGGCACAGACCAATGATTTTATGATTCTGAGATAGGGGAGAAAGCAGAAGGGCTACCACATAAAGATGATAGTTTCTTGCACATAAATCCCTACAGGTAATTGAATTAGGTTGCCCTGGATCTCAAACTTCTGCTCCTGAATTCGTGTGGAGGTTGTGGAACATTCTGCCCTCCCTGAGTTTGCTGGCATAGAAGTATGGAAGTGTATCTGTGCTGCTGACTGTGCTGTGGAGCAATAGCTGGGCTTATTTTAAACAAATGAGCTGGACTGTGGCAATAAAAGGAGAAAAGATGTATGCCAGATATGAAGTCCTATAGCTCTGTGCCCAATAGGTATGAAACATTACCAAATTGGAGGATGCCACCTTACATCCTTGTTGCTTTCATGAGTGACCAGTGTCAGCAGGTACAGGGCCAAATCAGTGGAGAACTGAGCACCAG